>JAWZYU010000026.1:50685976-51885976 GCA_038380435.1 Ryuthela nishihirai
TGTACTTTTCGATAAGTAACTGAAATAATTAGCTCGATTACATTAGGTTTAAAAGCAGACACTTACGCAGGATTTTAGTTTCGTGGGGGTGGGGGGAATAAGATTTGGGTAGAGCTTCCCAATTACTAAAATACACTACTGGACGGGAAAGGTTAAAATGATGTTCTGTATGGAATAACACATTTTCTATTTTTTTTAAATCTATTTTTAGTATCTTATCTTTCGGAATTTTAGTTTCGAAGAAGAAACATTATCCAAAGGACAGACCCATAAAGAAACGTATTTGTCAAATTGAACCATGTCTACAGAGAGCTTCTCGTATGCGCCGAATACTTGTGTTAAATTTCATAACAGGTTACTTGTCATAACGTAACTTTTGAAATATGGGAAACGTTACGTGTCATCCAGGTAAGAGGAAGCGATCTTTGTGTTGTAGAATGGGAACTATCCATAGGTAAAGAGACAGTCCCCTGGTATGTGAACGGTAAAGCATGATCGGAACTCTGTAACGCCTTAAATCTTTTATTATGAAGAAATCTGACTAAATTTAATCTATGTAAATAATGATGTTAAGCAATATTCATTCTGTATTTAAAGAGTTACGGAAGCTAAAACAATGAAGGCGGCGAGTGAACAGAGATAACAAAATAATCATCTAAGTTACGGAACGGCAATTCTTAAAGTAATTGTTAGATTTTTTGAAATTCAAACTTCTCCAATTATTTTATGCCTGTTTCTAACGTTTTTCGTGGTGAAATTATTCAAACAATGGGTTGGGTTGGATTGTTTTACCTCTGAGTGGCACTTTTTTGCACACCATGGGCTAAATGGCCAGGTCACATGGACCCCGAAGGCTCAGAGAAGGTTGGGAACCCACTGGAACGCTGTTGGGAGACAGATGAAAGCCTCCAGTCAAGGCCATCCAACGTGTTCTTTAACGTGCACAGGATATGGTTCTCCCGCACACATTCAAAAAATACTAAATACTATTTATTCAAACTTCTGTAATATTGTATCCTACTATTTTTACCTTACAGCAATGCGGCATGAAGTTTACTTGAAAAACAATCAAGGTACTATTAAAGTTTGGAATTCAAATCATAATACCATAGCAAAAAAAAGTTGCGTTTGCAAATTTTTATATTTATATATTTTGTTATAAGATACATCAATTTTCGGCATTGTGGATATACTGTGTATATTGTATATATATATATGACGAATTGATTTTTAATCATGTTAATACTTCTGACACTATTTTTGTTTTATTCATAAACTCTTCAATTCCATTCTCTTCATTTTTAAATATATAATTTACTGACTTACCATCAATTATGGTTTTAAATTTTACGTTAATAGGAATTTTTCTGTTTCATTCATTCTTTTCTAAAAGATTCTCGTCTAAATTTTCCCATTAATTTGCTCTTGAAATTCATATGATGCCTATTTTCCAAATATCCAATATATTCCCATCATTTTACAATTTGTTTCGGACTTTTACCACAGCAATTGTTTTTCCAAATTTTAGAATAAACGGACCCGTTATTAATAATAGGGACAAGATATGAACAAGTTAGAATTGTGTACTGGCCGCGGATCAAGATATCCTTTAGTTAATAATTTGAACTTTCCTAGTTGAGTACACAACTGAAATTCAGTGTAACCTGTTCTTGTGCTGAAAGTGCAAAGGTTACAATCGCTAAACAAGAGGTGTTCTTGATCGCTTCGATCAACATTAGAGCAACTGATGCCATCATCAAGAGGCGTGGGTTTGTTTCCGTCCTGCTCAAGACAACTTTTCTTCTAAAATTGAGATCGATGTGTACGAGTGATTACTGTATATTGTCTGCATGACTTCAACATCGAGAAATTTTTTTCTTAATTCTACGGTTATTCTCTTCGAAATTTAAGTTCGAACAAAGAAGTATTGGTTGAATGTTTGACGTGCTTCTAGTACAATGCCCTGAGTCTCGGTGCTTATAATTGTCGTTTGTGATGTCTGAGCACAAAAGCAGAGGCAGCTACCGTCATTCACTTCAATTAGGGACATAAGTCACAATCCATTGCTCTGAATTAATCCAAGTAGCAGCGATAATTGGTTGCGTGCCTTGAGGGAAAGGAAACGGTTTCTCAGAGACTATAAGTTTTGGGTCAGCTGCCAAACGAAAATATATATTCCTAAATTTAGATTTTTATCGCCTTTCTTGATCTTGAAGCGAGACAGAGAAAGGAATCGAAAAAAATGTTCGTGCTTCTAATAAATTTGCAATTAAAGGTTTACTTCTCATTTTAAAGTTTATTTTCATTCGATTTTGTGACACTATTACAGTGTCCCAATGAAGACAATTTCCAGAATACGTGGAATATTTCTTCTTAATGGCTTACATTCATTATTTTCGTTCCTGTTTAAATAAAATATCTGTTTTACCTCAATTTCTCTTTACCGAATTGAAACGTTAAACAGCAACTGCCGAGCTCTCTCTCTATCACGACGCATGGTCATGGAACTAACTTCATTAGCACCGTATTTGTTTCATTAGTCGTGTACTTCTTAAAATCTATTAAATTAGGTTAACATATTAACTAACTTGTTTTGCATCTTTGCTGTTAAGTCCAATATTTTTAATTAATGAATACATGTTAAGTACAACTCAAGATAGTTGGTCACCAAATAAAATTATTCAGGGAATATTCCATTAATGAACGCCTTAAGAATCGTTGCTTGTGAAAAATGCCCCGTGGCAAATGGATTGAGTTTTTCATTCAACCCATTTGCCACGGTGCAGAGAGGTATGACAGAAATCTGTCAGTGTAAATACACTACAAAGATCTGTGAGGAAAGCGAAACATCAACAGTAAAAACAATTCAGATATTCATTCTACATTTGGGATTCTAATTCATTTTTTTCGAAGCCGCAGACGCTAATTGCTCGACGGCTCTGACTGGAAATTAAACTACAAAACCATTGGCTATTTTGAATTGGCTAAGAATTCTAAATATCAGTTATCTCAGAAAGAAGCGTTTCATTTCTTTCATCGCCCTGTGGTCTTTTTGACGAAAGGTCTCTTCACCAATGTGTTCTCCTCACGTCTTTTCTCCAGAAGAATGCCTCAACCAAAGAGAAGACTGACTGGACGACTTTGTTATGACATCAACATCGTGACATGTGCGCGTGGTTCTGTGAGTTAATAAGGGAAAACCAGCATGCCTAACACGACACCTAGAAACCAGAATCGATCACTGCAGAAATTCGTCTTTATTAAGGCGATTCTGCCTCCCGGGTGCTTCTTCTGTTCTTCTCTTGGCCTTGCGATCCCTCTCAACTCTTTGGCCACTTCGTGAAGCGATGAAGAAGAAGATGAATTATTTATCGGAACCAATTAACGTCAGGAAGTAGATCACCGCGGAAACGTGACAAAATGAAAATGAAATGAAAAATCATTTATTTCTAGATTAATAACCGAGACTTTTCTTTCTAAAGAAAAAAATATCACTCTAAGTGAAAAGAACGCTGACCTCTCATAAGATGTGGAGTTGCATTTAAGAATAAAATACCATAGCTTTGAAGAAATAGTTTGCTTATATTCGTTAATGACAAATAAGAATTAACTAATGCAAAAAAATAAAAGTATTATTGAACTTTAATTTGTTTTGTATTATATGCGAGATGAGCTTTTCCTTCCGAACGTGTTTCTCTATTTTACTACGAGATTTGAGATTGATCTCAGTTGAACCGCAGCCTGCGCTTGGTGAGTAAGATGAGACTACTGGACTTGGAAAGGCCGCCTTCCAGTGGATGGCATCTTATGTCGTGGTCCCGTATGCAAGAGAACTATACCTTGTATACGTTAAAGAACACGCTTGATGGCCTGGACGGTATCTATCTGTCTCCTAACAGCTGTCCCTTGGGATCTCCTTCCCCCCCCCCCCCCAACCTTATCCGAGCTCTTGGGGTCCTAGTGATCTTGGCCTTTGTTGCTCATTGTGTGCAACAAAGTGAGAAGTAAAACAACTCAGCAACATATCTTGCTATTAATGTGGTTAACGGTTCTCTCTAGAATCAAAGTATTGCATGAACGCTAAGTAATGTTTCCCAGTTTCCCATCGGCAGCGGGGCTAGAAATGCTCCTGCAGTACTATTCCATTACATCGCTCAGGTACTCAAATAGCAAATTACGGTTCCATTGCAATCTGGCAACCATTTAGAACTGAATTCTGACAGGTTCCTGTCAGAATTCAGTTAAATTTCAGTTCTTAGATAAAATATTTATGTCAGATGTTCTCAACAGAAAGACAAAATTGGCATGTATGGGATTCGAACTATGGTCCCTTTGCTTTTCTCATTTGGATCAAATCTTAGTTTACAAATAACCTTAAAGAAAAGAATATAAAATTTGCACTAAAAGAGAGAGAACTGGAACATTTAATAGCAGACTCTGCTCTTGAATTCGCAAACAGTTTTCTTTAAAATTTAACAAATTTGGGAAAGTCGTATAAGCATTTCCAATTCCCTATATTTGAATAAACGATTTGTTATATCGGTTATTATTAAGCAAATTCTTAAGGCTAGCAACGCTACTATTTAATGTTTCAATTTCCATGATTCTTTAAATATTAAACAAATATTGTTCGAAATCGAGATTTGGATAAATCGGATAGAAATATTCGATTTGCCTCTAATGAGATTTTCCCTCAAAAGCCAATTTTCCTAAATCGGTGGATTTAATTATTGTCTTCTATTCATAATCCCAATAAATGGCGGAGTATAGTGCCTTGAAATGTATTTAATGATCGTTGCTTTCTGATCATCTCACTCCATGTTAAGTCAGTCGAAGCTTACTTCGAACTCTATAATTTCTAAACTAAGCGTTTTATGAGAAAATGCGACCAAGACTTCAACTGCATCAAATCGATCTAAATATCGATTTTCAACAATATTCGCTTGGTATGCAAAGAGTTATAAAAGTTTGAATGTTAACAGCAACAATAAATCGCAAAAAAAATTAAAAAAAATTATTTGCACAAACTTTTTAAGTATATATTTGTTGAAATTATTCTTATTTTCTTATTCAACTTACAGTTAACTTCTGTTGTAAATTCTTATGTTTGGCATTGCTGTTGTTAAATATTCAAACTTCCATAATTATTTAAATGTCAAACAAATATTGTTGAAAATCGAGATCTAGATAGACTTTATTCAGATTTTTATCATCAGTTACATTTTCCCTTAAAACGCTTATTTCAGAAATTATAGAGTTAATTATATATTTCCACAGACATAACATGGAAGAGGTGTAGTCATAAATCAATGACCACTGAATGCATATATGCAAATTCACATAAGATGAAAGAGCATCGTTATTTATATCTGAAAGGGAATAAAATTTCTCCCATGTTTTTGCCAGTGGTGTTGTCAGTACAAACGAAAGCACAGACGGCAAACGAAGATATTTAAATCGAAAGAAGAATTTGTGTATTTTTCAACTTGTCTGGTCATTTTTAACCTTGAAAACAATTTCTTTCTTATTACACTTCTTCTTCAGTTTGATGAACATTTTAATATTTCTGTTAAGAAAAGAACCTGTTACCGTCATAAAGGTAATCTGCATTTCGGGGAGAGCAGCCTTCGAAATTTGAGGACTGAATTATCCGCTGTGATCATTACGAATAAAAGAGAGATTTGAAGAGATTACATTTCTGTTTGCAAATTCCTGTTTCGTGACTGTTTGCTATCCTTTGATTGTCGAATCAATGTGACGTCTGATTTCAGTACCATTAATCTCGTAGATTACTTCCCATGGCATTCAAAATAGCGTTCACACTCTCAATGAATAAAAAATCAATCAATTTTATTTACCCTGGTGTGCTGACATCTTTCTTTTGGGTGTTTACTTCACAGAAGAAGGAAATCGGCCAACCAGATCCGATCTTCCTCAACTGGTCTGTAAACGAAATCTGATTCGGTTCTTTCGTTCCCACTTCAAGAGTGCTTTGTGGGAATTGTATTCGAATCCATCTGAATCTGAATCTTTGGAACCGTTTTGAGACCCGCTAGCAACTTATAAAGTGCATCACGACAAAGATTTCTTAAGTGGCACTTAATCCTTATCAAAGAGAGAAAGGCGTTTGCTGAAGAATTATCGAATATCTGGAATAATCGGGCTTCATTCAGCATGACCCCCCGCGGGGTGGCTAGATTACACATGGATAGCTGACGCGGTCTCAGACGAGCAAGCAGCTGGTGAGCGGTACTCGCAACTCGTTCGGCTCGGTTCGGGGAGTCGACCCTTCGTAATACTGTTGCTAAGAGGAACTGGATGGGGTAGGAAGTAGTGCACGAGGGAGTGGACTTCATTGAAGGGCTCAAATAGCGAAATCACCTGCATGAGAGAAGAGGAGGCTCAATTAGAGTATAAGCCTGGTTAAAGAGATTATCCTGAAGCATATTGGTTGAATTTTGATGGATGTTTCATAACGGATAATTTATTAAAGGGTCAAACTTGTTTTGAAATCTGTGTTTTTAAACGAACAGTTAATCTCAGAGGTAGAGATAGACTGTGTACAATAAGGTAGACACTTACTTGTTCAGCTTTTTAGTATTTTTTGCTCCTGTAGTAGTACATGTAGTTTTCAATGTAGCTGATAAACTACATGTCACTTTTATTTTTAAAAATTCCTCTTACCCCAGAGCAAAACACATACTAAAATAGTACTTTATTGAGGAAAACCAGATTACAAGTGAGCTTTTCTGGAACGAAACATTGTTTGTTCTTTAACTAGTGATTTTCATAAAAGATTTTAGAATCCTGCTTATTTCAAACTCAATATTTATGCATTCGAGATGCAATGGTTTAGCATATCCAGATTAGAAATCGCAGGGATTTTTTTTCTGGGAGGTATATATGTTGTAACCCATCTTTCTCATCCCTATGAAATTAACCATTTTAGGATCTGTCATAAATTAAAAATCATTTAAAAATATTTTAAGATATGGTGGAATCACTGTTTTCACAAATCCGCAACGACGTATTCCCAACAAATGTTAAGGAAAAAACAATAGGAAGATGGAGAAAATGTGAACAATTGTAAAAAAAAAGATCCCGTAAAAATTAGAGATGTAAGGAAAATGAAATTGTATTTTCTTGTTGAAAAATATTTGTTTATTATTTAGACTTGTGGGACATTTAACGATAAGCTTCTGCCAGTTCTAAGAATACTTCATCGAAGCAGCCAAAGTTGTATATAGCAGTAATTGTCTACGAATATTATTGTTATATTAAACTGATTTAATATGAAGACTTCAGTTCACTTTAAGAAGAATTTTTTTTTTACTTGATACTGACAAAAAGACTTTTGCTCTCGAATGATTAAGATTTCTTACCTCCATCTTATCTAAGGAGTTGAGGAGCAGATGCAATTGTTTCGATTGCACTGGAAAGTATTAGAATGACTTTAAAGTAAATTGTTTTATTATTTTCTAGAAATTTCAACAGTGCAATATACACTTTTTGACCTTCTTTCTAGTTAAAAATTACTTTCCATTAAGGCTTCCATCTCCAAAGTTTATCTTCAGATTGTGACAGTACAAATGACCAACCCCTGAAACAGGGGGCTTCAACCCTGACCTTAGATATCGCAGTGTCACTGCGAATGAACACGATACCGCTGACAACCGAGATGATTTGTGACCGTATGTCCGATATGCCTGCTAACTGGTTTTTAACTTCTTTTCTGCCAGATAAATGAAGTCCATAAATTACTTAACATTGTTTAGCCAATTTGTAGCTTTCGCTTTAGGTAACATTTATCTTTTTGTAAGGCTCTTCATTGTACGGTAATCAGCATAGCAAGTGAGTGTTAAAGTTGTAGCATTTAAAGTGATAATGCAAAAAATAATATCTGAGTTTTATCGTCAGGAAACAACTCTCCAAACATTCATTTTTTTCTCCAAATAGATTTTTTCATTGAAAACTATTTTAGAGGTTACAACATATTGGATTTAGTTTTAGAGAATTTTTTGACAGGTTAATTCGAAATTTATTGCCATACCTGAACACATATGTATGTGTTGATCTGTTTGAGTGCTAAAAATTATTTGATTTTGATAAGTTAAGAACCTATGAGCTATGCAGACTTTTTCTTCATAACAATCACGAAATCCCACTAAATCAATTGCTTCAAGTACCTCCTCAGTTTTAATGCGAAAGGAGTGGAACTCTAGTATAATGGAACACTGCCTGGCTCTCTAATCCCAATCCCAATATTAAGTCCTAAAACGCAATATTCTGATTATCGATGAGGGTCCCCAAACTTCATTTTCGCTCTGCGTTCAGACAACTGGTCTTCGTTTCCTCGTGATCATTCGTCGTTCGATATTTCCTTTTCGCATCATTAGTTATGAACATATTCCAATCCACTTCCTTCGTTCCTTTGCCCATTCTCGCAAGAGCTCACTTCTGAGAACGCATTTTCGTTAATATCGGGCCATTTGAGCGGAATGAGGTTATTGAGCCTGGCAGCGTTTGCTCGGATTTCTGACAATAAGCAATGTAAGCATTATTTCATATTTTCAATTTACAATAAGAAGAACAAAAAGAAAAAAACAATTTACCTGTGTGTCGTTGGCATTCCTATTGGCACGCATAACTGCAGTTTACGGCTAATCTATCAAAATCTGTCTCATAAACTTTTATCGTGTAGTGCCGATATTCTCCAAGCTTGACTGAGCAAATTTGAACTAAATCCATAAAACTTCATATTCTGAGTGGATCAAATCAGAAATTGAAATTATTTGACATCATTTGAATGGAATGAAACAAAATATAACCAACAGAAATAATCGATGACTTTTTTCACTCTTGCATTGCTTCTGTGTCTACCTATATATCAAAGTATCTTTTAAGATACTGAAACTTCTAATGGAAACGCTCATTGATATCGGTTCGGAGATTAAATGCTAACTTCTCAAAAGCTGACTACTATATCAACTGTCATATTCTCGTATGCAAAAACATGAACAAGCTAAGACTGCTGCTTGGATTTTTCACTTTACGTCCATTCGTTTTCTCTCTCATCTAAGTTGGCTATGGCAACGAATTCAAAGAAAATGAAATACTCAAATGTTCTTTTCTACCCTTCGCCTATATTTGTGATCACTTTTTCCTCACCATCAGGCAACATTTTCAGCCAGTGCATCTTCCAAAATTTCGAATTGATATGGGAACTCATATGAATTCCATAATATATATCAAGCTGTGAACTTGATATATTTTACACTTTGGGAAATACGGTCAGGTTCCCTAAAAATTTGATGCATAATTCAGAAAAGAATTCAACTTTTGGTAATGGTACTGTGGATAAGACATATGAAGGCTAGAAGTGAACGGAAGGGGAGGGCTGCCAGATTAGTGTGGCCTACTGATCTGGACAACTATGGCTACTTTTCTTTTTTTCTACCCTGCTGAGGAGTGGTCAACCACACAGGGTCCTTGTGCTGACCATATAAACCTACTGGACTGGACAGATATATGGCTCTGAGCTTGATTATGGATCCTGATTTTGCTGCACTGGTGGGCTTCTGTGGAGGGAAAATCTTCCGCTGTGTTTTCTGTTCGTTTGTGGGTTGACAGCCCCAAGTGAATAGATTCACAGGATATATTTATCAGCTGGTGGATAATCCTGAGCAGAAGTCATCGCAGGTACCTGAACTCTTTGCTTCTATTGGCATCGTCAAATTCTACATTGGAGGAAGTCTTCCAGTGTAGATGGCTTCAGCCTTTAGTAGTGGGGGAACGGGTCTTTGCCCCATGTCTGCGATTAGGGGGCTATTTGATATTGTCGGCATTCCCTCTCTCAATAAACATAGTTTCTTTAAACATCCCACTAACCATTTTCTCTCCATAGGTAGTTGGAATGTGAGGACTCTGCACAGAGCTTTTTCTCTTGATGTCCTCACACAAGAATTCCACCGTTATAATTTAGATATTCTCGGCTTGCAAGAGACCAGATGGACAGATAAAGGTCAGATTCTTAAAAATAATCTTAAATGTCTCTTTTCAGGGAGGGATGATATTAAGCATCACCAAGGCGTGGGTCTGCTTCTCAGCAGACACGCTAGTGATGCTCTTCTAGGATATGAGTGCATTAATGAAAGGTTTCTTACAGCAAAATTTCAGACAAGCATTAAAGACTTGAATGTTATCTGCTGTTATGCCCCCACTGAGGATGCCGATGAGGATGAGAAGGATAGGTTTTATGAACAACTTCAGGATATTTTGAATTCTGCCAAGAAAGGAGATATTACCCGTGTTCTTGGTGACTTCAATGCCAAAGTTGGTACTGACTCTGACCTTTGGGGAGGAGTAATAGGCCCTTTTGGTATTGGTAGCTGCAATGGCAATGGGCAACGTCTCCTACAGGTAAGTAAACTCAATGGATGAAATTCAATGATGATGAACCTGATGGGCTGCATAAGAATATGATTGATTACATATTAATTAACAGCAAATGGGCTAGTTCTGTTAGGAATACCAGGGCATATAGGGGAGCTGAAATTGGATCTGACCATTACCTTGTTAAAAGTGTCTTGCAACTTAAACTTAAAAAGTGTTGTGCTAGGGATAAAAAATTTACTTTTAATACTGAAGCTCTGAAAGATCCAGTTATAGCCAAAGCTTACCATGATAGGTTACTTAGTCATTATGACAGTCATGGTTTGCTTACTACTGAAGTTGAGGAAGAATGGGATCATTTTAAACAGGGGACACTAACAGTACTCTTTTAGGAAAAAAGGAGCAGAAGAGGCAAAATTATATGAGTGATAAGGCACTTGAGCTTATTTCAGAAAGAAAGAACTGCAGGAATGCCCTTAATCAATACCCTACTAGTCCTAATAGAAAGCATTACAGAGACCTTAATAAACTTGTAAAGGATCAGTTAGCTGCTGATAAGAATCTTTGGCTTGATGGTTTGGCTGACAAATCCGAGGAAGCAGTTAGACAGCACAACAGCAGAGAGCTGTACCAGATAGTTAATGTTTTGTGTGGTAGAAAACGGACAGGCATACAAGGATTGAAGGATAAACAAGGAAAGGTTAAAGAAGGGGAGGATTCTGTCACGGCTAGGTGGGCTGAGCATTTCAGTGATGTTCTAAACAATGTAGTTAGTTCTACTCCCATTGTTTGCAATGATGATAGATGCATTGGTGGCTTTAATGTTGGCCCTATAACACATTCTTTTGGCTGTTTCTAAACTTAAACTTCATAAATCCCCAGGGGTAGATGAAATTACTACGGAAATGCTTAGAGCTGGGAATGTTTCGGTTACCACTTGGATGACTGAAATTCTGAATATCTTTTATGATAAAGGCATGGTTCCTAAGGATTTTACCAGAGCTATCGTTATCCCTATTTTCAAAAAAGGTGATCGCAGTTCTTGTGATAACTATAGGGGTATCAGCCTACTCTCTGTTCCAGGTAAAGTTCTTTCCATGATTGTGCTTAATAGAATTAAGAATCTGGTTGACAGTCAATTGCGTGATGAGCAATGTGGATTCAGAAGTGGTAGGGGATGTGTGGATCAGATATTTTCACTTAGGCAGATTCTTGAGAAATGTTTAGAGTTTCAGAAACCTTTGGTTGCTAGCTTTGTTGATTTCAAAAAGGCTTTCGACTCTGTTGATCGTCATAATTTGTGGTTGATTGTGGAATCATATGGTATACCAGACAAGTTAGTTAACATTATGAAAGCTCTCTAAAATAACACTGAGTCGTCTGTGAGAGTTGGTAAGGCTTGTAGCAATTGGTTTAGCATTACTTCTGGTGTTCGACAAGGGTGCATTTTGTCTCCTTTTCTCTTTAGCTTGGTTACTGATTATGTTATGCGAAATTCACTTCAAGGGAAAGATTTTGGCCTTAAATGGGCTGGATATACGAAAATTTCTGATTTAGATTATGCTGATGATTTAGCCCTTTTGGCAAATGATGTTGATGAGATGAACTCTTTCATTCGAGCTGTTGATGAGACTGGTAGTAGAGTAGGTTTGGTTATAAACAGAGAGAAAACTAAAGTGATGAAAATTGGTCAGGCAGGCTGTGATTCAGTTAATCTGAATGGTTGCAGTCTTGAGCAGGTGTCACAGTTTAATTATCTTGGGAGCTATGTAACAGATAATGGTGATGTGCGGCATGAGATTAACAGAGGAATAGGGATTGCTGCCGGGACTTTTAAGAATCTATGGAGAGTGTGGAGAAATAGGCGTATACACCTAAAGACTAAAATTAGACTGTATAATAGTTTGGTTCTTTCTAGGGTTAGTTATGGTAATGAAACTTGGACACTTTGTAAACAGGATAACAGGAAACTAGATGCTTTTGATTCCAGATGCTTACGCAGTGTCTTGGGCATTAGGTGGTTCAACTTTGTAACTAATGATGAGATTAGGCAAAGGAGTCTGCAACCTCCTTTAAGCAGCATATTGTGCAGAGAGAGACTCCGTTGGTTTGGCCATGTTGCCCGTATGAATAATTATAGATTGGCGAATAGGGTTATGAACAGTGTGCCTAAAGGCCTCAGAAAGAAGGGGAGACCTAGGATGCGGTGGGCAGACAATGTCAAACAGGACCTTGTTGGAATTGGTGTGCAGTGGCCAGATGCAGTAGATGTAGCTCAGGATAGACTTGCTTGGAGAACTAAATTGCACGGTCTGGTTGGACCTCCGTAGCCCATGGCTGCTTGAGGATGATGATGATGATGATGTTGATGATTACTTGCCTCCACTGAATATCCTGTTTCTTCCTCCCTAGAAAGCCTCAAACCAGACAAACATATAGTAGTACTTCTAACGAAGACAAGGGGTCTTGTCATAAGAACATCCTCACTTTCGTGGAAGTACATCAAATGCCTACCTCAAGTAAACTTGTCAGCGCGATTCCTTTATTACAAAGCCGAAAGATAATATCTCCTTTATTACAAAGCCGAAAGATAATATCTCCTTTATTACAAAGTCGAAAGATAATATGTCCTTGATAATCCCTACCTTGATATACTTCACTCTGCTAGGTGTCTTGGAGTGTAATAAGGACTCTTTTTTTAATCTGATTTTTTTTCCGTTGGTGGTGAAACAAGACTTTATGTTGACTCAACTTTACAGGGGAAAAAAAGAATTAAACAAATTTCTTTATAGATTCAGACACGCTTAACTCTATGCCAAATAACGAGGGCCTCTAATGTAAGATTATACAAACAAAATTAAAATACACCGTATTTAATGGGTTTATCATATACTCGTTTTTGCAAGCATCTGGTTTTTATTTTTGCCTTGTATTCTAGATGTTCAGCTTTTTTAGATTTTTTTTTACATCATAATCATAAAAACTTCTTTCATTTTTCAATTTCGGAGGGAATTTTAATAACAGTTAAAATTAATGACAGTTAAAAGCGTTGCATTATACTTTCTGATGTTAATAACAGTTTAAAATTGAAAGACCTGTAACTAACACATTTCTCTCACGGACACGTTCTCACATTTAAAAGTCGCGACTTTCGAACAACTTTTTCGTCCCTAATCCAACGATGACTCCTTTCTCACGAGTAATGAGAAAAATCTACACCCTGGCGTATCTAAGAATCGAACCTGGATTCCTACCGACTGCAACACCACCACCAGTCAGTGTCATAATCATAAAATTCAAATTTAATACTTTTGTGCCTTAAAATGTGTTTAACTATTCGATACGGGACCAAAAAGAAAGAGCTACAGGAAATAAAAAATAAAATTTGGTGTCCTCAACGATTTTCGGCAAAATGAGATTTAATCGAATTCAACAGCAGTAAAAAAAGCCATCAAAGTATCAGTGCAGTTGCAAAATTATTCAAATTGGCTCAATAAGCCTCATAGAAGCAGAAATGGTTTCATTTTGCTGTTTCTTTTTGTTGTTCTTCTTTTTACCTCCGATACATATCTGAGCGATATTTTAGCCTGTTTTCCTTCCGTAAATAAAGTTATCACCTAATGAATAAACTAGAATGATGGCTAACTCTTCCTCAAACTACAAACCCTCTCTCCCCTCATGCTGCAGGGGGCTAAGAAGCATTAATTTGCCCATGCACATCGATGGCACGACAATGGCCGACCAATGGCCCTTGATACCTCGGAAGAGCATTGTCAGATCCATTCCGAGGTCGAAAGAAAAGATCCGCGTGAGATCTTCAATGAGCAACGAAGATCCTTTGCCGCCACTCGACAATATTTACGGAGCTATCATCACCTCACAAAGGATGTCCTTAAGCACCAATCATCTGGCCTTGCTCACGGGACTCGACGCTTTACCCATTGTTACTGGCCATGCAGAACGTGGGCTTGATACCTTTGTATTGCACGTGGAGGGTGTGATGCCGTATCATATCTCTTTGCACGTTCATCTTTTGTCAGTGATGCTGGTGACGGGAGACTGGAATCCAGAGCGATGCTCAGCCGGGGAACGGCAGCTGAGTGGAAATCATTCATTGAAGTTCCTTTAGGGAGCAGTTCTTTAAACGACCTCTGATCGAATGGTGGCAGTTGTTCGGCGCAGATTTCAAGGTCAAATAACAAATGATGTGTACGATCACTTCACTCTTTTCGGTAAGGCTTTTCGGTAAGGCAATCACTTCACACTTTTCGGTAATAAGGTCTGATCGAATGGTGGCAGTTATTCGGCCTTTCGGGACAATTGATCCCATTTCTCGCACCCTTCTTCTTGCAGTGGGGAGAAAGGATCAAAGCGGAAATTTGAATTCTTCGTTCTCTCCTTGCCCGCGATGAGATTTTATCCATTGTTTCTCTCGATGCCTTTCAAACGCTGCCAGAAATCAGGTGGGGCGCTAAGCCATGTTTCTGTGTTAAAAAGGACCCAACCCTGCCACTGCTAGATTGCTAGCATGTCTGGACAAGATTCTTCCAATATCCTTCTCTAACATCTCTCAAGACGACTTTTTCTGAACGTTGTGGTCATCGTCATGTGATCTTTTAGCCAGCTGTGTAGCTCAAGAGTTCCAAATTTAGAAAATAATTTGAGAGATAACTCTTCAGACACAGGAGGTTAGGATCGTGAACTCTCTCTAGTGTTATTTCGGCGCTGCAACCTGTCGCATTCTCTGTCCCTTGCAACTTAGAGAAGAAGAAAGATGGCGCACACATTACTGCCCCATGCTTGTGATTTGAGGTTCTCAGTTTCGAGTTGCAACTTTACCAGCGTTGAGATTTTTCCCTCTTGTGCATGCGAAGAGAACACGCTAATACCATTTGTCCCCATGCATTCTATATTAAATTTTGGCTCGAACATTTAAGACGTGGTTGAGCAGTGGTTAAGACGTGGTTGAGCGTGGTCTGCAGCTAAAAAGTTCCTTTTGACGGTAAAATAAACCTCACCTAATCCACGAGAACCGTTCTCTTGCAACATGCACTCGTGGTAGTTTCGTCGCAACTCTACAAGCTGAAAAAGATTCCTTATTTGGGGTTTTGCGAGATTCTTGCTCATTGAAACCTCAAGTGCTGATGGTTGTGATATACGAAATTCATCTACAATGAATGAGATCGAAATTTCTTAATTATGAACTAGGGTAATGCACAAGTATAAATGAGCATACGATGAATGGATAGCTCAGAACTAACTGATCGATTTATATACTATTTTAGAGGATATTTTTAGTAGTATTTAAATGGAAAATAATAATAATTCTAAATTAAAGTTGCAGAAGAAATGAAAAAGCACAAGCTTTAAGCTAAAACATTTATACTTTTATATAACAGTAACAGTTTAACTTAATGATATCATTTTAAACTCTATCACTGATTACTATTTTTTTATAAAATTCCAAAGAACAACACTTTTCCACTAGTACATGTAATTCATTATCAATGATACTGCTGCAAATCATTGGAGTCACTACAGTGTAAAAGATCGAGATATTCTTAATTAATGGGACAAAACTATGTCTTAGAATAAATGAAAAAAGATAAAGAGATCAGAAATAATATGCAAGTTGCAAAGTTTTCAAATCAGATGTCCTTTGAAGTTCGCAGCCACAGAATATTTCGAATAATCGACAGAAAAGAAATAACGTAATTCTGATGAATGATGCTCGTATGAGCGAAGAAAGTGCATGTTTTACAGGTTATAATAAATATATGATTTTAATTTATTAACGAATAAACCAAATATGACCATTCTGAATACATATCGTTGTTTAGAGAATTGTAAAACTTAAAAATCTGACATAAAAGAAGAGTGTCCATTTGTGCACTCAGCTACCTTAAGAGCTAGAAGCACCAAATATAATAGAAGCACCATATCAGTTCATGCATATGGAGCTAGAAGCGTCCATATGCATGAACTTTCCTTTCACTCAGGGAAGAACCAGAGAGACCAGATAGAGAGAAGTTTGAATTTCCCAAAATCCTCATAGACCTAACATTAGCGATTATTGAAAATAATTGTTGCCGTTAAATAGAAAGAAAAAATAGTTCAATAAAATTTTTTCAGCTTTCGGGTGCTAAAGTCATTATTTCGAGAAATGGAAAATTTTAAAGTCAGGAGAGGAAAGACAGAAAGATAGACAGAGTTTTTTAGTGGAAACGTTTCCTTAAATTTATTGTTCGAGTCCGACTTTTGCCAGCATTGATATTGTTATGAATTTCAAAATTTTTAATAATAGGAAAACTGAATGAGTTCAAAAAAAAATGATTATCAACCAAATGATAAATGAACTATTTTTATTACAAAGGTAACTAGATCACATTTAAATAACAATTTAAACTAAAAAAATTGTCTACCATCAGTATGAAATTAAACCATCAAACGAATATTTCACAATACTTAACTATATTTCAAATAGTCGTATTACAATTCTTACAGATTCTGTTCAAAACATAAAGGGAATATTTTTACATCATTCAATAAGCGACACAATTATCTTTGTGAGTAAACTTATAAGTTACCTTCCCAATTCTAATTTTTACTTTAAATACCTCGCCGGTATGAAATCTCCCACAAGTTTTCATGATTTATATATATATTTACACTTCTTTGACACATTACCTCCACTAAAATTAGATTTCATAACGCTAAGTTCGTACTGAAAATACTTAATACAAAACTCTGTTAAAAAGACAATTTAACTCTTTACAATACGGTAAATATTCCAAAGTTTTCTTCACTCGTTATATTTTTAAAGTCTTCTCTCTGTTCCAAAAGATTAGTGACGAAATTCTCACGCTGAGGCACAACACGAGCATCAAATAATCATGGCTTTATTTTGTTACACGTTCATCTGTCGTAACAATATTTATCTTCTCTAACCCTCATCCTGCTCTCGGCCAGAAAGGAGATCCCGATGGGCTCGGAAGTGACGCCTTCCGTCGGATGGGATATCATGCCGTGATCCCGTTACAGGAGAGTCATATTCTGTGCACATTAAGGAACAAGATGGATAGTATTGAAGGGCGGCTACTATGTCTTCTAAGGGGTCTCCTCCTCCCAATCTTTTCTGAGCCCTTGGGGCCCTCGTGACCTGGCCATTTAGTCCATAGTGTGGAAAAATTGACGCTCAGAGGTAAAGCAGAAATCTTATACTTATCGTGATTAACTCAAGTTTTCATTTGCTATGTGATGAAATCACCTGTGCGCAGAGTGTCATAGTGATAAAGAAGTGGAGGAAGGCTCAAAGGAGTGCACCCCCCACCCCTCCGGGTATTATTTTCTAAGGGTCTGGTATGTCAGAATCCGAAAACTAATCAATCCAAATGACCAAAATCTATATTCGTAAAGAACAGTTAGCTTTATTGAACTTTTATCCAACAATAGAGAAGTGTTTTACGGATGAAAAAAAAAATGTTGAACACGTTTCGAGAGTAAGTGAATTATTATGCTCTCTCATGAAAATCATATGCATTAGAAATATTGTTTGCAACTGAAATTCACATTTTAAATTTTGCAATAAATATTTTATTTTGTAGTGGTTGAAATAATGAATGATTCCAGGGGAACACGTTGGCGTCGAACGAAAAAAAATTGAAAGCGAACCCGTCTTGTTCAGCCCACTGCAGCACAGGGAGTAACCGCCAGCATATATCACTTATTTTGCAAAAAAATAATAAAGTAATAATGTGCTGTGTGGGCGTCATCGATTTTAAATGTTGTTTTCCGTTAGTACACGACTAGCCTTGCTATTTTATTACCAAGGATGAGCAAGTTGCGCTGATATAACTTTTTGACTTTTATTGTCTCCATGCACTCAAGGGCAACGAAGTTCGAACTTTCATTGCCCTGGATCATCTCTTCCATCCACGGAGTTCGCTCCCCTATTCTCTTGAGCCCCCTCGTTCACACATGCACAATCGAAACCAGTGACATGTCACGCGCTGGTGCTAATTAAGATGACGTAACGGGTCAGAGATTCCGCGCGAAACTCATGAATCTGAAACCTTTCCGTGAAAAGATTTTCGTAATCTGGTAATCGATTGATTCTTGTAGATGGAGTTGAAGCAACGAGATAAGCACCCTAACAGGAATCACCTTGTTTCTTTCTTGATGTCTGACAAGAGGCTTAAAAAAAGGAAAAAAAAAATGTTTTCATCTTTCTTTTAATCCTCTCCAAAGAGCTGTGAAGATTTCTTCCAATCGCTCACACGGCGATCTTCTTTCACAGGTCGCAGGGATTTTCTTCATTGTGATCGCTCTCTTCTATGATCTGAGTAAAGAAATGATTTCAAAAATTGAATCGCATGCATTGACAAATATTACTCTGCATATGAAAGATTCGTCTCGTTCCCATTTAGTGTGACGTTAATGAATTGGTATGTTTCCGTTGCATCTCGGACAAAGTTAATATTTGCCTGATCATCGTTTAGGTTAGGGGATGGGGGAGAGTTGACTAGTCAACTTCCCCCCCAACACACACGTAATCCGCCCACAGCACAGGCTCTTAGTTGGGTTTTTGCAGATTCGAGTCCACTTTGAAAATTTTTTCGATAACTTCCTCTCTCTTCTGTGAAGAAAGAAATACTAATGGGCTAGAAACGCCTTCGCCCGTTGAATGGGACCTTAAGACATTGCCCCATATAAAGGAGAGCCATATTCTGGGCATATTAAAGAGCACACTGGATGGCCTTGGTGGGAGGCTTTCATCAATCTCCTAACAGCTAATCCAATTATGTGATCCCATATCTCTTCAACCACTTACCCAGAGAATTATTAAACTCTAGCTGAACGTACCCGGAGCTGCCCGGGTGTCACTTTTAATCTGTATATACTTATTTTCACTACACTAAAGGTAAATTTTGCAAATACCCCCCTCCCCCCCCCCGACACTTTAGCACAGATTTTCAACAGGAAGAAATTTTTCAAGTGTTGGCTTGGATCGTTGTTGACGTCAGCGAGCTCTGTCATAGCCCGTGGCTTAGTTTATGCGTAAGCTATCGAAATTTTTATTTCCGTTACCAGAGATTTTGCTGCCCTATGGCTCCCGTTATATTTGTCCGCACTGCCCAAATTTTCTGCACAGCGTCCCCCGTGTGCCCCAGTGATTGATTTAAAAATCAGGTTCCCATTTGGCCCGTGGCTTCATTTCTGCACAAACTGTGACAGCTCGTGTCTGACTTTTAAACTGCATATTCTGTTGTTTCCTGCACTAAAGATTAGTGAGTATCCCCCCCCAGACATTTTATCCACGAATAATTTCCCGTTTTTGCAAAGGTCATTGCTGACTTGGCGCGCGCTCTCAGAGCCCGTGACAAACGATCGAGATATTTATTTCGTCAGATTTTGTCATTCTGTAATTCCCAACGTTCTTCACCGAATGGTCCCAAATTTCGTTGGCGGGTTCCCTTAGCCTGACCCCATCTTGGGTTAGAAAATCAGGTCTCTAACTGCAATGGAACGCATCAATAATGCCTTTGGAAACGTGGGAATCAGGCAACGGCAGCAGATTTAAATGCTATTTTAACTCTTTACTTTCAGAGTTAGGGAGCAGTAAATGGCAACAATAGATTTGACAGCGATTCTGGTTTCCCGTAGGAATAGCATGGTTAATATTTTTGCTTCTAGCAAGCCCCCCTTTTGGATGTTCGACCTGAAATTTGGCACTGAAATCCGGACCACAACCTGAAACATTCTCTGAAAATGTGGAGCGTGTACGTAGATTTCCTGATGAGTTATGGCTGCCACAGACAGGCACACACACACACACACAGACATCTTTTATTATATAGATTCCGTCCTACTCAAGGCTAGAACCGTTATTAACAATTTGGTTACTACGAAGTTTAAAGAAAAGAAAGAACAAACACCATGGCATACACATTTTTTAATCATAGGTTACATTCCCTGCGGATGGGCTTCTCGGAGATAAACAAATCTTTGTTAATATTAACCGATCCCATATACGAGTACTTTCTTGAGTGGGAATAAATATAATATTATTGCTTATAATATAGTTTCTCTTTTCAATTTTGTTTCACGATCTTATAATTTTTATATGAAATGTAATAGCAGATGAAATGTAATTTGTATGTGTGTTTTGTTGAATAAATCTGAATCCCTTACCTAGCTCTGAGCTATTAGGGGTCGTGGGGATCTGGCAATTGTGTGCACAGAAGAATGGTTTAGAATTAACCCAACACAAAGTAGGCTGCATTGGTCACAGAATGTCTACCTTGTCCGTGAATAATGGGTCATATTGATCTATAAATATTAATTATTTTCATCCTACTTCAGAAGTTTATGGGATTACATTATGACAAGATATCACCGAACAGTGTTAATTAAGGCTTTAAGATAATCCTGACATCACAAGTACTCAACTTAAATACCATAATGCAAATGAGTATAAGCATATATATGTTTAGGATGAATTCTTTGCTTCAATTTTAAATGGTTCTTTATGTAGCTGAATGGCGACAAAAATCATCATGAACACAATATTTGACTTCCGTATAAGGACTGGATCAGAGCTACTCAATTGTATTTTCAATGGGACTAGATTTTTTTTTAATTTTCTGAATTTTTGGTGCTTTTGAGAGTTAGAGATGAGTTTAAATTGGATTTTAATACACAGTTGTAGTCAAAATACTTTTCGCACTTTGATCTTGTCTGTTTTTCATATTTCTTTAGAATAACAAACGCGTTTCTTGTTTGCTTTTGCATTTTCCGTTTATCCTTCTGAAATCCGAAATTTTCCTTCTCGGGCAGCCATTGTCCTAGTCTTGTTTATATATATTACTACTAATATAACTTTTTTATTGTAAAACCTGAGGAATTGTTATAATTATATTGCATATCCTTGTATCTTCCATGTTTTCGGAAGGAGGATGGAAACAGAGCTGTCATGCATTGGTAATCACTGGAAGCAAACGAAACTACCTTCCAGCTTCGCTCTTAAAAAAGCGGATTCTTCTTACCCCATTGTATATGAAAGGAATTATTGGGATATCCCGAGAAAATGCTTTCCATCGTCATTGGCTCATCACCAGTTTTCGCCACCGAATCAATTTGTGGTCGATAAAAGAATTTTGTGACAAAAATGTTTCTCATAGAGTTGACGTCCTCTTTTGTAGACAACTCTCTTCTGCATCCGAGTCCTGATCACACCGAAGCCTCAGTACCATCTATTTTCAGCATCCATCTTGAAACACTTTTGAAAGGTCAACGTACTGCGATTATCGGCCTGTCTCGAATCTTCATTCTTTGATCATATCTCATGTAAAAGAAGAAAACTTTAAAAACCTCTGACGCATAAATCCCTCGGGAAATATTTATGGTCTCGGGCGAGTTCACGTTCGGTAGTTGCAGACTGTATTCTCTGTTGCACCTTGTTTAGAAAAACAGTGTCCCCCTTTGAAACTGTTTTTCTCTCGGCTCTTTCTAGTGGACTTAAGAGTTATTAGTCTTGATTTGGAACATCAAAGGAACCCTTGTTTGCTCTAACTGAGCTGTAATCTCGTTCTGTTTGTCGAACTCACCATCACCCGAGGCACACCCTGTCCATAAAAAGCAGGAACCAGAAGCCATCTCTTTCACAGCAGTGTCCATCTCTTCTCTGCGTGGCGGGCCATTTCTTCTTCTAATGAGGTCGGCGGGGGCACCTGACGCGCATTGCCCGCAGTTGATCCTAAAAAGCCGCCATCAGTAGCCCACAGACAGGGAGCTCGGCTAAGCATATCCACTTCGTCCTCCATTTGCTTGGCTCCCTGGATGTGTATTATGGTTCGATGCGCGTGGTGACTGAGGGAGGTTCAATTCCTTTGTAGTCACCCTTTTCACGATCACACAATCTTGATTTGTCATTAGAGCTATGCTTTCATAAGTTTTGCTTGGAGCGATTTCTCTGTTGATTCTTCTTGGAAGTACTTTTGAAACATTTCTCTATACGTCGCTCCGCTATTCCCATTTTCACCTATTGCTTCCAAGTGCGGGTCAATCGCGGATTACAGAACTTTCTCAAATCCAATTTTCGAAATGTTATTCAAGCATCGAATGAATTAGCTTTTCACACAGAATGCTATTTTAATGCTTTTTTTTTTGTTACTTTCAATCGTTTTATTTTAAATTTTTTTCAGTAAAAAATGGCTTCATTTAAAAATTGCTCCAGCGTGTTGCACAAAATAAAATATCTCCTTTGTAAAAATATTGTGCATGTCTTATAAAAGGTAAGGAATTCACTTTTGGAAATCATCATCCTTATCCTCAAGCAGTGTTGGGAAAATATGACTGCTGCATCTCGCCACTGTAGACCAATAGTAACAAGATCCTGTTTGATATTGTCTGCCCACCGCATCCTCGGTATTTCCTTCTTTCCGAGGCCTTCAGGCACGCTCTTCATAACCCTATTCGCTAATCTACAATTATCCATACGGGCAACATGGCCAAACCAACGGAGTTTCTCTCTGCAAAATATGCTGCTCAAAGTAGATTTTGGAGATACGTGCTACTATTTTTGTTTTCACCATGTTCCTGATGCTCTGGAGTTCTTGTGACTTCTTAATAATCAGATAATTTGCATGACGATTCTGATTTAAACTTGCATTATTTTGTTCAGTGATTTTCAATTTTCAATTTTTTAATTATTTTTAATTTTAAATAACATTCTTATTTTTATTGGCGTCGGCTAACCGTAGAAAATCTAATTAGTTGATTTCCTTTCATTATTTTAGAAGGACAAAATCTTTTAAGAAAGAAGAAAATGCTTATAACTGGAGGGTTGGATGCCATCAAATGAAACATGGTCATCCATTTCATTAACACTTTATCTTTCCTTAGTTTACTAAGTTCCTTTTAAATTTCTGAAATCTATTGTTTTATGTAATGCGTAGCCATAAAAAACGTTTCGAATAAATTCCCCCTCAGCAGCTGTTTGCCACAGAGGTCTGACACAGCAGCCTGTCTGTTTAACACGCCATAGAAAATATCTGTGTGGGAGGCGAGACCTCTGCAGAAAGACAGCAAAAATATCCATGCTTTACCAGGAGCTCGAACCCAGGTCCCTTGGATCACTGACCAAGTGCTCTAACCACTCAGACACCGAGACGGCGTTTCCGAATAATACATAACAGTAACTGAAATAATTTTAAGATTTAAAGTTATACGCTCTTTGCGTAAATCAGAGAAGACATCACTTTGGAAACTAATTGACAAGATTAAATTCCTATTGAAAACGACGTTTTATAAAACAGCTCTGCAATGTTTGTTTTTTTAATAAAAGAGTAAAAGAACTCATTTTTAGCTATCTTCCTATTGCTTTTTTCTTGAAGTTTGTTTGAACATGGGGAGTGTCATAGACTAAATATATTTAGCCCCATAATTTTCTTCTTAGTTTATCATTATACGATAATAAGGGAGCCCTAGTAATCAAGACTTCCAAAAAGTTAGACTTAACAATTCCTCGGTTTTGTACCTTAAAGCAGTGATGTCCACCTTCTCTAAGACCGCGGGCCATTTTTTCCTTTGCCAATATTTCGCGGGCCAAAAAGAAAAGAATAGGATATGATACGTAACTGAAAAAGTCAGTTCATGTCACCTCAAAAAATATTCTATTTATACGAAAAATAATAAATAATAATAAACCTCAAAAAGCATTTTATTTCTACAAAAGATAATTGTTAATAAACCAATATAAATTTTCTAAACCGTATCAAATATTTAATAAATTTAATGGGAGCATTGTGGCCGTAGTTTTTGGGCAATAATTTCTTTTACGTCCATATCGATATCTGTTGTTGCTAGCCAAAGTATATGTTCAAGGGAAGAGTCCAGCAGTTTCTGTATGTTGATTTTATATATTTCTTATCAGAAAATGCTCGCTCGCAGATATATGAACTTCCGAACATAAAAATTATTTCGAGTCCAAAATATTTCATTTTTGGATATTATTCTTTAGGTCATAGTTTGAACAATTCTATTCCAGTTTCTCTATTAGATGCAATAATTGGGTCGGCCTGAAGATCACAAAATTTCATTTGATATTTAGGATTTACGGTGCTAATATCAATATTTAATGGATTACTGAATAAATTTAAACTTTGCTTCAGGTCATCAAATTGAGAAAATCTTCTATTAAAATCTTCAATTAGGAAATCTAATTTAGGAACACATTTTTCAAAATTAACTCTATTACTAAGTTACTTCATTTCTTCGTAAAACTCTTTATAAGTTTCAAAATGAATTAAATTGTTTTCTTGCAAATTTGACTTCAACAATTGTAGTTTGTTTCTAAACACAGTAATCATGATTATAAAGGCAGCACACGATTTGATCTTTTCCTTGTAAGGATTTATTCAAGACATTTAAATAATCTGTAATATCTGTTAGGAAAGCAAGTGAACATAAAAAATTTTCATCAACAAAACTTGCTATTAAGTCTTCATCGGTGCCCACTTCTCTGAGAAAAACATGAATTTCTTTTCGAAACGTAAAAAATGTCTTGATGCATTTTCCGGCACTTAACCAGTGATTATTACTATGCAAAAGCATATCGCCATACTCAGCATGCAGTTCGTCCAAAAAAACATTAAATTTTCTGTGTGTAAGAGAACGATTTCCGCCACGAATTAAATTGGTAATTTTGACAACCTTTTCCATTACGTCGTTTTGTCTCGCGAAATGCCACACAATGTCTCCTGATACACAATACAGTGCAACATTGGACGCCATATGCATGCGCAGTGAGAGCGTTTCGTGCTGTCGTTAAGATGCTTCTTATTATTGCAGCTTCATAAAAACATTTGTTTGATGACGCCGCACCGCTCTTAAAAGGTTTCAGAAGTTTGCCGATCGGCTTAAGAATTTTTTGCAAACTTTACAGAATGAGTAAGTTGAAGTTTGCACATCAAGTAAAGTAATATAAGTTTACAAAAAATTATAAGTTGGGTTACAGATATTTATTTAAAATTTCAAGTAAAAACTTGATTTTGTTTGCGGGCCACAAAAATCCTTGTGCGGGCCGCTAGTTGGAAAACGCTGCCTTAAAGGATATAATTTTTTTTCAGAAAAAATTGGAATATTTATTCTCTCATCATAATGCTACAAAACGATTTTCAGTTTCCACATAAAGCTACATAGCTTGTCAGCAGGAAATATATGGCAACAGTTTCAATATTTATTTAAATCTATTAATTTCAAGAGAAAAATTAAACCCATGTCTAGCTTCTTGTGCAAGAGAAACAAAAGTGCTCTTGAGGAATAAAAGAATCCGATCGTTTGAATCTCAACCCAATGAGTTGCTAATGAATTCCTATCCTTTCGAAAATTAAACCGATACTGGTAAATAAATCAGATCAAAACTTATTACATTTCTTCTCATATCGTTTCATGTACAGTCGCTCAAAAAAGTATCCGAACGCTATGGTTGATTACAGAATTCAGAAAAAATATCTGGCAATGATTTTTTTTAGAAATTAGTGCCCTGGCAACCTTCGTGTCATGTGACACGAAGGTTGCCACATCACTAATTTCTGAAAAAAAATCGTTGCCAGATATTTTTTCTGAATTCTGTAATCAACCACAGCTTTCGGATACTTTTTTGAGCGATTGTACCAGTTGCTGTTCGAAAGAGAAATAGGAAAATGTGTAAACGATCATCCGAATGCGAAAACCGGGCGTAGCAAGTGACATGTCAAATGAGATGCAGGAATGTCACCACAAACGTTGCTCTCCTCGTTTCATCGTACCCAAATGGGCAAGGAAAACTGGACGGGAGTCGGACATAAAGAGTTATTATGTCGAGTGAAAACTTCCGACATGAAGAATAATATAATTTTTCTCCCCCAAAGCAGGGGGAAGAAAGCTGTTTTATAAACAAAAACGTTTCTTGCGACGAAAGAGGAAGAAAAAATGATTTTTTTTAAATACCTATTTTTCTGTGTGCTCTCTAAAACATAATAAATGAAAGTAAAATATGCCAATGATGAAATCACTAATCCACTTCTTAATAACTAAAAAGCAAAATAGGTCGCCAAAACTGCCTTCTCTCGCCAATTGAAAAAACGGCTGGCTCCCTATCTTCCTTCGAAATCGTGATATTGTGTGTTTTAAAGAATTAAAATTAATTTATTTCTACGAATATAAATACTGTAAATACTTAAGGTGCATTAATATATATATTTTATTCATTTATTTATATCGTTATAAATACTGTGAATTCTTAACGGTGCATGAATATAAAAGTTTTAAGTAAAGTTTTTCGTTATCAGTTAACCTGCTTAAATGTGCATATAATTTAAATAAATATTTTAATAAACATAATCTACCTTCCTATTTAATCACTTCGCTTTCATTCTTTGCTCTTCTGTTTCTCCCCCCAACAACTTTCGTCTGATTCTCGTCACTTCCTCATATCATCATCATCATCCTCAAGCAGCCGTGGGCTACGGAGGTCCAACCAGACCACGCAGTTTAATTCTCCAAGCATATCTGTCCTGAGCAACATCTGCTGCATCCGGCCACTGCACACCAATTCTAACAAGGTCCTGTTTGACATTGTCTGCCCACCGCATTCTAGGTCTCCCCCTCCTTCTGAGGCCTCTAGGCACACTGTTCATAACCCTATTCGCCAATCTATAATTATCCATACGGGCAACATGGCCATACCAGCGGAGTCTCTCTCTGCACAATATGCTGCTTAAAGGAGGTTGCAGACTCCTTTGCCTAACCTCATCATTAGTTACAAAGTTAAACCACCTAATACCCAAGATACTGCGTAAGCATCTAGAATCAAAAGTATCTAGTTTCCTGTTATCTTGTTTACACAGCGTCCATGTTTCACTACCATAACTAACCCTAGAAAGAACCAAACTATTATACAGTCTAATTTTAGTCTTTAGGTGTATACGCCTATTTCTCCACAATCTCCATAGATTCTTAAAAGTCCCAGCAGCAATCCCTATTCGTCTGTTAATCTCACGCCGCACATCACCATTATCTGTTACATAGCTCCCAAGATAATTAAACTGTGACACCTGCTCAAGACTGCAACCATTCAGATTAACTGAATCACAGCCTGCCTGACCAATTTTCATCACTTTAGTTTTCTCTCTGTTTATAACCAAACCTACTCTACTACCAGTCTCATCAACAGCTCGAATGAAAGAGTTCATCTCATCAACATCATTTGCCAAAAGGGCTAAATCATCAGCATAATCTAATCAGAAATTTTCGTATCTCCAGCCCATTTAAGGCCCTTGAAGTGAATTTCGCATAACATAATCAACAACCAACCTCATCTCCCTAACCCTTTCAGGTGCTCTTTTTCTCCCTTTTCTTTATGTACTATCGGCTTAAAGTGCATTTTATTAGAGAACCGGATCTAATCTTTTGTGTGCTTTTCATAAACCAAAATCCGCCTCAGTACATGTCCTCCCTTCTTCCCCATACTTGATACAGAATATGTATATTAATTAAATATTTTCGCTTTCTTCATAGAAAAAAAAATATATATATATAATATCGTGCTCTCTTTATTGGCTATGTTGGAGATGACATTTCTCTTCATGATTTTTTCCCCCTCAGATACGGGAGGAGAAGTGTCCTCAAGTGGCTTCTTCGAGAGGCCAAGATGCCGGCTCTCGAGACCACGGCGACGGGCGCCCTTGCCCTTCATTACGCTGCCGCTAAGGGCTGCCTCGACTGCGTCAAACTCCTCGTGGAATCATGCCCTGAACTCAGGTAAGAAAAGTTATCGATCCTTCAAAGACAGAAGTTTCTCACTTTGTAAATTGTCTTTGTATTGCTTCATTGTAAAGTCATAATACTGTTGCGTTAAAGCAAAGCTTTTCTGTGTTTTGTGTTTTTTGTTCACATTGTACAGAAAAGTTCACTCAGAAATAAGAACATTTCTATTTTTGTCCAAATCCTTAATATTTTGAGTCATTCTGTTAACAGGCCATGTCAGAATTCAAAGAGCTACAACAATAAAAGCTTGACCTAATTAAATCAAATGATGATTTGAATTATGTTTCGTTTCAGAGTAGTATCCGTACACAATAGAAGCGGAGTTAGCATCCAATTACAATATAATACAAATCCTCCTCTTAAAGTTACCAGGAAGTAAAACTAAATCCTTCTATCTCATCAAGGAAATTTAGAAAATATAAATGATTAAAACATTTAAAAATACCTATCTTCCTGTATACGCCCTAAAAAGTAGAAAATAAACGTAATATCGATGGTCCAATCAGTCACTGAATTCTTATTCACTTCAAAGGAAGATAGGACGCAGGGCAATTTTGTTGAGTAGGTAGATTGGCGCTTTATCTTCCTTTAAAGTCAATATAAATTCATTGATTGTTTACATCATAGTTATGTTTTAGGTTTATTTTCTACTTTTTCGGGCGCATATAGGAAGATAGGTATTTTAATTTTCTTTTATTTTATTGTTTTTGTAGTTAGAAATGCCTATCTTCCGAGACCTTTCATCTTACATATGACTCATAAACATCGACCACAATTTTCCTTCCTTTTGAAATCGTGTTTGAGATAGCCCATGGCATTGGAGACATCTTAGGTTAATTTGATATATAACTCGTTAAGGTAGATCCTTCTAAATTCCCATTCCCTTTTGGAGAAGGGGAGAATGCTGAGGGGCATGATTCGAAGCAGTCTACGAAAGTTCTTACGGTGCATGAATACAGTTACAAGTTAGCTCATATAAATGATATGAGCTAACTTGTAACTGTAGACCCTCGCATTCGGAAAATATAGTAGAGGAACGAATTTCGCATTTCCCCTCTTTTAGGGGGAAGAAATCAAGGTGGAGAGATATTTTTATTGTCGCAAAATCATAGATATTTTTATTTCCCACACCATTCCCACGTCACAAGCATTCATTTGACATGCAACTCTTTACTTCGGCCCTAGTGTTCCGAAGATATAATGGATTTGTCTCCTCTTTTTTCGGTGGGAAGTAGGAAGAGGTGTTTTAGAACCTGCGACACTCCGCAGGTCACAAACTTTCGTTTGGCCGATATCCCGTTACATCCGGCTCTTGTGTTCCGAAGATATAGCGGAACAATCGTTTTCATATTTCCCCTTTTTTAAAGGGAAAGGAAGCTTGGGAAGTCGATTTTTTTTTATAGCCTTTTGCACTTCCCGCGTCACAAGCTTTCATTTGATATACAAATCATTAAGTTTGTCAGTCGCGTTCGAAAGATATGGTGGAACAACTGCTTTGACAAATCCATAAACAAACAAAGGACAAGAGAAAAGCAATAGGAAAATTGGTTAAAAAAAAGTTAACAATCATCAAATGCTATTATTTACATCATTATATATATATATAAAAAATCTTTTTTAGTTTTAACTTTTTCATTTTACAAAATAGAGTTGAAATATTATTCATGTATTCCAACGTACATGTATTCCAGCAAGGAATCAAAAATCTGCTGCTTTCTGTCTCAAATTCTGTAGAGTTCAATATAATACGGTTTATGTTTTCTTTTGAATTGCAGTGATCGCACAAATTGCTATCAACTTTCTTCATTTTAAAAAGTTTGTCCTTTAAATTCCAATTTTCAGTTCTTATTCTGTTAATTTTAATATTGTCCTTTTGAGGAAGGTGAAAATGACTGGAATTGGTAACATTAGGATTTACAAAAAAAACAATGGTTGAATTTTAAGGAAGTGTGAACATTAAAATATCTTTGTAGCTTTTATTTTTAGTAGACTTCAATTTTCCATTTTACTCCAATTAGAAACATTGGAGTGATTCCGTAATTTGTTCCTTGGAATGCATTTTAGCCCTGATATCAACAAGTTCATTGGACTCCAAGTCAATATGACTTGGAACCTATTATTCAAGGTGAATGTTTATGAACTGATAATTAACATAAATCTAAATCTTTTCCTCAACCATGTGAATCATCGGCATATTCCATCAACGTAAAACATTTTTACGCAAACAATACTAAGAATCAAGATCCGTAAATAGTTTCTCGCAGCTCACATATTTCATCGTCCCTTCACCTCCCAACGAGATGCTCATTAGTCCTCCAAATGCAGCCTGTCTGATTCCCATAAGAGTTTACAAACCCAGTAAATGGCTAGAAACAGAAACTGGAGATTGACTTTTAAATTAACTGATTATAGTGCCACCAAATTACAAATTTAAAAATTGATGTCAGAATGAATAAAGTTGTAAGCCACTTTCTGGAAGCCACTTCAGGAATTGGGATCTGAAAATGCGAAAAAACAGGAGTGAACAAAATTTTTTGGATAAGTAATGCTAGCAACGTTGAAAATGAGTTGTTGTTCCACCACATTCAATTTGGATTATTAGGCTTGGAATTTACTGTCAGGTTTATTTTTCTTAGCAGTTACATAAACCTTAGAATACAGTTTTGGAACACATACTATTTGCAATGGAAAGACAAAATCAAAGCCTTGCAAATTTTAAAATAAGTTTTTTTTAAAGAAAAATACTTTTGAATTACCAGGCAAAGATGTCAATCTAAATCTTGATTTTTCAACAATATTCATTTTAGAATGGTCTCTGAGCTAATGAGATGTAGATACAATGCACCTCGCTACGTAGACCTTCCTGAATCGAGCTCCGAAGAGCTGGGCTTTAACCCAACACGCGTGCTGTTTACCTTCACCTAGTCCTCAGTGCTCTGTTGCTAGACGAAAAGGGTTCTACTTCCAAAAACGTTGATCTTGTCTCCTATTACAAATAGATACATTATAAAGGTATATTCTGCCCCTTGAGAAAGGGCCTACTTGAAGCTCAGTGGCCCGGCCAACGGCACCCTTTACTCTGTAGTAGTTTTAATCACTTTTTTGCTGTTTACATAGGTGTAGAATCTCTTTTGTTGCGATCTTATGCAACCACGGCAATTCCCGGTTCCGCTTGTACAGCACTACCTGGTTATGAAAAGCCGTGCTTATCTAGAGCGGGGGCAAGGAATACGCCCTATAGGCGCACCTCAACCCCAGCCTCACAAGGCAGCAGTCCTATAAAAGGAAAGTTGACCACCGGAAGAAACCTTACTTTAATCTATTCCCGGTTAGCCTTGAACAAGGATATGTAGATCCAAGTTCACTCGGCGTCCGGGGTGGAGACTCTTAGTAAGACCCAGACTTTTTTGAGGGCTCGTGCCTACTAGGCGGGTTCAGACCGTTCAGCAGAGCCCTCGAACTGCTCACCCAGAGCACCTGAGGTTGAGGCCTCGGACACCGTCACCATCCAACCGGCCTTCCGACCGATCAGCGGCATCGTTGGACTCGGTTGGTCTTGGCTATGTCCAACCGGGGGCCCAATCCGGTCGGCACAGCCTTCGACCGGTTTGCTGGGCCCTAGGCCCCCCCACCACGACAAGTTGGTCCCCTATCGGGGGGAGGGGGTACATAGGTGTAGAGGAAAAATTGTCTTGAACCGAATGGGTTCCGAACCCATTATGTCTTCATAATATGTCAGGTACTTTGATGGCTGAGCTACATGCCGCTGATCGTGGGTTTGAATTCCACCCGGCTCAAGACAAATTTTCCTCTACACTTCTAAAAACAGCCAGCTAATGATTAAAACTTAATATATCAAAACTTAATATACCAATGAGACTATTTATAAAAAAATAATAACTCCAAATTCTGTGTGATTAATTGTGTACAGAATTCAAATTTTGGATTAAGATTAGAAAATCTAAATTTTTGTTTTTTCATAGAAAAGAAATATTCCCAATGAGAGTAATGACCGTGACATCATATTATTTAAATTACGTCTATTTTTCATTGAGTAATCATTGAGTAAACGATAAGTTACGATACTTGACAAATTTGTTCGAAATACAAATCAGTCAAATCTCAAGCATCCGACATGAAAATCTTAATGCATTTTCATATTGCTAGCTAAATGCATCTTGGTTACCAATATTATATTCTGGGGTGATTGCAATTCCACCAGACTAAAGTCGATATTTCCTCTACACTTAAAACGTTCCCCTGCAGGTGAATTGATATTTTTTTTGTACTTACGGGTGTGAATTTATAAAGAATGAAAACCTAAGCATCTCAGAAAAGCATTAGTACTGTTTAGTAACAAAATAAAAAATTCCAATAGCAGTAAACCTGAGGCATGCGGAACGTTTGGTACAATATAAATCTCTTCCGAGTTTTTCTTACTTGATGTTAGACTTGTTGCCGATTTCTTCCATTTCTTTCCACTCGATGGTTAGGTTTGCCGATTGCGCTCCTCGTGCAACCCATGACGAGCATTGTTTTCGATTTATTACCCCAACAATACATTTCGATTATTACCCCAAAAGGGCATTACCCTTGTTGTTTTACTTCTGAGTGGCACTTCTGTTCACACAAGGGGCACAATGGTAAAGTTAAAAGGACTCCAAGGGCTAAGAGTAGGTTGGAGGAGGGGAACCCACTGGACAACTGTTAGGAGACAGATGGGAGCCTTCCTGTTAAGGTCATTCAAAGTGTTCTTAAATGTGCAAGGGTTATGGCTCTCCTGCGCACGAGGTCATTGCTAAATGTCTCATCCGATAATTTCCAAGCCCATCGGTATCCCAAATTCCTTTCAACTATTCAACTTTAAGTATACAAAGAAAAGACTGCTGGTTCGAGTTTGTGTACTTTGCAACTAATTGAAGAGTATAAGCGCATTTACTTGTAAATGGCTGCAAAAAGTCTCCTCTGAGGCTCGGTAACAGTTATTACTAATAACCCTGATCTGCGCCTCATGACCCAACCACAACGATTAAAAAATCTTCAGTGTCTGTGGTCATGTCCGCCTCTCCATCACAGTAGCATTAATCTGACAGATTTGTAGGTCTCAGGTCTCGTGCGTATTTATCTCTCCCAGCTGATAAGAGAGACTGACTCTCTTCATCAACGGACATTCCCATTCCTGAACATCATTGCACGTGACACAGATGCAACAAGGAGAGGTAGTTTAAAAGAGAACGAAACCATTGCTATTCCTTCAGAATGGCAAATCCGAAATTTCTTCTTTGTAAATTAAATGAAATAATTTTCTTATGTAATTAGGCTAATATCCTTTAATCAAATAAAATGGAGGAAACAAAACATCTGTTTTCCTTAAAAACATAACTTTTGCTCTCAAAATTGACTTGAGAAAAAATGATTTCTTTGTAATATTTTGCAAAATGAAAAAATTACAAGACATTTTGGTTGAAGAAGGAACTAAATGAGATAAAATTTCATGTCATAAGTGTCTACCAATAAACTAACGGATTGTTTGATATGCGAAATAATTAGTCAACATCTTCACTTGATCTCAATCCAAAAACAATATTTTTGAGTGTCATAAATACATTTATGAATTATGGCACGCAAACAGTTTTTCGAATATTGCATTTCGAAAGATTCCCTCTGGATTACGATGGAGAATTATAGAGCAGGCACTCGCCATGAGACTGCGTACAAAGCAGAGCACAAATAATTTTTTCTTCCACAGAACGTAACTTACGACGTTTACGGATTCTTAATTCAAAACATGAAGCACTTAACATTATTTGTTCCAAAATATAAATATTTATAACACTCTCATGAATGAAACAAAATCACCCTGTAGTCTCTTTGAAATAAGTTAAAATTAGCATCCCAGTTTCGGCTCTCTTTACGCTTTCCAGTCACAGCCGTCCCATAAAGATAAGTCCCTATTGCTCAATCGCTATTTCCCTCCCATTTCTGATGATGATACAGCTCCTCGAATTGAGTCCCCCCTTGTTTTTTTTTCCGCAATGATCCCATTCTGGTGTCGAGTGTTCGTCGGGTGCATTGCTCTCATTGCAGACATTGAAGACTCCATGGCATCCCAGATTCGCAAAACATTGTATATCGGTGTACGATTCCAACTCATCAAGACTCTCCTGACAATATAAAATCTTATCGAGAGGGAATAATCGAACGTATCTAAATTATAAACCTGGAGACGAAATGCAACTCTTGTTATGCACTATTAATCATCAGCAAAAAGTAGTTATAATTTCAGCCTCTAAATAAAAGTAGGTTTCTATCTGTAAAAGATTGCATCAAATAACTGACCCTAACTCATCACTCAATTGAAAGATTTAATAAGTACCTTTTCTGCATTGGTGTCAAAAGTTAGGTACAACCCCATGTTAGGACAAGGGGGGACTCAATTCGAGGAGCTGTAGCTTCTTAGATAAGCTTTTTATGGAAATATATGATCAAAAATAAATAAAATATCTCATTCAAATTTATTTATATCTCAATTTCGAAAAATATTCATTCGGTAGTTAAATAATTACGGAAATTTTGAATCCATGCTAAACATCTATGGATATCAGATGTTAATTACAGCTGAAATGATTAGGGCTTCGTAATGTGGTTCGTCTGAAAAATAATATTCATTACTATTTAATGAATAAATGTAATTTAGATAGAATTATACGTTAATAATTCTTGCAATAATCTTCCATTTCATAGGTTTATTAGGACTGGCATTGCTATTGTTTCATATTTATTAACTCTTCAAATACCTAACCAAAATTGAAAATCAAGATTTTGACAGATTTGATTAATGTCTTTATCCTTCAATTTAGATCCTTCCGTCAAAAATTTAGTTTCGAAATTATAAAGCCTCATAAATAGATTTCCTTTTTCATAACATGGAGTCGTATCTTACTTTTTGTAGAACAATGTTTACATTACTTTAAATTCTAAAAATCAGAACCGTTCCCCATTTCCCTGAGCATTTTTCCTTCTCCCATCAGCGAATTTGTCACGCAACCCATCTCCGCATCAAATGATGCATGACGAAAGCTATCGACACTAGCAAAACAATCTCCGTTCCCTTCGTCATTACCCTTTCACCTACCGTCACAATGATGTCATGAAACGATTTGCCGTCGCCTTGTAACGCACCAGGAGGTCTGCGTGTATGTCTAAGGCAGCATCACATGCATGCGACAGAACAGACGCACACTCAGCAATTTGTGCAACCACAAAACGACACATGTTCATGGAAGGGAGTTCTGTCTGAAAATGGCTTTCATCTGAATACTGATGTAAATTGCTCACAAAGATAGATCAGAAAGTTCAGCTACTTTGCGTGGTCTAAACAATGGGATGACTTCGTAAACCAAAAAATAAACAAAACCCTCGAAAAATTAGAAGGACATTTTTTAACAGGTTTCTTCGAAGATATTTTCTTCGAAGCTACGTTTGAAATTGCAGCCCTCAAAACCAAAGTAACTTTTGGACACAAACGATTATTTTTTTTGAATCTGTATTAAAGTTTGCGTTTATTAAATATACAGTTAGGAGGGAATTATTGATATCGAATTTCAGTTCTAAACTTCTGTATGCCAAAATTTGATTCAATATTTAGATTTATTACGAAGGCTCTTTTTGCGCATTTGAGTGAAAATTTTTGTATCGAAATTAGCACCTTAAACTTCAACACATTTTTAAACACTTTTAATGGACAGATATAAATTATCATTAGGAAAATTGGTAGAAAAATATCTATACTTAAAATATGGATATATTAGTAAAACAGATTATTAAGTTGTCTGTATTTTTCCATTATTTTTCTTACATTTTTAATTCTTGCGTAATACATTGTTTTGATTCTTCAACATCTAAACGAGTGAATATATTGATTAAAAAACATATTTGTTTCGTTCTTGACGATGGCCGGGGCAAATACCAGAAACCGAAGCTTTCTCCTAGGCACCTGCGTCCAGCTCTATGTAACACAGAATATTGGGGATAAAAGAAACACTTCTAAAACCTACGCTGCAATAATTTGCCATGATATACACAAATGGAAAAAAAATGTTGGCTTAGTTAGGGTTCGATCAAAAAACGTGGCGTCGTCTTTTTAATCCACCTATTATTGTGTAGTCGGCTACCCCCAAAACACTTAGTCTTATTCTTGACCAGGCTTGATGCCTACATCAAGACACTAAAAACACAGAACACACCCTAATAATACGATCCTAATAACTACCAATCTAAAGGTTATGTCCTTGGATAAATATTTAATGTTTTGTAAATATAAGTGAAAAAACGTGCCTTTTATCAGAATACTAATGTTTTTGTTATTTTTTAAGTACCAATTAATGCATAAATTCTAATAAGTTCATTTTGAAAGATTAGATTTATTCAGATTAAGATCACAATGTATTACATAGCACAAGAAATATGTGGATCAAATAATAATGCGCAGAAGAAATGCAAAACTTACAAACAATATATGTATATATCACCATATGTGTCATACAGACCCGGATCTAGGAAGTGAGGGAGAGAGAAACAAATTCGAGCCGAAAAAATGTAAACGCGAGGGGAGCAAGACACTTAATTTACAATGCAGTACAACATTCCCCCCTCCTTTTTACGGGTTTTTAAAAATATTTTGAAAAATGCATTAAATGTAAATAAGTTTATTAACTTTTGCCTCTTTTACTCTTACTCGCATTCTGCAAGGGGGGGGGGGGGCATGCCCCCCAGATCTGGCCCTGGTGCCATGTAACTTTTCGCATTATTAATATTAGTAATAGCCTACTCGAATTGTACTCGTTTGGGAATTGAATATACGTACGTAGCTTTGACAAAAATATTTCTATGATACGGTAATAATAACATGGAATTCATTTAAAGAAATTGAAGTACTCTTCAATAATCATTTTCTGTCTGTTATTAAAATCTTTAAAGTACTCTCAATTTTCAAAGTGTTTGGTACCGCATTAAATAATTGAATTACAATATATCATTATTGAATTACAATATATAGAAAAAAAACTAAGGGGTAGGAGAAGCAGCTCAATCCAGCCGGGGGAAAAAGTAGAAGGAGAGGCCAAGAGACTCATTTGCCATTAGAGTAAAAAATTTCCCCCTCCGTTTTAGAGATCTTCAAAATATTACTTGAAAAATGCTTGAAACATTCATAATTTTAGTAATTTTTGCCTTTATTATCCTTTCCAGCGATCCCTCTTTACATAATAACTCTACTAATAATATAAACTCTGATAATCACGTATTATAAGCAAAAATATAATTCTGTTTATTCCCTCAAGTTTCGTTAAGTTTTTTAACGCTTGAAACAGATATAATTTCTTTATCTCCAAACTTTAGCTCCCTAAAGCAATTTGCAATGCTAAAAATACAGAACACACCCTCTATTTATTTTAATGGATAACTCTCCAATTTCTAAATTTAAGTGCTTCTTATATCATCTTCTTATATACTCAATTTATTCCAATACCTTTTTTTTTTAAGCGAGGCATATGTTTGCGAATTAATCGTTTCCTATAAGGCTGCAACTTGAAAACTCGTTCCTTTGGTTGTAAAGTCATAGCCAAAAGATTTAACGAGATTTTTCTGTTTGTGCTCTCTTCTCATGCTCTTAGGGGCCAAAAGAATTTCAAGGGTAAGTTGACGGAAGCTCAGTTGTTGGCGCATCCGTCAGTTACCCTCCTTTTAGGGACCTCGTAATTATTGCTTTTATTAAGTCTTCACGACGTTCCTGTTCCTTTCCGAGCCAATCCCCTACAGCAGTGTCTGCTCCGCTGCCCCTTAAGCACCCTGTCACGCGACTCATTTGATGCTTTCAGAGCTTCTTCTCGGAAGGAGCGGCAGGCCCGAAGAAAAGATGCCTACCTGGAATGGCCCCCACAATCACCGAGTGGCAGCGGGCATTCCCCCTCGTAGGCCTGCTTCCTTCAGGACTTGCATTCTGCTCTGGCACGAAGTGTAAGTTGAAAGAAAACAAACCACAGCCAATTTACAGAGTTAATTTCATAATCACTTCATTACAGAACGAAAAGGTCACTCTTCAAATGTTCTGGCTCTCTTAACCAACAAAATTCTGCATGCCTTTCGTCAAAGTGCACACACTCATGGTAAACGCTTTCTGCATCCATATCGTTGAGATGCAGCGGTTAAGGTGACGAGGTTCGACACCTGAGAAATGCGTTCATCTTGCACTACGTTCCTGCTGGAACCTTTCTCTACAATGACAAGTTTTGTTTATGGAAAGTTTTGTAGTAATTATTAGCTATCAACTTTTTATGAATAGCAATCGAATTTACTCTTACAGGCCGATTTAAAAGCACAGTCATCTGTTTTAATTTACCGTTCAGTTAGAAAACACAAAATAATAATTTAAAAGAGAAATGAAGATAAAAATTTTGAAGTTATAAACGTTAACGGACATTTGACTGAAGCAAAGCATTTGTCTCTGTTGCAGTCATTTCGGTACAGGTTGCCACATACTCTGAATGAAAACAAAGAATACGCGACAAAAAATCAATTACAATTTAAAGCCACGCGACAAACTTCCTGGTACTGCCTCTATTAAATTTCTTCTATTGTTTTTCTTTTATTTACATGAAATGTCTGAGACGGATTGCTTTATATATTTGAACACTTTCTGCATTGTTTTCCTTTTACTAGTAATGTTTGTTTGACTGACAACAAATTATTTTCCTCTTGTAGGCCTATTTACCTTATGAATGTTTATGACACGCAAACCCAATGCAAAAATTATACCACAAATTTTTTTGTGTCAACGTGAGGCAATCAAATGCAATAGCAAGTGGGTGTAAGCAATTGGCGACAGAACAGATCTGTGGTTAGATCATCCACTTTCTGTTACCCAGCAACAAGGGGAAGATAAAAATCTAAAACTGCAAACAACAGGAGGGTGACGACATCGCCACCGATTGCGGATTCTCTCCTTTGTGCCCTCGGGGGTCTTTCTCCTCCTCTTCGCTAGCGGGCAGCGGTAATTGAAATGCCACTCAGGTACATCTGAAGAAATATTTCGCCGTAGCCACCCCTCTGGTGGCAGAGCCGTATTTGCAGTTGTGCAGTCACGATCCATCTCCGCCCAATCGTCACAGACTCATCATTCAGAGCGAGCAAAACGAAATTATGTCCCTTCTCAACGGTAGTTTCGAGAGGCATTATTCCTTCCCCTCCTCAACCGCTCTCCACGGCTTCCCTGCAGGCTTTTCCCTCTAATGGCCTCCTCCTCTTCTAGCTGAGATCATCCGGTTCCTCCTACTTGTTGCACTTTTAATAAATCCTAAAAGAGATTTATTACTAGTATATATGTTTGCCACTTTTAAGGAGGCTTAGATTATTTATCTCGTTTTTCTTGTTACTAAACAGAGACGATATCAAAAGCGCGATTTCTTCTTCTCCATGTGGATTTTTTTTCCAACTGTTGATAATCTTTGGTGATAGGCATCAACAAGTTCCATTCTGAAGTAGAGCTGTTGGTTGTGTTAACCTCTGAGCTGCACTTTTTTCTCACAATGGGCAAGTCACAAGGGCGCCCAAGGACTCAGAACCTTCGAAGAGCTGTAGGGAGACCGAAAACCCTGACCAGGTCACCCAGCACGTTCTTTAACGCACACATATCTCTCTTGAACAGGGAATCACGTTGTAACGTGTCCCATCCAAAGGACGGCGGTCTTTACAAGCCAGTCGATATCCTCTTTCTCACCAGAATGAGAAGTTAGCAGAGAATGTAGTACAGTTGGGACTTGAACAGGAAAAGATCAGATTATGAGCATGGTGCAACACCGACTGACCCGCCCTGCTATTCTAAGGGAAGTTTACTTTAAGGACGTTTATTCGCAATGTCAATACTTGCTTTATCTGCAACTGACATTTTCTGGTAAGTGTTTGCTAATTTAAATTTACGAAGGAAAATTGGTGAGCCATTTTCGTTTCATTAAACTTCACAATGCACATTCAAAAGTCTGCACGCTAAAATTCGACTTTATTAATATTTTATATTTCTCTTGATTACAAGCGATATTTGCCCATTAATTTTGCTTTATTTGCCCTTTAGATTTTGTTTTCGAAGCTTAATATTTACAATCAGTCGAAATTTGCCTTGTTTCCTGGAATGTTCTCCGAAAGTTAACAAAGATAAATAAAAATTTAAAAAAATTTATGAAACAACTATCTTTCTATATGCCCTCTAAAAAGCAGAAAACAAACCTAAAGTATGTCGATGGTGCAATCAGTCACTGAGTTCATATTCATTTCAAAGGAAGATAGGGACCGGTAATCTTGTTGAGTAGGTAAATCTGTCTTCCTTTGAAGTGAATACGAACTCAGTGATTGATTGCACCATCGATATACGTACGTACTTTGGGTTTACTAAATTATTTAGGAAGGAATACTGATGCCACCATTTTTTTTAGAAAAGAAATCCGTGAAAGTAGTCCAATTTAGCAAATTTCCAAACCAAAATTCTCTCTCCACCACTGCCTTATAAGAATTTCAATTTTATTTTTATAAAAAAGGCACAAAATCGTAAACAATTCCGATCAGCGCCCAAAAATACCCAATGGGCTAAAACAGTCGCAAAAGCGCTCAAAATTCTAAACAACGAACCGTCAATTTACACTCGAAAAAAATGAGTAAAAAATCCAATGAGTAAAAAAAGGCACGAAAAAAACATGTATTTAAACTAAAAAAAACTACATTATCTAAATATTTTTATGCCAAAACCTTCACGTTTCCGTGCTTGAACATATACATCACTATCCCCAATTAATTTTTCATAATCCAACCAAACACTACACCAATCTACCAATATTAACATCTAGCACAACAATTTTTAAAACTCACTTATATTTCCATTAGCACAGCAACAACCACCACACTCGAAAAAACTGAAAAAAAAAACACTCTTATGTGAAAAACTCCCGTTATACCGTTTTGACGAATCAAAATCAACTACATATCGGAACTACACTTATCTACCACTTAATTCCATTCATACGCCACAATGCGATGCTCCGTCGTATTGCTTCTACTGACTCACTGTACTCGCAACTCCACAGACTTAACATTACGACAACAGTAGGATCCCGATATAAAAGAGACTCTTTTATCGCCTATTTATTTACCATAAAAAATGCTTCTTATACCTTCCTATTTTTAATACCGAAAAGCCCTTTTTAAGTTTAAATATCCAAAATACACCAATTTACCATAATTTCAAGCCCCCCCCCCACACACAACACTTTTTCTTTGTTACTAAAAATAGTCATCATTAGAAACTTTTGTTTGATATAAAGATATCTCGTAAACATCGACGACATTTCTTCTCACTCCCTTTTTTGTTGGGGGAGGGGTCGAGTTTGAGGTAGCCCATGACATTGGAGACGTCACAAGCTTTAATTTGTGATATAATTCGTTTAAGGTTGACCACTATGAAATTTACGTCCCCTTTTCTTTTCGTCTTTTAGGAGGGGGAGGGTAGTGGACTACGGTCATCATATGAGCTTTCATTTGACACCTAAGAAGATCGTTCAGAAGATATAGTATAAAAATATTTTTTTCGCATTTCGTCTTGTTTTAAAGAGGAAGAAAGCAAGAACATATATTTTTATTGCCCACAACACTCCCCACGTCGCAAGCTTTCATCTGACATACAACTTGTTATGTTTTGATCTCGCGTTCGGAAGATATATTCGAACAATCCATGGCATATTTTTCCACCTTTTGGAATTGCTGGAAAGGTTTTGGAACTGCATTAGCACTTGAAGAGATTTGAGGTTTAGTCATAGCTAAATTAAAAGAAGATTAAAAGTAAAAGACAAGATAATTTAAAACAGAAATTTCTCCGGATAGCCACTTGAATGAAGTTGTCATTTATCTGACAGCGATAAGGTACAGCAGCAGTTGAGCGTTGCCTGAGGAAGAAATTCTTGCTCATTTGTGACATAACATGCTTAATGCATTATGAAGTGTAAGCCCCATCCATGATTTCTGTTCAGTCATCTAAAGTGATTGTGGTTCACTTTTTATCATCTTATGAATGCTTAAATACAAAATACTTACGTTGTATGGCTCCTATTGGATATAGGATCCAACACAGCTCAAAATCAATTTTTTTCCTCTTTGGGCAAACAAGTCTTACATTTATTGAAATGCATATAATCAAATCCGCGATCCAAAGGGTTTCTTGTGCTGCAAAACATTTACATGCATATATGTGTATCGATATCGTAATGTGTGCTGTGTTAGCTCTGAGACAGTGATTGGCAGTCACTTCATTCTTAGTGGGATATGTACACTGCTTGGAGAAATTATTATAAACACTGCATCGTGCACGAAGTACAGTCGCTCAAAAAAGTATCCGAACGCTACGGTTGATTGCAGAATTCAGAAAAAATATATGGCAACGAATTTTTTTAGAAATTAGTGACTGGCAACCTTCGTGTCACGTGACACGGTTTGCCAGATCACGAATTTCTAAAAAAAGCGTTGCCAGATATTTTTTTCTGAATTATGCAATCAACCGTAGCGTTCGGATACTTTTTTGAGCGACTGTACCATCTAGCATGTCAATGTATACAAAATTTCTTACTGCTTAAGTATTCTATGTCACTGCGATAGCCTCTAAGGCATGATGGGAAACAAAAGTCAAGTGCGACATATGGGTAAAAAGATTGATCTGCCTGACTTCGAAAGGGGTTCATCATTGGAGCGCGATGGGCAAGTGCATCCGTAGCGGAACGGAAAATCATGGGGCAGAATAACTCGAGCGCGGCAAGAATGGCAACGGTCTCAAAAAAGGTCCACCACTTGTGGCAAATTGTGGGAGGAAAAAGTCTCTTGGCAGACATGGCCTTGGTTGGCACCAACTGTACCGGGAAATAGAGCAGCTACAGTTCATCAGCTGAGAGAGATGATCACTAGCAGTACTTAAAAACCCATTCCAACCAGGACAATCCACAGAGAATTGAAAACTTTGATATTTGGGAACTGTCGAATCACATCTGCATAATACTTCGTCATATGGATATAAGATGAAGTATTATGCAGATGATCATAATAATTTGGGCAGGCAATGTAAGATTTTGTATGAATAAATCCTTATAAGCTAGTGGGTAACGTTTTTGGTATCGTTAACTAGAATATCAAAGAAAAAGAGCCAAGTGTCGCGTGATAAATATGCAATAGATTGTTCGTCTAGTGATAGCCTATATAAATGGGTTGGGTTATTTTACCTCTGAGCGGCACTTTTTTGCATACCATGGGGTAAATAGCCAGGTCACAAGGACCCCGAAGGCTCAGAGAAGGTTGGGGGAGAGGACCCACTTGAACAGCTGTTGGGAGACAGATGGTAGCCTCCGTCAAGGCCATCCAGCGTGTTGTTTAACGTGCACAGGGTATGGCTCTCCCCCACGCGGGGCCACGGCTTAACGTCCCATCCGACGGACGGCGGCCTTTCCAAACCCATCGGTGTCCCCTACTGACCGTGGGCAGGGAGGGGAGTTTTGCGGAGATAAGTCTCAACGCTGACCCAGCTGGAACTCGAACTTGGGAACTGCAGATTTCGAGCCTGGCGCGCTACCGACTGAGCCATCCCCGCCCCCTATATAAATGGTGAAGTGTTTCGAATTTAAGAGTGTTATTTTCAATTGAATAAGACTACAGTGCCGATTATGGACTGAATTTCTTTTCATTTTTTAATCTGAAAATCGCTGAATTTAGATCTGCCCAAATCGATCCAAATTTAACAGATCTTGTCTTGATAGAATAAAACAAGAGATTCTTTTGAGCCATTACCTCAACTCACCAAATCCACTTGCAGCAGCAGGTTTTGTTTTCGTTCTCTCGCCTCCTTTGACGGAGGAAGAGGGGGCGGAGGTGATGCAATCATGCGGAAGGCGCAATGAGGGTGAAAAGAAAGGAGGGACGGAAGAGAAGGAGAAATGGGGGTGAGGGGTTGCTCTTAAGTGCAACCGCGATACCAGCTGACATACCTTGGCTTTCAAATTGCCCGTCATGCTCGCGACATTGTAGCCAGACATTAAATGAACCTGCTGCGTGCATTTTCTACGCTTAGTGAAATCACACCATTTCGAGTAGGAGAAATAAGAAAACTAACGCACAGCTCTCCATGCTTCTGCGATATTTTAAAACATTTGAGTTGTAGATATAAGCCAAAGGAGAAGAGGCTTTCGCTCTTCATAGCAGATGCTTTCAGTTCTGTTTGGCAACAGAACACACACTTATCCGATTTCTTGCAAACTGAAAAGAGCAATTAATAGAAGCAGTCGGGAAAAATAGTCCATAAAGCTAGCATGCCTAGAGAAAATTCGCAAAGATTTCGAGAAAAATAAATTAAATTTACACGCGTTTGCTTCGTATTATTTATGTAGGTTAATCCGAGCATTCAGAAGATAGCAGAGCAACCATATATTTATATATAGCTTTGAAGCAGAATCAAGTCCAGTTTTGTCTTGACGATCAACACTTCTTTCTTCACAAAAGCCGTCAATATTTCTACGTTCGGCTTCAGGCATTGTAGATCCCACTGAAAATCCGACATTTCAGATGCCGCTGTCTCCTCTTCTAATCCCTGTTGAAGCATTTTGGTCATCGCTTGAGTATTTTGGGTCACTGTCCTCTCCTCCTTCCATTCAAAATCGAAAATGCTCTCAGAGTTCCCATAAAGATCAGACAGATTTGTGATGAGCAAAGCAATGCCCACTGTGACGTCACCGAACAGACTATCTGGCGGTAGAACAGGTGTCGCTACGGTAGCTCAATGGCATCGCAGTGGTTTGAAGCGATGGCTCTTAATTTGAAGCTCAGGCTAATATTCAAGGGACGGAATATGGATATTGTGTTCTCTATTTAGTATGAGAGGCGCGAGCGAACTGAGAAACGTTTATTGGTTCTAGATTATTAAAGTATGTTAAAGGCAATATTAAAGACATTATTAAAGTATGTTCAGATGAATTCTACGAATTATGGAAAAATTCATTAAGAATTATGGAAAATTATTCCTCTTATAAATGTTTCTTAATGAAATGACCATTGTGCATTGCTTAAATGTGTCAACATTTGATAAGCTGAAGGGAAATAAAATTCATCTCTCATCCTTAATATTTTGCTGAATTAAACTCGTCTGATGCGATCAAGATGATATCGTTTTGTAAGGCGAAATATTCCTAATACCCGGCATTCATTGGTGTCCTATTTTGATTGCCGATATTTATTAGTTGGGCTTAATGAGCCACTAACAAAATTGCTGAGGAAAGGAAAAATTCAATCTGAAGGACCGCGATGAAGCCCGGTGCGTGAATCGGTTGGATCGGTTCATAAGATGGATTACGGATTCAGTAGCGTGGAGGCAATTGAGGCAATGAGAACGCGCAATTGAAGTATCGACAATTCTCACAGATCACTGAGCTAGGTAAGCGCGAACTCAATCAATGAATGGGTGTTCTGAATATTCCGAACTCCCATTGATTGGGGAGAATTGGACTGTCTTCTTGAAAAAGCCTTCTACAAGCTTAAGAGATCAATCGTGTTTGAAAAACTAGCAAATTACGGTATTCCCAGCAAAAGGTTTCAGTTATTGCACGCCCTATTTTCAACTCGCATTTAACAGATTAAAGTCGGCAACACATTGTCACAATTTCAACGAGTTACTAGTGGCATCGTACAAGGCTCTGTTTTAGGTGCATTGTTTTTCGTTATTTTCACCATTGAAATTCCCTCTATTTTATGGCCTGTTGTTAGGTTTGTCTACGCCGATGACGTCAAATTCTCCACTACTCTTTCCAACTCTGACGACCATCATTCACTTCAGGAGGCGTGTAATAAAATTGCACAGTGGAGCGCACTTTTTGCACTACTTATCTCAAAGGGTAAAACTACAATGTTTAACACAGGCCATAATAATACACAACACACCTATTCTCTTGATTCCTCGGATATTGAAAAAAGTGAAACACAGACTTAGCATCATCCTAACTCCAAACTTGTCCTTTTCACAACACTGCAATTTCATTGCTATATAGGCTAACCGTGTCGTGCATATGATTTTGAAATGCTAAGCAAGTGTAACATAAGCACCCTTGTAAAAGCATTCATCTCATACGTTCGGCCCATTCTAGAATACGCATCTCCGGTATGATTCTCCTACCGTGTGTGATATTCAACCTGTTGAAAAAGTCCAGAGATCTTTTACAAAAAAAAATCTATTGGGCTTTCGCAACAAATCCTATCAACAGAGATTAAACGAACTATCACTGCACTCTCTGGAATGGAGACGACTTGAATATGATTTGATTGTATGCTATAAAATCATCCATGGACTCTTCTACTTTAATCCCGAACAACCTTTCTTTCGCATAGTCAGCAGCAGGACTAGACAACACTCGCTGTGTATTGACATACCATTCTCAAGAAGGGATTCCAAATACCACTTCTTTGTTTGTAAAGTAAGAAGGGTATGGAAGGATCTTCCAGAGGACGTAGTCATCTCTCCTACCATAACCGTTTTTAAAAAGCATTTACGAAGCATGGACTTATGTAAATATCTTAAATGCTATAAGACTTATGTAAAAAATAAAATGCTTATAGCTTATGTTAAACGCTATAAGACTTATGCTATAAGACTTATGTAAATATCTTAAATGCTATAAGTTTTAAATATTCATCTGTTTTTATCTCAAGATTGTCAAAGGACTCATTTATCTGCAATCCATTTTTCCTTACATGTGATGTTGTACATAATCATTGAATTCATATTATGTTTGGAATGTCATATGTCTGTCAATTCTCACAAATGGAGTCAGTGTAAATAGTATTTACCTTCCATTTATTACTATACTAAATTAAACATTAAGAGTACTATTTAATAATAATTATGTGAAAGTTGATTTCTTTTTCCTTTTCAAAATATCTCGAAAATTTTTGATGAATTTAAAACTTTTCTTTATAAAACTTCTGAATGTGTTTAATAACCGAAACTGATCGTGGATCGATTTTTTTTCCTCCAATGGTCTGATTTTGCGATACTAATCTTAACATTAAGATCAGGTAACTGAGATTTGTGAATTCATTGCATACGCAATTTCTTATGTTTTCGACTCCTTGTAAGCAAAATATGATGATTCTGGATATGGAATTTCGACATATTTAAAACACGTATTAGAATTTTGTCCCCTTTCCCAAGTAAACATAAAAATAATCTGTCATTTTCTTGCCATTTTATAAATCAAAGACTTCATTCTGGCCAGATTTTCCCGCTCAAAGCCAATAAACAACAGAAACAGTAAATAGAGAGAAAGATAGGAATTGGAGATAGATCCAAAAAATTAAATTTACAACATTATTGAATATTTAATCCGTGAAATGTGTGCTTTCACATCTTTTTCTCCATTTCGAGAACGTCAGCTCGCAGAGAAAGGAGACCCAGGTGGGGGTTGGCGAAAACAGTCCGGTCCCCGGTCCCACGAGGGCAGAACACGCTGGGCAATCGTGACTGGAATCTCCAGTCTGTCCATTGATTGCGTTTACATCATGGCAAGCAAAAAACGACTGAACGCGCCTTAGTTGAAACCGGAAACATTTGTGCTTTGTTGTTGCGACGACGACATTTGAGAAGAAACTGACGAAGAGTAATGTGAGGGGACTGTTTACATTTTTCTTTTTTTTTTCACTGTTGGCTTAAGATTGATAAATGGATTTAATAGCTCTAAAGCCAGAGCCATATGTGTTAAAGTTTTTTTTCAGTCGTTTTCGATTTTGAGTCTCAACTTCATGGAGTTGAGACTCAAACTAAATCATTATTTATCAGAACTTCATGCCTGAGGCTAAATTACGAAGCAAAGCTGTTTGAATTAGTCGTTTGGTTGAAAACGGAAATTCCTCTCCGTGCACGCGAAAGCTGTCAGGAGTGCAAAACGGAGCAAGGGAATCAGCGTGGCGGGAAAAGGAGGCTCTTCATTTGCATAGCCGAAAGTCATGCCAATGACTTGCTGTTGGACTCTTTTGGAGAAATGCGAAGCGAAGAGTCGATTCATCTGACGAAAATCAATTGACAATGTTATTTGCTGACTTTGAGTGAGAAACTCTGGCCACAGTGAGGGCTCCAATTTATAAAATGGCAATGCTGTTGCCTAGGGAAACAAAGAGTCAAGATCGTTGAGGTCTCCAATTTATAAAATGGCAATGCTGTTGCCTAGGGAAACAAAGAGTCAAGATCGTTTAATTGATGCCGAGATATGCAAAGATAGGAGAAATGGACTTGGAAGAATTGAAACATTAAAGGAAAATATCCGAAAATTTTTGATCATTTTTATTCGAATAGAAAACAAAATTGCAAATTTATGTTTTAAGGTTTCAAAAATTTACCCAAGAGATTAAAAATATTTTTCAGTTACAAAAAAAATTTCATCATCGAATGCATCATCGAATTTGATTTTGAATGATTCGTGCTAGAAACTCCGTTAATCATAAAAATACCAAATCATAGCAGACATAAATGAAACTAACCTTTAGTACTTTTAAAAGTTGGAAAGAAACGAAAAATCAAATAAGCTTCATAATAAATTGTAATTATCGAAATTTAAAAAGATTAAAAATTTCTGCTGTTTGTTGATAAACAATGGATTTTCCTCTCTGTTTTTTATCTCAAGTGAAGAGAAAATGTTTAGGTCCAATAAACGAAATAAATTGAATGACCTTCTAGACACAGAAAACACTGAAACTGCCTCTTGCAAGTTTCAAATTTTTGAATTTGAAATTGGAAACAACGTTATTCGAAACAGACAGATCTGCTTCCTGTCAAAAATGTTGCTTTTAATTGTAATGTCATTTTCTTCCTTTTATTATAATAAAAAAAAACTAAGAAAATAGCACTTTTTATAATTCGTTTATGAATGCTCTAAAAAAATAAATTTAACGAACGTATTCTTTTACATCGCTATGCTAACACGAAATGCCGTATTAAAGTTTCTAATAAATAAGACCCTAAAATGATTTATTAAAAGCCTGAATGTTACGCAATGATGGAAATGCGGACAATGGATGTCCTAATGAATTCAAGCTCCAGTGTGCTGCAGAGAGGAGGGATGAACCGATCCACGAGAGACAAAATATACTTCAAAACTTTCCATCGGTGAGAGAGTTACACGAGAGTTTGGATTATATAGACTTCGGATGTCGATGACCTGTTAATGCCACTAGGATCCATTGTTAGAATCCAGTGATTGCATAACATCCAAACCCCTTGGATCATTCCCTGAATTCTTGGTTTCAGCTTAAAACGCCTCAATTTTGGTCTCAGAACGAGGCTAACAATTATTAAAATATGCTTACCTTTTCGACATTGTTTCGATTCTGTTATCTGTTTGGCAATATGATATATCGCCAAAAGAAAGATGCTCCCAGGTGAGATTATTTCGGTGTTGAACTGTTCTCCATCCTTGTACTTCCGCTGATAGACTCAGGGAGGACACTAAGGTTAAATAGGTTGTTAAATAAGGTTAAGGTTAAATAGTTTGTTTCCCAATGGCTGAAGAGTTAACGTTAACAAGAGTTAGGAGAGTATTGAGAATGGGATGGCTTTCTTTCAGACGCCACGGTGGCTTTGTGTTATGTTGGGTGTGGCTAGCCAGCGAAAAAAATCGGGATATGGACATTTTCATGCATTAACTTTGTCAAAGCAGCAAATATTTATGTAAAAAAATATCCATGGTATTTTGCGATATATCTGGGTCCCACGCTCTTTACAACAAGGACACTCCATCCAAAAGATATCCTTCCCTTTACTTTTCCGTCGATTCCTTCCTTATCACAGATGGGATACTCCCAAGAGGGTGTAGAAAGTGTCAATGGCATTTCAACAGACGATTCTATCGTGTTGCCATCTCTGCTCCATGTGCTCCTGGATCAGTTCGCAGCTTCAGAATACTCGTGTCCGACAGTCACATGTTCTGTTTCCAGGCAGATTTTACTCGTACATCAAAGGGAACCGAGACGCCATTAAAAACAAAACCATTCGTCAGATAGGACTTGAACTATGACCTATTCAATGGAATAGCGGCAATGGACCCATTGTATTATATTTGCCGCCCAAATATTAGCGGCAATGGACCCATTGCTAATTTTCAACCATCAAATTCTACACCAAAAAACACACACACGCGCCCATTCTCATTTCCATATATGAGCAAGCTTTTCTCATATAGCAAATTAACTAACTCAACGAGAGAAAGAGAAATTACATTTACTGTTTGGAAGTTTATAAAACGCTAAAGAAATCAGCATTTATCTATAGCTAGTATGCTATGCAGACATCCTATATATACTCCCTGGAAGTAATAATGTAAACACCGTTGAAAACAGCTGCACTAGATGGTTTCGACTGAAGGCTTCTCCTGTCTGCAGGATAAATAAAAAATGTCCAAATGAAATCCTTCACCAACTCTGTCTTGACTCCCAGAGTCCTAGTAAACTGGTATTTAAGTTCAACATGCATCAGAATTAGTGGCACCGGACCTATCTGATTAGATTCTTTGTTTTATGTAATATTTTCACGGCAAGTGGATTTCTGAAGAGAACTACGAAGCGTTCACCATTTCACAAAATAAAATTTCCGCCAGCCACCAGTTGTTTGCATATTTATATCTCTCGGGCACGTCGTCGTCAAACATCACGACAGGATATGACGTCATCGCAACGGTGGACGAGAGTCTGGCGGAACGAAGAACTCATCGTTTTCATCTGCTCAGCGTGGCAACGAGCCGACCTCCCATCGCCCTTTCTCCATGGCAACCGCAGCCGGTCACAGGTGAATGAGACTCAACAATGCATTTAGCCCTCGCTGTGAATTCGTGGCGCGTGACGCGCGAACCAAGTCTTCTTCTGTTTGAACCGATCACGTTCGTTCGGCTTTACTGTTTCCTTAGGTAAATGGCAACCACTTGAGGGGACTTCCACCCCGAACACGTTATTAGGAGCCCATCGGAGCTGCTATAAATTCATAATAACAGATCTTCAACATGCAAACCCGAGGGTGGACAGAAGATGAAATGGCGGAGCGAATCACCGAGTGCGAAGCTCGGAATAAAAATGACTCTGCAGAGGTGCAAACATTTAGTGCTTTGTTAAAGAGATGAGCTCGAAGAAGGGAGAGGTCGATGCGCGTGGCGCGTGCTTTGTTCGACTGAATGGGTGATGGGAAGGGGAATATGGGGAGCAGGTTGAATGGGTTCAAGCGGAGATTGGGAATGGAGCAGATCGCAGAAGTTCGATTGGAGTAAACACAACGTAAAATGTTTTCGGTTTTTATTAGGAAAGAATGCCCAAAAAAACTCTTTCTGAATGTGAGATTCTTGTAGACTGAAATCCTAGAAATAACTCTGTTATTTTAGATCACAACATCATCATCATCATCCTCAAGCAGCCATGGGCTACGGAGGTCTAACCAGACCGCGCATTTTAGTGCTCCAAGCATATCTGTCCTGAGCTACATCTGCTGCATCTGGCCACTGCACACCAATTCTAACAAGGTCCAGTTTGACATTGTCTGCTCACCGCATCCTTGGTCTCCCCTCTTTATGAGACCTTTAAGCACACTGTTCATAACCCTATTCACTAATCTGCCAAATCAACGGAGTCTCTCTCTGGAAAATATGCTGCTTAAAGGAGGTTGCCGACTTCTTTGCCTAACCTCATCATTACTTACAAAGTTCAACCAACTAATGCTCAAGTTACTGCGTAAACATCTAGAATCAAAAGCATCTAGTTTCATGTTATCTTGTTTACAAAGCGTACACGTTTCACTACCATAACTAACCCTAGAGAGAATCAAACTATTATAGAGTCTAATTTTAGTCTTTAGGTGTATACGCCTATTACTCCACACTCTCCATAGATTCTTAGTCCCGGCAGCAATCCCTATTCGTCTGTTGACTTCATGCCACACATCACCAGTATCTGAGATACCTGCTCAAGACTGCAACCATTCCGATTAACAGAATCACAGTCTGACCAATTTTCATCATTTTGGTTTTATCTCTGTTTATAACACATACATATCTAATACCAATCTCATCAACAGCTCTAATGAAAGAGTTCACCTCATCAACCATCATTTGTCAAAAGGGCTAAATCATCATCATAATCTAAATCAGAAATTTTCGTATCTCCAGTCTATTTAAGGCCAAAATCTTTCCCTTGAAGTGAATTTCGCATAACATAATCGATAACCCAACTAAAGAGAAAAGGCGACAAAATACACCCTTGTCGAACACCAGAAGTAATGCTAAACCAATTGCTACAAGCCTTACCAACTCTCACACGCGACTCAGTGTTATTATAGAGAACTTTCATTATGTTAACTAACTTGTCTGGTATACCATACGATCTCACAATCAACCAAATATTACAACCAAATATTATGACGATCACCAGAGTCGAAAGCTGGCAACCAAAGATTTCTGAAACTCTAAACATTTCTCAAGAATCTGCCTGAGAGAAAATATCTCATCTAGTACACATCCCCTACTATTTCGGAATCCACATTGCTCATAATGCAATTGATTGTCAATCAGATTCTTAATTCCATTAAGCACAATTATGCAAAGAACTTTACCTGGAACAGGAAGTTGGCTGGTACCTCTATTGTTATCACAAGACCTGCGATTACCTCTTTTTAAAGATAGGGTTTAATTGGTAAAATCCTTAGGAACCGTGCCTTTATCGTAAAAGATATTCAAAATTTCTCTCGTCCAAGTGGTAACCGAAACATCCCCAGCTCTAAGCATTTCCGTAGTAATTTCATCTGCCCCTGGGGATTTATGAAGCTTAAGTTTAGAAATAGCTAAAATAACTTCAGACTGTGTAATAGAGCCAACATTACAGTCAGTAATGCATATATCATCATTACAAACAATGGGTGTAGAACTAACCACATTGTGTAGAACATCACTGAAATGCTCCGTCACCTAGCCATGACAGAATCCTCACTTCTATAACCGTACCTTGTTTATCCTTCAATCCATGCATACCTGTTAAAAAAGTCCGTTTTCTACCATACAAAACATTAACTATATGGTGGTACAGCGGAGAGCTGTACCACCATATAGTTAATCTCTAAACTGCTTTCTCGGCTTTGTCAGCCAAGCTGTCAAGCCAAAGATTCTTATCAGCAGCTAACTCATCCTTTACACGCTTATTAAGCTCTATGTAATGCTTTCTAATTAGGACTAGTAGGGTTATTGATTAAGGACATTCCTATAGTTCTTTCTTTCTGGAATAAGCTCAAGTGCCTTATGACTCAAATAATTCTGCCTCCTCTGCCCCTTTTTTTTCCTAAAAGAGTATTTTTAGTTTCCAAAAAAGCCTTAAAGCGGTCCCAGGCTTTCTCAACTTCAGTACTAAGCAAACCATGACTGTCATAATGACTAAGTAATGACACTTTTAACAAGGTAATGGTCAGATCCAATTTCAACTCCCCTATATGACCTGGTATTCCTAACAGAACTAGCCCATTTGCTGTTAATTAATATATAATCAATCATATTCCTATGCAGCCCATCAGGTGAAACCCATGTGTATTTATGTATGTCGCGGTGTTTGTAATATGTGTTAGTTATTCTGAAACCATTGAGTTTATTTAACTGTAGGAGACGTTGCCCATTGCCATTGCAGCTACCAATACCAAAAGGGCCTATTACTCCTCCCCAAAAGTCAGAGTCAGTACCAACTTTGGTATTGAAGTCACCTAGAACAAGGGTAATATCTCCATTCTTGACAGAATTCAAAATATCCTGAAGTTGTCTACAATATATCGCATGAGTGGAAATCCTATTTTGAACATGCGAAGAATTCTCCACGCATCGCGGCGTTAGATATTTGCACCTGAACTCAGATGATATTTGGCCACTAAACTCTGTTCCCTTCTTCCAATTTTAGCTCTCTAACGGCTGCGAACTCCCAACAGCATCATGACTAGTGTACATGGCATCGATATAAATACTAGTGCCCATAGCATCAATTATAAATTCTTTCTCTCGTAAATTCTCTCCGCACCCAGTTTATTTTCCTATCCTCTGCCTTCGTGTAATTATCATCTTTCAGAACAAAATGAAAAGGATCGCTTTAATAATTAATCTTCCAATCATTTTCTAATTCAAACCACGAGACGTGATACCACCTCCCCCAAATAAATATGCAATGCCACCTGCTCCACAGCTTCGTTTTACTCTCCCAACTTCACAAACAATAAAATAAAAGGAATTCCTAATATGAAATGAATGTTTAGTAAGAATCAAGATTATTTTGCGAAGCCAACGACATTCTAATGAGGATCTTAGAATTATCTAATCCAGATCTCCTCGAACACATGTTCGAGGAGATCTGGACGAAAGAACATCATTACTGACAGTTGGTCATTTAACAACAGATTTTCCAGTCAGCATCTCCATCTTTCTCACCAATCTCATTTGTTGTTCGCCCGCATTGGATGAAGAATAGAAAACATAAATTATTCCGCATCCGTCTCAACCACTGTCTGACCATGCTGTTGCCATTATGCTTCCTCCTCATAGCATACTAAACAATGCTTCTTCGCCTGTTTAATATTGGCAGCAGGCTTCATTTGCATAGTCTGATGATTTACCGATTCGTCTTGGCTGCAGGTTAAACTGGTTTAGGCGTCAAATTGGGTTGTAATTATTTGTCTAAGAAGTGGTGTAGGTGGTCGTCATCAGCAGCTACAGAGAAGAGAAGCAAAACAGAAAAAAGGCGAGACAAATTCGTGACTTCCACTGCTCATCGTGATTTTTCTTTGCAGGCCTATTCTGATTTTTTTTCTTCCTAGTTCGTAACCTATAGATTTATTTCAGTCTCCTCTGCGCCAAATAAATGCACTAATTTGGCGGTAACTGACAACGAAACGTTTTCGGAATATTTTTAGGAAACTAATTCACGTAGAATATTTTTAACTCGTTCAAAAACTATTAATCTAACTCATTCAAAGTGATTTGTTCAATTAAAACGACATAGCCCTAAATCAGTGAATCATTTTTAATCAATCACGACAATGAACTGTGCAAAATAATACAATGTTAATAAAATTTACAAAGTTCCACAAAGTAAAATTATAATCTCTACAAATGCAGTTTTGGAAGTTTATAAAACGCTAAAGAAATCAGCATTTGTCTACAGCTAGTAGTATGCTATCAGACATCCTATATATATATACTCCCTGGAAGTAATAATGTAAACACCCGTTGAGAACAGCTGCACTAGATGGTTTCGACTGAAGGCTTCTCCTCTTTGCAGAATAAATAAAAAATATTCAAATGAAGTCCTTCACCAACTCTGTCTTGACTCTTAGAGTCCTTGTAAACTGGTATATAAGTTCAACATGCATCAGAATTAGTGGTACCAGACCAACTGACTGATATGGGAAACTTTATGAACTTAATATTTACAGTCTGAAATCAATAAAACCTTCAGCAACATAAAGTGAAATTATATTAAAAAGAGTAGAACGCCATTTATAAAATGAGAAAAGTTTTAAATGGCATAATCAATTCCAGGTCATAACTAAAAACAATAATGGTTTCACTACTACATATTTGCACCAGGTAAATCTTCATTTCCTTTTCAAATCTGATTTCGAAGATCTCATTTCTTAGCAATACGAAGCAAATTAAAAATATGTGGTGCTAAAAAAAAATAAAAATGAGATCTAAATAAATTGTTTTTTTGCCTCTGGAACCCAAAAAAATAGTCCTGATCGTAAATGTGTATTTTTATTTTTCTCTGAGTGGAACCAGAAACATTCGAACCAAGAAACAAGCCAGATATAATTGGCGCTTATTCATTTTCAACGAGAAGATTAATAAGTATCATAAATATATATTAATAATCATTATTTATAATCCTCTCTGTTAAATTATTACAATGATCTAAAGTTTTGGAAAACACATAAATTTTTCTATTATGTAATCTATTTAATTTAATTAAATTGGTTAAATCAATTCTACCTCAAATGGAAATTCTACATTATTATTTTCATATTAAACGCAAGCAAAATATAAGAGTATACAAAATTTGAATCCAAATCAGACCTAACTTATTTGTTAGATAGTTTATGTGCATCAATCATTGCACTTTACAGTCAATAATTCTTCAGTATTTCAACTCAAATACCTTCACCAATAATTGACATTGATGTTCAGTATTTTTCCAAATAATAACCGATGAAATTTTACAATGAATTGTAAGCTCGTATTTTTTTATTGAAAAATAACGAAATTTGTTTCATTTATATTAATCCTAATCTTATGGTTGACCCGTTCTTTAATTTGTACAAAATGTTTCGATATGTGTTCAGCTTGCATTATGAAAATGCAGTTTTTTATCCAAACTCCTTTCACGTTAGAAAAAAATATTCCAAATAAATAACCAATAGTTATTCGTATATATAGCTAATACAGTCAGTTACTGTTCAGGTGAATGCATTAATATCTTCAATGCGTATCAATCATCATCGTCAAAATCAAAAAGTTTAATATATATATTTAATTTTAATGTATACAGATCATTTATAAGAAATAATATTACTAGTCCAGAATAAATTGCTTTGAAATTCGAGATTTTATTTACTGATATTTGCTTATCGTATCCTTTATTACCGAACAAATACGATTTTAATCAAGAGTAGCAATTTCCTAAAAAGATAAGCTACAAAGATATTTTATTTCCACCCTTCTATGAAGCTGACTATCCATTCCTTGTAAATCCTAAAGTTAAAATCTAGAGTAAAAATCAGAAATGGATTTGTAATTTGAAAAACAAACTTTTTAAAATGAGGATACAAAATTTGAAGCAGAAAGAGAGACTTTTTTCAAATTATGTAAAAAGGTTTGAGATACATGAATTCCAAGTGAATTTAGTTGTAGAGAATGATAAAAAATATATAATTATTATAGATTACTTTTAAGATATTTAAAGTAATGTAGAAAATGAACGATATATATATATGGTAGCAATTTCTCTTAATCCCTGCTGCTTACAATTTGTTTCATCTCTTTCTGTAGAAATGCAATTAATCATTCGTTTTCTTCAATTTCAAATGAATAATTTTCATTACTTTCGGATGTTCACTGAATAAATATATTAAATATTATTTAATAAAACTAATATAAGATTTTGATTAATGAATAATTTTAAAAAAATTCAAGGGTCTCGAGTTCTTTCCTTTGTACAAAAATGTTCGATACATTTTTAGCTTGTATTATGCAAATGCAGTATTTTTCAAAATCCCATCGCGTTAGAACTTCCAAATAAATAATTCAATGTAGAGACAAAATGATTCCTATCATTTCCATCCAGATCCTAAATATCATCTTGCTTCACTTTAGATGATTGTCGGTGTACGTTTTTTCTTTATAAAGGGAAGATTTAGTGGATTGCATTTCTTCGTCGTCAGGTGCTTGTTATTCAGAGGGTTTGTGTTCCACGTGACCTAACCACGCGATGTTTATTATTCCTCAGTTAATTAAAGTTGCTTCCGATGTTTTGCTGCCCATGCCGTGTAATTAGTTCGAGCAATCGCTTTAGTGGAACCTGCTTCGACTACAACAGAAGATCAGGCCTTTGAGGAGTGGTCGATGTCACCCAGATGAAGGATCAGTTTTGTAGCAATTGGATCATGCAGAAATACCTCCCCAAAGCATCGCTACACTGCGCTTAATGCATTCCAAAGTGTATTTTGAATCTTGGTAACTCGATTTGGTGATCTTTTTCACGAAATTCGAGAAGGGTGAAGTATATTTAAGATAAAATGATGAATGTAAAGTAAAAAATTCAATTTTCTCATTGAGGCACAGGTAGACAAAGCTACAAAGCGAAGTGGGTGAAAAGAAACTCGATCAACTGCAACAGCACGACTCTAGAATTAACTTCATCAAAACACAACTAATGGCTGCCATCGCCACACGAAATCTCCACAATAACCGTTGCCAACAGCAGAAATTAACTTTGACAAGGAGTAATTCCCCTTGAGCGAGCGAGATGTCAAAGTGTCAAGCAATGAAAGAAAAAACTTGCTCTGAGATGCTGATTGCGATTTTTTACATTTATTGGTAGTTCGCAAATCGCTGCAAATTATAAGCAAAAGTTATAGCAGTTTATGAATGAGATGTTAATGAGTGTGGAAAATGGGCGTCTCTCTCGCCGTCTTACGTGTGGGGATTATTTCCTCTTGAACGGAGAGATAGAGGGCGCAATTTGAAGTTTATTCTGGATAGAAAGGATTACAGCCTAAGAAGGAAAAAAAATAGGCCAGGAGACGCAATTGCGTGGTCTGCTTTTGCGAAAACTGAGATAGTACAGTAATAAAAGTTAGTTTTTGTTATTGGAGCAACGCGACTTAGATGAGGAGATAGAAATGGACGACGCTTCTAGCCTCGTCATTGCAATCTGCTCATCGTAGGTGCCACGTGCTCATCAGATTTAAGGAAAAAATTCTAGTCTCAAAGGCAATTTTGTTTCTGCCAGATGTTTTCAGCTGCATGTAAAAGAGCCTTATCATAGATAAATATTAATAAGCGATGTGAGCAAGTTGCTTGATAAACTAAGGCATTACCTTATTTGTGGTAATATTTTACATTTTCAAAAATAATCATATGTTTTCGCATTTTCATAAATGTTCATCAATTCATATTTCCATTCAACAAATCTTCCAATTAGAACAACTGAATCCTGTTTGACTTTTGTTTATGCATATATTAGACATTCTTCCGTAGTTACAAGATAAAATTCTTTGATTTTCCATGGGGTGGTTGTAAAACAAGTGATGTAAAACAAGACAACTGCAAACATTTCCTTAGACAAATAATGGAACTCGTTATGTTTTATTTTGATTGTAGCAATAATGGCATATTGAACCAATTAAGTAATAATCATATATTTTTATTATGATTTAGCCCAATCTGACAGGGTGATTAGCGAACCTGATTAGTAAGCCAATAGACGTGTCTTTTTATAAGCGTTTTGCATGTTAAATGAGAAACCAGGACAAGTTAGATAAAGCTTCCAGGTTATCTCGTCCTTTGTGATAAGAAATCCTCACTTCCTTTAAATATAATCATAAAAGAAATGCAAGACACCTCCTATTACTATTTCATCCCAAACGTAATTATATTACCTAAAATATTATTTTTATCTTTAATGTAAAGCATCGAAAATAAGGATCATTTACTTGGCTCATTACTTACGCCATATTTTAACGTTTGATAGATAGAAATATTTTCTCATATAAGCATTTTCTTTGATTGTAATCACAAAATCCATAAATACACTCCTATCATATTACTAACGTCCATTTTACTTCAGTGCGCTCAGCTCCTATTTTTTGAAACAAGTGTTTTATGTGAAAATGAGATTAAAAATAAATAAAAAATTAATAAATCAAATAACTCATTTGGACTTTTAACAATTCTCGTTTTAGTATTTTAAGAAATGGAGTTGGAAGTTTTTAATAAATGATAAATTAATTTGTTTAATGAATTGTATTCTTATATGTAAATTTGCCTAATAATTATTTCAATTGTAGCCAGTTTTCAAAAACAAATTTTGGATGATCAATGAATCCAATTTCTCTAATTATTTCAACACTGATTTTTATTAAAATTAAGATTTAGATAGATTTGATTAAGACCATATTAGACTTTCTCATAAAGGATTACTTTAGAGAATACAGGGCTTCGAAGTTTGAATTCCTCTCTGAAGAAGTCTGATAATTCTTTGGTAGATTGTATCGACATCATCAGAAATATGTTGCCTCTCGAGAAAATTTCGATTTCATTCTTCTTAGAACTTCAGTTTCTGAACTTCAAACATCCTCTGAAAACATAAAAGATTATTCTTTCCAACCCAGAGTCACTAACTTCTACGGATTCATTAGTAATGACCAATCCGCAAACAGATTCATTTCCTTTTCTGGCTCAAGCGTTCGACCATTCAGGTCTTTTTCATTTTCATTTCTAAAGTAAAAAACGTTTGCTTCAGACGAAGAGTGTTAATAGAATTCCTAAACATTATAGTTTCGCAATACGCGAAACAATAATTTCCTGCTGACTGTTTTCAGAACAATATTCACTGCTGACTGTTTTGACAACTCTAAGAAGAATGAAATCGAAATTTTCTCGAGAGGCAACATATTTCTGATGATGTCGATACAATCTACCAAAATATTATCAGACTTCTTCAGAGAGGAATTCAAACTTCGAAGCCCTGTATTCTCTAAAGTAAGCCTTTATGGGAAAGTCTAATATCAATTTATGAGAAAGTCTTGATCAAATCTATCTAAATCTTAATTTTAACAAATTTTCATTCACTGTTGAAATAATTACTGCTGAGTGTATGGTTGGATTTGAATCGTGATAATCAGAATATTAGGTTGAAAGAAGGAATATATACAAAATGGGAATGTCTTTTTTTTTTCATTTTTCTCTTCGGAGTCATTATCGAAGAGTAAGGATTGTGCTTTTAAAACGAAATTTAAAGAAAGTGTAAATGAGTCTACATATAAGCAAAACATCAGATTTATCCGAGTTAATTGTAGTCTATACAAGTGCAATATTCAGTTAGAGTAGTGAAAGTTTTCTACATTTTATTCCGTTGAAATAGGGAAATGCAGTGGTTTGTGAATTTTTTTTATCTATTTTTAATTATTAATATTTCTATCAGCTGTTTCGATGACTTTACTATATTAATTAGAAGAAGTTATCCTTACGATGTGAGAATTTTAATTCATGTATAAATTTTAGAAAAAGTTTGAATCTTTAATTGCTTTCACTAAAATGCCTAACGAACACATTTTCATCCACCTATTAAACTATCATTCAACCACAACTTTGAAATATTTCTATCCATATCTCCATCTGAGGATTCCTTGAAATTCCGAATAAGGGGAAATGAACAGATTTATTCGTCCTAAGATAACGCGCAATGATTGTAAAGTTCTATTTTGTGTGGCAATTTAGAAATACTTGTCCCGACCTGAAGGAGTGTGTGGACTAAGTATTTTCTCTCTCTCTGTCTCTACGGTCCATTGACCAATCTAAATGCGGCTTCTGCTGCAGGAGGGAGTAAAGTCCTTCTTTCGTAGGGGGAATCCCCGGCCTGCAACAGTCCAAGTCCGTTAACTATCAAATGTCTATCCATCCGAACGTCATATTTTCTGTATGCTGATTTCTTTCCACCTGGCAATCATCCACAGATAAAGAAGAGTATAGACTGCTAACTCCCATACAACCCATGATTATACTGAAGAGATCGCAACGACTCTATAAACGAGGCCCTAAAGCTCCAAAGAGCCTGCCACAAAAAAACCTGCACTAACGGATAGTTTAGAACCGGGAACCTGAGTATCAGAAAGCAAGTGACACTGCATGACGCTGTTAAAGAAACTTTTTTTTTTATAAAGTATGGTATTAATTGATTATAATTATTTATCGTAAATTAATTCTAGAATACATTATTATATTTTCATATTTAGTTTGTATTATAGTAAGACAGATTGTACGAGCGAATGTAAAAAAATAGACAAACTAATTTGACAAGACACTTTTGCTACTATTTCAACACTTACTATTTTAACACTGAGTACCTTTTCGGCCTATTTCCTGATATATTAAGACAGTGAATCACATTTTCATTTATACAAATTCGTCAAATAACTAGATTGAAACTTTTTTCCTGATATTTTACGGCATATTAAAGCATCTTTCTATCTTCTGTTGAAAGCTACGAAACGAGACAGATTAATGGCGGTCTTAACAAAAAGAGAGCTGAGAGGAAATGTGTAATTCGGGCCTTGCTATAGGTGGTGCTGCAGTACAATTTGAATTAGTTCTCTATCTGTCTTCTCCTTTATCTGTGTGGATCACCTTCCTCTTTACCATTTAACCTCTCTCACGCTTAGGAGAGGATCGATTCGTGCACGTCACGCGATACATGTCACACATCTCATGGTTCCAGGTGCAAACCTTTGAATTGTTCCTGTCTCCAGAGCACGAAGTTATGTCTTTCCCCTTTGAATACTTCAAGTGTTTCCGTTTCTCTGAAGAAAGCCTTCTCTCTCTTTACTTCTCTGATTTATTAGCAATGCTGGCAACATTAAGTATTTGGGGTTGATATTCTAGATTTTCTAAGCAAATGCTTCCACGTAATATTTTGTTTCCTTTTTACTATAAATAGAAAGAATTCAAATTTCCTAAATTGTGTGAGTTTATAGAGGGAGTGCAATGTAATTTTTATTATGGAAAAAGTTTTTTTTTATACCTAGTAAAATCTTTTGCCCAAAAATTAATACATAGCATCCTTCTTGATTTTAGTATGAAAATGCAACTTTTTTCTAATTTTGTTATTATTGAAAAATTTCTAATCTAAAATTATGACGGAGGAAATACCTTTTCATCGCATTTTAAGAGTAAAATTTAGCAACTGAAGAACAGTTTTGACAATTGACAAAGTGGAAAAGACTGGTGATCAAATCCTTACATAGCTTTAGGTTACGAGGACGATATGCACCGAATTTGATGGGCATAGCTCTTGCTATTTAAGAACATTTCTACAATCTTTTCTGGTAGTGAGGATTTTTTTGGGAGGGAAGAAATTTTGACAGCCAGAGAAAAGGAAACTGTATACTGAATTTGCTGGTCGTAACTCTTACCGTTCACGAGTAGGTTTTGATCAAACACTCAAATCTTCTAAAGTATATATTAAATAAGACATTTCGTAAAACGCGCAAAAAACTGATGAAGTCAGAAGCGATAAGTGGGAGCAAAGAACTAGGTCTCATTTGCGGTCCATTCGGATGATTTCAGTTCTTAAGTGCCAAAACGGACACTTATCATGAAACGCATTATGAGTTCATTTGCTTCTTAGCATTTTTCACTGTAGAATAAAGGGAAATTTTATTGCTTTAGTAAAAATTGGACAAAAATGTAAGGATTGAATTTTTATTGCTGGATTCATAAAGATACCGTGTTTAAAAGATAAATTAATAAAACAGAATTAGATCTTTCAAACAAAATAATCAAAATCAATTACTACATTGAAGGATTTAAAAACGTCGTAGTTTTCTTGGCATTATATCTTTCTCTTATAGGAGTTCATTACACAAGAAGGAGTTGTATTTCTAATTTACTTTCTGTAGGTGTCCACGCTTTCACTGTTGCATGTCATTCGTATTCAAACAAATTGGGCGCAATATTAATCTGAAAATTTCGTGTTATTTGAATAATTCTAGGTTTCTTCCCCCTCTTTTTATCTCTCAGAGAAAGGAAACAACATGCAGTTGCTGATTTGGCTAAATTGAAAACAACATTTTCAAACGATTCATGTGGTTTTGATACAAAATAAACTTATTTTCTTTTCATGGTAATAAAAATTATTGATCATTGGCACCAATCAATCATCGGTTTGCCCTTTGGAATCGTTCTTTTATAAGAGGTATTGATACGGCTTTACAGAATTATTCAAAATATTCCATGATCGTCATATAAGAACAGACTTCAAAAGAAATTTCCACAAAACGAAAACCAATCTGAAACTGCTCATTCGTTGCGATATGCGGAACGTCATTCTGCTTTGTCGTCAATGACATCATCATTCTTTTGTCGCATTTAGATGTATCTGTTGAAGTTTCTGTATGGTACGTTTGAGGATGTTCTCTTCTTCAAAACAAAATACTCCATTTTTTAAAATAAAATAAAAAGAAACGAATTTTCAAGTTCAGTGGGACTTCTGTGAGGCGTAAAATTTATTTCCAACTATTGTTAAAACTTAGGATTAAATGGTGAACTCGTCTAAATACAGGATTTGCCGACAATTTTAAAATCTATAATCAAAAAACTTATATACAATATTTAGCACGACAAATTTTAGTGCTATTCATGCACAGCTGTATGCAAGTTCAAGATAGGCCTAATTCCTCAACAATGAAATAACCCTTGTGTTATCACAAACACTAGAAATATACTTTTCATCAAATAAAAAAATTGCAACTATTCCTAAAAAAATCCTAGAAAAGCAACTTTTCCCTGTATATCGATTTTTGCATTAAGTTATTTCGCAATATACTAATTCGCTTACGTGTTTGCCTATCTTTTACTTGCTTTTCAAGTAACACTGAATGCTGTTAAGTTTTCCATTGCACACGCTTTTTATCACTAATAAACATCACAGTAGACGCACCATGATCGGTTAGCCTCAAAATGACTTCTTACTACACACCTGGGCCACAATACAACTAAACTTTCAGCATTCTGTTTTTCCATTTCTTGATTCTCCAATACCTTTGGAAAGTTTACGAACAGTGTGGTGAGTTCCGTTCTAGTTTGGTGCAGCAAATCATTCTTAATTTCGAATTCTTTCCCACAAAACCACTATGGCGAAAACTTTCATTATGCATTCATCATAAATCAATCAAAATAATGTAATTTATAAATTTATTCATATCATTTTATACATCATTATCGTAATTTATAAAATGTCTTGAGTATTGCAATATTTTGGAAACTGTAAGACATTGATCAAAATAAATATGCAACTGTTAAAAATTTGCCCTTTATAGAGATTAATTGAGGGTTGAGAATGGAAACATCAGCATTATCGATAAATTGCAAACGCAATCACGGTTTACATCGGGGCCACAATTCAGTGGCAGAAATGGATCAGTGGGCTTCAAAGGTGACTTGATTAATTTGACGCTGCTCGATCGCTATTCTTGAAAGCAACAATTTCCTTAAAGATGTCGCCTCGTTTTTCTCTCACGAGCGTGCTCATTTTTAATATTTCTTTACTTCGCTAACGAGCAAATCTCGTTTCCTGATTAGCGCAAAAATCCGCTTAATAAGCAGCTCATGAGGACTCCCTCCTCTTGATGCCAATGAGCAAGTCTCCGGAGCTGAGGGCAATAGGGGTTGGGGAGGGGGGTGTCAGTAGGTGGTGATGTAACGGATCTGAGACGACAGCAGATCTGTCCTGATAGAGAGGCCCTAGTCGAGATGTACTTTGCGTGGCAGGAAGGACAGCGTCGTCCTACGCACGTCCTTGACCACGCCCTACATAACGGTTGTGAACCTGTGCTGACAGAACTAATGGGGTTTCGGGATCAGAGATGCGAGCGGAAAGCTCTCTTGCCCAGCAGGAGAGGAGAGAGCGACTCGATGGTGATCGTTGGGAATTATCTGCTGAATTGATGCCGGGCATTCGCGAGTCGGGAGAGAAGGAACGTTCACCCTGCTCTAAGGATCGGTTTTGGCATCCTCTGAAGCGATGCCGAGAACAGAATAAGACAAACTGGAGCATCGAGATGAAGAGATTGCGATTTGTTTTTAGTGTCGGCTTAACTAGCCGACGGTGCCGATGATACTGCTGACGCTGCGTCACCGGTGGCAGTCGGTTGAAGTGTCTTTCAGGCAAAATATTAGCATAAATTCCACTTTTCTCTTATCGTTTGCTATTTCCTTTTAATACCACTTAATGTGAAGAGAGTTTCTTCAGCTCTCGAAATCCTGAACGTGAAAGGGCTGCCAACACTAAGGACATTTCATTTCAATTTTAGGTTTTTCAATATCAATTTTAGGTTTTTTTATTCATACTTAGGGAAAAGGAAAAGGAAAATATTTATAACGAGGTGTAAGATTTACTGAAAAAATGAAATCAAATACAAGGTATTTTTAAAAGAAAAGCAGTCAGAATTTCCTATTATATGACATCGATTTTTCTTGTTGTTAATTTAAAGTACATCAAATCATATTTGACGTACTTCGCACCTTCTTCAGGCAAAGTATTTCCCTGATAATTTTCATTAACAAACTTGGGTAATGGTATATTTTGTTTTCGTCCGCTCTGCTGCTTGAACTTAAGTTGTGGGTTACTAAAAATCCTATGCTTTATTTCATTCTTAATACGAGTGTGGAAACATTTAGGTGAAATACATGTAAAATTCTAAATTAAACTCGTAATTCTGTTTGGGTATACATGCTGCTAATTTCGTATTCAAATTTATGTGTATTCAAGATTGTGCATAAGCAAATATGGACAATCAATGCTTGCAAAGATTATCATTTCAGGAAACCCTTGTGCTCCTTTCTAATTCTTCTCGAGTTCCCCTTTTAAGCACTGCGCTCGCCTCCGGTGTGAATGTGCTATCAAAGCATTCTAGTTAATTTCGACAAAAAATGTCCGTTTGCTATCTTCATTGAATGCTAAAGTTAAAAAGATTGTTTTAGCTATCAATATGACAAAATTGCCGTACCATGGGCTAGTGGTTAGAGCGCCTGGCTACTGATCTAAGATAATCCCACAAAACACAAGGATTCTTCTGTTAACCCAGAATACCTCGTTTCAATGAAGATGAATACTCTCATTATTAATAGACATAGTGAGTGCAGCATATCAGTAAATGTATAAAATATTGTTTCTAAGGAAATGTCAACATGATTATTTTCATCTCTTGTCTACTAGAAATGCATTTTTACCCAAAGGAAAGCATTGCTTCCCAAATTCATCATAACAGGTTGTGAACGAAGACTTACTTGGTCCTGTCATTCCCCCTCGACTCTTGCTATTACGAAAGCTGTTGCAGAAAGATAATATTCGTAGTCATATCGTAACCTATATCTTAACTTTTCTTTATTTGTTTCTTTTAGTTTTAAACTTGCACCTGCTTATTCTACTGTTACCCTTGGACGTATGACAATTTCCTTTAGTGTGAAAGCTTATCTGGGAAAAGATCTTTCTAAAATAAAATGCAAACCAGTTTTTTAGTTCATGGACATTTCGTTTCTTGAGTTTCAGGGTGTGGCAGCTGAGGAATGGACAGCCCCTTAAGAAATACAAGCATTCGAGATGTGATGTAATTTTCCTTCCATAGAAAAAAATCATTAAAGAGTTCTCCGTATAACTCACGAACGAGATGTCTTAATCAAGAACTAGCTCTAATGTTACTTAAGCATTTTCACCACACGTTTTACAAACTGACGCAGATGTTATCATGGTGCTTAAGATATTGCCAAGAAACAGAAGAGTATTCGATGGCCAGGCTCAGAAGGGAGAAGGCGCAAAAAATTTTTTTTTCGAAAACAGAGGGAAAATGAAGGGAATTAGAAGATAAAATATGAGGCCACTTTTGATATTTTATAAACAATGAAATTACAGTTATTCTTTCCAAATTATTTCCATCCAAATAAATAAAACCACAGGGTATAACTATGTGTCAGTGGCCGAGTGGTTACCGCGCTTGGCTACTGATCAAAGGGATCTGGGTTCGAGCCCCAGATGAAGACATGGATGTTTGTGTTGTTTTTCTGCTGAGGTCCTGCCATTTTCACAGACCATCTACTATGGCGTATAAACTGACATGCTCCTATAAAATCTCTGTGGCAAGCAGCTGCTTGAGGGGGTATTTATTTTTTATTTTTATTAACATATTCACGGAGGTAAGAGCATGCCTTCATCTCAACCACCTACACACACACAAGTCCGCTTGCATACAAAACGGTAAAGACACACATGAATGCGAAATAAATTGAAAAAAAAAACTTCTCCACTTTGTGCCATCTGTAAAACTCCAGAAAATATTTTTCATATATTTCTACTTTGTCCTCTCTATTAATTCCAAGGAAATTCGTAAAGAGATTAAAAATATTACTGATGACGAATTCGCGATAAACAGAATCTAAAAATATAAAACAGAATCTCGGATATATGTGGGGAAGAATTTGTTCTTATCTATTCTTCCCCCACATATTTTCGAGGGGACACAAAGTTCAGAAAAACTGTAAACAGTTTTCAAAAACAATGAAAAACAGAAAAGCAATTAAATGAAATGAAATATAATTATAAATAATAAGTGGCAAAAAGCTTAATTCAAAATATATATCATAAGATGAGCCTAAGGTAACTAACTTTTAAAGATATTAGTTAGCATCACCTAAATACTGTTAAGAAGTTGATGAGAGCCAGGGTTATAGATGTATTGTGATTTTCGCACAATAAAATGTTCTTATTTCACAAATCCGTAATTTCACTTTGTAAAATTTTCCGCATGATTTCCCTTCCATGATGAAAACCTAAAAATGCTTTAGGATAATTCTGCTGAAAAATCAAATTCCGAAATAGTGAACTTTAAACAAATTTACTAATTTTTTTCCTCTTTAAGATGTTTGCAATATTGCCTTTGCAGGGTGATGGGAAGGGAACAGTTATCACTTCGTGGAGCAGATGAATCAGCTCAAATTCAATGGTCAATCGACTTTTTGTCGGTTAAACCGATAACCGCTTGATCGTCGTTTTACAGTAGTTCCACTAAGAACAAAAAATAATGGAGTACTAAGGAATTCATCAAAATGCATTAGCCTTCCTATATACTAGTTTTAGGCTGTTTCATACACATTAAAGAGAGATATATGCAATTTTTCATGTTTCTTTTTCACTGTATTAATTGGGACTTCTATTATTTGTTTTAAATAACTTATTGAGGTCTACTCTCAAGCCATTGACTTCGATTTGCTGAAAAATAACAACAGATAATGTCCACTAATATAAAAATGAAAATCTAACATTCTGGATGTGTCAATCCAAGCGATTTGTCAGCAGTGCTATTAACCTCTTTGAAAGGCTGCGTTGCACGTGCTAATGTCGTCCATCTTATTTATTATTTAGAGTTGCCAGATTAAAATTAATGTGTTTCTCTTTATGGAATCTCAATTCCATTCAAACCTTTTGGTGGCATAAGGGAAGAATAACGAAGAGGCATTCCGGTTCAGCTCTTTTCTCAAGCACTCGAAGTTCTCTTTTAGTAAAATCATCTCTCCTGCATCGCTATTAACCCTTCAGCTAGTCAATTAAAGAAGAGTTCCTATTGGCGTTGTTTTTCTCAGTAACTTCGATCTCCCCCTAACTCCCTCCCCACAACCTTCCTCTTAATCTATGTCAGTGTCGTGACCTTTAGAAATTAACTTCCTCGTTGATAGGAGGAGCGCGGCTTTTCATCTGATTTCGTCATCATGGAAAAGGTCCGTTAATCTCATCTCCACGTTGCGTTCCATCATTAATATTGAGATGACTTCTAACATTTCAAAATTTGTTAATGTATTTTTTTTCGCTAAATCAATTCATCTAATTCAAAGACCAATGCTTAAATATTTTGCATCGACACTTTCCTCCACCCTGCATTAAAGACAACGCATGTGATATCGTGTCCTGGTTCCTTTTCTATTATCATCGCCATCTCCATTCTCGGCACACAAGCTTCTGATCGATCATATATACCGAAGGTTAAAGGCCTTGCTACTGGCGACATGAGGAACATGTTGCAATGGATTACATCTAAGATCCAGCCCACACGGTTCCGGCAGACTAATCCTCCATCGCAGAACCTCATTTGCAGATGAATTAAAAGTAGAAGTACCGTTAATGAGATTTTTGCACCTAATTTGGAAAAAAAAACATTTTGGGAATGGTCGCACACCTTTTTAAACTTTTTTATGATTAAAAAGGCACCATAGAATATAAATAGCTATTGACGTCAGTGGGCGAGGTCTGACGATTTCCGCATCGTTTTGAAAGAAACTCGAAACTTTTAAGTGACTTCACGCTGAGGAAGCATCGTTAGCACGCGATTCAATGGAGATATTAGGATGCGAGTCGTCGGACGGCGGTCCTCTCCTGCGTGCAGAAAGAAAGGGAGTACCAGGGGATCTTTTGCTCCTGTCGTTCCGTAAGGCTTGATGGATGCATAAGTCACCTGAGTTATCAGAAACGCTCTTCAGGAGAGAGAGAAAAAGAGGACGATTCTTCTTCATTTTAGTTTTTGAAATAGAAAATCAATTTAACTTTTTATCACGTAGAAAAAAAATTAAATAAATTTTCAGTTCACTCTATCATAAGTCAAATAAATTACATGCAGTTGTTATTTAGAAGAGAAGAAAATGCGAAAATTTAACTTCTCCACAATGTGCAAAAAACATAGTAATATGCAAATCATAACACATATAGAGAGTCTACAACTGACCGCATTTAGATAGATAGATAGATGGATAATTTATTCTCAGAATATGCAGTACTTTACATTTACATGTTTTTTACCTTAGAACTGAAGTTATAATGAAATATATATAATGTTGTATTTCTCAGATACACAATTTTAAAGTATTACATTTTCTAATATATATTCTTCTTTATACATAGTTTGTCCAATAAAAATCATATATTTATTCATACCATATATATGGAAAATTTTAATATTATATTTGATTAGTGTTTTATAATTTTATCTGCATTTTTCAGTACAAGTCTGAGAAAAAATGTTGAGTCTTCCACGAGAATTAAAACTCGCTTGTGGAAGAAATTTAACAGTTATGTTGTAATAAAATGAAAAGGCAACATGCTTCAGTTTCACATTTCCTCACACTTTGCTAGCTTGATCAAAAAATATAAGTAAATATTTAACTAATTTATAAGTTTGAAAATTATCATTGCGAATAAATGAAATAAAAAAAATAAAAAATAAAAAGACTTTATTGGGTAGAAAAACAGAAAAAAATATAAAAATCTACATTGAACTGTGCGTTAGTAAGTGGTTCAGTTGAGCACCTTAAGGGCATCAAATGAAATTTTATTACATTTAAATCTCTTTTATTTATTTTATTTCAAACTTATAAATTAGTTAAATATTTACTTCAGCATCAAATGAAATTTTATTACATTTAAATCTCTTTTATTTCTAAAACATAGTCTCATTATTTCCCCCGATTCTTTCTCTCTGATTAAGAGTGAACCCGATTAAGTTTCGAATTCGGATTCCACAAGGAAATGTTAAAGGCAGAAGAGAGGGAATCGCCTCTTCCTCTCTGGCAAGCTTTCTATACCCCTTAGAGATGAATATAAACTTTAGGCTTGTGTAGAATTAACCCTGTAGAGTCCAAGTATGTTTTGGGCAGCCGACAATTTGGAGCCAAGTGTCTCACAAGTTTAGCTTTCTATTTTTATATCTTTTTCTTTTTTAATGAGCTAATGTTTTCACTTTTTGTTCGGCCGAACGCAGACATCCAACTTTTTTGTTTTAGAGATAAATGAAACATTCTCTTTATAGTTGGATAAGTGATGATGAAATATTACTATTTGTACTTTCTGAATCTTCCAATAATATAGCCAGAGTCATAACCGTCTAACAGTGGAAAATTTGCAAAAATGGCAAAATTTTAAACGAATATATCAAACGATATATTTAAGCTAGAAGTTTAAAATTTTGATAATAGAGTATGTCAACGTTGGCAGTGATGATTTGCTCTCCTTATCCCCAGAGGGTGGAAGTGTCCAACTTTGTTTCTTTAATAGATAAATGAAAAATTCTTTTTGCGTTTTATAGGTTCTTATTACTATTTGCGTTATCCTAATCGTCCATTAATTTGAATGTTCACTTTTAGAGGTAAGTAAAAGCAGAAAATAAAAACTTCATCTTTTTTGAAACGAGACTCCCCTATTCCACAAAGGCAATATGCAATATTATTCTTCTACTTCTCAAAAACAAATAACCAAAAAAGGTAAAACTTTCTACAGGTATTTTCCAAATACATAAACTAAATGATGATATAATTGAATGGTTAATAATGAAAAAATAAATTTAATATCTTGAAATCCCTGAAAAGTGTGATAGTATTTCATTCAAGGAAATACAATTAATGTTTTCTAACATTTTTCACACACGTAACTCGTTCGTTTTTTCTCTTAAGGAAAGTGTGATAGTATTTCATTCAAGGAAATACAATTAATGTTTTCTAACATTTTTCACACATGTAACTCGTTCGTTTTTTCTCTTAAGGTAATGTTAGTTACAAAACGCTTTCTATGATGCATTTCTATAAAATTAATCAATATTTGCTATGTTTTTGTCATTTTGATTAATCAAATCGCTTATTTAACGTCACCATATTCTCCTTCGAACCACATTTGATCATATTTTGGAAGTTTAATCAATAATCATCAGTGTCGTACAATATAAAATTTAATTAAAGATATCAATTAAGTTTCAGATTTACAAATATTTTCGCACTCTGAATTGGCAGGTAACACGAACCATATGAGTAATTTTAGTTTTGCTGATAAAGCAAGTCTTTTAATTATCGGAAATTGCATTTTTATCGTTCTATTCATATATCAGTTATTTATACATTGAAACATTGTGTTGAAATAAAATGCACTATTAATTACGATTTCTTGAAAAGTGTGAGATTATTTGTTGCATAAAATTCATTCACTTTTGTGATAAGAATTGAAATAAAGAGAAAACAGTTTGTTCTGCTAAAACTGAAAGAAACCCTCAGTCGTGATTCCCCCCCCCCTCTAACACATCATGTGACAAGAGAGAACTAAACCTTTCTAAAAACAAATAGCATGACTAATGTTTCCTTTGGAATTTTAACTAACGCCTTGATGAAAAATATGACAACCACTCGAGGAAAAGACAGGAAAGGACTTAAAATTATTGGCATTCTTAACCGAATAGGATTTAGAGAGCTAATTTGAATTGACTACCACTTGTTTATTGAAGCGAAAATCTCGCATGTAGCGCTTTAAACCGTAATCACCAGGCTATTTGCATACCGACAAGAAAGTTGCATTCTACGAGCAGAATGAAGCAGGGGGAGGGAGGATTTTTCTCTCTTTTCTCACTTCATCCTTGTTACATCTTCAAAAACTTCAGAAAGCTAATTTTCCCTCTTCAGGATGTGAATAGCAACACATGGTTACATTTGAAGCCTTGATAGAGCTCTTTGATCTTTGTAAATTTCTTTCCCGGCGGGCATTTAACAGGAGGCCATCAAGATTTACGACTATCAGTCTCCTTCGCATAGTTTGTGCGATCTTTATGTCTCATCCATCTCCTTTTCTCTCAACAGTATACGCTGTAATAAGAAGCAAATTGAACCCTTTTTTCCAAAGAAATATCATACTCAAGAAGCAAACTGCGACTCTAATCCCACGTCTCGATGCAGCAGCTCCGGGGAAATAGCTAAGGGAGTGAGGGAGGGATGCCCGAGGCAGCAGTTCATTTCTCTCTATATATAACGGCATTCCCGCGTTTTGCCATCTGTGACGTAATTGTTTCGCTATAAGTAAGCATCTGGGATGATAGAATACAGTTTGTTCCGATGAATCTTGAGAACTCCCCCCTCCTCTCTCCCCGAAGGGATGAGAGATGTGCGCTCACTGGGCGAGAACCAACAGCTCGCGGGCTCGTAGCGCGTGCCTAGAGGGTGGCCCCATACGCTCAAACTTTTCCGGTGAACGGCTGAGTGAATGCGCGAGAGAACGTTCATCGTGCTCGTGACGAAATTCATACTTTAGAAGAAACGGAAATATTAAGTCACTGGTTGCTCGAGCGATCGTTTTTATTTCGGTTCCTCCACTTTCGTTTTTTATTGTCATAAAATCGATATTTATTTTTTTCGAAAGCGTTTTCTTTCTCTTAGGAAACGAGGGAAACGAAATCTTCTCTCGTGATAGTTAATACTCATTGAAAATTGAATTTTCTCAGCTGAGCTGTAGATTTTCAGTAGAAACAAACTTATAGTTCTATAGTTTGTCCTTATATTTTCACTTTGAAGATATCAACTGTGACAACGTTAAAGATGCAAGATAAATTGAGACTAAGAATGCATCTAAACGTGACAATGTTAAAAGTAAATGGTGATCTCTTCAATTTACAATACAAGAGAAGTGCTCAATGCTTCCTTAAAACCCACGGCGTATGATGGGGCAGGCTGATCAGAGAATGGTAACATTTATTCGCTCTCGAAGTATAAGAACTCCTACCCTAACGGAAGGATGACTACTACGATGAGGTAGAGATCACTAGCAGTCATTTTCTGACTCCTTGAACCTCGTCATCTTTGTCGATATCAATTCCTGTGCTCCTCAGAATGGCGCATAGTGAATGGCTCCCGATTAGCACGTCTTAGATAATCAGCTACATTGCGGCATTCGCAACATGTCCGAGGCTAGACTCGATGACGAATCGCGACGAGCTCTTCTGCTCCGGATGCCACTCACGTGCCCGATTTGTGTCGTCAAAGGGTTGAACTGGAATCTTCACTTCCTCGAGGTTCACTTCTCTCTCATTAGCTAAACTGAAGAGACAAGAAAGACGACTGCCTCCTCCTTCCGATACACGATCTCCTTTCCACCAATCCGTAACTTCGTTTCTAAAGGAGCCGCAACACTCACAATGAAAGTAAAGGAATAGGATTGTTTTTACTGAATAAGAGAAAACAATCTTGCAAAAATTTGCGGTGAACACGTGTATAATTCGGGAATAATCAAATATAATTTTTTAAGAATGGTGATTTTTGCATTAAATTATTAATCAGGAGGTAATATCCTAACCAAATAACAAATGATTACCTCTTTAATGATTATTCTTCTATTTAGGTATTAATAGTTACAATTCTGCTAAATCGGATCTTTATTAACCATTCTCCTGAAAAGAATCTCACTGGAAGAATATACGACCTCTTATTAATCCTACATCATATGAATAAGCTAGTAGCTTTGTGGGTCTGATCACAAATTGAAAAAAAAAGATTCTAATGAAAAGCAAATAAAAAAAGTTTTCTCTCTGAGCTCTCCTTAAACGGTTGTAAGGATAATGCGACACCTGTTTAATGCATTCCTTACACATTCGCAATAAAACGTTGTTCCAAACTTAATGTATATTTAATACTGATATTTTTCCGCTACACTTAAATCTTACAAGCTTTCTCACTAGTGATAAAAACGGCGAAGTCCACTCCTTTTTAATAAACGAAAATACTTTTATATTAATGCTCATGTAATACTAACCTGCTTTAGATTCTGACAGAACAGTTTCCGGGGATGCAGGTAGGATTCGAGGCAAACTGTTGTTTAACGTGTGTTGCGATGGAGCAAAAATTATTAATGGACTTTTTTTTATTGCTCTGATGAAAGTGACTCAGTTCGAGCCCCGGATAAGGGATGAATGCTTTCTTTCTTGTGTTGTCTTTTTGTTGAGGTCTTGCCTTCCTCAGAGATCTCTCTGGGTTATTATATTGACAGGCTCCTGTCAGACCTCTGTGGCAAGCAGCTGCTTAAAAGATAATTTATATTATTATGTCAAATTTCAAGGGCATGTGTTCATTCAATCATTTCAAGGGCACATCCAGAGCATGTGTGATTTCTTTCGCTTTTTCTTAAACATTATTAGATAATTTCTTCTCTGATACTTCGGAAGTAATGTTTTCCAAATGGATCGCCATGGCAAGTAGCAGGATACTAAAGCAAAGCAAGAAAAAGACCAAATGAGTTAAATCGCAAACTCATTTGATTTGCAAGCCATTAGTCACAAAATTTTCAAATGAAATTCCGTGACATGCTCATGCGATAATAAATCACGCATTTCTGGATGTGATAGAGGGACATAAATGACATCTGGAAAGCATGATAAGAGTGTCTGTCGCATTTTATATATTTATCTTAAATTATGCTTTGAAATTCAGCATACAAGTGGAAAGTCAAGGTGACTGAAATGTCGTGCTTTTTCGACTGATATTCACAACGCGACATCAATGCTAAAAGCCGAATGTTTGCTGATTTCTTGGCGATCATCTTGTTGATTCTTCCTCATCTGGTAAAAGCGATAGAGATGAGTGTAGAGCATGGAGCGCAGAGGAGAAACCGGCAGTAAAGGCTAATCAGTGAAAAGGACGAAAGGCTGTTCGTTGGATCACTGGTCGTTTTGAACTTTCTCCTTTGCAATGAAGTTGCAAAGCATAAAAAGCTTTGCAATGAAGCAAGGGAATGTTGTTTGCTATTTTCCATGAAATGAAGGTGACCTCTTGTAATTTATCGGTGGAAGTTATTACTTCATTTCTCCTTAACTGAACAATCCAATAAATCCTTGAGGAACGAGCAGCCTTTCCGTGGAAGCCTTTCCAAACCATCACGGAAGAATTAGACGAACACAGACTTGTGCACGAGAGTAGCATAAACCACCCTCTTTTCTGTCCAGTGCCGTTCTCTCAAGACTGATTTATGATGTAGCAGTTTTTTATTGCGCCAACGTGATAAGGACACAGTAAACTGGCAATGTCATCAGCATGCCATTATATGTTGAAGAAAATGTACGAATCAGTTGTCACATGGGCTTCAATGGAAGAAGTCAAGACAAATTATTGTCAGCGAAGAGAATTCTGATGCGACCGATATATTTGATAGTTTGTCTATTTTTGGAGAATCACGATCAATTGTTATTTTCAAATTTAAGACCATTCGTAATGTAAATATTACAATTATTTAACCACACTTTAATACATGGTTTACGGAAACTTATTAAGATATTTCTTTAGGATTCAGCTAATTTTTGGAAAATCATTTCATTCATCAAACTAAATAAATTATCCATGATTACCAATCTAGTTGTTTAAATGACTATGACTACCATGACTACCAATCTAGTCGTTTAAATATATTTGAATACCTTGCAATTGAAACCACGATTAATATCTGTTCTTAAAGACGTTTTTAGTTGACAATGGCGAGAGCCAATACATTTTAGTTCCAAAATAGTTTGAATTTTGAAAATTGTTGTTTGCAATGTAATCTAGAATCATTTTAATGTGATATACAAGTGGTATAAAAATTAATGTTAATGATAAAATAAATAATCCAATAAATTTGAGACATTTACCTTCATATATTATTTGGGTCAGATTTGTTACAGTTTATACCGAATTCGGTGTTTGTTTTAAATGGCATTTTCGCTTTTCAATATTTCTCACTTGTCTCCATTTTCGATATACAACTTTTTTTACCATTCTTCATTCTTAGACGTCTTTCAAGAAGAAAACATTGCCATTCAATTCCTATCAATTTTTAGTTTTCGTTTTAATTTAAAATTGGTTTCATATTTAACCTCTTGATCGTAGGTTTATTATTCTAAAATAACGATATTAGTTCCGGGTTAATTTCCTCCAAATCAGAGAAAAACAGATGAAATTGATTGCCAATCTATCTATCTATCTATCCAGCTTCCTTTACTATGTCTTCGCCTAATCCTCTTTTATGCTCTCATTAGGCAATAAATCTGAGAGCACTTTCAGATGCCCATTTGAATTCGGAGCTGCTAACATTCTTCACAGGATTAGTGTTAAAGCAGATGGGCTTTCAAAGAAACAACCGATGACCAAAGACAGGAGATATTTCATTCCAGGACACTGTGACATTAACGGCGATGTTAATTATGTACCCTGTTAGGCCAGAAGCTTGTTTCAGGTTTATTGACGTTTTGCTCTGATAATATCAAGGGCATGGGTTTCATGATTTCAAATCAAAGAAAGAACTCATTCTTCAACTGAGTAATATAATATCCGTGAGTCACTTATTGCAAATGGCAAATTATTCATAAATATCATTATCGTGTAAGAATGATTATATTGCCATTTCGTGTCAGAGTTTATGATACTGAAGTCAGATATGTGAAATCAAACTTTATTATATTGATGACACTACCTTTTCAGAGTGAAATTAAACTTTTCGAAAATTCCCATTTTACATAATTTCCCTTTATAACTTTCAGCGGAACTGTTTTCACTACTAGATGCACACAATCATTAAATGAAGAGAATTTCGCAATATTAACTTTATCTGATTTTTACGCAGACTATGCAGAAATACAGATTCATATTGATATATTTTTTCCTGTAAGTGAAATAAAGCCATATCCTGTTTTTGAGTTGAACAACATTTCGGAATATCCAAGTTGGACCATATCTAGAGTTTGGGCTGAGTTGTTGTACCTCTGAGCGGCCCTTTTCTGCACACAATGGTACATGTTGCAACTCAATTCTAGAAATTCTTCAACCAGAATTATGCAGTGGGGATTTCAACTAGAAGTTTTCAGAAGTTTTCATTTACAACTTATATGAGTTTACCATTACTACTTTACTTCTCCCGCTAGGATTTATAGAATACATTTGTCATTATTCAGTTTTCTAATGTGCAGAGAGTTGAATATTCCCTCTTTAATTTCATTTTCACTTATTTGCAATCGCAATTCTTCCGTTTAATGTGTTTACTGTCGCCATTTACTGTATTTCTATGCTCGTGACCAAGTGCATTCATTAGTACAGATTCTTATCACATCTTATACCTTTTTCGTTGTTGGCAAAAATTTAATGAATTTTTTACAGTTTAGAAGCACTGATGCATTAGTACTATTTCCCATCAAAATTCCGACCTTTTAACGTAGAATCCCACTTTGTCGCATGATAAGCCCATGCGCCGAAAAATATCGTTTAATTCAAATTGCGAATCATGTGCGACCCAGTTGACTTCTAGTTGAAATCCCAACTGCAAAATTCTGGATTGCGAAATCATGTGCGACCCAGTTCATCCATGATCATGTTACAGGCCTCGTAGTTATCAATTTATTATTTTTTTTACGAAAACCTAAAAATTTTCTTCATACAAAAATAACAATCTGATGTTCTCGGTAAATCAGATACAATAAATAGTGGCATAGCGAAGCGGGTGTATGCACTGCACGAGAGGCACAACGAATAAGAGGAGACCAAATATGTCCTGATCCTCAATTTTACATTCAAAGAACAAGTGGTGTAATTTCTTTATAGCAGGAGTAATGTGCCCCTTTTTAATTCTTCCTTCAGTGCAAACTCATCAGAGAAACAACAGAAATTGTCTGCTACTTAAACATTTACGAAACACACTTACAGCTTCTTTAGCATTTTTAAAGAACCTAATTTCATAAATTCTTCTTCCAAACGGAATAGTTCAGTCAGTGACCGTCTCTAAACATTTGGCGAAGTTGTTGATGATATACCAGTGACTTTCACAGTCCACAAAACCGGCCAATTCTTTAATCTAATTCCACACTCAGTTGCAATTTCAATAGGTTAATAAAAACCAAATGACTGGACAAGTTAGTAATGCCTGAATGTTATTGAAGCGTACAAAAAGAAAAGATACATTGTGACCACAGAAAGAACTGTAATACAGAATTTATAATAATTTATAATATTTCCACATACAGGAGTATGTGGAAATATTTAGCTTGACCTACCACCGAAATATTGATTAAAAGAACGATTATTTGTTGAAGTTCTAACCTCACTTAAAACTTGATATCTTTAATAAATAAGTAAATTTCACCTCAAGCAGCTGCTTGCCACAGAGGTCTAAAGAGTCTGTCTGTTTAAAGCCCCATACAGAAGATCTGTGAGGAAAGAGAGATCTCAGCAGAAAAGGCAACACAAACATCCATGCGTTATCCGTTGCTCGAAACCAGGTCCCTTTGATAAGTAGCCAAGTACGCTAACGTGATAAAAAATTTCGTTCGGCTAATTTGAATTCAGCGTTATGAAGTTTATAAAGAACAAACCTTACACTTATTATACAAGGAGTAAATCTTGTTGTTCAGTGTTATTAAGCCGATGTCAAGACATTAAACCGAACACTAGTGGTCTTCAGAAATCGTTTGATTCTTTATGCTGTTAAATTTTTCTGATTTTGTTTTCGCAACCCATAATTAATCGTGCAGAGACTTGTTATTCTGGATTATATTTATCGAAAAGCCCTCAAGAGCTCATTACCATTTCTTGGGTAATGTTATCCATTGCGATCTGCTATAATGCAGAGTTCGCGTTTCGAAATATGTCATTTTCTTCATTAACTAAATGACCATCTGCTCACTCGGTCAGTTTTTGTTGCAAGAGATCACCTCGCAGGCGAGCACAGAGAAACAATGGCGGCCAGCCACCAGTTTCCCAGTCGTTGGGTGGGCAGCGGTGTGCCCAAAGGGAGGCTGACGAGCTCAACCGAGTTATCGGGAGTGCTCATCTTTCGTTGGTTCATCATCGGACAGGGTCACGGCGGTGGAAGTGTCACCGGAGAAGGGTCTTCGTACAGGATGGTGCGAGAGAAAGGGGGGAGGCCTCGAGGGTACAGATAGCCTACTTGGAAGAGAGTTTTTAGCAAGCTTATCTTTTGTGGTTAAAGGCGTATGCAATCTCTTCGACGGTTCTCATAATAAGGGTAGTAAAGTCGTCGAGAGAAAAGAATCAAATTATTGCATTTTTAACGTAATGCAGTTGCTGATTGCTTATCAGTGGAGAATGAAATTCTACGCACGTATCGCTGAGGCCCACACCCAAATTTCTACATTGTTAAATGGGTATGAGGGAGGGATGGAGAAGGGTTGCCATGTACAGTGATTAAATAAATACCTCCTCAAGTAGGTGATTGCCATAGAGGTCTGATAGTTTAATACGCCATAGTAGAAGGTCTGTGAGGATGGATAGATCTCAGCAGAAAGACAACGCAAACATTCATGCCTTATTCGGGACTCGAATCAAAGGGACCTTACCCAGGTTCCTTTGATCAGTAGCCAAGCGTACTAACCACTCGGCCATGGGACGGCTCGTACAGTGATTGGCATACGTTATATACAAGGAAGAGAGATTGTGTTTTGTGTGTCTGTCCGCTTATGCACTCAGCCCTCCTAAAGAACTAGAGGCACCAAGGTATTTTCTCTGTGTCAAGGATAAGATTATAAGCTACTCTGTACTAGACTTAGTTTATCTCTAAAACTATTTTTTTTTCTGATTTTTGAATGCAATAGAATCTGAGTTGGACGACGACAAGACGCTTTGAATAAATTATGTTTAAAGCATAAGCCGTAAAGAATTGCGTTCCGTGGAAACGGGCGAGGGAGAGACAAGGCAGAATATTTCTTGGTATTAGGTGGGAGTGGAATCGATTGGAAAAGGATTGTATAGCATATGGGCGATTCGGAGGTAGAAAAAGAAATGAGGAGTCCAAAGGATCATGGGAGCGAGGTATGTTAAATGGAAGAAAATAGCTGAAAAAAAATATCTTTAGAATAAAAAAAATCAAAAAGCTAAATTTTAAATTAAACCAAAAAAAAAAGAATGAAGCTTGGAAGTGTTACCATTATACTCAAACTTCTTGGCATTGATAATCCATGATGATCGTTACATTAACTCTTCTCATTTTCTTCAAGATTTCACGGTAAAACATCGTCATCATTATATACATGAATAATCCTCAAGCAGCCATGGGCTACGAGGGCCCAGCCAGACTGTGTGATTTAGTTCCACACACACGTGTATCCTGGTCTACAGCTGTTGCACTTGATCTTGTTTGACAATGCACATGCATCGCATTCTAGGTCTCCTTTTTCTGAGGCCTTTCGGTACACCATTCGTAACTTAAATCATTAATCTGTATTTCTGCATGCTGGCAATAAAGTCGCTCCTAACATAGGACTCTACTGAAAGACGCTGATGATTCCTTCGCCTAACTTCACCATTGCTTATGTAGAGAATCCACTTAATGCCCAAGATATCAATCAATTTAATGGTCTCGGGAAGATGGACGAACCCATTTCGTACTCTGTTTGTGTGAACCCTGTTGGCAGAAACGAGAAAAATGCGGAGAAATTCACCCCAATTTTGGAATGGACTCGAAGGAATGGAGGTGATAAAAAAAAGGGAAAGTGTTGATCAAATGTTGTTCAAAAGTTCTGCTCTAATATTCCTCGAAAGTGCTGCTCAAATGTTGCGTATTTTAGAAACGACTAAACATTATACCGCCCAATTTTAGTCTACAGTTGTATATGCCATCCACAACTCCGCCGATTTTTAAAAGTCACAGCAGCAATGCTTATTGTCCCGAAACAAACAATTCCCGATAAAATTAAACTCATAAATTTGCTGCAGATCACAGCCATTCAGAAAAAAAAGATAACTGTAGCCCACCCTACCTGACCAATTTTTATCACTTTTCTATTTATTACCAAACCTCCCCTATTACTAACTTCATCAGAAGTTTAAGGTGTCAATTAAATTCGAAAACAAATTTTGGCTTCAAAGCAGTCACTTTCTTCAAAACCTGAGCTCGGCTTTCATGTCATTTATTGCAATATTCTTGCCATAATTACTTTTTAGCCCTCATAAAACAAAATTTTAAGGAAGAAATGTTTTTACTTTATCTTACATTTTTTTTGCATGAGAAAAGAAATTTTGTTTTCTCCCTCTTCTTTCGTAACAATGTTAATCGAATCTCCGCAGGATATTTCTCTACGAGCAATATCTTCTTGACGAAAATTTTATTTCGCAGAGTACGATAGCAAAGCAAAACCATCTCCCGAATTGAGTTTGCATTTTCCTATTCGTTAAATCTTTCCAATTTTCTTCGTTATTTTTGTAATTTTAATGAAGAACCAAAAGAGTTATTTTGAAAAAAATTGTTTCTCTCCTACCATTAATAATTTTTCCATCTTCCCCTCAGAATGGATCTCTTAATCTAAAGAAAACCAATATCTGCTAAAAGAGCAATTTCAAAACTTTGTTACGTTTTTGACACCCTTTAATATCTTTCCTTGAACGAATCAGAAATATTTAGCCACTTTTCTGCCATTATCTCTGCAATAGGATAAACTCGTGTTCCGCAGCGTGCACATGTCAATTAATTAGGAACCAGATTTCAATAAACCTGCATTCATGAAATGTTTCTTGTTTACCTGTTAGCCAAAGAATTGGTTCAGGAACTGAGGAACGTAAAGTTGTTTTCGTAAAGTTCATCAAAGTTAGCGGTTGCGAGATTGTGTTGGCGTTGGTTAGTTCTACGAATTCGAGCGATTCCTCTTTCAGTAGCGAACGTACCCAAACGGTTGAAGCCTCGAATGTTAAATGTGTGCAGAAGTTTCGAAATTTCCGCGAAGCGGTTGTTACGAGGCAGTTCCTCGAATGGGAGGCAAAGGATTTATCTCCTTCTGATTGCGTCTTATCTGGGCGAGTGCTTTTATTGCTCAATTTAATGGTCTCGGGAAGATGGACGAACCCATTTCGTATTCTGTTTGTTTGAACCCTGTTGGCAGAAACGAGAGAGATGCGGAGAAATACACTCCACTTTTGGAATGGACTAGAAGGAATGGAGGTGATAAAAAAAGGGAAAGTGCTTCTCATATAACTTCCGTCATTTGGAAATATCCCCTTCGGCAAAGAAGGAATTTCGGAGATTAAAAGGCGGGTGTAATTGGCAACCCACGCTCTTAGTGCATGAGGCAACAGAATTAATTAAGGAATGAAAAGGAAATGCTAAATGTTTAAGAAACATTTTCATTGTGTTTTTCCTTAGTAGAAGTTTAAGCGCAGCTATTCAAAATATCTTGATGCTTCAAGTACTTCATAAAAAAAAACAACATATTTTTAAACCTTAACTTTTTTAACCGTAAAAAATATCAATTCCATTTAAGTAAACTTCATCTTTTAGATCAATATTTCTCAAACCTTTTCGGTTGCAACACAAAATTTAAATATCTATTTACTTCGCGATCAGAAATTCAAATTCCCATTCACTTTGCTACCAAAATAATAGCGCTACCTGTAGGGTAATTGATCAAGCCAGGAACCTTTCTGAACCCCTGGTGAGTTTTTTTTTAAATGGTTTGATTTCTGTAATTATGATTCGTATTACATTTGATGTCTACTAACTCCTTTTGAAAAAGGAGTTTATCGAAATATTTGCACCTTCGTTCAAAACTTCTGGTAATATCTTAGGGTCACATGCAGATGAGTGTTTGGGACCTGGAATCTTTGAACAGGATTCAACTGTTAATTACTTGGTCTACTATATAGATAGCAGACCAAGTAATTACTATCTATATAGTAGATAGTTTAATGCATTGCAAAAGGAACCTGTATTCAAATCCAAAATAAAATATGAGTGTATATTTTACCCTTTTTTCCAAAAATAGCTCCCTTCATAAAAGTTTTCCCCTTGCAATTTAATAGAAGCGAGAAAAACTGCCTTATATAATCTCTGGCAAGTGATTGACTGAGGAGGAATTTTTCTTACTAAGATATGTTTCAGTAAAACATTGAACCACGCTCAATTCCTGCAATTTCCACCATCCTGCAAATTCCACCATCTATGAATGTAAAGAAATTCACCTGAAGGACACAAATCATTTTCTGCACTTAATCTTTTAAAACGCCTTACTTTACTCTTCTTTGATCACGAATTTCAACATCTTAATAACTTTCCATCCCATCTTTCCTTCATCATAAAGCTCTCTAATGGGATGCTGCAGCAAGTCATCCTTTTCCTTCGACTAATGAAGAGGTTACGCCTTCGATGACGTTACAGCTAAGTCCCGATGGCACCGAGTGATTTACGTTGCAACCTCAACTCGCTCCGATTCCGAAAAGGCCAGCTCACATTCATCATCAACCTTCTTTGCCTCATTTCTTTCGATAGTATGACGTGGGAAGAGTCCCATCCCATCACAGATCATCAACGAGATCTTTCTATTAGAAAAAAAACACCTCTTTTTCGGCGTCGCTGCTTTCCCTTCACTCCTCACTTCCCACTAGTAGCCAGAGCTCTAAACAACGGATGAAGTTAATTTTCAAACTTTGTTCCTTTATCAAATATTAAACGATACTGGAATTATTTGGCGCTTTAAATGACAAGATCGATTCTATTTACAAACCTCGTTCGTTTCATTCATTTATCGGATGATATCAACGATATTTTTTTTGGAGCTTTACGTTCAACGAAGTTCACTTTTGTGTTTCGATGCTAACTGATTTTTTCCCTCGTGCGAAATGTAGTAAAGAGCGTGCATAAGATCAGCGTGATTTTTTAATAATGCTGATCTGTTCAGATTTTGATTTCGAATACGAATTTATCGCAAATACGTCGTTTTTAACTGACCCGTCATTTCTAGGTAGATTAAGGCTTAAGATCGTATTTTGCGAGAAAGATTAGATGAAGTGTTACAAATACACGGAGTTCAGTTTTTCATTGAATGAACTTTCCAAGCAAATGGCAGTAGTAATGCAGGTGACCTTTGAAAAGGTAGGAGAGGCAGGAAGTCTGACAAGTTAATGTGTTTGTTACAGTGGATAAAATGTGGGGGGGAGAGAACGCGATAGGACGGCGTGCCACTAGTTCCGAAGGTGAAAAAACTAACTGCATTTGGCGTAACAGACCAGACTCCTATAACAGAAAACCAGTAGACCAAATTATGACGTCAGCATAGGTTGTCCTATAATCTAGACTTTACATATACGTTTACTTCTGTTATTATTACTGGTGTACTTTTATATCAATTTTTACTGCAATGTTGATTTATAAATATACTTTATTTACAAAGAGAATTGTTTACATTGTGATAACTGCTAATAAATACGAAAAATTTTCCTTCTAAATAAGATATATTTATCAATAATCATTACTGTAAAAATTTGTATAAAAGTACACCACTAATAATAATAGAAAGGAAATAATAAGAAATGTCTGGATTATAGGACTACCTAAGTTGACGTATTAATTTGGTTCACGCTCTTCTGCTGTAGGAGGTGTTGACACCATTCTAGACAAGTGGTTGAGGATGGCGCCATTCCCAAGTGTTGTGCATATGTGCTGCGAGAAAGTAATCTGACATCTTCCGAGTATTTTTTTTTGTGGTGGGGTGTCATAAAACGGATGTATTTTGCCGCATCCCTAGTTCCAAAAATCCATTTTCTGCACTGGTTTGTTCATAAAATGAATTCGTTTGAAATATGTGGGTCATTAAATTAAACAAACAGTTCAAATTAGATCAGAAGGAAAACAGCCGAGACGAATTACATAATTAAGATTCATCTGTTTTATGACATAAATGTTTAACGCAAAGAAAATAAACTAACAATTATCCGGATTAGTAGAAGGAGCGAAAATAAATCGTGTCTGTTTTTTTACCAGCGCAAAATAAAGATTATAGACAACATTCAACTGAGTATTACAGTTGAATATAATACAATATGTGACTAGGGCATTTCAAGAACAGCGTTTCCCGTTTAAAGCATTTAGTGACAGATGATTTATGTGACATTTGTGTAAAAGTGATATAATATGGAATGGAATAATTGAGTCCATGTTTCGATGCACTTTTAACGCTTCTATCTTGGCCTACATTTACTATGTTAATTACCAAACAGATAATTTCGGAATGGGCAGCGAATTGTACTAAGCTTTAAAAATCGTTTTCTGTTACTTTCCAAGTGTTTGCAACACTATTTATTAGTATATGTTTTTTAAATTATCTGCCATACTGTTTATTAGACATGTTTTTACATTTTTTGTCATATTGTTTTAGCAATAGTGAAATGTCAATTCAAGAATTACTGTTCCAAGTTGCGAAAGAAAATTTTCTGTGTTTTTCACTTCTTTTAACTGTTTCAATTCAATCAAAGAAATGATTTTAAGGTTAAAACAATTTCTCCTTATAGTTTTTTCCATACCAAATGCAAAAAGAAGTCATCAATTAGTTCCCCTATTTCGCTCAACCGCGGGGTAGATTTGTATCCAGAAGAATGACTGGAAACTTTCCTTCTTGAATATCCTGAAACAGAAACAACAAATGCGACTCTTTGGTGGAAAGAGAGTCGACATGTTAGATCTGTAGGACCTTAAACAGAATTGCTTAATTGCTTTCAATAGCCATTTTGCAATGTGATTTTTGATGTTATAAGAACCATCGTCCAATTGAATCCTTCCAAAATAAGACGCTTCAATTTCTGTAATCTCTTCGCCCTTTTATGACGAATGTTGAAGAATAAACCTTGCAATTACATCAGCAAAGAAGCTGATCTCCAGACATGTGCAAAAGATGTCCTCAGATGTTCTGTTCCCTTTGGCTCCATTGTAGCCAAGGCTATTGTTTTTACTTACCAGAGTCACGCGCATCAACTCATCATCAATCAAATCATGTGCCACGTGTCCGCACACTCGCAGGTTGTGCCACCGATATTGGCCGCGAGGAATTGCCTCAGCTACTCATTTGCTAAAAACCTCGGCGAAGTCTGTGGGAAGGAAATTGGTCCGCAGCAAAGCATTTTGTTTTTCGAATACGTTAAATAGGATGTCAGCACTTTCATTAATAAGATGGTTGCGAAACACCTTTCTTGTTTACGTAAATAATTATGTGGAAAACTTTCCCCATCACCATAAGGCAAAAAAGCAGATTAAAGGTTTCCGATATAATTAAATCAAATTATATCTGTATGTTTTGATAACAAATACGCTTGTTTATGAAACAATTAAGCTTAAATTATATCCATTGTGAATTTGCGAATTGCGGTATTGTACAAAAAAAGGCCACACATGTTAGAAGAAGAGTTACTGCCATTATCATAACAGATTAAGATTATTTTATTCTATGATTAAATATTTTGAAGTGGCTCACAGTTGATCGGTCTCAGATAACAACAGGATTCTCTTTGGCGTTAATTGTTTTCTATTTCCTCTTTTCAGGAGCTGATCATTCAAAAGTAGTGAATGTCAAATTTCTATTGATTGTTATCAATTAATCTAAAGACCACAAAAAGTTCGTAATATGGACACAAACCAACATTTCGTAATTTCTGCGAAACATACAGATATACATAATTCTGGTGAACCTGTACTGACACTCACACTCACTCGGAAATTTGGCCTAGCTAGAGACTGAATATCAGAATTTGAAATTTGTGAATCAATGTGGTAGATCGGTTAAAGGATTCTGTCAATATGTTACGTATTCTCTATGTGAGTTCGAAATTTCAAAATCATACGTCAAGAGGGCAAGACCTAAATAATAAATAAATAAATATTGCCTCAAGCAGCTGCTTGCCACAAAGGTTTTAGAGGAGCCTGTCAATTTATACGCCATATCAGAAGGTCTGTGTGGATGGTGTATGAACAAAAATTATCCTGTCTTCATAGTGCCCTATATTAACCTTTCGGAAACTTAACATTGCAATTCCATTTCGATTCTTGGGAGTATTTCAAACGAAACAGCCAAAGAGCACTTTATTGTCGCATTCCAACGCTTCATGGGGGCGGGGTGGCTCAGTCGGTAGCGAGCCAGGCTCGTAATCTGTAGTTCCCAGGTTCGAGTCCCAGCTGGGTCAGAGCTGAGATTTATCTGACTCTTTTATCTGATGATCTCAGCTTTTATCTGATGATCTCAGCTGACTCTCGTTCTTCCTTCGGTGGGAAAGGGAGCATTAGTGGTCTTGGAAAGGCCACCCGGTGGGAAGAGGAGAGTCCATACCCTGTGAATGTTTAAGAATATGCTTGATGGCGTTGACGAGTGGCTGCCGTCGGCCACCAATGGATCCCTTTTCTCTCTTCAACTTTGAGACCTTGTGGGTCCTTGTGACCTGGTCATTTAGCTCACAACTCTCAAACAATCGATTAAAATTTTGAAAAAAATTTAATCGATTGATTAATTTTGAAAGGAGTAAAAATGCATGTCAGCTCCGTAGAAATGAAAGCAAACCTTCCTTCAGAACACACAAAAGCCATTTCATAGATCATTCATTCTTTTGCTTTTGTCAATGCAGACTATACTTACTTCATTTGTTTGTGCTTCGCCTTCCTTCTCAATGGGATAGCTTGAGATCGAAATAGGCTTAGGCGTGGGCAATCACTTTGTCCGCTTAACCCACTTCCTCCCTTTCCTTTTCTTCACCAACTCGTGTCTCTCCCCACCCTCCTGTTCCTTTTTAACCCCCCCCCCTCTCCCGCATTGATTCCCTCCCCCTTCTTTGCGCAGGAGTCTGTCCACGTTTGACCTTCTCTGACAATGCGCCCGCTTCGTACCATAAATACACCCTAGACTGAATTTTGCGGTCGATGGTTATTTTTCGTTTTAATGCTGTTTAAACATGACCTTAAAAGTGTGTTTAATTGAATCATATTTTAGGAGTCGTGCTTATTTATTCTCTGCTTTTTCATAAAAAAAGTGCTCGGCACTTTTTTTATGGCTTAAAATCATGTAATATGATTTTAATTATAACATGCACGTCACGAAATTTGATCTGTAGCATTCTATTGCACTTATAAAAAATAATAAATCAGAAGGCAGCCCACATTAATAAAAGAAGAATTTTTCCAATAAGCCATGCGGAATAGATTATCAGTCAATAGATAACCAGCTCGTAGCCTATTATATCTGCATTGATTTTTTTTTCTCCGTTAACTTCAGTGCATAAGGGGACATATGGATTTCAGTCACAAATTGTAAAGATTTGCAAAGTCAGAGGATTTGGCATTTCTCGAAAGAGCATCTATGTGGTGAAGAGACGAACTCTGGAAACGAGTTGCAGGTAAGTCTAAAAAGCGTAAAGCGCCCAGCCATACACTGGATGTTATCAAGATGCTCTACGCAATGTTCAGTACAAAACCCAGCAAACCAAAGAACGGTCACATAATCCACGAAGATATCCCAGTCGAATGTCCACAATATCATCCAAGACAAGTCCCATGTCCACAGTTGCTGCTTTGCCACTTAACGAAACGGCCGCAAGCTGTATGAGCGTTATCTGGCGGGCAACAAGTAGAGACACGTGGCCACGTTGCAAGAGAGATGCGGTCAACTAGACAACTGCAACAAGTCCTTGTGAATGTATTACCGAACAATCGACCAAACAGACGATCACAAGTAGCACAGAGAAGAGCCGAAAGTTTCCCAACGGGTTCATGTTGCAAATCTGTAGGGTGAAAAAGAAATCTAAATTAAACTCCCTCTACTGTTAGACAAATGTCGTGAAACCAGTATAAGGGGAAGGATTATCTGTCTCGTGGTACGGATGTGAGCACATTGCATCAGGACAAAGCTTCAAGCCATACCTCAGCGTTAACGAGTACATATCTTCAAAGTAGGGAAGAGGAAACCAGAATCAGCGCTATACCATTCGAGGACATTCTTGTGAAGTCACCGGATGCTTTGCCCATGGACTTTTGATCATTCAGACAATTGAAACGAGCACTGAGTAAACGTCGACCACTGACTGTTGATGGATTAGGGAAATCTTGTAAAAAGGAATCTCACCGATTAGATATGACAGTGCTTTGCAAAAGCCTACTCCTTGTAGAGCAATTGTTGCACAACATGACTTCTGAAATCGGTGCCATGTAACGTAATCAATCTCAATATATTGCCGATGAATATTAAAGGTTTATTTTATTCAGTGCTTAAAATATTTACTTCGACTGGCTTTCGTGAACTTAAACTATTTTTGAGATTTCAATTTAATCCTTTGAATTTCTGTGTTGATCTGGGCTGGACATTTCATTTCCATTTTAAGCTGTAATAACATTTCTGTCCTAAAGAGATATGCAAGGACATCAGAACAGTATAATGTGAAGAGAGCTTTACTTCAACAAGTTATTTCAGAGTAAAGACTCCATTAAACATTTGAGGTAACTACATCAACAGATTGGAGTGCATAATGTTAAGCTTTTTGATGTCCAGGTGAGTCGTTCCTTTTCTTTTCGAAATGCTAACGCACTCGCCTCCACTCTGCCAGATGATCAGTCCTAATTCTTTCGTAAGTTCGCCTTCTTTTCAATCCAATTCAATTAGCTTCGTCGTGCCGCCTTTTCCTTCCTCAGTTTCCACAGACAATTGTCTTGGCGAGTCTATTTCTGGTCTCTTGTTCATGAACGAGGAAGTTGCGGCGACACAAAGGGCAAAACTCTTCATCGAGGAATGCCTCTTAAGACTCCGTTGGGAAAGGGAAAAGAAAGAAATGTTGTGTGCATTAATGCTATTGTTATTGGCTGTTTTCCTTCTATGCACTTTCGATGTGTGGTTAATTCCTTCCTTTTCTGATCTTTATCAGATCTTGTGTTGGCTTTTGGCGGGAGTTATTGTGACGAAATAGTCTGCAGGATTCAGTTCATGACCAAGTTAATCTTTGGCCCTACTTCTCATTCGCAATCAATGGATTGAACGGGATTCTGAAATAAAATCAACTTTATATATATATATACATACATATATTGGACTATGGATCATGCTCCTTTTTCAATATTGATGTACTTTCTCCTTTTAAAACGTAAAATTATAAAATGGATGATCTGAACGCGTCTTTATGCCACTTTCATAATAGTTAAAACACTGTACTCCAAATGAACAAACCAAATATCCTATATGTGCCATGCACTCAAATGCGAAAGTTGAAGAGAAAACACAAAATGGTCGATATTTGCAGACACTTTTGAGTGTTTTGCAAGATATTTCCTTGCGATAAAAAACAATAAAATGAAATATATGCATACATTTATTACTGTTAATTCTCCATTTATTGAAGTGATTTGCAAAGAGTACTGAGCGAAAACCAAAATGATCGGTGAAATGGAAAATGTATTTGTAGGGTGCGATTATTCCTGCCTGCAAGGCAAGGACTCATAATGCCATTAAGAGAGAAAGGCAATCAAAATCCTTCGCAAACACGATGCACGTTTTTTTTTGCTCTCGAAGTCTCTGCAGAGAGAGGGGAGAGACAAAATATCTATATGCAACATAGATTTTTTTCGATTTGCTGCATTCGCATAATATTTTTTATTTTTACGCCACACAAACCGTGAGTTAACCCATATCCTGCCTATATAAAAAAAACTAATATATAACTAATAATGTTTTCAAACACATATAGCGAAATATGAGAAGCAATTAGATAAAATGACATGAATTAATAAATTAAAAAATTTAATTATTAAAAATAAAATATTTGAAAAAAATAAAGATGTCATCCTCTATTGAATATTTTTTATAGAACTCTAGTGCCCATAATTTGAAATCCTTTCCTTAGACTCGTTTGCATATTTTAAGCGGGATAGGAATTTTCGGTTTTAAAATTTGGGCTTTTTTCACTGAAAAGGGAAGCATAAAAAAAAGCACGAATAAAAAAAACAAGCAAAAAAAGACGTGCTTCATATTTACCACCAACGTGCTTCTTTCTGCAAAATGTATTTCTTTTTTAGTTTTCGTCTTTTTCGTTTCACAAGTATTTGTAAATCAACTATATGTACTGAGCAATAACATTGTATTTAAATTTTCTGGCGAATTCTAATAACGCTTAAAGGTTAAAGATTTCAAATTGCGTTACTAATGTAAATATGAATGAATCATTTTTTTAATTAAAAACCACAATGGACAGAAATAACCTAGAAGCTCTATCAAGCTTGTCCTGGTTTTTCATCTAATGCATAAACATTTACACAAGAACATGCCCATTGGCTTAGTAGTGAGGCTTACCAGCGACGGCTTTATTATTAATGATAAATATTCTCTGAGAATCACAAGCCACCTTTCTTAGGTCACCATTTGAATACCACTTCCTTAGAACAGTAGAACAGCCAGGGAGTGCTAGAGGTAAAAACATTTGAGGTAAGACTCCTGCGAGGTAAGACGTCATCATCCTTTAGAAGCAAGTGGTCAGCTGCTCGTGGAAATGGAGAATTATTGAAGACGAATTTCTTCCTTCTGTTTCTAAACGGTCACGTCAAATTCTCACGTTCCCGTCACGTAAGCTGAATTTGACTGATTCGGAAATTTCCTCACTGTCTCCTGCTGTGTTCCCAATCAGAATGTTTTCTACGATCAAGAAAGCTGGCTCTGCTTTGTGATTGGTTTGATCAAACGCAGACTCTAGTTGCTCATCCAATTCTTCAGAATACAGAAACCTCGAAGATCTGACTGAAACAGTATTTTTGCTGCAGCTTTCCTCAAGACTTGAAATTGTTTCCGGAGTGTGCAAAACACCCTTCTTGATGCACTTAAGAAGTGCTAACGTTAGATTTTTCTTATATCGATACATGGGACTGAGAAATTAAATCTCTACTCCTAGCTTACTTATTATTATGAGTTTTGCTCATACAAAGACACCCACTGACACATCAGTCGTGTTCCTTTTTACCTTGGAGAATAGCTAGAAGTAGAACTGAGACACTTCCTTGTGCAGGAGGTGTAGCTCTCCTGCACATGGGATGGAACGTCGCATCTACTGATTACGACTCTTTTAAATCAGCTGTTGTTTCCTTTCTCAGCCGGATGAAACTCAGCATCCACTTGTAAGAGAGATGTTGTTTTCTCTTTCGCCGAGGTCAGGGCGCGGGCAAAAGGCAACGTCGACATCAGAGCTTGGAAAATAAGTTAGCTCAGTCGATAGCATGCCAGCCTTGTAATATGATGTTCCGAGGTTCGAATCCCAACTAGCGTGCTTTGATATTTTTCTCCTTTATTCCGTTGTGTCCTCGGGTAGAAAAGGGACATTGATGGGCTTGTACCCCGTCCTTCAGATTTGACAATTAATAAAACTGATCGAATGCAGTCAGAGGTTTCCATTAACATTTCACTTCCTTTGGATGCAGAAAGCTCAAAGTATTTGCATGCAAAAAGAGTCTGCACAAAAGTAAAACAACTCAAACAAAACGATAGAATGAAATTCAGGTATGGAATCCGAATATTTTTATGCATCGAATGTCAAATCTTGCTTGTGTATGTGAGCAATGAAATTTGATGGGGGAATCAAAAATAAAAGTATCGAACGTAAGGGTTTATGTGTTAAACCCGCGACTATTTCTTTCTCTTATTAAATCACGAAACACTTTGCTTTTTCTTTTTGTGAAACAAATGCTATTTATGTCTTTGTCGACCGACACCTGTGAAGGCCGTGACTGCTTCTATAGCTGGGACGGCTCTCTCATCTCCTTTTCTTGTCAGCCTTGAACATTTCCTGCCATACATTGCCATTCGGTTAGGACCTCGCCACATCCGGGACAACGGGGATCTACCGGCTTGCGATTGCTCGCCAATCCACTGAAATGACAACGCTTTCGTGGAAGAGGATGAATTCGTTTCTGCTCTGCGGGAGATGGATGAAGAGGAGGGAAAAAAGAAAAGGGAAATTGCACTTCTTCTAAACTTTCGCAGTAAAATTTTAGTTTCTTTATTTTGGAGAGATTCATATCTTTTTCTCCAAATTGCTCTTGCTTACCGGCTTCAGGATCTTCGGACTGGGGCTCTCAGGGGCTCACGGCTGCGTCAGAGAGTCATATCCTCTCAGGGGCTCACTGCTGCGTCAGAGAGTCATATCCTCTCAGGGGCTCACGGCTGCGTCAGAGAGTCATATCCTCTCAGGGCTCACTGCTGCGTCAGAGAGTCATATCCTCTCAGGGGCTCACTGCTGAGTCAGAGAGTCATATCCTCTCAGGGGCTCACGGCTGCGTCAGAGAGTCATATCCTTTACCTTTCTTATCGTTTGAAATCAATGCGTTATTGTTAATAGTAATTTCTACTGCAGAGTTTTATTATTAAATATTCCTAGAGATATCCCCCAACTTAAGAGAATTTTGCATTAATTCGATTTCACATGAACTTTTGATGTAAACAAACACAGATGAGAAAGATATCACCCTCATATTCTGTTTTTCATTAAATTTTAGAAAGGACTCAAATATAATGAAACTGTTGGCCTAACCTCAAAAACTTAGGATTCCTAAATGGCTAAAATGAATGGAAATAAAGTTAATTTAATTGTATACTATGCACTGAAAATTTAAGGCAATGAAACCAAATAGGTAAAAAAAACTGAAATCAAATTAAAATTTTATATGCATTATTAGTTAAAATGTCATTGGAATAGGACACCAAAGATATTTGGATGAGCATCAAAAATCACAAAGGAAGAGTTAGACAAACCTGTCTGTTTCGTCAGCTGTACTTCCCACGTGCTGAACAAGGGGAGCAAAGAAAATAATATAATAATATTAGTCAAAAATAAATATAAATGAGATAATTAGATGCAGAAAAGATAATTAAACAAAATCTTCTGTTAAGCAATTTCTTTTATAAAGTTATTGCTAGCGGGGAGAAAACATCGCCTTTATGGGACTACACTTGAGAAGGTAACTATCGATAAATCAAGGAAGGCTAGAAGAGATAGTAATCTCTTTATTTGTCATTTTTAGTTCATTCTTTAACATGTTCATATGATGGAATATTTCGAGTCATTTCTTTCTGATGTTTTATAATATGTTCTTTCATGTGCTGACTCTTGCTGCTGGGAAAGTTAATTATGATTTGAAATTGATGTGTGATTGTTTGTCGGAGGAAGGGTCAAGGTCGGCTAGGCAGACAGCAACTGCAATTGACACGGCGAAGCGAACGTTGTCGACTGCGAAATGTTCCCGGTGATTATCTGTGCGCCATCACCCACACTGCGAAAATACGATCACCCGTCTGCCTCAGATATCCATCTAGGCTTACAATAGCGAGTGTCTGCTTGTAGGACATGCTAAGAAGTGCACGCAGCTTTGACAAATATGAAGACATGTGTAGTACAGCTATACATGTCAACTGCCTTGTCGTGAGGGTGAAAATCTGTTGATGCAGTGAAAGAGTTCTTCTGCTCAGCAAAAAGGGAAGCGTTTATTGTAGCCACGAACTAATATCAAGAGAATTTTGAATTCAAAAGAATATTTATTGACACACCCAATAGCTGAGAGTCATAATATGTTACAGGAAGGCAACAATGGACAAATGCACTCGTTAATGATAGACCTGGCGACAACTACCAAATGTAAAAAAAACTGTCAGGCTGTTGCCGTACGTACTACCTAATTAGGGAGAACGTAGAGATGTATGTGTTATTCTTTCGCATGGAGCATGTCAGCCCATATCCAGCAGATACCATTGCTATATTCACATGGCACGTTAATTCCACGGAAATCAGGCTGTCCGCCTCAGTAGGAACTGCTTCCAATTTCATTGTCTTCCTCTTCTCCCAGTTGCCACCAAGTCCCTTTCCCACCCACCCAAAGAAATTAATCTGTCTCCTTACACTCCAGCGACAAACAGATGCAACTCCGGTGCTTCCCTGCAAGTCGGTTGCTGCCCAACGGTCACTCAGCGCTCTTCCCATGAAAGAAGAACCAGCTCCCCTCTCAGTAACACGATATACAATTACATAACTGCCACCGTAATATTTTTCATTAAGATGTGTTTTATATTGTTGATTAAAATAACTGAAATGTCGTCTTGGAGGTTGCCAGATCCTGACACTGAAAACAGACTGTGTCAAGGCAATAGGAGGAGAGACAGATTCCCGCGCTATCCTCGGATGAAGAAGGATCGTTCTCACAATGAGGATAAATTCAATATATCGTCCCATTCTCATCGAAGAACAGATCTGTGATAATCTCTTCATAAAAGTCACATGACATGAGACCAGAGTCAAGCGATTAAATTACATCATGGCTCACCAGTTTATTTGTGCATTTAAAATCTCTCTACAATCATCTCCATCTTCTCTTTTCTAGATTAGTCACACTAATCTTGAAAGTCAGCTGTATAATGTGTGTTTGTCTATACAGAAGGGACTTTTTGCGGTAATAAGATAGGATTTAGAGCTAATTGCAAACATTAAAAGCGTACTGGGTGATTAATATTATTTAGGAATCGAAATGAATCAAATTCCTTTATGATTTTGTTAATTTCATTGCACGACTAAAATTGGTTGCACAACATATGAAATCCAATTTGGTGTTTTATGTATTACTGTGGTGTTTCGTTTCCTTTCGGTTCTGTGCATTCACTGTTTGTTTAATGCATTGCATCCAATTCGGTGTTTAATGCATTACTGTGTATAACTGCAATTATAAGAATCGAGAGTAATTGCGGTCTTATTAATTCATAGATTACTGTTGTGAGAAAACTCGACGGCCACAACTGTGATTCTTTAACGACGGGAGAGGGATGCCACAAATATACTTCAAATGTTTTAAACGTTTGATCGAGGTATCCCAGAACTACAATTCCACCAGCGACCTGGTATTCTATCAATCCATTCCTGTTAAGGATGTTGTAAATTTGAAAAAAAAAATACTTTGAAATCTAGCGTTAGATGAGTGTTAGCTATTTGAAAAAGAGTTGCCGAAACGTTTAAATGGAAAGAGAAATAGAAGCGAGATTTTGAATTTAGTTTTCAGCATGAAGGAAGAAGAAAGTCCGATCAATTGGATTGTCTAAAGCAGGGGTTCTCAACGCCGTGAGTGCTCAAAGATCACTAAGTTGGCATTATTATATTATAACTATAATTTTATCTATCTATATAAGGGGTACGCCAGTTACATACACATTTCCAGGGTGTACGTGAAGCATAAAAGGTTGAGAACTGGTCTACAGCATTGAAGGAAATTTAATTGATGCTGCCAAAAAACATGGATACGCGTTGAGTTTCTCTAGACCTGAGGGCTCAAACGTGAGTTCAATGGCTGCGTCACAACAGGACGAAATTAAAGAAATTGTTGAGACAACACTGTGGGACGCAAAGGGAACATCCTGAGATTTCACGCTGTTCGTATGACACACATGGGTTTGTGACTTATTGTCCCATTCAAGGGACGCCATCCTCTGCAAATCCATTAGCATAATGCTCCTCACTGAAGGGATGAGAGATGCTGACCTTGAATTAAGACTTCTTCTTTGCTATTCTCTGAATTATCATTATTCATTATTAATAATTCAGAGAGCAACCAGAAGAAAGCGAAGGATTCAAAGAAGGATAATCAAAGAAACTAAAAGCTATGGGAAAGATGAAGTTAGGAAATACGTCATTTGTTTACATTTGAAATCAATGGCATTTCATGTCGCGCCATTTTAGTAGCGATTAAATAGATTTTAAATTTGAAAGTAACCTATTTTTCCTTGCAAATACACGAAACCCATTACTATAGGAAGTGTGAACCTTTTAAGAAAACTAGAGTCCGCATAGTTTGTAAATGCATTTTCATCTGTTGTTTAAGCATCAGTAAAATGAGCTTGAAATAATAAAATAGTCTTCATTAACTTCGTTTTGTTTGCAATCATTTCTATTTAACTCTGCAGTCCAACGTGAAATTTTCGACTTCCTTTGCCAACAAAATATTTGTGGGAAAAATCGTCCTTTAGATGTGACTTTTAGACGAGTTCCTCTGTGTAGGAGATCTGCGCACACTGAGATGAAAATAAATCTCATCCGCCACTAACAGCTATTCAATGGAACCTTAAGGAATCTATCAGATACCTTAGGCGTTTCTTTTCTGCGAGTTTAGTAAATTGTAGATAAAACAAATTCCTTCTGGGGTGAAACAATTCAACCAAAACATTTCTATTTTACCTCGTGCTCGGTAAAAGAATAAATGTTGCTCCGACACAAATCTTCCGATTTCTTCCTCCCAAAATCGCATTTTTGCTCAACAAAATATAAATTACATAAATCACTTGCGCTCCTTATCCTAACCTCTTAAGGAGAATGCGATGTGGTCAGTTTACCTGGGAAACATCAGGACAAGCATTCTTATGGCACCATAGCCAGAAGGCAACAGATTATTCCCCAGAGCTCGCAATCTGCTGCCCAATTTTGCAAATATGGCATCTTTTCTGATGTGTACATATCTTTATGCTTGTACCCGGAAGGGTCCGTCAAGGTCATCGGGTAGAAACGGAGTCTCGAAGCGATTCTGTTTCTCCCTTCAATCGGTGGCAGAGTGAATGCGATTCGAATGAGGCAGCCGCTCTCCTGCGGAGACTGGCGCCAAATTAAGGCAACAGATGCGCCCGTCCATTTTCCCATTCATCCTGCCAAGTCATGCGGCCAAAAGTATAATGAGATAATAAGAAAGGCGAAGACGGAGCAGCAGTCGGTGCAAACTCCTCGGCGCGCGCAACCGCCAGTGCCCATCGTTTGCGTCAGAGGCGCACGCGTAACAGAAATGAGAAATGGAAAGAAGCATCCTAAATGGATACTAGTTGACAATACCAGGCAGTGAATGACCGATTTAACCCTGAAGAGATGAAATGAATTTCAGTCACGGATCGGCGACTTTGATGGGAGGAAGTTTCGCCGTCATCATTTGCTATATGTGGTGCTGCCATCTTTTGACAGTAAAAGCCTTCAGAATTTTATTTTAAAATCGATTGCTCAGAAGTTAGGAAATGATTTCGTTCATCGCATGAGCTAGAATACTGAAGGTGTTGTAAAAGGAGTGATTTAATTACTAAGATCGTAAAACTGATGACCAGTTAAATAATTTTATCCAGTATAATTAGGTCCCTAAGATTTTTGATTAAGGTGTCATGTTATATAAAACCTCAAATTTAAGCATGTCAGCATAAAAAATCTGTATCGTTGAAAATTCTTTTGTTATTTGAAGACAATAAGGTCCCTAATAGTTGTCTGATAATTTATGGGTATATATAAGCCACAATTTCGTAACAGTAGAAGCTTATACGTATGCTCGTGCTGAAGTCGAAAGGGAATTCGGCCTTAGTGTTGTCTATGTAAATTCAATATGCTTGTGGCAATATGAATATATTTTTGTCAAGAATGATTTACTTGAAAATTTTTTTATCGAATTTCAACGAATGGCGGAAAAATAAAAATAGATTTATAGTCGAACTCCGGTTCTATCATAGATAGATATTCGAATTTTGAACCCATCACATGACGGAAAGGGGAAAATCCATAGGAGAAATTGGAGGAATTACGGGAAGGTTAAAAAGAGTTAAATCTAAATTGATAACGACAAACGATAAAAATAGAGAACAATAAGTTTTCCGAAATTCGAAATCGAATTCTATTGTTAGTAGTGGAGTGTAAAATTTAAAGCAACACGAGGTGCCAGAGGGGAAAAAACCGTGTGACGAATATGGGACCAAGGCAGGCAAGTATTTGCGAAATTACGGGCAATTATTAGGCAGAAATCGTTTCAAAAGTAATCAAGCGGTGCGCACCTCTTTTGGGCATGTCCCGTTGGAAAACTCCAAACTAGTATTTTATAAATGATAAGTGCATTAGCACTTATCACTTATAAGCTACTAGTTGTGAAACACTTGCAAATGCAAAACTAATACATTGCATTTGTAATGTATTAATTTTGTGGAATAATCAGTTAATTTAGCTGCGGAAATAAATGCCGATGAAAAGATTCCTTTCCAATACAGCAGCGACACCTTTTCCCACCATATTCCCCGTGAGAAAGGAGTAGATTTCCTCTTCCATTGTTGTCACTTCCGCTCTCTTATGAGATCACATCCTGCCCCTCCCGTGAATTCATTTACCTCGCGTGCTGTAATGATTTCCTTCCGACGATGTCCATCGGAGGACAGACCACGGTCACTGCCAAAGAAGGCAATTTCTGCTTCTTCCTTTACGTTAAATTGTGAAAGAACTTCCTCTTAAGAAGAGATCCTTTTAAACTGGTCTCTAAAAATTCCTTCCTTTAAATCTTTCAACATCGAATGCTAAAAATATGCATAAATATTTCTTACACTTTCAACATAATCACTAGATTATTAATTCGAATAAATGTAAGATTTTTACTTTTCTTTAAAAGGATTTAATGTGTTTTTTTAAGATTTTTTCTATCCTTAAATGTAGGTTATTATTCTGTTCTTTTTGTTTAGACTTATCCCATTAATAATTAAATATTTGTTTTAATATAATGAAAGGCAGTTTAAAGTTTGAGGGTAGGATGTCCAGGTAGTCTAAAGTAGTCTAAGCTGGAAACTCTCTCAAAAGTAAGACTACTCCTATCTCTTCCTCCCTCCCCACACCTCTTCTCTTTCTCAATTGGATTTATATGGATGGCAACATTTCTTTTTTGCATCTTCTCCAATCCCTTCTTTAAATTCCAATGGCAGCACCAGTGCGTGTACATCAGTTAATCTTAACCAACTAACAAAGGTAATTTCGCATTCATTCGTCAGTCTAATTTCTATTCATGATTTTGGCACTCATTAGTATATGAAAGACAACCGGAAAAGCAGTCGAAATCCTTAGTCACGTCTTCGGTTACAATCAGACGAACATCGGTCGCATTCCATTGCAAATGAACTTCGCTTCTGCATTAACAAAGATTAACTATCGCATGGAAGAGTGGCTGATTCCACTTTGAGTTGACAATTTCAAACCACAATATTATTCCAATCCTTTTTCTTATCAGAAACGCTGATACGTTTCAAAGCGAAGTTCTCAGACAAACGTTTTAAGTTTCAGAGCTTAAATCGCAGACTTTTTGAGAAAGTCACACATTAGCTGACTAATACTTAAGCAAAACTTTCGACAAAACTTTCGACTTGTGCTCTCTTATTCGATCTCCCTTTAATTTCTAGGGCGAGCGTAAACTGTGTCTCAGGCTCGAGTACCCGTTGTGCCTGTACTGAGATTTTCTCCACTCTGCCCTGTGTGAGAAAAAAAAACACCAAAGAGTTTGGAAAAGCTCATGCAGGAGGAAGTGGCACAATGAAGAACGAACTCTATGATGATCACAAAAGGTTTCCCTTTGGATCCTAACGGATAATAATAATAATTTATTTTCCGTATAATTGAATACACAGAAGGGTCAGATGGTGCATTGCACTCTTACTTCTTCCCTGTTGACTCAAAAACAAGAAATGCGTAAATACTGTACACTAATTGGTATTTGTAGCAAACAAAGTCACCATGATGTTTAAAATCTAAAACATTGAAGAAATGGTGACAAGTCCACTTCTTTCAATTTTCTTCGAAAACTGCAATGTTGGCGAAAGCACCACGTCCTTTGGAAGTTGGTTCTGTCTGGTGGATTCACTCCTCTGCTCAGATATGATGCTAACTTTGTCGCATTCGCAAATAAAGGTTTAGATTAGGCATGCCCAAGTTTCTTCGTTGACGGCCAAATTCAAATTAAAAAAGTATTCCGCAGTCAGATAAAAACATTTAATGGGATAATCTTAGAAAATTTTTTATTAAAACACATTTATATATCAACATAATTATTATAGTCCTGGTATATAAATGTAATTGTTTTACATTGTCTTGCAATATCCAGATTCAAAGTACTTTTGCAAATGCGTTGGGTTGTTTTACCTCTGAGCGGCACTTTTTTTGCACACCATGGGCTAAATGGCCAGGTAACGTGGACCCCGAAGGCTCAGAGAAGGTTGGGGGAGGGGACCCACTGGAACAGCTGTTGGGAGACAGATGGTAGTCTCCCGTCAAGGCCATCCAGTGTGTTCTTTAACGTGCGCAGGGTATGGCTCTCCCGCACACGGAGCCACGGCTTAACGTCCCATCCGACGGACGGCGGCCTTTCCAAGCCCATCGGTGTCCCCTACTGACCGTAGCATGGCGGGGAATTTTGCGGAGATAAATCTCAACGCTGACCCAGGTGAGACTCGAACCTGGGAACTACAGATTACGAGCCTGGCGCGCTACCGACTGAGCCACCCCCGCCCCATTGCAAATGCGTAATAATACATTTAAATGTTCATCAGTTAATCTTGATCTGATGAAGGATTCTCGTAATGTAAGAATTTGTTTTAAAAAAGTATGAAGGCAGCGCGGACAGGATGAAAACCTCTCTCAGGCCGTAATTTGGTCATGGCTGATTTAGATATTGGGACCTTAATACCTGCCATTGTATTTTAAGAAGTATTACTCAGAAGTAAAACAACACAGCAATGATATCTGATAAGAAAGGACCTTAATCACTTAAACAGCAATTTCGATGATGTTCAAGAACTCAAAAGCGCTTGATACCAATATGCAATTTAAAGACGTGACAATTGCTTTTGTGTGTAACTACTTCAGAATGAAGATTCAAATTTAATTTGAAAGTTAATAAATCGTTGTAAAGTTACTCATAATTGCAAGAGGAATTTCCATTAGAAATCTAAATAATTAATGATCAATGAAAGATCTTAACTTTAAAACATTTTTTTCTGAGATCGATCGATAGATGTTTTCGAGTCCAAAGACATCAGGAAGGAGTTTTTGATTCAGGTTTTAGTCTTAGTCACCGAACCTCTGAAAGAAGGCATTTATCGGGAAATAAATCGCTGAAATTAGCTGCAATCACTAGAAGGCGTTGCACTTGAGCCTCGAGCGAAACATGCGCTGTGAATGACTTCTCCTTCTTCGTCTGTCGCCAAGCAACATTTGTTCTGTTAACTGCCCTCCACCCCGAAGGGGATGAATGGACCGTCGAGCAGGGAATAGCGGTACTTTGCACCACGGGGACTCCAAACACAGCGGGTGCAACGGACATAACGGGTGCAATGTTGTAGGGTTAACGAACAATCGTTTATTTAGGACTTTCGAATCACTTTTTACATAGTAGGCGAGGGGGAGGGGGAGGGAACTTCCTCGTTGTCTCACAGCGCGCACCTCGTGTGCAGAAATATTCAGCCAATTTGTTTCACTTGTGTGAAGAGGAGAACTGTGAGTGCGAAGGGTGGAATGAAGGAATCGGTGAAAGGAGCAGCGTGCGATGGAGATGACTGCTTCATCAAAGAACATGTTTGGATTGCACTTAAGGCGGTCTCATCCTCTCTCTGAAACGAAGAGGCTCGGCAAGATGTCTTCGAAAGGGTGACTTCCTGTATCGCGGAGAATTACGAGGGAGGTAATTATTTATCTACATTTATGTTGCATTCTTAACGGATTTCCCGTCCCCCCCACACACATACTCCTGTCACTGATTTGACAGCTGCCTAGCACCCTTATCATCCGTTGTTTCAGTGTGTGTTCAGATAAACTAGTCTTCAGACATGTCATAACGAAAGGTTTTTGGGTGACGATGATTGTAAAGAAATTTCATTTAAATATTAGGAAATCGTCATCGTCATTTTCGGCTATTTCCCACGAGCATCATTGTCCGCAAACTTTTCAATCTCCTCCATCTTGCTCCTTTTTTCCCGCCAAACTTCTGTTTACTCTAAACCTTCTCTTTGCTTTCTCACTCATTTCATGATTCCCATTTGACAACTTCTCCCTATTCTTTAACGCGACCTTTTCACTTCCATTTCACCCTCGTGCGTTTCGTTTTGACAATATCCTTCTATCCATCTGCCCAAACCATCTCATCCTCGATCGGGTAAGAGAATTGCATTGATTCCGTAGAATAATTATTCTAAGGTTCAGTAACTGTTCAACAGTGTCTTGCAGCCTCCCTATTTCTTTCCTTGGATCGTTATATTTAATCTATCGCCGTGTCTTATCCACCATACTTCCAAGAAGTGTTATTTACATTTCAGTCTTTCTACTTAAACATGTATCACTCGGAAACAGTATGATTTGCACTTTTTTTACTCCTTTCATTTTTTTGGTCAAATCTGTTAACAAAGTAAATAAATGAAAATCAAAAGAACGTTTTGAAAAGAATAACATCATATGCTAAAGAGGTTCATTTAAGGATTTTCTTAAAGAGAAGCCTTTGCTCTGCAGAGTCAGGTAGCTGAGATATTTGTGCTTTATGTTATTTGTGAAGTTTTATTATTACGAAATGTGACTTAATTCCATTCTTAAGCGAAAACAATGGTTCGCCTCACTTTAACTGATGCAGACAGCAACAACTTCTCTTCGTGCGAGCAGTTTGCCGTTAAATAATCATCGCGATTGCAATTCGCAGCTCAAGCCATTCTAACCGAAAAGATGTTTGTTGCATTAAAAGTTGATTCCTTGTGGATGCTAGGTCAATGAATAATCCTATTCTAAGCTGCGTTAAAGAAATCTACAGAAAATTTAATATAAATTTCGGTATTTAGGAAAATTATTTTTAAATAAGTATTTAAAGAGTTATAGAATTAGAAATATTTGACAGAAGTGTTGAGATTTTTTCGTCAGGCTTTCATTAATAAAAACAAAAGGAAGTTTTAAAAACATTAGCTCTTATAAATAGTAGATATAGTTGTTGTTTTAACTCTCGCGAAGATTACTGAATCAGGCTTAGGCTGGTCTTTAAATGATCCACATAACTAACTAGACTGTTTTAAAAAGAGAAAACTTTTCTCACGCAATAGTAAATAAAGAGTTGAGAAAACGAGTTTGTCAATTCGCAGGACTCGAATCCACATCTGTCCAGATTCAGGTCAGAGTGATCTTTTTCACTTTTCTAGACAGTTCTTTGCAATTTTTTTTTACCAACTATGGAGCTTAGAATTGTTTTCTGTATCATCACAGAAAGCGCTCTGTTTATTATGTTACTATACATGTTATAAAAAAATAAATGTAGTAATAAAATAAGCAGAAGGCTTTCTGTGATGAAACACACTTTCTGTGTACAACTTGAAATTTAGTTTCACTTTGTGGTGTCGATTCATTCCATATTCAGTTTTCCAATTATTTCTTTAGGTAGCAATTCAAACTGACAAAACGAAAAAAGTGGAAAAATGAAAACGAAACTTTTCCCTGCATATTTCTTTGTTTAACCTTTCGTACTTTTAGTCAGTCTTTCAAGATTCTAATGCATTTACTTCTGAATTTTCTTATGACAGAAATAAATGAATAAAGAAACGACATGATAGAATTGGTCGAGGTTTTAGTAGACTCAAATTTCCTGATGAGGATGATAAGAAATAAGAAGGACTAATCAAAAAATATTTTGTCATTAATTTGCAAAACACTATCACGCAAAGTTTAAATAAATAAGTGAAATGAAATTTGTTTTATAACTATAGAATGGGAGAGTGGTTATTTCATCAACGTTATTATATAACTGGGAAACTGTTTTGAAAAAGCATTGTTTTCGCAAACAGATTATGTACATTGTAGATCAGAATCGGCTGAGACTAATATGTCCTCAATAAGTTTTGATGAGTTTACTCCGCTTTACTCGTTTCAGAAACTTTTATTTTTGATGGAACTTCGAGGAATCATTTGCTTTAGATTTTTATCTTCTGATCTGTATACTAACAAAAGAAGATATCTGTCTGCTGCATCCATCACTCATCATCGTGGTAAACGCTTCGAAATTTGAGAGAGTGTTTTTGGTTGTCGTTCAACTTGCACTGACTAGTTTCAAGTCGAAATTAAAAAGGGGGCTCCTAGAAGCAAGACCATTTTTCCATGACATTCCTAGGGGAAATGGCAATCTCTTCCAAATCCATTGTTGCCAATTTCTGAAGTTTGGGCGGGATTTTATCTTTAGGAGTTGGCAACCATGCATTTAATCATTTTTCCTTATTACAACACAAACATATACACGTGTTGACTCTGTGCTAAGGGGTTGAGGGAGGAAGGAAGCCAGGGAGTGGTATTTAGAAAATTAACTTTTAGTGTAGTGAAAATCAGAATACACATACTGAATCTTAAAAGTGGCCTCACCTATTTATTAAAAAAGGAAATCTGCAACCTTTCAACATCCTTCTTTAAATCGCCAAACTTTCTGAATCATTTGACTAGGGAATTATTGTTCAACAATCATTTTTTTCAATTTTGTGTTACATTGTATAGCAGGAGTGGCAATTTTTTTTCCGTTTTTATCAATTTCAATATTTGTTCAGACCCGCAAAAATACCAGCTAGTCTGCAGGTTATAACGGTACGAACTGCTATGTCATCAGCCCTGGACCTGAACCCGGTCCTCAACATTATCAGTGTTGCCATATGCCAAAGCGACCAGTTTCAAATGCTTCCCAGTATGTGCTCATCTATAATTAATCAACTAAATCAATCAATTCTGCGTTAATATTGATTAGAGATGAAATTTTAAACTAATGAGAATTTCCTTAAATATTTGCAGAAATAATCATTGACCTCTGTCTGTTTTAATTGCAGTGCAAACACCCAAATGGAGAACAGCGTGACCCCCGTGTATTTAGCTGCCCAGGAAGGTCATCTCGACGTCCTCAAGTATTTGGTTCTGGTGGCTGGAGGATCGCTCTACTTGAGGGCCAAAGACGGCATGGCCCCGATCCACGCCGCTTCGCAGATGGGAGTGCTCAAATGTGTCAAGTGGATGGTAATTGATATCAATCATAATAATAATGAAGTAAATTGCTGTAGCAGAAATTAATACTGCGCAAGAGTTTTTACCTTTTCTTTACCTTCTGTAATAAACGACATTTAAAACAAAACCTTTTCCTTTATTTTATTTCACGTGCCAAATTCAATAAATATAACTACAGTCTGGTCTAGTTTCTGCTCTTAAGTTTAATTTATATCGTGTCATTTATTGCGTAATGTGTTGTTATAAAAAATATATGGATGGTTCTTTATCTCATTTTCTTTGAAAACGAAATAATAGTTTCACTTTGTCGTCTATCCGTCTTGTCTGTCCGTTTGCAGACATCGAACTTTTTGTTTAAAGAGATAAATTAAAAATTCCTTTGTGTTGGATAGGTATTGATGAAATATTACAATATGCATTTTTCGATTCTCTCTAAAGCTATAATTACGCCCTCTAGCGATGGAAAATTTTTGAAATTTCGAAAATTTCAAAAAAATTTTAAAAATTTCGAAAATTTCAAACGCATATTACAAATGATGTATTTATGCTAGAAAATTGAAATTTTGGTGGTGGAATATGAAGGTAACGAAATTTTCACTATCAACAATGAGTTAGTACTTTAGACCCAGGGGGTGGTAAAACACAGCTTTTTTCGTTTTAGCAGATAATTATTTGTTTTTAGAGACAAATGAAAAATTCTTTTCTGGTTAGATAGGAATTGATGAAATATTATAATTACCTCTTTCGGAATCTTCCTAAAACTATAATTGCGTCCTCTAACGGTGAAAATTTTTGAAAATTACAAATTTCAACGCGTATTGCAAACGATATATTTATGCTAGAAATCGGAAATTTGGTGGTAGAATGTGAAGGTCACGAAATTCCTCTGTCAACAATGAGTTGCCACTTTAGACAGAGGGGGGGACACACCTTTTTCTTTTAGCAGACTATTGTTTGTATTTAGATATAAATGAAAAATTCTTTTTTGGGTTAGATAGGAATTGATAAAACATTACGATTCGGTTTTTCAGAATCTTTTAAACACTGCAATTGCGCTTTCTAACGATGAAAAAAGTTGAAAATTCTTAAATTTCAAACGAATATCACAACGATGTATTAATGATAGAAATTTGAAACTTTTGTGGTGGAATGTTGAAATTTGTGAAAATTGAATGAAAAAATGTTATGAAGTTTCCATAGGAAAGAATGATATTAGAAAATTATATTTTAGAATTCAATAGTACTAATGAAATATACATTCGCATTTAATTATATATACATTCGCATATAATTCGCATTTTTCAAAAACTAAGGTAGTATTAATATATACACTATATATCTTTACAGATCACTAAATATGAAAACGACAGAACTGTTAACGAGTTTTACAAAGAATTTGTATATAATAGAAATTCGAAATTTCACTGGTAGCTTTTCAAGAGATATTCCACTGACAGCAATAATCTACCCACTTTTCTGAGAGATGTGTGAAATGAAACTTTTTAGATTTAAGAATTAAAAGACGAATGCTTTTATGTTGTATAATTACTAACAAAATATTTTCTGCACTTTCCACATCATCCGCTATTCAAATTAAAACTTTTAAGGAGTGAAAGAATAGGTAAACGAAAAACTTCATATTCTTTGAAAACGAGATTCTCATAGGCCCCATAGGCGATATGCGTCCTTCTAGCTTAATATTACTCTCTAACAACATTTAATAACGTGCTTTGCTTAATTCCAAGCTTGCTCGTTGTCTGAGGTTTTTAAATCGGTATCAGCATGTAACAAATGGCAAGAACGTTTTTATTTTTTACGAAAAAAATGGAAAAGGTTAATTCGAACTGTATATACTACTTTTTTTCTTTTTCACGTTTCAAAAGTTTGTTTATTAATTTTTTTGCCTTTTCGCATTTAGTACGACAGCATTATTTTTGCTTCAGTAAGCAAATTTCTATCTTCGGTTTATTCACAATATTGTGACTTCGAATTATCCTTGATTATCTCACAAATATTATGTATTATTCCCATTGTTTACCATGTGCCAAAGAAAAAACATAATCTATTAATAAAATACTCGACCTTGTTTAATAAATCCTCGTGAAAGCACCTCGAGAGAAATCTTCCCAAAACTTATTCCTGAGACATATGAAGCAGGAAACGTGACCGAGTCATGTGATGGATTTCTCTCTTGATGTTCCCATAATTATTCACGATTCAGCAAGGAATGATGGAGGCTGCGGAGGAGCAAGAAATGAAGCTTATCCTCCTCCTTCTCCTCCGTAGAAGAAGAAAAACAAGACATCGGCTTCCGTGTGACATTAGAGCTTGTCCTTATAGCATTAAAAGGAAAAAAATAGTCGGAAGATTGTTCAGCTGATTTTTTTTTCTTTGGTCGTGTCAGCAACTAAGCTGCGACACTCACCCTCTAATAGAGCGCGAAGCCAATTCCGCAGGTTCAGCATCGTCTGTTGTCTCCCTTCAATCTGATTCCTTGCGAACAGCTGATGCGCTCACTAGAATGGCAAGTACTATTCAGTGTGGGAAGATAGGATCAACTTATGCTTAATTTTCTTGTTCTCAAAAATTAAGAGCTAATTGTTAACTTTTTGAATTATATAAAAAGTAAAACGTTTTTCAGCAGAGCAGTGGTATTCTCAGACAGAGATTTAAATATGAATTTTCATAATACTATCCTTTTCACAACATTATTTTCTTGTGTAAAGGTGCATAAAACTGAATATGGCGAAACAGACTAAGTTTATGTTTGGACGTTTTAGCCAGTGATAGAGAAAGAAGGGCAAATGTCTTCTCATTCATGCTAGATGTGACGACGAACACATTTGCTGAGCTTCGTCATATGTCGCTGGATATCTGAGCTAAACCGTGCACAAAATAGGTTCATAAAATAAATCATTCTGGTGCAGTGTTTTGTCAGGCATGGAGGTAATGGCCACCAGATTTTCGTAAACTATCAGGTAACTAATATTCACTGATTAAACCCACACATTAATATTAAAATGTGCTAGTTTCAAAAGATTAAAATCTATTTTTTTTTCTTAAGGATGTTGCTATTGGATTGATGGATCCATCGTCAAAAGAACATTGGCAATTAATTACAGGACATCAGTCTTCAGTCGAACTTGACACTCTCCGAATTCTGCTAACATTTTTCACATTTCGTTTCCGCTAGGACAATTCCAAAAATATTATATTTAATAGTAATAAACAATAATATATATAAATTTCACCTAATATATTTCACGTAATTATTTATGCATTAAATTTAAAACTAAATAAGACCAGAAAATTTTGGAATTGTTTTAATGTTTTGTTTCTACATGCGAGCTGGCATCGAGATTCAGTTCTTCTCTCGATAGCATTTGAAAACAAATTATTTAACTAGATAATTTTTCAGGTCCTAATTGTTAACTATAAACCTCTCCTTAAGTGCATATCTTTAAAAGCATGGATATTTTTTATTCATGGAAGTATTAAGCTTACACAGCGTGGAATACTTAAATTGGGTTGCACTTGGGGAGAGTTGATATTCTTCATCTCAAAGGAAAAGATGAACTGTAACATTGAATGTGCCTCCCTATAAGGGAGATTTTTGTAATTAATGTTTTGAAAAGGAAAGACTCCTCTCGAATTTCAAGAGTCAAAATGTAAATGAGCTAAAATGCCCTAAACTCTATGCCTTGTTTTGTGTTTAGGTGGAAGAGCAAGGAATTGACCCTAACCTTCGGGATAACGACGGAGCCACCCCTGTCCATTTCGCTGCCAGTCGAGGTCATCTGGAGACTCTACGATGGCTGCTAAAGCATGGAGGAAGAATCCTGCTCGACAAACACGGGAAAAGTCCTTTGAATGATGCCGCTGAAAATGAACATATGCAGGTCAGTTGCCTCAATTAAAGCTTTTCAAAGTATTTGAAGCTGATTCGTCTTTAGGTTGATAATTGGGATACTCAAAAACATAAATCTTAATAATAGTTGAATTCATGACCGTCTTATAATAGGCATATTAATGTAATTACATGACGAACTTAGGACCGACAGATTCACTTACTTCTGAATAAATATTCAAATATTTCAATAATGACTGGATTGTCATCCGAGAAGATTGCACCTCTGTTGGAACTTTAGTGGAAATTAATGGTAGCCACTAATACAAGAACTAGGAAAGTTGCAACAAAGCTACAACCTCATCGGATGACAACCCCAGTCAGAGATCTATATTAGAATATTTATTCATAAGTAAGTGGATAATTCTCCTGGTTTTAGAATATTTTCATAACTTAAGACTATAGAAACTTTTAAATGATACTTGAACTTTTTTTTGCGTTACTCTTTGAGACCCACGATATCACACGTTCCTTTGAGCAATGTGTAGCACATTCGAAATATTAATAGTTAAGGAAAGAAATATTTTTGATAGCTTTCTAATAGCCTTAGATATTATTTAATCTTATATATTACACCAACAGGCAGCCAGTTATAACTGAGAAGAATTCAGTTGCCATGACAGCTAAAAATTAATCTCTTACGTTATTGTAGTAAGGAACAATCTGCCCCTGAGTCCCTGTGGTGTCGACTAGTTTTGATCCATTTCGACTGCAAGATCAAGAGTTTCATACATCTCATGCGAAAAAGGCAAAAAGAAATCACTTTTGAAAAATATGGTAATGTGGCCTGGACTTGAAAAGAGATTATCACCCACAAATGATATGTCATCATGATCATCCTCAAGCAGACATGGGCTACGGAGTCCAACTTGATTGTGCAATTCAGTTCTCCAAACCCGTCTGTCCTGGATCTGGCCACTGTAGACCAATTCTAACAACTTAACCATACCATGTCCACGTTAAAGAACACGCGGGATGGCTTTGACGGGAGGCTACTATCTGTCTCCCAACAGCTGTTCCAGTGGGCCCCCTTCCTAAACCTTCTCTGAGTCTTTGGGGTCCTTGTGACCTGGCCATTTAACCCAATATGTGCAAAAAAGTGCCGCTCAGAGGTAAAACAGCCCAACCCATCATATCAACCATCAGTATCAAGAAACCTGCTCCAAAGTGCAATTATTCAGATTAACTGAACCGCAACCTGCCTGACCAATTTTCATCACTTAGTTTTCTCTCTGTTTAGTATCAAACTCTCTACTATCAGCCTCATCAGCAGCTCTAATGAAAGAGCTCATCTCATCAACAGCATTTGTCAAAAGGGTCAGATCATCAGCATAATCTAAATCAGACGTTTTCAGATTTCTAGACCATTTAAGCCCCAAATCTAATCTTTGCAGTGAATTTCACCTAACATAATCAATAACCAAAACTAAACAGAAAAGGAGATAAAATGCACCCTTGTCGAACACCAGAAACAATGCTAAACCAATTGCAACAAGTCTTACCAACTCTAACATACGACTCAGTGTTATTATAGAGAGCTTGTCTGGAAAATGATTTCACAATCAACCACAAATTATGACGATCAACAGAGTCGAAAGCCTTTTTGAAATCAACAAAGCTAGCAACCAAAGGTTTCTGAAACTCTAAACATTTCTCAAGAATCTGCTTAAATGAAAATATCTGATCTACACATCCCCTACCACTTCTGAATCCACATTGCTCACCACACAACTGACTGTCAACAAGATTCTTAATTCTATTAAGCACAACCATGCAAAGAAGTTTAGCTGGAACAGAAAGCAGGCTGATATACCTATAGTTATTACAATAATTGCCATCACCTTTTTAAAATTAGGGGTAATAATAGCTCTGGTAAAATTCTTAGGAACAATGTCGTTATCATAAAATATATTCAAATTTTCAGTCATACATGAAGTAACCGAAACATTCCCAGCTCTAAGCATTTCCGTAGTAATTTCATCCACCCCTGGGGATTTTTGTAGTTTAAGTTTAAAAATAGCAAAAATAACTTCAGCCTGTGTTATAGGGCCAACATTAAAGCCAGTAATGCATCTATCATCATTCTAACAATGGGAGTAGAACTAACCACATCGTTTAGAACATCACTGAAATGCTCAACCCACCTAGTCATGACAGAATCCTCACCTTCTATAACCTTACCTTGTTTATCCTTCAATCCCTTTATACCTGTAGGTTTCTTCCCACACAAAACATTAAATATCTGGTACAGCTCTCTGATTACCTTAGTTTCCTTAGCTTTGTCAGCCAAAGATTCAATCAAGCCAAAGATTCCTAACAGTTGTTAATTGATCCTCTACACATTTATTAAGCTCTTTGTAAACGTTTTCTGTTAAGACTGGTAGGGTATTGATTCAGGACATTTCTGCAGTTCTTTCTTTTCATAATTAGCTCCAGTGTCTTATCACTCAAAAAATTTTGCCTTTTCTGCTCCTTTTGACTCGAAAGAGTATTGTTAATTTCCAGAAAAACCTGTTTAAAACGGTCCCATTCTTTCTCAACTTCAGCATTAACCAAACCATGACTGACATAATTACTAAGAAACCTATTATGGTAAGGTTTAGATATAACTGGGTCTTTCAGAGCTTCAATGTCAAAGGTAGCTTTTTTAACCTTATTGCAATACTTTTTAAGTTTAAGTTGCAAGACACTTTTAACAAGGTAATGGCCAGATCCAATTTCAGCTTCCCTGTATGACCTGGTATTCCTAACACATAAATATTTTTTTAATTTTAATTGCCTCTACTTGCCTTTTCATGAACATAACAAAGTTACCGTTATCCTAGCATATAGTTCAATTGCTAAAACATAAAAAAAGATTGAAATATTGAGTTTTTTAATAATAAAGTTAACGAAACGCTTCGCTGTAAATTTTTTTTTATTTATTTATTTATACACCTAACAACCATGGTGATGTTAGGGCCAGGCCCTTCTACACCAGGTTCAGTTAAAAACAGCATAAAAGTATAGAAAAACAAGAGAATATTTTAAATATTATACATATCAAACATATAAGTTGTCATTATTCAATGAAGTGTCATAGTTAATTAATTTAATAGTTTTATGCTTAATAGTAAAATAAATAATAGTTTAAAGTTTGAAAATAAAGTCTGAGTAATAATGATATATTTAATATGTGCATACATATTACACATATTCACTACCAAAGTCAGGCTGTGAAGGAACAAATTTCCGTTACAGAACGTTAGAGTAGAAAGATTGAATTTAATAACTGTAACCATAGAAACTGAAATCTGATTGGTCAAGATTTTCCATTGTTGAGGAGAAATCCGGTTGTATCCTGTTAAACAAAGAAGTCGCAAGCAGGAAGTTAATAAGAAAGTTGTAGCTTGCATTTCTGACGTCACTACTGGAAAATTCAACATATCACGTAAAGTAAACTGATTTATTCCTAGTTGAGATAATTGCTGATAATAATTTTTACGTTCTTTGTCATAATATGAACAGTTCAATAAAATATGTGAAATAGTTTCTTCACAGTTACAATAGATACAATTTGCACTATCTGATTTCTTTATCTTGTATAAGTAGCTGTTTAACTTTGCAGTACCAGTTCTCAATCTTAATATTTTGCAAAAATTCTTTCTAGACATTTTAATTTTTAGCAATGAACACATATTTTGATCAAGTTGATATCTAAAATGATGTTTAACAGAACTCTGAATTTTGAAATAATTATTGAGCTCTATTTTTTCTGATGACTTAAGATAATTTTTAATTTGTATATTATATATAGGAATATCAATAGTGTCAGTTACATTGATTGCATCTTTGGCATATGAGTCAGCTAAAATATTTCCTTCAATTCCACAGTGACTAGGTAGCCACTGAATTTGAATAATTTTTCCTTTTTATATAAATCATTACATAAATGTAATATATCACAGATTGAACTAGGATATTTATTTTCCAAAATATTTTTTTCTATCGAATATAAAGCAGATCTGCAATCAGTCAAAATAACAAATTTATTTAAAATATTCTGTTCTTGTATCCAAAGTAAAGAAGAATAAATTGCAAAGAGTTCTGCTTGTATAATAGTACATCCTTTTATAAATTTGCATTCTTTATAAATGTTTAATTTAGGTATACAGAAAGCTGCTGTGGCAGTGTATGAGTCAGGAAAAAAAGCTCCATCGGTATAAATAGCAGTAAAATCTTGATAGGAATTGTGAATATATGAATCCCTTAAAGTTTTCAAAATAGACATATCAGTATATTTTTTTGTGGATTTGTGAGGAATATCCTTGAAGATGTTTGGCAATGATACATCCATGTGGATTCATTACTAATGATATCTCCTATATGATTTTATCAAGAATATAATTAAAAGCAGCCTTTTCCTTCACAAAATTAATTTCAGGGTGAAAAAAGTTTCCAGTTTCAAATAGATTGATTAGAAATGATCATGGTGCTTGAGATGAAGTCTTGAAATAATATTAAGTAGTAAACAGGTGACCTGATCTGGAAAAGTGAACTAGAGGTTTCAGCAATTAAAACTATATTAGGAGAGCTTTTCATCAGGCCCAAAGCAAATCTGTTGAATTTATTTTGAATTATATTGAATTATATTTTCTAGCATTACTCAAATATGTTCATACATACACTGATGAGTTCATGTACAACAGAAGAAAAAATAACAGTGAATTTATAGTTAAATAGAACGAATTATAGTTAAAAATTTCCTTTTTTTATTTAATTGAATAAATCAAATATTCGAAGAAACACAATATCTTCGAAATGCAATCGAATACATTGTAATTTTCATCTTTTTAAGATATGAATTGTTTTAGAGCCAGTCATCTTCCCTGTTGGTGACATCTCGCTGGGCATCATAACCCGAGTTGTGCTTTCTTTGTGCCTTATGTTGCCAAAAGATAAATGCCTGGATCCCCGAACTCTATTTAGTATTTCTTTACTCAACACAGCATGGAAAACGTTGTCATCGATACTCATTCGAAAGACTTGCAGTTGTACTTCCAAATAATAACAGATATCGGGAGTAAACAATGTGAAACCCCAAAACAAAGTTTAGCTTCTGTTATTTGTCATTCGATATTGGCAAAAGTTAATCTCTTTGTGAGCCATTAATATTTTATTTGCTGCAATGTTTTAGCACATCGCCATTAACAAGAAGTATGCCTTCCACGTGATTCGATTTAAATGAGACCTAGGATAGAGTTGGGACCAGGATTTTATGAAATAGTGGAAAAAGGGAATTTGCGATTACGAAATTTCAAGAGATCAAAGAACAATCAGCACGAAGTGTTTGCTGCTGATAAGTCACTCTAAGTCACGTTTATCAGTGTATCATCAGTCAGTGTTTCAACACATGACTTACTCATCAATGACGTCTTTCAGTTCCATCATATTGGCATAGCTTAGTTCGAAAAGAATCGACACAGAATGCTCGGAACTCGCAATAAATCTAACTCGTATTAGGGCGTGAAAGATTTCTGGCAGCCTTCTTGTTGAACTCGACGGAAACAAAATTCATTCTGATCGGTTCCATGAAAGCATTGTCAGTTGAAGTGCTAACGTTTTCCTTGATGCAGTTCATCGCAGATAACGTTATGTAAATATTGTCACGGAAACGTCAAAGAATTGTCAGTGAATAATGGGATCAAATTTGCTGTTCCTCTGATGTCATGAAACCGTATTGTAGTAACTGAACAGTCTCTCCTGTGTTTCCTGAATGGTGGTAGCCAGTTGTTATCTTCAATAGCCTAACGATGGAGAAGAAAATCAGACAGCAATTGTAGTTTACGCAGACATAAATAAAAATTGAGTATTGTAACGTAGGAAAAGGTGACTCGTAAACTCATTCTATGATGCCATGGCTATTATAAAAATGTGATGTAGCTCATAAGTATGCTCATAATCTGTAATTAAGATTTCTACCAGTATTCAAACATTCAGTATTTCAGAAATGACCATTATTTCATAATTATTTTTAAAAACTTTGTACCATCACGAGAAATTTTTTTCAGTCTGAGCTAATGACAAAGAAATCTTTTTAACCTTCCATATCTCTTAAAATTGGTACTCTGACCATTTCCCTAACCTGCAAAGCGAAGCCAATCCAAACATTACAAACAATATATCAACATATGGGACACGATGCATAATGCGTTAAACGCATAAATTTTATTGGAGTTGAAACATTTGGGGGTTGAACCTTTGTTTTCTTCATTTTTTTTAATCTAGCTTTCTAATTGAGATTTATTTAAAAATACTGTTGAAAATTTTTAATTTGCTGTCTTTTTTTTAAAATGTTAAAAAATAACATTCTGAGACCAAAATAGATTCTTTAATTAATGCTTCTGTTGAAAGAATCTGTTCAACTCATATCAGTTTAATTGGATAAAACATTTATATATCGTATATACAAGGCCATAACCTTTGTTAAGCGAAATCTTGATCGGATGTTCAACGGCAGAGAAACTAAGATGTTTATAGGAAGTATTATTTTCGCATCACAACCTACTAAGATGGCTTTTTCAACATCCTTAAAAATATTACTGTAATTATGTGTTACCTGATTAATCCGAAAGATTTCGGTTACTTTAAAACAATGGCACGCAAATTTTGTTACCTAACTACAAAGGAAAATTTATTTACGGAAATTATCATATACGGACTATTGATGAAGGACACTTCCGGTCGAAACACGAGCGGAAATTTCAGAGTCCCTCCTATGTCGAATGGGAACCTTTGTAAAATTTTTCATGGCGTGAAAAATGTTTCAGAAAGATTTAAAGAATCTGCTGATATGAAAAAAATGTTAAAACACTTTCCTACAACTTCAAACTGAAATGAAACCGGAAGTCTTGTTCATTTCTAAATCATCACTTTTAAACCGATCATTTTAACATTTACCCTTTATGTGATCCAATTCCTGAAAAAATAAAGTGTACAACTGAAATCTTCCTCCAAAATGTTTTTGTAGGCATGACGGGTGGCAAAGATTTATTTATAAAGGATTTTTCTGACGTCATTTTGAACTGTCTTTATTTTTCTATCGATTGATTAATGAGATTGATTTTCCTTTCAGCCTTTATAAATTAGCACAACAACAATGGGAGAACACAAAAGACTGGTGATAGATTTGCGCCAGTTAAGTGTCGTAAACAAATTGCATCATCCCAGTTAAGTAAAAGCAACGCAAACAGAAACGAGTTCAGCAGTAAACTCCGTCCTCGCATGCCATTCACGCTTCCCATCCATCGAATGGCTCACGTCTCATCCACTGATTGAACTCTTTTCCCATTCAGCCTCTACACAAACGATTTTAATAAAAAAGAGTCTCCTGCCTACTATGTCTGTAAAAACTATCCTTCACTCCCAAACCAAGGTCAAACTCTTCGGATGCAGATTTAGGGTCGAAAGGGAAATAGAATGGGGGGATGATAGTGCAATGGTCAGTAAGAAAATGACGACCTGCTCTGACAATAATGGTGAATAGCGTGGAAATGGATGAGTCATTAAATTGCAGCAGTCAGGAAACGACCCGTCAGTGAAAAGGGGCATCTGGATGGAGGTTAAAGAGTACCTTAATGAGTGAAAGGAAGACTGCAGAAAAATGTGAAATAATTGTGCTTCTACATTAGGACTGCACCGCCCTATTCAAATAGGAATCGAAATAGCAATGGAGTTGTTGTTTTTGCATTGTGATGTAGGCAACATATTTTCACTGCGGTTAATAATAATGTTAACCCACTGCACCATTCAGGAGATTTTGTAAGTAAGGACAGTAACAGTTTTTGTAAACAGGAGATTTTGTAAGTTGCTGCTTTGTCTACCTTTTCTGCGCATTGAAGTGTCTATTATTATAAATGTAATGAAGGTTTATACTGTAAAAGACAAGATACACGCTGAAAACAGTCTGTTTCGTAACCTCAAAAGTTTTGCAAAGTCTTCAAGTATCGACTCCAAGCCTAAAGCTTGAAGCAAAATTCTTCAAAATAATGGTGACCATTAAGTGGTAACTTATTAAAAAGATTCAAAAAATTTAATTCTTATTATTTATTCACCATGCGATACACTTGAATAATAAAGACAGCAGACATCGATTAATTTAATTTAATCGGATATGATTTCTTGCTCCTGAAATTACAGAAATGTTTTTCCTTTAAAATTGGCTTTTAATAGATTGAAGTCTTTAATCAAATAATGATTATCATGTGATGGGGATAGAGATGAGTTCGAGCTCAATTTTTCGAGCCCACTCCGGTCCGAATCATTTCGACAATCATTGATCCGATTTCGAGAAAAATTTCCTCATAAAGTTTTATAATTATTTTTAAGTTTGTAATAGCTTATATGATGTATTAAAAATTGATTAGCATTATTCATTTCTGTACGTATGTTTTACGATGCATCAGAGAAAGGTTTCCGATTTCGGGGAAACCTTTTTCTGATGCATGAATAATTTTCTGATACAGAAATGAATAATGCTAATCAATTTTTAATGCATCATATAAGCTATTGCAAACTTTAAAATAATTATAAAACTTTATGAGAAAATGTAAATCTAATGTTTTTGGGAATTAAAAATGGTAAAAATTCTAGTACAAACTGAAACTTCTTGGAAAACATCATTATTAGCATTAATAGACATTCTTTAAAGATATTATATTATTAAAGATGTATACATATTAAGGATAGGGAATACGTAAAAAATAATCAAAGGCTTCAAAGTGCACATTTTAATTACTAAAAAGCTGATTAAAAGACTGAAATTATAATTAAAAATTTTATATTTTTTGCTTGTTTTATACAATTAGAAAAAAGTTTAGAAAGTTTAATCATTTTTATCCCAACGCCGAACTCGTCTATATTATTTTGAGTCTGACAAAATCACTACTCATCGCTAATAATAGGAAAGATAAGGATATTTTCCATAGTTCAATATACCTTAATTTCATTTGTGCAGTTTATTTAAGCTGCATTTTTTTAATTCAAAAAGAACATTCGTTTTCACTCTCTTCTTTATCTGTGCACCTGTTCATGTGCAGACATTCTATTTGTTTTAATAGATCAATCAAACTTTCTTATTGAATTGGACAGGTGCTAATGAAACTTTAATATTTGCATTTTCGAAATAGCCCATTAGAGAGTGATAAATTTAGAAAATGAAACTTCTTTCTCTTAGGAAACGAGCATTCCATACTCACCTTCGTTGATACGTTTTCTTCTTGTTTTACACTAATCATCAGTTTCTTTCTGAATTCGAAATGTCTCACATTATACGGCAATGAAATCATTTTATTGAATTCAGTTACATGATAGGGAGGGAATTATGGAGTAAGATCTTTTGCAAATAAATAGTAAATGCACCTTGAAAACTACATTGTTCGGCTATCTTTCTGAATGTACATATCTCTCTAGTACTACATTGTTCGATTATCTTTCTGAATGTCCATATCTCTCAAGTACTACATTGTTCGATTATCTTTCTGAATGTGCATATCTTTCAACTGCACTGTTCGACAATCTTTCTGAATGTACATATCTCTCAAGTACTACATTGTTCGATTATCTTTCTGAATGTACGTATCTTTTAGCTGCATTGTTCGACTATCTTTCTGAATGTACATATATCTCAAGTACTACATTGTTCCATTATCATTCTGAATGTACATATCTCTCAGCTGCAGTGTCGACTATCTTTCTGAATGTACATATCTCTCAAGTACTACATTGTTCGATTATCTTTCTGAATGTGCATATCTTTCAGCTGCATTGTTCGACTGTCTTTCTGAATGTACATATCTCTCAAGTACTGCATTGTTCGATTATCTTTCTGAATGTGCATATATTTCAACTGCATTGTTCGATTATCTTTCTGAATGTGCATATATTTCAACTGCACTGTTCGACTATCGTTCTGAATGCAAATATCTATCAAGTACTACATTGTTCGATTATCTTTCTGAATGTGCATATCTTTCAGCTGCATTGTCCGACTATCTTTCTGAATGTACATATCTCTCAAGTACTACATTGTTCGATTATCTTTCTGAATGTGCATATCTTTCAACTGCACTGTTCGACTATCTTTCTGAATGTACATATCTCTCAAGTACTACATTGTTCGATTATCTTTCTGAATGTGCATATCTTTCAGCTGCATTGTTCGACTATCTTTCTGAATGTACATATCTCTCAAGTACTGCATTGTTCGATTATCTTTCTGAATGTGCATATATTTCAACTGCACTGTTCGACTATCGTTCTGAATGTAAATATCTCTCAAGTACTACATTGTTCGATTATCTTTCTGAATGTACATATCTTTCAACTACACTGTCCGACTATCTTTCTGAATGTACATATCTCTCAAGTACTACATTTTTCGATTATCTTTCTGAATGTACGTATCTTTCAGCTGCATTGTTCGACTATCTTTCTTAATGTACATATCTCTCAAGTAGTACATTGTTCGATATCATTCTGAATGTACATATCTTTCAGCTGCACTGTCCGACTATCTTTCTGAATGTACATATCTCTCAAGTACTACATTTTTCGATTATCTTTCTGAATGTACGTATCTTTCAGCTGCATTGTTCGACTATCTTTCTGAATGTACATATCTCTCAAGTACTACATTGTTCGATATCATTCTGAATGTACATATCTTTCAGCTGCACTGTCCGACTATCTTTCTGAATGTACATATCTCTCAAGTACTACATTGTTCGATTATCTTTCTGAATGTGCATATCTTTCAGCTGCATTGTTCGACTATCTTTCTGAATGTACATATCTCTCAAGTACTGCATTGTTCGATTATCTTTCTGAATGTGCATATATTTCAACTGCACTGTTCGACTATCGTTCTGAATGTAAATATCTCTCAAGTACTACATTGTTCGATTATCTTTCTGAATGTACATATCTTTCAACTACACTGTCCGACTATCTTTCTGAATGTACATATCTCTCAAGTACTACATTGTTCGATTATCTTTCTGAATGTGCATATCTTTCAACTGCACTGTTCGACTATCTTTCTGAATGTACATATCTCTCAAGTACTACATTGTTCGATTATCTTTCTGAATGTGCATATCTTTCAGCTGCATTGTTCGACTATCTTTCTGAATGTACATATCTCTCAAGTACTGCATTGTTCGATTATCTTTCTGAATGTGCATATATTTCAGCTGCACTGTCCGACTATCTTTCTGAATGTACATATCTCTCAAGTACTACATTGTTCGATTATCTTTCTGAATGTGCATATCTTTCAGCTGCATTGTTCGACTGTCTTTCTGAATGTACATATCTCTCAAGTACTGCATTGTTCGATTATCTTTCTAAATGTGCATATATTTCAACTGCACTGTTCTACTATCGTTCTGAATGTAAATATCTCTCAAGTACTACATTGTTCGATTATCTTTCTGAATGTGCATATCTTTCAGCTGCATTGTCCGACTATCTTTCTGAATGTACATATCTCTCAAGTACTACATTGTTCGATTACCTTTCTGAATGTACATATCTCTCAAGTACTACATTGTTCGATTATCATTCTGAATGTACATATTTCTCAAGTACTACATTGTTCCATTATCATTCTGAATGTACATATTTCTCAAGTACTACATTGTTCGATTATCTTTCTGAATGTACATATTTCTCAAGTACTACATTGTTCTATTATCATTCTGAATGTACCAATATATCTGAATGTACATTTCTCTCAAGTACTACATTGTTCGATTACATTTCTGAATGTACATATCTTTCAACTACATTGTCCGACTATCTTTCCGAATGTACATATCTCTCAAGTCCTACATTGTTCGATTACCTTTCTGAATGTACATATCTCTCAAGTACTACATTGTTCGATTATCTTTCTGAATGTACATATCTCTTAAGTACTACATTGTTCGATTATCTTTCTGAATGTACCTATCTTTCAACTGCATTGTTCGACTGTATTTCTGAATGTACATATCTCTCAAGTACTACATTGTTCGATTATCTTTCTGAATGTACATATATTTCAACTGCATTGTTGGAATATCTTTCTGAATATATAAATTTCTCAACTACTACATTGTTCGATTATCTTTCTGAATGTACATATCTATCAAGTACTACACTGTTCGATTATCTTTCTGAATGTACAAATCTTTCAACTGCATTGTTCGACTATCTTTCAGAATGTACATATCTCTCAAGTACTACATTGTTCGAATGTACATAATATAAATTCTTTCTGAATGTACATATCTTTCAACTACATTGTCCGACTATCTTTCTGAATGTACATATCTCTGAAGTACTACATTGTCCGACAATCTTTCTGAATGTACATATCTCACAAGTACTACATTGTTCGATTATCTTTCTGAATGTACATATTTCACAAGTACTTCATTGTTCGATTATCTTTCTGAATGTACATATCTCTCAAGTACTACATTGTTCGATTATCTTTCTGAATGTACCTATCTTTCAACTGCATTGTTCGACTATATTTCTGAATGTACGTATCTTTCAACTGCATTGTTCGACTATATTTCTGAATGTACATATCTCTCAAGTACTACATTGTTCGATTATCTTTCTGAATGTACATATTTCTCAAGTACTACATTGTTCTATTATCATTCTGAATGTACATATCTCTCAAGTACTACATTGTTCGATTATCTTTCTGAATGTACATATTTCTCAAGTACTACATTGTTCTATTATCATTCTGAATGTACCAATATATCTGAATGTACATTTCTCTCAAGTACTACATTGTTCGATTACATTTCTGAATGTACATATCTTTCAACTACATTGTCCGACTATCTTTCCGAATGTACATATCTCTCAAGTACTACATTGTTCGAATGTACATAATATAAATTCTTTCTGAATGTACATATCTTTCAAGTACATTGTCCGACTATCTTTCTGAATGTACATACCTCTCAAGTACTACATTGTTCGATTATCTTTCTGAATGTACATATCTCTCAAGTACTACATTGTTCGATTATCTTTCTGAATGTACCCATCTTTCAACTGCATTGTTCGACTATATTTCTGAATGTACATATCTCTCAAATACTACATTGTTCGATTATCTTTCTGAATGTACATATCTATCAACTGCATTGTTCGATTATCTTTCTGAATGTACATATTTCTCAAGTACTACATTGTTCGATTATCTTTCTGAATGTACATATCTATCAAGAACTACATTGTTCGATTATCTTTCTGAATGTACATATCTTTCAACTGCATTATTCGATTATCTTTCTGTATGTACATATCTTTCAACTGCATTGTTCGATTATCTTTCTGAATGTACATATTTCTCAAGTACTACATTGTACGACTATCTTTCTGAATGTACATATCTCTCAAGTACTACATTGTTCGAATGTACATAATATAAATTCTTTCTGAATGTACCTATCTTTCAACTACATTGTCCGACTTTCTTTCTGAATGTACATATCTCTCAAGTACTACATTGTTCAATTATCTTTCTGAATGTACATATCTCTCAAGTACTACATTCTTCGATTATCTTTCTGAATGTACATATTTCTCAAGTACTACATTGTTCGATTATCTTTCTGAATGTACATATCTTTCAACTGCATTGTTCGACTATCTTTCTGAATGTACATATCTCTCAAGTACTACATTGTTCAATTATCTTTCTGAATGTACATATCTCTCAAGTACTACATTCTTCGACTATCTTTCTGAATGTACATATCTCGCAAGTACTACATTATTCGATTATCTTTCTGAATGTACATATCTTTCAACTACATTGTCCGACTTTCTTTCTGAATGTACATATCTCTCAAGTACTACATTGTTCAATTATCTTTCTGAATGTAGATATCTTTCAACTGCATTGTTCGACTATCTTTCTGAATGTACATATCTCTCAAATACTACATTGTTCGATTATCTTTCTGAATGTACATATCTTTCAACCTCATTGTTCGACTATCTTTCTGAATGTACATATCTCGCAAGTACTACATTGTTCGAATGTACATAATATAAATTCTTTCTGAATGTACATATCTTTCATCTACATTGTTCGATTATCTTTCTGAATGTAGATATCTTTCATCTACATTGTTCGATTATCTTTCTGAATGTAGATATCTTTCATCTACATTGTTCGATTATCTTTCTGAATATACATATCTCTCAAGTACTACATTGTTCAATTATCTTTCTGAATGTACATATCTCTCAAGTACTATATTGTTCGATTATCTTTCTGAATGTACATATTTCTCAAATACTGCATTGTTCGATTATCTTTCTGAATGTACATATCTCTCAAGAATTGTCTCCCAACAGCTATTACAGTGGGTCCCCTCTCCCAACCTTCTCTGAGCCTACGGGGTCCATGTGACCTGGCCATTTAGCCCATGGTGTGCAAAAAAGTGCCGCTCAGAGGTAAAACAACCCAACCCAACTCTCAAGTACATTGTTCGATTATCTTTCTGAATGTACATGTATTTCAACTACTTTGTTCGACTATCTCTCTCAATGTAGATATCTGTCAAGTTCGACTATCTTTGCTAATGTACATATCTTTGAAGTACTTTGTTCGACTATCTTTGTTAATGTACATATCTTTCAACTACAAGAATACATTCCGCCTCTGGCGACAAAGAGGATGCTCGTTTTTAAGAGGATGAAGTTTTATATTTCCGTCTTTTGCATCCTTTAACTTAACAAAATTAACCTTAATTTAATAATGGCAATTAGAGTTAATGGATGATTGGTAAATATAAATATTTATACGTATAATACAATATAATACAATATTTGATTAATATTATGTAAACCTGTACATGGTAATATAAATATAATAATGTAGAGGAGGCATGGGGGAAATATTATACTGCATTGAAAATCGAGTTTCTTGTCTTCCTCCCCCTCCCCCCTTTGCATTTTTTCGGTTCGATTGTGTTTTGTCCACTCCCTCGATTTTTTTTTGTAGATCTGGTTCTGTACTTATATAACACAAAATAATTTCTCATTCATCCCTTAAAATGAAAACGTTGTGGATACCCAATCTGGAGATGAGGGCGATGAGGAGGAGTTGGCCTTCGCACTCAACAAACAAAATTGAAATTTCTGGCTAAAATATTGCATTTACAAAATTCATTTAAAAAATTCCACATTTTGTTCCCCCTAGTGATGTATATTAAAATCTTCCAGAGGATTTGAGAAATGAGAATCACAACATTTTTTCAAAACCTGTCCAACCGAAAAGATATCTTAATTTATCTCCAGAAACAAAACAGTTGAATGGCCTTAGACAGACGACAGTGAAAAAAAATAGCGAGTTTCGTTTTCTTGTGTTACTTCTTTTTCTGTGAAAACGAGGGTAAAAGAAATTTTTTCCGCCATTGTCTTCTATCTGATTCTTTGAGTTTTTATCTCTGTTTGAGAAAAATAATTTATAGAAGTCAGTTATAGTTATTAGTCGTCCCGTGGCCGAGTGCTTAGCGCGCTTGGCTACTGATCTAAGGGATCTGGCTCGAGCCCCGGGTAGAGCATGGACGTTTGTGTTATTTTTCTGCTGAGATCCCGCCATCCTCACAGACCTTCTACTATAGCGTATAAACTGGCAGGCTCCTGTTAGACCTCTGTGGCAAGCAGGTGCTTGAGAGGTATTTATTTATTTATAATCATTATATTAAATAATTTATGGAAGTAATTTATAGAAGTCTCCTACTCCATCTCTACTTCACTGTCATTGGGTCTCCGCACCTACTAACTAATACTAACTACTTTACTAAAACCTTTCCATTAAAACTATGCAAATAATTGCATCAAGGAGTCAAGCAAGGTTTTGAAAAAGATTAAATCTCTTTTGGCGAATATATACGCATATAAATATATATTAACGTTTGAATAGAGAAAGGGTCATGTTAAAAATGCAGTAACAGAAAGTAAACTGATTCTATAATACCAAGGGATCTCACGTTCCTTTCATTTTAAGGAATGCGAAATGGTAATATTGTGTCATATATTGAAGTATACATATATTAATACTAGCAGAATTACCCGGCGTTTCTCGGATCTGAAACTCTTTAAAGTATATAGTCCACGTCGCAAGCTTTCATTAACATAAAACTCATTATAATCGTTACGTCTCCCTCCTAATACCCCCTCTTGGCAAACATTTATCCCCCTCTTGGCAAACATTTATCGCCCTCTTGGCAAACATTTATCCCCCTCTTTTACGATAGGTCTGAAATTCTCTAAACTATTTAGGAAATGGTGTAAGCTTTCATTTAAGATAAAATGTATTACAATTGTTTCGTCCCCCCAGCTACCTGCCATGGTAAAAACAATTTAATCACCTCTTCTAGGGGAGGTTTGGAACACTCTAAATTCTATGATAGATGGCATTCCGCCAGTTACAAGCTTTCATTTGGCATAAACTCAATATTGACATAATTAGTTTGTTTCGTCTCCTCCCCTACTTCCCATGGCAAAAAATTTACCCCCCTTTTCTTGGGGAGGTCCTAAATTCTCTAAATTATGTAGTCGATGGCAATCCCCACCTGGAAGGTTTCATTTGGCATAAAACTCATTTGGATCGTTTTGTCTCCCCCGGGGTAAAAATTTTATCCCACTCTTTCAGGGTAGTTCTGAAATTCTCTAAAATATATATCAGATGTCACTCCCCCTGTGATTATGAATAACTGCTAATGCTAAGTATATGAGAAAAGTATATGAGCTAAGTATATGAGAGATATCGATGTTTAACCGCTAATGTTAAGTCTATGGGAATTTCGAGAAATTCAAACCCTTCCACTGCAATTTTGATTGACCCCAGCAGGTTCCCACATAGCTTATTGTCTTAGTCTAGGTGAAATGAACATTCATGTAAATTTTGATGTACCTAGCTCTTCTGGAGGCCGAGTGCATAAGCGGACACACAAACAAACAAACAAACTTTCCGCTTTATATCCATATTAGATATACAAAAATTCGACATGAGGAAATTAAATATAAAATGAATACAATAGCAGTTTTGAAGGAAGTCTTTCGTCAATTCGACTTCCGGAGAATTCGGACATTTGCCGAATTTTAACTGTTTCTGGTAAATATTGCGCAATTCTATGATTTCTGAATTTATAAATCTTCCGAAAATTTTAAAACACACCAATGGTAATATTGTTGTGTCATATTATGGAATATTTGTTAATTCTAAATTCTAAATGTTTAAATGGAATTATCAGAATACAAAATATTCATCAGGAGAAGTGCATTGCTGTGGAGGAGGGATCCTTATGATCTTGTTAAGCATTCGGACGAAGAGCAGAAAGTGAACTGATTCTATAATACCAAGGGATCTCACGTTCCTTTCATTTTAAGTTCTTTTCACACGTACCTAAAAGCAAAACCCGTATCAAGTCATTTGCGGACTTTCACGTTGCCTCCTGTTGTATTGAAACGAGTTCATCTGAATCTCACAGGAGCTAGAAGTTTAATTCGAATCTCTCCGTCTGACCTAAAGAGAGTTCCTCTTTTGAAAACAAATATCCGTTTTATTTTTGTCGCATGAAACAAAGAGAGAAAGGAAAGGCAGTCATTGTTCCATTGTTCAGAGCTTTTTTCTCGAATCAGTCTCTTATAATCCCTTGTTTTGCAGCTATAGCAAAAGCTCTATTTATCTGATTTCTAAGTTCATTGAAATGACAACGAAAGAAACTCACTGATCTTCATCTTCAATTATCATCTTAAGTGAATGATGCTGATTGGTTACAGTCAGTCATTCGATTATCTTCTTTAAAAGTAACGTAATGGCTTTTTTTTTTCAGTGTCATTTTATGGACAATGTGACAACCTTAAAAGTTTCCGTTTCCTGGAAACAAAACTTAATTAACATCATTTGTAGAGTTTTGTTTATTTCTTATTAGCGGATTTATCCGGCATTGCTGGGGTTTAAGAAACGCCTTCGTCTCCACGAAGAAGGTCATGTCCGGAATGTACTTCTCTTTCTCTCCGTTCCTGATTTAAAGTATTAATTTTACCCTTTTCCGAAACAATGGCTTTATCACGCAGAAATAGAAATAATTTAATTAAACTATTTCTTTTTTATTTATTCATGGGAACAATCATTTTCAATAATAAATAATTGGAAGTTTGAGAAATTCAAGCCAGCTACATCAATTTTGGTTGATCCCAGGGAGGTCCCCTGGACCATAGCCTGCATCTTCTCCTGGATGAAAGGAAAGTTCCTACAACGTTTACATCTTCCCCTGGTGAAAAGTTGTTCATACAAAGTTGCTTGTAGCTCTTTAAAGGATGAGTGCACAAACCTACAGAGAAACAAACAAACAAATATACAAGCTTTCTTTTTTATATATTACGTTTCCTTACATTTTAGTAATTCATTTTTTCCTGACCTCAGTACATGATACAAACTTTTTTAACTTGTAAAAACCTTAATTTAAGTTCTAGAGCGAGTTTTTATTTTTTCTGTATAAAACCTAGAGTTTCAATGACAAAAAGAGCTTAAAATATAAATCCCTTGATATTTGAGAATGATTCGTTTTTGATTTCTCTCTTTACGATGATAGAACAGAAACTAGGAAACAGAACTGAGAACGTATTGGTCAAAATTTTTGTTACACCAATCATCGCACCTTGCATTTCTGACAACCTACATAATACTTCAATGCATATGCATAAATTATTATACCCTTTTTGATGTATCTAAAAAAACAGATCTCATTTTAGAAAGCTCAAACAAAATATTCAAATTGTGAAGTTATTGTTTCAAGCCTTCGCAACTCCTACCTCTGAAAATAAATTCAACATTTTTATTGCAATTTTATGTTACAGCTAGAATGTAACTAAAACATTCTTGATTTAAAAAAATTTCTTTTCACTCTGAGTATTCCCATTTGTATATTAACGAACAGAGTAACAAATAGGCAAAGGGGAAAAATTCCCTCCCATACCCCTTATATTAATATTAAATTTTTATATAATGTTGATTTTTAACTAAATATGAATGAAATGGATGCATCGTTATGGGAAAAGAAACACCAAAAGAACAAAAAACAACAACTAGCCATTAAGTTCTCTCGTTGAGCTCGAGTTCAAGTTCATATATACAGGAAATAGACAGAAAAATTGGAAGCATTCCCATGTTAAGTCAATGGAGAGTCAAATTCGAAGATTTCTATTTTCTACAAAAAGCATTTTACAGGGAAATGGAACTAGATAAATTAAAATCTCATTCAAATCTCTCTCAATCTCGATTTTGAACAATATCCGTTCAGTACTTAAAGTGTTCTAGAAGTTTGAATATTCAACAACAGCAAAGTCAGTCCTAAGAAACTTATGCAAAACTATCATCGAAAAAATTATTTGCAGAAAATTCTAAAACATACACTTATTAAATACATCTTTTTCTCGATTTACATGATATTTGTGGCATGTGGTTGTATCTATTAATTCTAGACCAGGGACAGCTAAATGAAACCCTCCGGAATTCTGAACCTAGGTACAACTGCTCATTCCCATTTCCATTACTGTCGTTTTTTAATATTATTTTTTTGCTTCCATTACTCTCGAATGGAAACAAAAGTTCAAAGCTTGTCTAAATTGAATATTTTCCTTGTATGTCACAACATGGCACATACCTTTATAAATTTTTATCTATGCAAAATGTTCCTTTTTTATTTCTATTTCTAATTAGAGACGTTTAAGTAATACTCTGTACGAAAAAGCAATTTTGTTGTCTTTTGTTTCTCTTTTCAATTCTTCAAGAAAACGACATTAAACAAAATATTATATACTTAAGATGAAAATTGGTCAGGCAGGCTGTGATTCAGTTAATCTGAATGGTTGCAGTCTTGAGCAGGTGTCACAGTTTAATTATCTTGGAAGCTATGTAACTGATACTGATGATGTGCGGCATGAGATTAATAGACGAATAGGTATTGCTGCCGGGACTTTTCAGAATCTATGGAGAGTGTGGAGAAATAGGCGTATACACCTAAAGACTAAAATTAGACTGTATAATAGTTTGGTTCTTTCTAGGGTTAGTTATGGTAGTGAAACTTGGACACTTTGTAAACAAGATAACAGGAAACTAGATGCTTTTGATTCCAGATGCTTACGCAGTATCTGGGGCATTAGATGATTCAACTTTGTAATTAATGATGAGATTAGGCAAAGGAGTCGGCAATCTCCTTTAAGCAGCATATTGTGCAGAGAGAGATTCCGTTGGTTTGCCCATGTTGCCCGTATGGATAATTATAGATTGTCACATAGGGTTATGAACAGTGTACCAAAAAGCCTCAGAAAGAAGGGGAGACCTAGGATACGGTGGGTAGACAATGTCAAACAGGACCTTGTTAAAATTGGTGTGCAGTGGCCAGATGCAGTAGATGTAGCTCAGGACAGACTTGCTTGGAGAACTAAATTGCACGGTCTGGTTGGACCTCCGTAGCCCATGGCTGCTTGAGGATGATGATGATGATATATACTTAATACGCCTTTATGTTCTTGGATCTTAGTGTTTCAATAATCTCGGCAAATGATTTAACTTAAGGGCTACGAAAATTATAACCTATATGATTATTATTTGGCAAAAACAGTTTAACCTATAAACAGTATTTGAATTCAAAACATTACTAACAGTGTTTTTCTCATTTGCTCATTACAGCTGAGACACACAAAAGATGTTAACAGTTAAATGTTTTGCTTAGGAAACAGAACTGAGAGAGTATTGGTCACAATTTTTGTTATACCAATCATCGCACTTTGCGTTTCTGACAATCTACATACGTACGTAAATGCCTAAATGCATATGCATAAATTACTGTACACTTTTTGATGTGTCTGAAAAACATCTCATTTTAAAAAAGCTAAAAAAAGCATTTTCATTCCGAGTTCTTTGCTTTTACAGATAATTATAATTTGAAATTTTTGTTATCTAAAGTACCAAAATGAATCATTATCACTTGGATATAAAACACAATTGCATTCCAGTTAATGAGGAGCAGAGATTGGCTTTATCGGTTAGCTCTTCTGGCTCGTAATCTGCAGTCCTGGGTTGTAGTCCCAACTGTACCGCGGTTGAGATTTATCTCTGCTAACCAAACTGCTTTGGGTGAGGAAGGAAACACCGATGAGCTTCGACAATGCCGCCGTTGCTAGAATGGGTCATTAAACTGTGTGCTGGGGAGCCACACTTATGCAAGTTAAAGAACTAGCTGAATGACCTTTCTGTCACAAGAGGAATCTAGCTCCTAATAGTTGTCTAGTGGGTCAATTTCTCCTACACAGCTCCGAGTCATTAGAGTTCTTATGACCTTGCCATTTAGCTCATTGTGTGCAAGAAAAGCGCCGCTCACGGATAAAACAACCGATCATGAAACGAGATTTACAGGAAACGATGGAGGATCAATTCCATGATTTCGATTTCCTCTTTAAGATTCGTTTTGAAACGATTTTGGGAAAAATAAATCCATGCCAGAATGATGATGCCATTATAATAATGATATTTTCCATGAGAATTTAAATTTTTTTATCAAGCATGCGCCACAACTTTATCAAAAGAAATTCGGTTAAACTTGAATAAATAAGTAAAAAAAGATAGGAGAATCACTTAGTTATTAACATAAAAGTGTAGATTTGCAAAATGGTGAAATTTCGTGTTTTAATTAACGTTAACATTTTTCCTTCGCCAATTACATTTCTTCTTTTTTTATATGAAATAACGACCTAGGCCTTATCAGTTTACTTTTTGGTCAATGCCAACGAAGTCATCATGACATGATCCGTTTCCCGTATTTTTTTGTTATCATTGAACTAAACTGATCGCATCCGCCTTCGCTGAATGCTGGGATAGATTACTGTTGTAAAAACAAAACCAATGCCCTCGAAACACCGCAACCGCAACCGCTACTGAGACAGCAAAGATTAGGAAAAAAAGGAATCCGTTACTTTTTTTACCTCTTCGAGCAATGCCAAAATCACCCCAGATCCCAGCAGAGCACGACGCTGCCTAGGGAGGATAACCGGAGGGGATTTGGAAATGTGCGGTGGCATTAGTGATAGTGCATATCGACTGAAGCGCCTGTCGGTGGAATGAAACGAGTTACGTCATGTGCGCTCAATGTGTGGTAGTTGGCGTTGTGCAGGTTGGCGCGCAACTAAGAGACGGCTGCAAAATGTTGAACTAGAGTTGTGCTGAATACCATTGATTTGTAACAGTATGGATTATGGTGCAATTTTTTCACTCATTAATGTTTTTCATCGCCCGTTTTGAAAAGTTACGAAGGAACTAAAGACTTGCAACGCCCTCTAGGTAGGATCATAAAACTTAATATGTCTATAAACGCGGTTTCTCTGTAATATAAAAATTAATTTTTTTGAGTAACGTGAAAAGCAACCATCTTCCTGCTTTCAAAGCTCTTTCTAAGGCAGTGAAAAAAGTAATTAAATCTTTTTATCTAAAATCTGACTGCATTAAAAGTTTGACAAAAAATGTGAGCAATTCAATTATTGTAAATGCTTGTTCGTGTTGGAGTTCCCACTCTGTACAGTCGCTCAAAAAATATCCGAAAACTATGGTTGATTACAGAATTCAGAAAAAATATCGTGTACAGTCGCTCAAAAAAGTATCCGAACGCTATGGTTGATTACAAAAATCAGAAAAAATATCTGGCAACGATTTTTTCAGAAATTAATGATCTGACATCCTTCGTGTGCAGTACACGAAGGATGCCAGATCACTAATTTCTGAAAAAATCGTTGCCAGATATTTTATCTGAATGTTGTAATCAACCATGGCGTTCGGATACTTTTTTGAGCGACTGTACAGTACACGAAGGTTGTCAGATCACTAATAGTTAAAAAAAAAGTTGCCAGATATTTTTTCTGAATTCTGTAATCAACCGTAGTGTTCGGATACTTTTTTGAGCGACTGTAGGTTTTTGAGGTTTTCTCCTCTGATCCCGATTCTGACTTTGGTAAGAGGACACCAATTGATTTGGAAAGGCCGATGTCCATCGGATGGGACGTTAGTCCGTGGGCCGTGTCCATCCCTTTGTGTCCATCAAAGAACACGTTGGATGCCCTGGACACGCTGTTTCCATTTCTCTCGTAATAGCTGTCCAGTGAATCCATTTTTCCCTACGCAGAACTGAGCCGTTGTCGCCTTCGGATTGGTCGCTTAGTCCATTTTGCGCACAAACGTGTCATTCAGATATAAAATTACCAACATTTTCATAAACAAGAGGGATGAGGAGTGTGTCTAGATTAATAATTATGAATGATAAGTATGCAGAATTGTTTAATATTGTAATAATAACACGGTAACATGAATAGCACAGAAACTTTTTGAACTTTTCAGCTTTGATAAAGTTCGAGGCTTAATTGTTAAACAGTTCTAACTCACTGAATTTATCTCTCTTCATTAAAAAAGACAAATTTAAATGTTGTGCTTTTAAGAGACATTGGAAACCGAAAGACTTGACTATTGAGTGATGACTCATTGAAAAGAATGGTGACCTTCCTTCTATTTGCAGATTTTGATATTCCAAATATCGTTAGAATCTTTACTATTTTGAAGCATGATTATATTATTATAATATTATTATTATTATTATTTATAAGCATGATGAATCTCAAAGAACTTCAGTTTGAACAAGCAATTCGTATTTAATATACGGTTCGAGGTGCGAAGATAGTTTTATACGATCATAGGTTTAGGGATGCAATTGAAGAAAATCTTTCAGTATGTCAAAGACGATATGTGAGATCATGTCATGAATTAAAACAATGTTAACAATATTTTTGGTCATAACGAACCCTGACGCTAGATGGTATTTTAAAGTCATAACTTCAAAACACACTAGTGGCAAGTTAGAATCAAGTTGAGATTGTAAGAATAGCATTGATTCTCTAACAATCTGGCATTTGTATAAGCAAAATAAATATATTCATGATTTAGCCATCCCGTGGCCGAGTGGTTAGCGTGCTTGGCTACTGATCTGAGGGACCTGGGTTCGAGCCCCGGGTAAGGCATGGATGTGTGTGTGTGTGTCGTTTTTCTGCCACTAGTCTGCCATCCTCTCAGACCTTCTACTCTGGCATATAACCTGACAGGCTCCTATCAGACCTCTATGGCAAGCAGCTGCTTGAGGGGGTATTTATTTATATTTTTTTTATGATGAATAAAATAGAAATCTATTGGTATAAGAATCAAAGTATTTTCGTAACCAATAGATATCGGCACAATTTTCTGATTCATTTCTGTGCGCGTTAAAAAGCTGTTCCCTGATTCGCAGGGTCGTGTCCTTAAAAATGATGAAACTTACGAAACACTTCCCACTCAGATATACCGTCGTCATTTTCAAAGATTACAATGTAAAACTCAAATCTATGGAGTTATGCGAAAGGCATAATACATAAGAAAAAAATATATAATTTTCCCTCAAAGCGCCTGCCACTGAAGCTATTCTGTATAATACGCGAGAGAAGAGATCTGTGATCTGCGAGGAAGGCGAGATCTCAGACAACGTGAGAAAAGGAACAGCCATGCGTTTATCAAGAGCTCGAACCCAGGTCCCTTTAAATGCGCAACCAATCACGCTAACCACTCTGTGCAATAAAAAAATTATATTTATTTTATTCAACAGTAATGAAATTGCTGTGTAATAATTATTACGCATTATACACAGCGCATTATATACAGCTTCAAATTTCTTACTAATTAGTTACTTAACAGCATTTTTAAATACACAAGTGTGTCTCAGACTCGACACCTGAGACGCAGGTTAATAACTTTGTCCATTAAGACGATAGTTTCTTGTGTTCCATTTATATGGTCACCTTGCTAATCCCTGATCGGCAATAACATTCATAAAGAAGGCTTGATGGGCAGAGAGCTTAGATCTTTAATCAATAAAGAAAGATCTCATAGTCTTGATCTTCACTCCAAAAAAATGGTGTAGGTTATGAATAGCGTTATTTATTCACGCAATTTATTCATTAGTATATTGTTAATAAGAAATATTTACAATGGTCTCTAGACTTTCGTGTTAAAACATTTTGCACTGAACTTAGTCCATTTGTTGAATATTATGTTCTACGTCAGAGAGTTTATATATCATTCTCCGTTTGGTATTTCCAATTCTTAATGTGATAATTTTGAGCTTTTTTTTTCCTTTCAACGTAATTTATGCATTTACTTGGTTTAATTATATGTATTATTAATTTTTGTATAAATTAAAATTGTACAGCATTCAAAGAAATAATCTGGCGAACAACTAATATTTTTTGAATACTCTGATGCAGTCTAGGAATAAAGCGATCGCCAGATTGTACATACAACTGGATCACTTAGGAATGATTATTTCATTCTTTAAGTCACGGTTCATACGTAAACAATGATTTCATCTACATGAAAACAAATTCCAACAGAAAACAAGCAACGCTTATTCTTAAAATCTGAATTTAAGAAAGTCACAATGAGTTTTGTTTTTCGGAATTGGCAAATGTGAAAAAAACCGCCTCTTTGCCTGGAAATCTCCAGGTTGATCACCATTTGTTCTACCATTTAAGTAAGGGGGCGTTTTCCCTTTGAAAGAAAGCATGAGGGAATTCACTTACGTCAATTTTTATTATTATTATTTGTTATGCTTAAGCTGGATTCTGAATCACTGAGGTATGTTCCATGAAGCCATAATGATAAAAGCTACAAATCGGAATTGTGGAAGAGGAACTAGCTCTGAAGATGTTTCTGAAATAATTTCAATTATTCTCGTTCGCTGTTGTTCTTCATCATATTTGTATCATTTTCACCACCTAATTTTAAGTAATCGTACTTGGAAAGGGAATAAGTATCTGGAAGAAAAGTTATTGGCTCGTTAAAAAAGCGCGCCGAGATATAAAGATCAAGTGTGTTGTTGCTAATATGGAGGATAGGTAAATGGCTTTTCAATACATTCAGGTTTCATTGGCAATTTTAATATCCAATGACACTTTTTCTTTATCTGCTAAAATGTTTTCTAATATTCTAAATAAAGAGTCAGGTGAGACGCCTGGCAATTACTCAGGGCCTCGCGCTTATGGAGGCCAGAACTTAAATCGTATCGTTGTTAGAAAAATTTCGAATAATTAATAATTATTCACAACTGCCATAAAAATAACGGATGTAAGGATTACGAAGAATTTTTAATTTTTTTCTTTAATCTATTAATCTTTATCATCATTAATGTATATCATCATCATCATCCTCAAGAAACCGTAGGCTACGGAGGTTCAACCAGATTGTGCAATTTAGTTCTCCAAGCACATCTGTCCTGAGTTACACCTGCTGCATCTGTTGGCATTGTCTGCTTGACATTGTTTTCTGCCCACAGGATTCTGGGTCTCCCACTCTTTCTGAGGCCTTTAGGTACACTGTTCACAGCTCTATTCGCTAATCTATTGTTATGCATACGGGCAACATGGCCAAACTAATGGAGTTTCTCTCTGCACAATATGGTGCTCAAAAGAGGTTGTCGACTCCTCTGCCTAACATCATCATTACTTACGAAGTTAAACCATATAATGCCCAAGATACTGCGTAAACATCTGGAATCAAAGGCATCTAGTTTCATGTTATCTTGTTTACATAACTAATTCTAGAAAGAACCAAACTATTATACAGTCTAATTTCAGTCTTTAGGTATACACTAAGTTGAAAAAGGTGTCCGGATACTTCCATTTATTTGAATGGAAAGTCACTTTCAAAGCTCCCTATAATAACATTGAAAATAAACCTTTTACGCAAAAACTGTTATTGGCTATAAATTGTAGATATCACTCAAATCTCTCTAAATATATTTACCGCAATATTCGTTTAATATTCAAAGAATGAATGGAAAATGAAGCATTTATCTTCAACTTTTGACACTTGTGAAAAAATAATTCAATAGATAAAACACAACTTTTGTAACAATTTGTTCACTAACATATATTAAATATCTGAAGTTTGTGTGACGATTTTTTAAGATTTCATCAATTTGGAGGCAATGTGATGAAGATGATTCTTCGATCAATATTTAAAGAGTCATTGAAGCGGGACAATTTAAGAGCAGACGACACTGTCACATTGTCTCCAAATTGATGAAATCTTAAAAAATCATCATACAAACTTCAGATATTCAATTTATGTTAGTGAACAAATTGTTACAAGAGTTGTGTTTTATCTACTTGAAGTATTTTTTCACAAGTGTCAAAAGTTGAAGATAAATGCTTCAGCTTCCATTCATTCTTTGATTATTAAACGAATATTGCGGGAAATATATTTACAGAGATTTGAATGACATCTACAATTTAATGACGTTGGCATTCACAAAGTAATCGCCAATAACAATTTTTGCATAAAAGGTTTATTTTCAATGTTAGGGAGCTTTGAAAATGGCTTTCACATAACATGAAAGTGTCCGGACACTTTTTCAACATAGTGTACCTCAATTTCTCCACACTTTCCATAAATTGTTAAAAGTCCCAGCAGCAATCCCTATTCGTCTGTTTATCTCATGCCGCACATCACCAGTATCAGTTACATAGCTTCCAAGATAATTAAACTGAGACACCTGCTCAAGAGTAGAACTATTAAGATTTACTGAATCACATCCTGCCTGACCATTTCTCATCACTTTATTTTACTCTCTGTTATAATCAAACCAACTCTACTACCAGTCTCATCACAACTCCAATGAAAGATCGCATCAACATCATTTTCCAAAAGGGCCAAATCATCAGCATAATCTAAATCAGAAATTTTCATATCTCTAGACCACTTAAACCTAAAATCTTTCCCTTGCAGTGAATTTCGTATAATATAATTAATAGCCAAACTAAAGAGAAAAGGAGACAAAATGCACCTTTATTGAACATCAGGAGCAATGTTAAATTAATGCTACAAGCCTTACCAACTCTCACTTCATTATGCTAACTAACTTGTCTGTTATGCCATACGATCTCACGATCAACACAACTTAAGGTGGTCAATAGAGAGAAAAGCCTTTTTGAAATCAACAAAGCTAGTAACCAAAGGTTTCTGAAACTCAACATTTCTCAAGAATCTGCCTCGTCATATACCCTGAGTATCTCTAAATATGTGTTTTATAACGATGATGTCATTCTGTCGCTATCGGAAAACACGAATATTGGGAGATTGAGCGAGAATTTCGTATATGAAATCCCTGGAATGAATCATTCCTCATTACAAATCTTTCCATTGAGCGGATGAATTTTAAAGCAGATGTTTTCGTTCACCCTAGATGAAACGCAGATTGTTTTCGTTCCACATTTCTATTTCAAATACTTCTCGAATTATAGCCACTGCAACTCGGCTCCGAGACTCTCTCTCTATAGTTGCATAAAATTTATTCTATACTTCTAGCATCCAGTTTCATCTATCCACTTTACATTCACAATTAGAGGATTTCGTCTTTTGCGAATGCAATGCCAGTTTTAAAATCCTCGTGACAAATATTACTCAGGATTTCATTTGCTCACTTTTCTTTTTATTTGTGTAATATTGTACTAACAGCATTAATGACGTTGGCGTTCACAAAGTAATAGTCATTAAAGGTTTGAAGTTTTCTTGTGATATTTGCCGCTGGGCCATTATAAATTTTTGCAGCCCAAATCTTTTTTGTTTCTTTCCTTTTTGTACTAAAAGTATACTTAACTAATAGCTGACCTTTTCTTTCTATTGCAATGACATTGTTATATACAAATACACTTTATTGAAATGGCGTTAAGTGGCCATGGATATGAAAAGAAGGTCAAAGGAATTTTTCAAGGAGTTTGAAAGATCACCTACGAAATTTATTATGAGGTAACCTATCCCTCAGTATACACGGTACTCGGTTACTTCGGTTTTGCACAGTCAAAAGATGAAATCGGTTTCGATTTACACGGTGGTGCTAACTTTTAAGTACTGGAATCAAATACTGGTAATGATTTTTAAAAATACTGTAATTAGAGGTCATTACTCGTTTTGATTACCATAAACCGTTTTGATCACCTTTTCACACTGTCAAATATTTAATGATTATTAGGTATTGCAATAACGGATCATTAGAATTTATAGTCAGCAATTAAGAGATTAATGGTTTATTTTGCCATAGATATATTTCATTTAGATATTTTTTGCCCATCTTTTTTTTTTGCATGCTCGCTATGGTTCCGAATCATTACCAAAAGTGATTTTGGCTATGAGTTCTATTTTTTTAACTTTAAATTAATATAGAATATTCTTTCTTAAAATAGCATTTTTCAGAACATGTTCAATGTCCACAGTATTCCTTTTACTCTTCAGCCAATGAGAGCTGTCGCGGCATTGCATACACTATATGTTTTCGGATAATGAAAGTTAGGGCGGCGTACTGCGCTTTCCTCAGTTTCAGCGTCCGCCGTGGTTTTTCTTTCTTCTACTATTTCGTGTTCTGATGAACAATTTCTGCCCCATAATGATGCCACACGGTTGCTTATTTTTTTGCCAGATCCATCTTGTCTCCCAACACTGGTAAGTCCGCGTTGCGCAATGCACTTAAGTTACTTTGTTAAATTTTTCCTACATTATTGTTCACTTGCAGATTGATCTGCCGTTGCTCGGGTCTGAAACTCTTTAAAATAGAGAGTAGATGGCACTCTCTATGTCGCACGATTCCGTTTGGACTCCACCCGCACTCTTTTAAAGAAGGTCTAAAAATATCTAAACGAAAGGGGGGTATCAGAATTCTAGTAAGGGTAATAGACGGGAAAATTTTGAACTTGATCATATTTAATTAATTTTTCACGAAATATTTTAATGACCTGTAAAACGTAGGGGAAAATATTATACTGCATTGGAAAAGCAGTCTCCCTCCCCCCCGTTTTACATTTTTCCGGATTTTCCGGATCGATTGTATTTATCGTCCCAATCTCGATTTCTTTCTAGATCCGGACCTGCTCTAAAATGTAGAGTAGATGACACTCCCTTCGTCGCGAGCTTTCATTTGGCACAAAATTCATTGCAATGGAATGAAGCCCCTTCCCCTCCGGTTAAATTTTTCTTCCTCTCTTTTAGGGGGAGGAAAGAAATGACCATATTTTTCGAGTTACCGTATCCCCAGGTCAGAAGTTTCTAAGCCAAAAAAGTCATTGCCTAGCTCAGATAATTGAACTTTTCAAATCATTTCGTACTATATCCAGAGTTCCTCGGATATAGTTTACCAGACATATGCAACTTTGTAGCAAAAGAAAATTTAATACGGTCTAAGTTGTACACCAAAAAAAGACATACTGCGAAAAGACTATTATTACTGAAACATTATTATTAAAAATATTATTTATTGCTTAACATAATATTTAAAACATTTACTAATTAACATATTTTATAAGATATATGCTTATCAACTTTTAAACATTTTTCCAATTAAGTTAAAAATTTTTACTTCCTATATGAATTCTTTAATTTCCACGGAAACGTTCGTGTCTTTACCAATTCAAAATAAACAATAACTTAATCACGCGAAAGTAGAAAGAAATTAATTGATGCATTTCTTCTTTTGAATTTATTGGTGGCAATAGTAATTTGAGTAACTTTCAACCATTAATGTAAAGTCTTTCATCGAAGTTTATCCTTTGTTTTAAATTCCATGTTGTTCACATACCGTTGTCAGTTGAAGAAGCATGAGGTTTTTCACAGGCTTTGTGCATCAGGAAGCTCCAAGTTACCTCTTAGCCATTCCGATTGAATGAACCATTCTGATTAACATATCCCTACTTAGAAAAGGAAGCAAATGCGTTCCGAGTTAAATCAAGCTTCATAGAAGAACCAATCAGATCAAATTGAAGACGCACACTGCTGTTGTTTTAAATAGGCAGATTATTCTTTAGGTCAATAGCAGTCCGTGGCGGGTTGATGATTTCTATAAATGTGAAGATGAGAATTGTGGAACGAGGAAAACCCACAACGGACCGTGAAACGCCGAACAGCATCTCGTTAAAATGGATTGGCTGCAGAAATACAAGAGCCATTTTAGTCAGGTCGTTGGAGATCTGCTGAACTGGTTAGTAACGATATGCAAGAAACAATGGGTCAGAAATCATTGGACCAGAACTGTTTAGCTACCTGACGAATCCTACCGGAACTAGAGAAAAACATTCTTTCTAACTTTGGCAACTTTTGAAAGGCGAGGAGATTTGAAATCGACCCAGTCTCTGGCAAGATGCCAAGCAGAACGTCCTTGCCAATTAAGGTTAAGAAGTCTATTAAACGACAAAAAAGAAACAGAAACGAAACTTCGAATTATCGACACCAAAAATACGCAATTATTTGTATTTTGAATTTGTTTCCATGCCGTTCTAATAATATTCTTTACATGCTGGTAATTTAAGACAGACATGTGAGCTGGGTATGGATCCTCTAAACCTTGAATCCATTTGAAAACACCGTTTAAAAATATTATATACTTCAAAAAACAAGGATTTCTGTCATTAAAAGCCAATGTCGGCTTTTAATGACAGAAAATGTGGCCGTTGTGTCCTCAGTTCACATTTGTTGTTCATTTGCAACTTTAAAATATTAAAGAAATTTTAAAGAGACGTAAAATTCGAATAACTTTATTCCCTTAAAGACCGCTAATTAATTCGTAATTCATATCCCTTATTAATAAATAATTAAAAATAATAACACATATATATATATGTAATATTATAAATATATAATAGCATATATATAAATAACATACATATGTAAATGTATCTATTATGGTGAAATAAACTTTTTTTAAATTAAGATCAATAAACTTTCTTGATTTCTGGACTAAAAAACACAATTTACCAGTTATGATAAACTAAAGCTTACTTCGGATTCCCTACCTACCCCGTTGAGTGTTGGAGATGAGTTCCAGGAAATTGGAGCGCTAATTGAATCAGAGCTCTACAGGGCAGCTGTAGCGTAGTTCCAGTTGAGGTGCATTCCCAAAATAGTAATTTATTACCTAGGATCAACATATTAGGAGTTTATTGGGTTACTTAAACAATAATACAGATGATAAATATGATTTTATAAAAACATTCTGCGTTATTAAATCTAATATATGTATTGGATATTTTATTTTTTATATTATAGTTTGTTTGTTTGTGTGTTTGTTTTGTCTGTCTACTTATGCACTCCGCCCCCAGAACAGCTAGAGGCACCGAAATATGCACGAACCTTCTCTTCACCCAGGGGAAGAATATAAACTATGTGCCAACCCACTGGGGTCAACATAAACTTAACAGCTTTTTGGCGAAGATTGTGCCGGATAGATCAACTATCAAAATAACAATAAAACACGCACTAGAAGAAGAAAAAGCAATGAAATTATTTCAAACTACTTTATTAGAAACTTTAGTCTGTGTCTGCCTTCTAATAAAATCAGAAACAAAAAAATATTTAATAAAACCTAAAATAATCGCAAACCAACACAAGTGGAAAAGTTGCTTTTTCGATTTCAGTTATATAAAATTATGTTTTATGCGTTTCACATCTTTTCGCCTGAAATGGAATGTCGATCTTTTACCAATATCCTGATGAAAGTGGCAGGAAAGATTCCTGTGATGAACTCAAAAAATGCAAAGAGCTTTTTCACATAATGATTGCAATAGACGTTGGTTTTGAACACACTAAAGGAAGAATTGGTCATAGTCATTAACGCAAAATTATTTCCTGGGAGGGCCCGAAACTAAATTTAAAGGTTGGGGGAGGATTCCGAATTGAAATAAATGTTATTGAAGGAATAAAAATTCGATATGAGTGCAAATTTTTTACGCACTTTCCGTAAAGTAACTTCATACATAATAATTACAAGTAATAGATCTGAAACAAATTAATATATTCAAAATTTCTTTTTCAAAATTATGTTATTCTAATATTTTCCAGTCCCTGAATTTCAGTAAAAATTCCTCTCCCCTGGTAGTTACCTGGTTATAATTTTATGAAAGTGAATCACACTACTATTTTACGAAAATATACCCCGGCGATATAAATGCTAATGCGCTTACCTTGAAGCCGCAGGATTATGCATCAGCATGTGTATGCAACATGACGCTAAGGCAGAATTTTGAAACGGCTTTGTGAAGGCTACGTATTAATGAGCGCGATGATGTACTTATTAACATGTGTAGAGCCTTTAGAGAGCTAATAACAAAATCCCGTTATATTTAAAGAAAAAAAGAAGTTAAAATGCAATGCTACCTATTTTGAAAAGAAAATTTCTAATCGGAAAAATCTATATTAAGAGGAAAGTGAAGAATGAGTAATTTCGTTCATAGCCAAATCGATTTTAGCTCAACCTTATTGCCATCAAAATTTCTATATCACGAGTGTTGACCATCTTCTTCGGGATACACCTAAGCAGAAAATGAAAAAAAATCAAAACGTAATGATCATGAAATTCCTAATCCTAATCTATCCAACGAGATTGAGTTTTTACTGCTCACTTTCTGATGCAAAAGAAAATGCTTTAAATGAAATTTTCAAATTATTATCGCAATTTTAATATATGTATAGTGTTAGTTTAACATATTTTTAGTTAGGAACATTCAGGTATAGCAAATGAGATTTAAGTCTGAGACGAGTGGGTATTCTAAAATCGCGTGTCTCTGAGAGAATGGTTACTTTTTTCAAACGCCAACCTCCAAGAAAACGTAAATGGAGAGTGGGTAAAAAGAGAACTCGGATAATTAGGAAGGAAATTGGGGTTTTAATATTTTATTTTTGTTTTAATGCAATTGTGGTAATTTTGAAATTGCAAACTTATTCCTTTTGGAATTTTGACATCAACTATTTTTAATTTAATTAACTATTACATGACAGTGAGAAATGAAACAAAAATATTTTTCGGAGTCATATACTAAAACAAGAGGTTATAGAAAATGCGTGTAAAACGAATAAGTTATTTACTGCTCTTATAGTTGTAAATTATTCATCAATATTTTTAACCTTAATTCAAAGCGATGTGTTAGTTAGTCCGATAGGGCGTTAAACCTCTGTTACTTGTTTCAGAGACGTAGCCAAGCAGTGTGCTGACACGGCCAACAAAGCTTCAAAGAAAACTCCATATTTAATTTTTTGAAGCATTATAAGGGCAGTCGTAAATATCTTATGGGTTCTACTGACGAAGCCTCAAAATTTTTACCTCTGTTATGCAGCTACCGTGTATAGAAGATCCTTCATTATGCAAATTATATCTCTGATCTGTCAATAACAAGTTTCCCGTCTGAATCAAGGAAAGGAAAAATCGGCCCTGAGTTTTAAGAGATCTCTGTAACTTTGATGCATAGAAAAAAATATACTTTGAAGTATACTGAGTTAATCCCTTGTCTTAAAACATCCCGTTCTACATCCGAATGAAAAAAATCTCCACTATAAAACTGCATTTAAATATGAACCACCTTTCAATTTTTTTCCTTTAGAAAAAGTGCTTTATTAGTACATGTGTATAAAATGATTCCAGTTATGAATTCTCTCTGCAAAACCTTTGTTGTCTGCGGTAAATATTAATGTTAATTGTTTGTTTGTTCAGTGCCTGGCGCTTTTGATTGCCCATGCCTCAGATCCAAGGCACCAGAGCGAAGCCGGGGTGTCCGCAGTTCTACCTCCTACAGGACCATCAGCGGTGAGGACCGTCCGCAGGTGCACATGCAGGACGCCGCTGTCGAACATGAGACCCGCTCAGTCCCACAGAAGAACGGTAAGTTGTCCTTCTCTTGACACGCTCCGCTGAATAGATGAGCCCTATGTATGGACGCAATGCGCCTCAGATGCTATCTCTCCCACTTGGGCTAGCTCATGTAATCCTAAACGCTGCCTCTCAGTTCTCACAATTCAGTTCATCGGTTCATATCATAACTACTCCGTTAACATTCCTCCTTCACCGAAATCCAACGCCCCCCCCCCTCACTCCTGTGCTCTGTATGCCGAAAAATAGCAAAGAATATCAAACCGCAATAAGTTCCAAAGTAACGATTGCCTTTTTCCCACCTCTTCGAATCGTTTTGTTTTTGTTTCACCTGAAATATCCCAGAAAAGGATTCTTTGGGAATAGTGCAGAATCCGATTGTCCCTAAGGCAGAAGTTTCAGGAATGGTGAGAATATTTGCCGCGAAACGATTATTATGGGATAACATTGAGGACAAAAATTCTCAACTCTTTTGCTCAAAATCAACAAATGCATTAACGCTATCGCGTGAAATAAATTTGGTGCAAGATAATCATTAAGAGTGGAGTATTTACCAGAGAGTGATGTGTATCATTTAGCTTTTCCTTTATAATGGTATGTGTGATGATTTCCCATTTCTGATGAATGGAAGGGGAGGGGATACTAACACAAGTTCTTTTATGCAGGATGTTAGTGAAACGAAGTTTTATTGAGGAAAGTTCTAATCCTTTGAATCGAAGCGTTTTTGCAATTCCGACCTCTCAGATCAACTAGTGTGTGCTAGTTCATCTGTTTCTCTATTGGTATACAGTTTCTCATTTTCTCAATGGTTCTGAAACAGTTATGAATGAATTCGGTTCACATCAGGATATTTCTCCTTAAGGCGATGAAAAAGGTCCATTGGACTCCTCATGTCCTACAATACAGCATCTTTTTTGAAACCTCAGCACCGTACTTATTGATATTTTTTAAATGCAGAATCGAAGATGCGTGGAGACGGACAGAATCAGATTTTTGAAAATGACTTCTCTTCCAGAGTTAACATTGAAATGGACAATGGTATCGTTCAGAATTGTGCTTTAATGTATCTTTTGACAGAGGTCTACAAAAGGCCCAAAATTGTTAACTCTTATCAAAGAATTTCATCCTAAAAACGGATAAGTTTGACAAATTTCTTTGCCACGACGAAAAATAATTTAACAAGTAACACCTGCCGTTTCCAATTATTAGTAAAAAATTTAATTTATATTACTTTATAAAATTTAATAATTGTATTTGCTGAAAGCTATATTTATTGATTACATCTGTTTCTGATGTTGTACTCTTAGAAGTGCCCACAATTGAATAAACGTTGAATATGTATTTATATACAGAATTTAATTAGATATGCTATAACAGATAATTTAAAACAGGGATTAAGGACCTAGTTGCTATCTGTTTGCTACGCCTTCAGTGAGGGTTGGGTTGTTTTACCTATGAGCGGCACTTTTTTTGCACACAATGGGCTAAATGGCTAGGTCATAATGACCCCGAAGGCTCATAGGAGGTTGGGGGAGGGGACCGACTGGAACAGCTGTTGGGAGGCAGATGATAGCCTCCTATCGAGGCCATCCAGCGTGTTCTTTAACGTGCATAGGGTATGGCTCCCCGGCAACGGTTTAACGTCCCATCCGACAGACGGCGGCCTTTCCAAGTCCGTCAGTGTCCCTACTGACAGTGGGCTGAGCAGGAAGTATTGCGGATAAATTTTTTTTTTTTTTTGCGGACCTGACAACTGGATCAGCGGAGATAAATCTCAACGCTGACCCAGTTGTAATCGAACCTGGGAACTACAGATTACGAGCCTGGCGCACTACCGACTCAGCCACTTTCACACACACCCTTCAGTAAGAACTCGGATGAAATGAGAAAGATATGTTTTACGAACAACTGTAAGATATTTTGCATTCTGTTAAAAAAAGAGATATTACACTTGTGCTGGTGACGTCAGATAAGAGGTTTGACTAGGATGATAGGTCCCATTGGTATTTGCAATGGCAATGAGGAAGTAATAGGGTAGGTAAGTAAACGGTTACGTGAAAATACTATTGATTACATATTAAATAACGACAAGTGGTCTAACACTATAAGGTATAGTAGGTCGTATAGGGGAGCTAAAATTTTGTCCGACCATTAACTTGTTAAAAGTGTCTTGAAGCTGAAGCTTAAAAAACTTTATTCTAAGGTTAAAAGAATTACTTTAACACCGAAGCTCTGAAAGACCCTCAGACAGCTGAAACTTATCTTACTCAACTCATTACGACAATCACCGTTCGTTTACTGCTGAGGTTACGAATGAATGAGACCATTTTAAACAGGCTGTTCTGGAAACCAATAATAGAGTTTTACGTAAAATGGAACACAGGAGAGAAAGAAAGCCATTTGAAAGATAAAGCTATCCGCCTAATTCTGGGGGGGAAAGGTGGGGGAGTGCAGAACCTAACTTAACCAATTTGATCCTGCTGATATTAACAGACGGCATTATAAAGAGCTTAATAATTGTATAAATGATCAGTTGAAGGCTGATAAGAATCTTCGGTATTGAGTCTTCTGGCTGATAGAACAGAGAAAGCACCATGGTGTGCAAAAAAAGTGCCGCTCAGAGGTAAAACAATCCAACCTAACAGAGAAAGCTGCTAGAGAACACAGCAACACATAGGTGTATCAGATAGTTAATATTTTGTGTAGGAGAAAACAGAATGGCATTCAGGTATTAAACGATAAAGATGAGAAGGGTACTGAAAGTGAGGTTTCTGCCACGGCAAGTTGGGATGAGCATTTCAGAGAAGTACTGAAAAGTGTGATTAGTTCTACTCCTATTGTTTGAAGTGACAGTAGCTATATTACTGGTTTCGAATGTTAGTCCTATTTCAATATCTTAATTTGCTTTGGCTATCTCTTATTAAGGCTTATTTATTAATTATTTATTAATTATTATTATCTTATTTATTAATTATTTGGCTATCTCTATATTAAAACTACAGAAGTCTGCAGGAGCAGATGAAATCACAGCTGAATGACAAGTGCTGTGAATGACTGTTGTCAGTGTGAATATTTTCTGTGATAAAAGGGTTGTTGCGTTGGTTAGCGATATTTAAGAACTAGCGGTGTTTAAGAAAAGGGATCGCAGTTATTCTGATAATTATAGGGGAATCAGCCTACTCTCTGTTTCAGGGAAAGTTCTGTCCATTATTTTTCTTAACAGAATTTAACATCTGGTTCATGAACAACTAGAGGATGAAAAGGGACTGCATAGACAAAATCTTTACTCCTAGACAGATTCTCAAGAAATGTTTAGTTTCAACCCTATGGTTACTTGCTTTCTAGATTTCGGAAAAGCTTTTCATTTTGGTGACAGCCATAATTTGTGGTTAATTGCCAGATTATGTGGCCTTCTTTATAAGTTAGTAAACATAAACATACTCTGTAATGAGTCATGTGTAAGAGTTGATAAGGCTTCTAATGATTGGTTTAGAATTACTACTAGATTTCGACAAGCCCACATTTGTCACCTTTTCTATTCAGTTTGGTTATTAATTATGTTATGAGGAATTCCTTGGAAGGGAAAGATTTCGGCTTTAGATAGTCTAAAGGAGATCTGGCCAACCACGACTCATAAAGCAAATAATCAATGTACCGAATCTAGCTTATTTCTTCCAGTGTTTTTGATGTAACATTTTCAGCTACATACCTAAATGATTTCGCCAATTCACAAGACTTACCACAATATAAATATTTTTGTCTTTAAAACAACACGTTTTATTGATTCCTGGAAAACGCAGTTTTTTTCTCTAGCTTTATTACTCATTAGAAATGTGTGTATGTTTTTTTTAAGGAGGGAAATTTTCCTGCGGCTCTTTAAATGTGTAGTTTTTTCCCTAGTGGTTCTTGACAAAGTTTGCCACCCCTGGTCTAGGAATATGAAAATATCTGACTTAGATTTTGCTGACAATTTTAAAAAATAATGTTCAACAGATTAATTAATTTCTTAGGTACTGGTAAAAGGACAGGTTTATCGATAAACAAAGACAAAATTGAAGTGATGGAAATTGGTAAGATGGCGATGCTTCCGTTTTGTTTGAACAAGTTTCTTCTCTTACTTATCTCGTGAGTAAGTTACAAATACTGGTAATGTACAACATTGCTTGATGGTACCTTTAAGAATTTGTGGAGCTTATGGAAAAATAGGCGAATTCTTCTGAAGACTAATATTAAACTACATGTTAGTTAGAACTAGCCTGTATATAAATGCAACAACTGAAACTCAGAATAGACATATATGGAGCACTAAGTGGCACAGTCTGGTTGGACCTCAATAATCCATGGCGGGTTGAGGATAATTTTATATACTTTTATGTCAGTCCATTTTCGTAAAGACTGAACATGTCAGCAGCATTTGCAATCGACGGCAACAACCTTTAATCCATATTTCGAATCAATTAAATATTTATCCAGACATTCAAATTAGACACCGAACTTAACACTTTCATAACGTTAAATCTTCGTATTCTAGTGCTTAGTCAAAAACCATGAGTTTGCTGAACTAAATACAAAATAGCCAGGTCACAAGGACCCCAAGGCTCAAAGCAAATTTGTTTGAAATACTGGATGGCTGTTACGTACAGACAGGAACCAATCAGCGTGTTCGCTAATGTGAACATTCTACAGCACCCTCCTGTACACGGGGTCCTTAACAAACTGATTGTCTCAACAAAATCAGAAATTGGTTGAGGGGAACAAATCAGATCTCTCGAGTAATTGGGGCCCGAACCTGAGAGCGTTGGATTATTTGTTTGGTGAGCTACTTCCCACTCAAGCAGTTACTTGCCACAGAGGTCTGACAGGAACCTCTATGCTTAATGCGCCATGGAAATCTATGAGACAGGCGAGATCTCAGCAGAAAGACAATACAAACATTCATGCCTTACTTAGGGGCTGGAACACAGGTCACTTTGATCAGCAGACAACACAAACATCCATGCCTTACCCAGGGGCTCGAACCAAGATCCCTTTGATCAGTAGACAATAAAAACATCCATGCCTTTCCCAGAGGCTAAAACCGAGGTCCATTTGATCAGCAGACAACACAAACATCCAAGCCCCTTTTCCCAGGGGCTCGAACCCAGGTCCCTTTGATCAGTACACAGTAAAAGCATCCATGCGTTTCCCAGAGGTTATAAACTAGGTCCCTTTTGATCAGCGGACAACACAAATATCTAAGCTTTTCCCAGGGGCTCGAAATCTGGTCCCTTTGATCATCAGACAACACAAACATCCATACTTTTCCCAGGGGCTCTGAACTAGGTCGAAAACCGGGTCCGCCACCGCTTAACGTCGCATTCGACGTACGGCGGCTTTTTCCATCATTGATGTTCCATACTTACTCTGGATAGGGCGGGGAGTTTTGCAGAGATAAATCTTAACACTGGAGTTTACGAGGAACGTTAAAGATATCCACTGCTTTTGGAGTGGAACTAACGAAAGTTTTCTCGGAAAATGTTTGGTACATACGTCCATGCGTCTGTATTGCGTAGTCGTAGTACTACGAAAATGATTCAAGAAATCGAGTTAAATGCAATTTTGCTAGAATATAACAAGAGTTTGTTTTTAATGAAATAAATACATAATGTTTGTTTGATTTATAACATATAGGAACTAGAAGGAAAGACTGCTCTTAGTTTGTACAGGCCTTCTCGTAGAAGGACAAGCTCTCTAAGACCGAAGTTGTTGCTGACCACTTCCTCATTTAGAGCTAATAAGACACAAACAAACAACCATGTTAGCCCGGGACGAACCAGGAACACCACTAACCATGGCACCACCGAGGCGGCATTATGAAAGCAACTTAAAATTTAAAGTATTATTGCTCAAATTTAGTTCTGCTATTGGCGATTTATTTTGTATGAATTCGTCCAAGAACGTTTGCCACCAAGTGTTGCCAACGAGATCATTTTATCATTGCCAAGACTTCACGCGGAACACCTTGCTCAAACCAATAACTAGATTTTTGTCTCATTTTCCTTTTCGAAAGCTTTGCGAATCTTTACATTTTACTCGCTGAACACGCTTGAGAGATATTGAGTTAGAGACAAGAAGCTCACTTATCATTAAAGATCCAGTTGCAATTGAGAAAAGTTTAAAAGCATCCTTATCGGATGCTTTTAAACTTATATAAGATATTCAAAATATATGTAGAGTATTATCGATAGAAATGGAACTGATTGTTTCCACCTTCTTCCACTTCCGTAATCCAAATTGTATTTTCATTTAAAAAAAAGTTTTTTTGTTCCCGTAACTCTTCCAATCACACTCAAATTGACTAGAAACTGACTGTGTAACACTAGACCGTCCCGCTTTTCAAGCTGCCTGACTAGTTACACTGACTAGTCAGTTTCTGACTGGTGACACTAGACCGTCCCGTGCCGTCACCTTTCTAGCTGCCATTTTATTAAAACGCATAAGTATGACTATAATTTTATTAAACGTATAAGTGTGGCTAATGGGTTAAAAGTAGAACCCTTTTAATGCATAACTTTAGTAAGTAGTTATATTTCTTAAAAACATTTCTAAAATATCCTGTTCAATGAAGACAAATGAATAGGTTGGACCCCAAAATCACCAGCCTTTTTAACGATTATCGGTGGGTGATTATCGGTGAGTGATATATTAGAGTGATTATCGGCTCTCTGGTCACTCTGTGGCTGTATTATTTGCTGGGTCTCTCCATTTCTGCAATTACAAGAGAGAAATTTTCGAATCTCTGTGAAAAAACAGAAAAGGTATTAAAATATGAGGCTTAATCGGTGACAAAATCTGAACAACGAAACAAAAATGTTTTCCTTTAGATGTAGCTTCGATTAATTATTCCTTTAATTCAATATCTTTGCCTTTTTTTTTTTAATATCTGCACGATTTTTTTACATTTCAGGACTCTGACGGATGTTCCTGTCAGTCCACGGGCTCAGAGGAGAGCTGCAGCCTAACGGACGACTACCCCTCGGACACGACGACCAGCAGCACGCGCTCCTCGGTGCACGGGGGTCCAGGTCGCGGTGCCCCCCATACTGTTCTCTCCGGCTGGAACTTCTACAGCTCCCACCATCCACTCCGGAGGGAGCGTCACGTCTCTTCTCCCACGCGTCACGGCCACAGGCATCACTCGCAGGAACGCACGTGTAAGGCGGCTCAGCAGCACCAGAACCACAGGCGCTGCTCGAGCAGTTCCAGTACCAACTCCAATAGGAAGCCAGAGAACGGATACAGCGGCAGCCAGCAGGACTGCAAGACGGAGCTGCAAGGACCCAGAGAACCGTTCTTCCTACATGAACCCAATATGACGTCAGACGACAGGGTCAAGAAGTTGTTCGACAACAAAGAGAAGAAGAATCAGCTGAAAGAAGACACAGAGGAAGAATCCGAAAATGTCACGAACAGCACGCAGCTTGGTAGGTACCCGGAAGAGATTCGATTACAATGTACACATTTTATCCGTTATTCCCTTCTTCCTAAGTCATTAGTAAACATCAACAAAGAAAGAGCGTACCGTCCAGACTGATATCAACACTTTACACTCGAGCTGTATTATTAGCTCTCTACCACAGCAGGCTAAGATTTTCCGTACTAACCTTTCCGAATGGGAATTGAAATTTGCATCGCAAAAGTATTCTTTCATTTAGAGAAGAGTGTAAATCAAATTACCACTCTCTTTAAGTCTTATTTGTAATTTGATTCCATTGTTTTATTTTACCCACCCCACTTTTTTGTCTTCTGCAATGCAATTTTTTAATGCATTCTGAAACAAGGAACAGTGATTACTGACGTAAAAGTGACTTTAATAACATAAATAATCTTTTCGGTATTTCGAATCGGCCATTTAGTCTTTCTATTAATTTAAAACTTAAAGATGCAATAATTCTGACAATAAACAAAACTTCTCCATGAAAAAGATTGCAATTACTAAATGACCAATCAACACAGAGTTTAGTGGAAGATTCAAAGTTGCCTCTTAATGAATGAAGAGAATCCCGAAACTGTTAAAGATTCCCTTTAAAGAAATTTTATATCTTTTTTAAATAATAAAGCAACTTCGATCCAAGTCGTTAGTAAAGGTACCAACAAGAAATCAACTTACCTTAAAGACTGAAATCAATACTTGCAGGCTACCAGCATTCTAACAGGATCTACAACCATCTGCCATAGCACTCATGTAGAATAAATACGATATGAAAGACGAAACTGATATCACAATTAATTGCTTAACTAGATGTCGGAAAGTGCAATTCATCAAACGTCATACGCTCTCTAAAACAACTTTCACTCGTGGAATGGCGCTGTTGACTGTTAGCACAGCTGGACCAAAGCACGTTAGCAAAGAGCACAGCAGAAAAGGTTTAAATTTCGTGTATATATCCCCACAAATGGAACATTTGCAATCTAAATGTGTTTAGAGAATCCCGAAACTGTTAAAGATTCCCTTTAAAGAAATTTTATATCTTTTTTAAATAATAAAGCAACTTCGATCCAAGTCGTTAGTACTTTAAAAGTATAACAGAACTCTTAACTCTCTTTTTAACTTTTAAGTATAACAGAACTCTACTGTTAATAGCGCACCATGCACGTGACTGCGGTTCGCTCATTTGATCTCCCATTCACCCACACTCCAACTTTCGGAGATAAAAGAGACACAATTCTGTCCGAAAAGGAAAAGCTTTTCTTCAGTTGAATTGTTAATCCGTGATCTCTTTTGGAGGTGAGTCATACTCTCTGGGACACTTAGAAGCTAGCAGGATAATGTCTGTTGCCATTTGACATAATAACCTTCCCTAACCCTCTCTGATATTTGAGATCCTAATGACCTGATCATATGAACCTCTCAGAAGATTCATGTGAACAGAAGATCCTAATGACCTGATCGTATGAATTCTCAGAAGCCAAACTGATCAACTGCAGTTGAGAAAATTTATGATTCTCTAAGATTTAATTTTAAAACTTTGCTTGAAATATACGAACAAAGAAATGTTATGTAGAGTAATATTATAGATATAGGTTCTATATATATATTTGGTCGTATTGTTACTGAAATTTTTAGCACTAATCACGTGCTTGGGTACTAAAATTGCGAAATTTACAAAAAGTGGAGTTGATCAGTTTGACTTCTGAGAAGCTCATATATACAATGGTGCTCAAAATTAAAGGATAATGTATAAATTCGTACATACCTCGAAGTATTTTTAAGGGAATACAATGAAATTCGGTAAAGAGGTTTATTATTGGATTACAAAGGTAAATCAAGCAGAAAAAAATTCATAATAGTGTAATGTGCATGCGTTAAGATCATAATCGTACAATTGACATGAAGGAGCAGTCCATGGAACAAAACTTAAAGTCTATTGCGTACGACATGGAACAAAACTTAATGTGTACTATGTATGTATGTTAATATGGAGTATGATCACCCCGACAGCCAGTGCAGCACAAGCAACGACTTCTCATATTGTTTATGAGGGTATTGATGAGGTCTTGAGGTATTAATGACCACTCCTTGACAAGTGCTGTTCTGGGAGGGGGTTGGCGAGTTCCAATGCATCTCCCTAGAGCATCCCATAGATGCTCAATGGGATTGAGGTCAGGAGATCTGAGTGGTCAATCCATTCGGCGAATATTTTCCTCTTTGAGAAAGTTTTCGACCACACGAGCTCGATGAGGGCGGGCGTTATCGTACATAAGAATAAAATCTGGATCGACGGCTCCCCGGAATTGCCTGACATATGGGTTCAGGAACTCGTCTCTGTACTGCAGAGCCACTCGAAAAGAGTAACAGAGCCACTTGGAAAGGTGTGCAGGTCTGTACGTCCGTTCGTCATGATTCCTGCTCCAAACATCATGCCACGGCCATCAGAGTAGTCCCTTTCTCTGACATTCGAGTGACTGTCGTGGTTCTCTACAGACCAGAGCACATCACAAATCAGTACTTAAGCTGAATCGCGATTCATCTGTGAGCATAACATGCGCCCACTGCTCTGGACTACAAGTGTGATGTTGGCAACTCCACATTAGACGAGCTCTCCGGGCGGCGGCAGTTAGAGGAACACAAAAAACAGATCTCCTGACATAAAGGCATTACTCACGAAGTCTCGTGTAAACAGTTTGTCTTGAAACCCTCGTTCCTGTAGGTGCTGCAGTTCCAAAGAGATTTTCCAGGCGATCATTTCTCTGTTCCGTCTGGCAGTAAGACTCACACAGCGATCGTCTGCAGCAGTTGTGGCTCTGCGATGACCATATCCTGATCGAAGACGAACATCTCCTGTCTGTTGAAAGTCTTGATAGGACATTTCGTGTAACACTCATTGCTCTGGAAACTTCCATTTGGTACTGACCTGCTTCCATCCGCTTCCATCCTGCCAATCGCTCTCCATCGCTGAAAATCATCCATACGATGTCTTCGGGACATAATCAGCTCGACGTGCCACTGAAGTGAAATCAAGAGTTGCCTAGAACAGCTACAAGCTGTGAGTAGATTAGGGCGTCTTCTTAACGCATTCCTAATTTGCATATTCTGGTTTGCGTGAGGCAACTGTAAATGCGAGACAGTTTTCCGCATAGCGTATTTTCCATGTTCACCCATTTTCATATTCGTCCACATATATCAGCAGCCATATAAGTTTTGTCGATTATCCTTTATTTTGAGCACCAATGTATATATATTACATGTTTCAAATATGTAATTTTTCAATTTACAAATCGTCTAAACTAATTAAATCTAAGGTTAAATATTTATTCTAATTAACCGCACCTTGCTAATTATATGTAATTTTAATATACAACAATTACACTATTTCTTTGTGTAATAATAACATAAATATTTTTTATATAATATATAACAATTGCACTGTCTAATTTTACTCTGAACTGTTCAGTTTCGAAATTAAATCATGCATTTATTTTTAATTAGCCCTGTGATAAAAAAAAATTTTCCGTGATCCTTCATTTTTTTAAAGGAATTCATTCTACTCCGTCTTTAAGTTTTTTTTTTGAAGTTTCCATTATCCTGTAATTCAACTCCATTTTCTTCCTTCTGAATTTCCTCTCTGCGTTTGCATTGCTTTTGTTTTCATTGTAACACAGAAATTCAGTTTTCTTTATCAGTTAATTTTCCTTTCCTAAATTTTTCTTACATTTAAATTTAATTAATTAAAAATTCTCTTTCTCTTTTATGCAAAATTTTCCTTCATTTTCTTTTCTAGCATATTTCAAACTCTTTCGTTTTAAACGCTAACGCTAAAATTTCTCCCTCTCGAGAAAGTACTCGTATGTGGGGGGCGGGGGGTAGTCGGTAGCGCGCCAGGCTCGTAATCTGTAGTTCCCAGGTTCAAGTCCCAGCTGGGTCAGCGTTGAGATTTATCGCCGCAAAATTCCCCGCCCTGCCCACGGTCAGTAGGGGAACCGATGGGCTTGGAAAGACCGTCGTCCGTCGGATGGGACGTTAAGCCGTGGCCCCGTGTGTGGGAGAGCCATACCCTGTGCACGTTAAAGAACACGCTGGATGGCCTTGACGGGAGGCTACCATCTGTCTCCCAACAGCTGTTCCAGTGGGTCCCCTCCCCCAACCTTCTCTGAGCCTTCGGGGTCCTTGTGACCTGGCCATTTAGCCCATGGTGTGTAAAAAAGTGCCGCTCAGAGGTAAAACAAACCAAACCAAACAAACTCGTATGTGGAAGTAATCGTAAACAAATTGCAATCCTGCTGTCTCTCTCATTTCCCTTGCAATCCTTTTACAATCACTTAATTGCACCTCTGGTTTATTTTTACATTCATTTCGGATCTAACTGATTCTTTCTTTTTAATTTACATAATTATTTTAATTCCCCTTATATTTTTTTTAAAAAACACCTGCTTGTGTGAGATATTTTTGACATTTGTTTACTTTTGAAGTTGCTCATTATTCAGTCACATATTTTCATTTTTGTCTGCATTATTTCTTCACCCTTCCTTCGTCATCTCTTGTTTCTTTTTCCAAAGCTCCCGATATCTATAGCAAAGGAAGCAGCCTAACTTCTCCATGATTCTGTTGGAAATCGATTGTGCTTCTCACTTCTTGTTTTTCAATACTTCTTTTCTTCTCCAAAATCTTTTTTTCCCCAGAGAAATATTTCTTTATTCTTCTTTCCCCTCCAGTTTAAAAAATATATACTATTTTTTTTCAGTTTTCTCATTTTTTTATTTGTTTTCCATTTCTCTATTTATCCTATCTTTTTAGTTTTCTACAACGTTTTCTTCTCCTCCTTCATTTACACAATTTCTTCTTCACTCCCTTTTCCCTTCTTCTGATTCTTTCCCTTTCTCTTCTGCTTTCTACCTTTCACCTTTCTTCAGATCTAACGAGCTTCCATTTATTTATTTCCTTTCTTTCTTCTCATCTAACTCTACCTCTTATCTTTGAAATTTCCTATTTCCCCATTTTTTTCTCATTCATATATTTTTCTCTCTAAATAATCCTGCACCTAAAAAATACCCACTCATCGCAAAAAATTTACAAAATACTCGTTCTAATTTAAAATCGACGAGGACAGTTGATAGTGTTTCTTTTTCACTTAGTATATTTTTCTTTTCAAATAAAAAATACCACTTTTGTAGAGAATGTGGCAGAGGATTCATGATGCACACATGATTTTAAACATCTCCAAAGTCAAACCTCAGAAACTTGAAATCTGTCTTAAATATCAAACGAAGTTTCGAATTGCTCTTAGCAGTTCTTCATCTAAAACATCTCAATATTTCAATTTTTTATTTTTATATAACTGTAGTATTGGTTCAAGGGTATAAAAGGATTTCTGAGACAATTGTTTCCTAAGTATCTTAAAGCGCGAATAAAAAATTAAAATATCTGATGGCATAAAACAATCAGACTCAGCAATGATGCATTCTTTCAAACGGAATTCAAATTTCTGTTTCTGATGACCTCGTCTATCTTTACCATTTTTAGAGTTTTTTTGTTCCAGCACATTGATCTGCCATGTCATCCTTCGTATATACCACCACATTTAAATATTCCATATTTACTATGGTACTTATTACTCTTTTATGAGGCTCATTTTTAAGAATCTCTATTAGAAATATTATTTAGAAATATTTTCCCTTCTTCTATTTTTCTTCAAGCATTTCTGAATTTCGTTTACCTGAGGGAGTTCGGATTGAAATTGCCATAAATCATCGCGTCACTATATCTTTCACTTCTCTCGATAGTTCATTGATAATCTGTTCTTGGTTTCCAAATATTTATGTGTGTTTTTTCTTCCTCTTCCATCTTCTTTGCATCATCAGTAACGGTCGAGGTCCATCACTCCTCTGCGAGCGACGATTCCACGAGCGTCTCCGACGTCAGCGACCCGTTGCCCGATTACGACGATCAACTCAGCCAGGCGAGCAGCACCCGAGGCAGACACGGCAAGAAGAAATCGTCTCGCGAGGCGAGCAGTCTCAGCACAGACGAAGGCATCTACCAGGAGGGAGACGACGACGTGCAGGATGAAGAAGAAGACGATGAGGACGAGCTGCATGACAACGAGGTCAGTTTCTCTCCTCACCACCAGGAAGATCTGGTGGCGATTCGTAACAAGAGGCCGCCTTTCGAGACCCCACCAATACCTCTGTCTCGGAGAGCATCTAGAGCTGACGATGCTGCTCTTGAAGACAACCATGCGGTGGTGAAGAAGGCAAACGAGTCCGTCGGAGTTTCAGACGCTGCCAGCGTAATATCGGAAGGAAGGAAGTCGCAGGCTGAAGAGGAGAGCAGAAAAAATCACAAAGATCCGGTGAATCGGCAATTGTCACAACCGTCAGTTCTTCCTCCACCCCAACTTGTTTCATCTTCCGCCAATGTGGAGAAGAAAGTGGAGGAGGCGAAGCCTACAGCCCCTCCTCCTCCCCCTCAGCCTCCAGTTGAAAAGAAACCAGAAGAGATGAAACCTAAAGTCTCTCCACCAACTCCTCCCCCTCCACCCCCAACTATTATGGTTTCCCCTGAGAAGAAAGCGGAAGAAATCACGAAACCCAAAGCCCCACCTCCACCCCCACCTCCCGACCTGCCACTTCTCAAAGAAGCTAAACCGTTGGCTAGCAACGCTCCCAAGCCCCCTCCTCCTCCAGCTCCTCCATCACCCCCAGATGACCAAAGAGACGACCACGTGTCTTCGCATCTCTCATCGCAAAGCAATGATTATGACGATAGCGTCTCCCAGAAATCGGATGAAAGCGGCGAAGAGAGGAAGTTGGTGAAAGCCGCCCGCAACCATCAGCGATCCGTGCCTTTCATTCCTCCTCAGTTCAGCTTTCCTCCGGATACGAATGACAACATCCGTCCTTCTGAATATCTAAAGCAGGCCAAGGGATCCACGAAGCAGCAGACCCTCAAAGCCTCCCCTATTCCCCGAGCTGTATCCATGGGAGAACTGGCCGCCACCAAAACAGAAAAAGCTTACACCATCGGCAGCAGAACGGAGAGCCATGAGACGCTGCTCGAAAGTGATAAATCTTCTCTCTGTAACGGACACGGGCCCAGGGACGATGCTACCGATGAAGAAAACGTTCCTCAGCCTCCTAGCTCTTCCCCCAACGGCAACAACAGCAATAGTAATACTCCTTTGTTCAATATCACTGTGGAGCAATTACAGACAGTGCATTTGAAGAAAACGGATAAGCAAACACAAGGTAAAGTGAATTATTTTTAATTATTCATTCATTTAAATGGTAGAGATTGTAAAAATGCTGCATCGAATACATGGACATAGCTACGGAGGAGGATGGGGGAAGAATCCCCCTTCCAAAGTACATCGGAGTTGGCAAAATTTGAACCGACTTTGTAAATTTCAAGTGAAATGTAAATATCGGGATTTTTCTTTTTGTAAAATGCCAAAATCTTAGGGAGTTGCCGCCCCTGGGTTTCCTTGTAAATTTATAATATCACCTGAATTTTACCAAGTGGCTTCGAATTTTGCCAACTTCCATAGATTTTGCCAAGTTGCCTCGATTTTGTCAACTTCGCTTAATTTTACGAAAACAATCCCAATTTTCGCAACTCACCTGGATTTTATCAAGTCACTTCGAATTTTACTAACTCCCCCAAGATTTTTTCAAATCCTCTTATTTTCACAACTCACTCGTGTTTTACCAAGCGGCTTTGAATTTTGCCAACTTCCCTAGATTTTGCCAAGTTGCCTCTATTTTGCTAACTTTAAAAAGTTGACAAAATTCGGGGACACTTGGTAGAATTCAGGTCAGATGTAAAAATTTTGATATTTTTGCAAAATTAAAGATTGTTGGCAAAATCTAAGAAAATCGGCAAAATCGAGGAAACTTGGCAAAATTCGAAATGACTTGGTAAAATTCATGTGAGGTATGTTCATGTGAGGTATTCATGTATTGGGATATTTTTGTAAAATTATGCTTCCGCCCCCACGGAACTGAAACCCTGACAGAGACACAATTCAATTTATGCCAAGTGCTTATTATCTTAGCTGGCAAAATTTGATTTCCGAGTTGGGAAATTTTCGCTCTCTAACCATTTTCGCATCTCTAACCCTTCCTAAAACCATAGTCTCTTCGCTACGCCTCTGATCAAGTATCAATTTCAAAACTTTATTGAACGTCAATAATTTTACGTAAACTCTTTAGTACATGAACAAGCCAAAAACTTTAAGTCAATTTGACTCAGCAACGTTTAAATATAATTCTTTGTCTGGAAATTAAAACTGCAAATTTCAAATACAAATTACATTTAAAATTTTTATATTTTTTTTCTGCTGAGGACCTGCCATCCTCTCAGATCTTCTACTGTAGCATATAAACTGACAGGCTCCTGTCGGACCTCTGTGGCAAGCAGCTGCTTGAGGGAGTATTTATTTTATTTATTATTTATTTTCCGTTAAAACTAAAAACTGTTTCGGGCTAAATGCAGCACTCCGTCATCAGTGAAAATATCGAAGGAAAAAGAAAGCTGCGACGTCGTTCGAAGGCTTTTTTCTTTATGTTTGTTACGGTGAGACCAACATTTTGGTTTCAGATGAATAAGGGGAATCTCATTATCTCTATTTCTTTTCTCAAAGTGTCTGCTCTGAGCAAGTGATTCAACATTCCGCCTTTCAGAAAGAAAATTCTGAAACTTTTCTGCTTTCCTCATACTTCTAGAAAACTTCTCTTTGTTAATCTGTCATCCTACGAAACTTGAACCAACGAATGCAACCGCTTGCTAAACCATGAAATGCTGCTCGAGGGTGAAAGTAATTTCTGATGATTCGTATTGATCAACCGGAGGCAAGAATAACTTTGCTCGTAGGCAGTGAACTGTGCAAATGTTGTCATGGAATTCGACAAAAGTGGCAAAAACGTTACATGAGAAAAAGCGATCCAAGCCATGAAAAAGATATCCAACAAACATAAAGAGGAAGAGCTACTAAATTCAAAGTTTATTAACATTCACTTGCAGTTTTCAATGAAAAGGTGTTTATTTAGAAAATACTTAAAATTGTTCGTCCACTGTGTTAAGACAAAAAGAGACACTTTGCTGAAATATTCTCAGTGGTGACCTATTTGAATGTATACATATAACAGCAAACACTTCCATATAAAATTAGATGGGATAATGAATTAAATGAATGAGCAGAACTAAATCGTATTTAAGGGCTTACAAAACTATTCTTCGGCAGAGTGCTTAATTGATGAGCCTCTCTTCCCACATTTTCCATAGATAGATTATTACAGAATGTCGAAGACTAAGAAATTCAAAAATATAATAAAATTTCAGCTTTTGAGTTCATCCTTGAGTTGGCCTTATGTTGTCAAAGACAACACATAGACACTAAATGCCAATTTCGTTAAGAAAAGAAATGTTAAATTAATAGCCACAAGATTTTAAAAAAAGCCATTTAATAAAAAGCCACAAGAATTTAATTTTGTAACAGCAATAAGCGAATGAACAAAAATATTTGTAACCAACTGTAAAAAAGCAGTGGTTTTTTTGTCATGTTCCGCAGACATCGTACAAGATACTTAGAGCACACAAAACACTTCCTATTATAAGGAATGTTATTTGAAAGCACACACTTCGTAATGAGTAATCCTTCACTGACGAGGATTCGACAGTGGTTCCAAGTGATGGTTAAATCGTGACGATAACTTTTGTTATACCTCAGTACCTTTTGAAAGCATTGATATACTTCTAGCATTTTGATGTTTGAGGCATTTTAGGGAATTTTGAAATCTCTTGAAAACAATTTTCGGACAAAGAGAACAAGACAGTGTCATCATGAAATGTAAAGAAATTAATATTTGCACTTATTTGTTTTAATCTGTATTGTTATTGGTTGGTTATAAAGTTTATGCACTGAACTGATAAAACAATTACGAAAAAGGAAAATTATTTTATGATAAAATTTCAATCGATATGACGCATTTATGTCTCCGGGGAACATGACAAAAACCATTGCTTTCGTACAATTGGCTACAAGTATTTTTGTTTATTCGTTTATTGCTCTTACAAAATTTTAATATTATATTTTACACTTTATTTTGTAGGTTAAAAAATTCGCACTAAGAAATATTTATGGTATATTAGAATTTTTATCCTTTTCTTGACACTAAAAAATTAATAATTTCAAAAATTTTTATTTTCAAAGTCCATAAAATAAAAACTCCATAGAATATTAGTAGTAGACTAGCTATCTTTTTAACTAAAATATTTATAGTCACTTACAGTTTACGCATTATTTATTTGGTTCCCAGTCACCTAATATGCGTAATAGTTGCTCTCATATAAATATATATAATCTCACTATGTGTGTTTTATGAAGGAATGTTTCTGTTTTACAGATATTCCGTATTTGCTCAAAAACTCAATAATTACACCTTTTAAAGTTAACAAAAATAAAGTTAAAAGTAGTTTTAAAGTAAACATAAATAATTACACATTTATTTATGTTAACTTTAAACTCTTAATTTATTTTTATAATAATTTTTCTTCTTCTTACAGGTAATGAAACTAAAGTAATACACTTCAAAACAATTTTATTTCGTTTAATGGTTTTAAATTTTCCTCTCCTTTTATCGTAATTTAACGTAATTTATTTTTATTGAATCTACTTTTCATTACGTGACACTTTTATTTTCATTTTACAAATATCATCCATTCAAAACACTATTAATAAAATTAGCGTTTATAAGCATACAAGTGGTGGTACGTGTTTGGCTAATGATAAAAAGTACCTGGGTTCGAACCCTGATAGATCATCCCTTTCTTTGGTTGTTTTTCTGCTGAGGTTTGTTTTCCTCACAGAACTTCACTGTGGCATATTATACCAACATGCTCCCGTCACATCTCTGTGGCAAGTAACTGCTGAAGGAGGGGGGGATAAATTTTTTTCATTACATTTTGATTTGAACTTACTAAACTATAAAAAACTAAAAAGAGCGTAAAACTCATTCAAGCTGTTGTAATACATATTAAACCAAAAAGAGTACTGACAACAAAATTTATCACATATATTTTGCATGCAACACATGTTTTAAAAACAAAACGTATTCAAGAATACAGTCAACTCTCGAATATCCTTTGCCGATTAGCCTTGGTAAATTATAATAACAGACCAAGATTCTTATCAGCAGCTACTGATACTTTACACGTTTATTAAGCTCTCTGTAATCCTTTCTATTAGGACTAGTAGGGTATTGATTAAGGACATTCCTACAGTTCTTTCTTTCTCAAATATGCTCAAGTGCCTTATCACTCAAATAATTCTGTCTCGTCTGCTCCTTTTTTTCCTAAAAGAGTAGTTTCCAAAAAAGCTTGTTTAAAACGGTCCCATTCTTCCTTAACTTCAGTATTAAGTAAACAATGACTGTCACAATGACTACGTAGCCTAACATGGTAAGCTTTAGCTATAACTGGGTCTTTCAGAGCTTCAGAATTAAAGGTAAATTTTTTAACCTTAGCACAACACTTTTTAAGTTTAAATTGCAAGACACTTTTAACAAGGTAATTGTCAGATCCAATTTCAGCTCCCCTATATGACCTGGTATTCTTAATAGGACTAGCCCATTTGTTGTTAATTAATATGTAATCAATCATATTCTTATGCAGCCTATCTGGTGAAATCCTTGTGTACTATGTATGTCGCGGTGTTTGTAATAAGTGTTAGTTATTCTCAAACCATTACGTTTACTTACCTGTAAGAGACGTTGCCCATTGCCATTGCAGCTACCAATACCAAAAGAGCCTAACACCCCCACACAAAGGTCGGAGTCAGTACCAACTTTGGCATTGAAGTCACCTAGAACAAGGGTAATATCTCCTTTCTAGACAGAATTCAAAATATACTGAAGTTGTCCGTAAAACCTATTCTTCTCATCCTCAGTGGGGGCATAACAGGAGATAACATTCAAGTCTTTAATGCTTGTCTGAAATTTTGCTGTAAGAAACCTTTCATTAATGCACTCATATCCTAGAAGAGCATCACTGGCGTATATGCTGAGAAGCAGCCTACGTCTTGGTGATGTTCATTATCTTCCCCTTCCTGAAAAGAGAAATTTAAGATTATTTTTAAGAATCTGACCTTTATCTGTCCATCTGGTCTCTTGCAAGCCGGGAATATCTAAATTATAACAGTAGAATTCTTGTGTGAGGACATCAAGAGAATAAGCTCTGTGTAGAGTCCTCACACTCCAACTACCTATGGATAGAAAATTGTTAGTGGGATGTTTGAAGAAACTATGTTTATTGAGAGAGGGAATGCCGACAATATCAAACAGCCCCCTAATCGCAGGCCTAACCCGTTCCCCCACCAGTAAAGGCTGAAGCCATCTACACTGAAAGACTTCCTCCAATGTAGAATTTGACGATGCCAGTAGAAGCAAAGAGTTCAGGTGCCTGCGATGACCTTTGCTGAGGATTATCCACCAGCTGATAAAACATATTCTGTGAATCTATTCACTTGGGGCTGTCAACCCACAAACTAACATATAACACAGTGGAAGATTTTCCCTCCACAGAAGCCCACCAGTGCAGCAAATTCAGGATCCATAATCAAGCTCAGAGCCTTAATTCAGTCCATTGAGTTTATTTTGGTCAGCACCAGGACCCTGTGTGGTTGACCACTCCTCAGCAGGGCAGAAAAAGAAAGAAAAGTAGCCATAGTTGACCAGATCAGTAGCCCACACTAATCTGGCAGCCCTCCCCTTCCCTTCACTTCCACAAGATTAGACTTTTAGTTAGACTTTTGAAAGGTACTAACAGTCTACATCATGAGTAGGCGGTTTCGGATATTAGATGCTAGGCCTGACCGGTTAGAAATTCTGAATTTCCAGGATGGAAATTTTCAGCACTATTACACGGCAACCTACACGACAGCAGATGAGGAATAAAAATTAATTTTAAGTTATTAAGACGTCTAATGTTCATATTTGTAACATATACAGTATTTTGCCCAATGAAATACACGCAAGTTTCGTTTGAAACTTTAGCATGTGTTTACTTAACTGCAGGTAAAGCATTGTATTCCAAAATCTGCTCTTAATCGTCCTTAAAACTAAATTTTAGAGGTAGTTCCTAGATCTGATCCAGATTTATCGAATCATGAACAAAATATATTTGATGTTGCACATGACACATAATTTTCAGTCTTATAATTTCTCAGAAAATGGCTTTTGTTGCAAAACATCTAATCCGTTTTTTCTGCACATTCATTAATACAATTACGTTAAGAAATAGTATATAGTGTATAATATAGGCAACAATTCATCAATATCACTGGGCAACAAATTTTCATACAAGCCATGCCTCTGAGATAAAAGTAGACATTTCTTAAAGATTTCGAGGTGCTGAACACTAAAATGAAAATGCAAAACTGAGTACGTTTTCTGAGAAATCCGCAATAGTTTCTTATATAATAGAGTAATACGTACATATAACATGTATCGATAAAACTCCGCTTCTACTACCGACGTCGCTTTGCCGTCGCTTGTACAGCTGCTAAGGATCATCTCTGACGAGCGTCCAACAGTAGTCAGCCAACATTGAAGTGAATTAGTTTCCCTGGTATCTTTTTTCCATCGTTGCAATGTCCTGGTGAAAACGTTCACCTTGCTCATCACTAACCATGTCACAGTTGTCGGTGAAGAAATCTAAATGGGAATGGAGAAAGTGGATCTTTAAGGACATATTGCAACCAAGTTTGTGATACAGAGACAACATGTCCTGAACCAGTTTCTTGTAGTTGTAGTAGTAGTATCCTTTATTTCCATTTATATTAAATTATGTTACAATATAAGTATTTAGAAAAATTTTGGAAATGTACAACTCCACAAGAGTTCATAGACTCGCACACGGAGTATAAGGTTAAAATAAAAACATATATAAACATTAGAAACAACATTTTAAGTACATTATCATATTAATATTTTCTGTCATCAACATAGACAACATCAACAACATAGTAACAGAATTAATAATAAACTATAAATACACCAATTTTTTTTCATTAATTTAAAATCCTAAAGAGCAAACAAATAGAAAGGAAATTTTACAATCAGAAATATAGGGGAAAAACCCTCCATCTTAAAGAAATTTTTCTATATCATCTATATTACAAATCCAATCTCTTAGTTTTCGAGAAAACATAAGAGAATTTATTTCATCCTTTATAGTTTCAGGTAAACTGTTAAATATTTTAGGCGTCAAAAATATATAATGTTTTTGCGTAATAGTTTTCTTCGGAAGTGGTACAATGAAATTAATATGTGCACTTGTTCTGGTATTCTGCATTACATTTTTAATGTCACTTTCTCTATAGTGCTTTTTTAAATATAAGATCACATTATAAACATACATTTTCCGTAGTGGTAAAATTTCAAGATCATTATAAAATATTTAATACTATCATATTTTCTTTTTCTTAATACACATCTAATTACTCTATTTTGAACAGTAACTAAGGATTTAATATTACTATAAAACATTCCTCCCCAATATATTATTCCATAACTTAAATGATATGAAGATATTATTCCATAATTAAATTTAATAATAATTAACTATGACTTAACCCAAGCATTATATATAAGCTTTAAAAAAGTAAGATTCATAAAATTTTGACAATTTTGGATTTATTGCATTAATTTTTTTTATCAAATATTTAATATGTTCATTCCAATTTAACTGACTGTCTATATATACGCCCAAATATTTATAATATTCTACTCTTTCAATTGCTTCACATGCACACTGATGTCCTATACAGTTTACAGAATGATATAATAATTTATTTTTTAACTTATCGACTTTATTACGTTTTAAATTGAAATATAAATATTTCGTTTTATTAATATTCAATAACAATTTATTTTTTAAGAACCATTTTCTAATATTACCCAAGTCTTCATTTATTTCTTCAATTAAAATATTTTCATTGTCAGCGGCATATATCAAAGCTGTATCAACCACGAAAGTTATTATTTTTCCTTTAAGTTCAAGATTACAAAGATCGTTTATATAAAAACATTAAATAATATTGGCCCCAACACAGAACCCTATGGAACTCCATATTTTAGTTCAATTCCTTTAATAAACAAGTTTTCTATTTTTACTCTTTGAATTCCATTTTTCAAATATGTTTCCAACCATTTCAAAACATTTCCTCGAATTCCAGCCATTTCAAGTTTTTTTATCAGCAAATCATGCGAAATCGAGTCAAACCCTTTTTTGATGTCCAAAAATAGCACAACGATTTTCAAATTATCATTTAAAGATCTGCATACTGTGGAAAACAATTGTAATATAGCATCCTCAGTACCTACATATTTTCTAAACCCATACTGATGATCAGAAAAAAATTTATTTCTATTCAAGAAATTTAAAATTCTAGTTTTAAGTAGCTTTTCGAAAATCGTTGAAAAAACTGACAGCAAGGATATCGCACTGTAATTTGCGATATCTAAATATTCACCTCATTTATATATTGGGACAACGGTTGAATCTTTCAAAATCGAGGTAAAACATCCAGATGATAACGATAAGTTAAATAGGTAACATAATATATCTACAATATAACTTTTTATCTCTTTTAGTGTCCCCACAGATATCTAATCACTTCCAACTGCTTTTCCTAATTTTAATGATGCAATAACTCCAAAAATATCATTCTCTGATATATAATCAATAAAAATAGAATTTAGAGATGAAATCGAGTTATGACATTCATTATCAGCATAATCAGGAATTTCCTTTACAAGATTACCAACAATTTCTGTATAATAGGTATTAAATAAATCAATAAACAACACAGGATTTTCATTAAAAGAATAAATAATATCATTTATTTTTATTTCTGAAGGGGACATTAAGTTCTTTTGCTGTCTACCAGACAAATCATTTATAATTTTCCAATATTGTTTAGTATCACCGTCACTATCTAAACATTTTGCAATGTAATACTTTGATTTTGCTTCTTTGATTAATTTTAATATTAAATTTCTGTATTTTCTAAAATAATTATTTAGGTTTGTATTAAATGGTTGATTTTTACTCAACTTATATAACTTATTTTTCTTTTTAGTAGAATTTAAAAGGGCATTTGTTATCCATGGTTTCAACCTCTTTTCTCTATTCTTTAAATATATAGTTTCTTTTGATAACTCTATCATATCCTGCAATTTCAATAAAAATAACCTGAATGAAGCATTTACATCATTTCCCATTTTAATTTCATTCCAGTCTTTACCCTTCAAAGATTCTTTTAACTTGTCCATATTTATCCTACGTATTGTATTTATTTTTTTCCGATTTCTATTCAATTCTAACTGAAAATGTATTCCTATAAAATAATGATCGGTAATATTAAGTTTAATAATATAAATAGTTATATTAATTTGGATCGTACTTCTTGCAAATACATGGTCCAAACAAGTTTTTGCTTCCTCTCTAGTGATCTCTCCATGACACACAATAAAACCATTTGACTTAATCAGCTGTAAATATTCATGTTTAATTTTATCATTTCCTTTTAGATTAATATTCATATCACCTATTATTAAAACATTATTATTATTTATAGTTTCTAATTTATTCCCTAGTTCTGTAACAAAATTTTGTTTTGTATATGAATGTAACCTGTAAAACGCCAGTAGGAGAAATGTTATATTATTTAGCTTAAAAGAAATTTCTACCATATTGGCAGTAACAAACGCATTATTAAATCCATACACTGTTATGCACTGCTTACATTTTCTGCCCTGACATTCCCGAAGAATTTAGTTGACAGCAGACAAAAGTCGTCCCAAGCCTTTTTCTCGTCACCTTGAAGCAGATTGTCGAACACCTGATCTCTAAACAGCTCGCTGATCTGAGGACCCACAAAAATTCCCTCTTTACTTTTCGCTTCGCTGAGTCGAGGGAATTTGTCAGCCAAGTACTTGAAACCTGATGCACTCCGAACCATGGCTTTTACGAAGTTTTTCATCACACCGAATTTGATGTGTAGCAATGGTAGCAGGATTTTGTGCATTTCTGCCAGTGTTGGGTGTTCCACATTCTTCTCTCCGACCTTCAGAGATTTCCTCTGAGCCAGTTTCTCTTCACATAGTGAAAAATCTTTGCTCGGCTGTCCCATTCACATAACAAACAGCAGTACTTTGTATATCCCAGCTGCAGACCCATCAATAGAGCCACTACCTTCAAGTCAGAACAGAGATGCTAGCTATACTTGCTGTATTGAAGACAGTTCAACAGCTGTTTTAGGTTGTCGTTTAGACAGCGTGTCCGACCGGAATGGATGGAAATCGTTTTCCATTATGCAGCAACACTGCCATGAGATTCAATTTCGTGGTGTCTATGAATAGTCGCCATTCTTTAGGGTCATGTTTGATTCCGAGGGCATTCATCAGGCGCAAACTGCTCATGACGAGTTCGAAACGAAGTCACTCCCACATTTTCCTTGAAAAGATTCTATTGTTTAAGTCTTGATCCAAGTAACTCTGCTTTGGCCTTGGACAGCTACAGATCGTGAACAAGATCGTTCATTTCTTCTTCAGTGAGAATATGTGGTGCAGATGACACACTGCAGCAGACGTATGGATCATCATTAGACACCGAAGGCTGCAGAGAACCCGTTGTCTGTTGGCCTCCTTCCTCATCATCTGAATCTATGGAAAATTATTTTGGAGGTTCGGGAACGGGAAGGCTTTAGCCATGCGGAACTGGTCGGAGAGCACATTGTATATTCGGGTACGCTATTGTCCCCTTCTTTTCCCTTGTGATGCCTCCAGAAACAGGTGGAACCATGCAGAAGTTGCAGTCATTTGCGTGATTGCTTGGCCCTCTCCAAACCATAGGAACAGGAAACGGCATCGCCACTTTTTCGCCTTTCAGTCACTTCGGAAGATTTCTTGCACACATACTGCAGCATACACAGTCGTATCAGAATAATATGATACGTATGGTAGATGGTCATATTATTCTGATTCGACTGTGTATGTGTGGGTCCCAGGCCTTGTCCTGGTCCCCGATCTTGCATCCAAAATAAAGCTCATACTCCGCTTTCACTATTGGAGCGATGTCCCTTTTCTCGCTTGAAAACGTCACTTCCCCGCAAATGTAGCCAAATGTGTCTGCACAATTAACACAGTTACGAGGCATCACTACAGCTGGATTAAAACTGCAAGGATCATTTGTGTTGTACTTATGACTCAGGGGTAAATGGGAGTCGCTCAAAAGATTTGCTCACCCTATGAGACTTCACTTACAACTAACGATTGCATCATCTTTTGTCCACGATCGTAAAGCTGCGATGTCATGACTCAACTACATTACATCAGACAATGATGCAATACCTCCGGGGGGTTGCGTGTATGACGGGCTGATGTAATACAACGCAATATGTTGCAATCTGGAGTTTAAAGTACAGCGCTGCAAAATGGTTACCTATGTACTCAATGTGGACTAAGTCGTTTATAATGGCCGTCTCTGTCTCTCCTAAACAAGAACCAATCGAAAACTTTTATTATCATTTTCCTGTTCAGCACTTCGAAATTAGTAAAGATTGGCTATTTTCATTGCCCAATGTATTCAAAGCATTAATATTTCACTTTAGAAAAATAAACGGTAGCAAAATTTGTTCTATGTTCATTCACAATAACATTATTCTTAAGAAGAATAACACAAATTGCTTTTTAGGTATTTTATTAGCTTCACACATATAATATTATCGCATTTCGAATAAATTTAGATATCAGTATCATTCATTTATATTGCAATTTAAAGTATAATTTCCGCATAATGTTGATCGCATTCAACTGCAGAACAAATTGATGAAATCGTTTTACTTAGTTCATGATAATGAACTATTCATACTCGACGCAAGGTTAGCATTTGTAAAATATTTCATTCCAAAATGGACGTGATTTTGAAATATAGGATGATGTTTTCTACATAGAAACTGAAATCGAAACAAATTTCAAATACTTTTATTAGTAAATGATCTGCTGCAAATATGGAATTAAATAAGTGAACACCAAAAATAATATTCAATAAAATATTAATGTTTAAAGTGTAATTTTGAATATGTAGGTATTATTACCAATTACATAAGATGTTAGATAATCCACAATTTATGGAACACACTTAAGGTAGGACTTAAAATACAATTTTCAAATTTTTTGCTTAGTTCTTATGCAGATATTTTTAATTAAAACATGAATTACAGAAAAGTTTTTGTCACTTTTAGCACTGTCATAAGATATTTTATTCATAAAAGAAAATAAGATATGTAATGTTTTTTAAATCGGGATTCTCTCAAAAGGATTTGTTTTTAAGAGAATGTTGTTCTTTCTAGTAATCAGTTTTAAGAAATGTTTCGTTTTGTGAACTTTTGTGAACTTTTAAGAGATGTTTCCTAGTTTAAACTCTTAAGCGACGCAAACTCTTAAGAAGTGTTCCCTCTTCGAAACTTTTAAGCGATGCAAACTCTTGTAAATTATTAAGAAGTGTTATTTTTTGTAATTTGTTCTAGGAGGTGTTTCTTATTCTAATCCCTTCTAAGCAATGTTTCCTTTTTCAATCAGTTCTAGGTGTGATTCCTCTTATAAATTATTAATAAATATTATTTCTTCTCTATGTTCTAAATGATGTTTCTTCTTGTAAAATCTTAAGAAGCGTGTCTTCGTTTATTTGTTCTAAGAAATGTTCATTGTAATAATCTGTTTTAAGGGATGTTACTTTCTTCCTGAACAGAGCGGACTGTGCTTCTCCAGAAGAACGACCTCATCGCAGAATTGAAGCAAACGAAGGACATCCAGGGAGTGAGGAAGATGAAAGAAGAAAGGAGCAGGATCGAGGAAGAAATGGTGAGAATCAAATGAAAGGGTTTCGCACGTCTCTATGTAACTATTGGTGGCGCTCAAACTGGAAGGTTTTGCATTTCTTTATTTACAAATGGAAAGTATCAAAAGAAAGGGTTTTGCATTTATTTATGCAAAAATTAGTGAGGATGAAATTAAACAGTTTTCCATTTATTTAAGCAAAAATGATGAGAATCAAACTAATGGGTTTTACACACTTTAATGCAGAAATGGAAATTATCATTGATAAGCTAATGAAAATCCAAAATAGAAAGTCAGTGTTTGAAGAATAAAGTTAATATGAAAATGAGACTGAAAGGAAATTAAAGATTTTACAACCCTCTCGTATTTATTTAAAGAGTTGTGGCGACAACGTTGCGTCAAAATTTGCATTAATCGAAAGAATTATTACGCGAACTTCTAATATCAGATATTTTAGTAACTGGTTCAATATGATAATTATTACCAGTTTTCAGCTCGTTTACAGAAAAACCGAGTTGATGTATTCACTTAGCACACAAGTGCGTGTCCTCCGCCCGTCTATAGACATCGAACTTTTTTGTTTTTAGAGACAAATTAAAAATTCAGTTTTGGGGTTGGATATATATTGACGAAATATTACGATTCGTACTTCTAGAATCTTCCTATAGCTATAATTTCAGCCTCTAAACGATTCAAATTTTTCAAACTAACATTGTAAGCGTGTAATTGCGTTAGAAATTTGAAGTTTTTGATTGCGAATATCATGAAGTTTGCATTGATAACCCAAGATGGGTACGTAAACGCTTTTTTTTTTGTTTTAAAGGAAAAGTGATTGTTTTTATAGATAAGTGAAAAATTATTTTTTGGGTTGGATATGTATTGATAAACTATTATGATTGACGCTTTTAAAATCTCCCAGAAGCTTTAAATGCACCCTCTGACGATGGGAAATTTTTAACGAACATTGCAAAGCGATCTATTTGGGCTAGAAATTTGATGTTATTGCAGTGGTGTGTGATGATCATGGGGTTTACATTGACAGCTACAATTTGTCTCTTCAGCCCTCAAGTGTTTCAGCAGAAAAATTCATTTTAAGTTGAATAGATGCTAACAAATACGATGATTCATAGTTTTCAAATCTTCCAAATGGCCTTAATACCATCTTTAGAAGACACTAAATGTAGAAAATGTAAAGAAGTAATATTGATATGCTAGAAATTCTGGTGACAGAATGTGTCGATGAATAACTGAGTGAGAGGAGGCTGAACAAATGGTAAGTACAATCAGCGGAATTTAGAGAAATAAGGAGACTCTCGCACACACAGAAAGTGAAATAATATGGGATTTTGTTTTGTTTTTTTTCGTCTCTTTTCATATATGTTTTAATTACGTACGTAAATTGGCTAAAATTCGATCATTTGTTTCTTATTTTTATAAATTTAGTGCTAATTTTAAAATTTTTAATAACATTTATATAAATTACTAATAAAAAATTTATATACATTGGATGATTTTCCCCTTAACCCGAGTTGATAAGAAGTTTCAACTTTTTCATTTTAAGGCATAAATGAGATATGCTTTTTTCCTTTCATGGGACTAATAATATATTTTTATTTAAATTTTCTAACCACCGATTTGTAAGAATTACCACTGTTAAACGGAAAAAAATTCGGAAAATCAGAAACTTCATTTTCACTTAAAACCTGTTTTAAAAGAAAATGAGAATTTCCCATATTCGCCAGAGGGGTTATGTTACCCTTCTAATGAATCATCTTTGAGATAAATTTTATGACTATTCACTTTGACTGTTAAATATTCCAGTTTCACAACTCTCTATGTGCTGAACAAATATTGCTCAAATTCGATATTTAGTTGCCCTTTAAGTTGCCCAGTCCCTTTAAGTTTCCCCAATTTCTAATTTATCTTTATATTGACATAAAATGGAAATCCTTCCATGATTACTTATTAATTTATGCTTGGTAGATAATATTTAACATGAGAAAAGATACCAGACGTGTTTCTATATTCACGCTTGGCTACTGATCTAAGGGACCTGGGTTCGAGCCTCGGATAAGGCATGGATGTGTGTATAATTTTTCTGCTGAGGTCTTGCCATCCTCTCAGACCTTCTACTATGGCATATAAACTGACAGGCTCCTGTCAGACCTCTGTGGCAAGCAGCTGCTTGAGGGGGTATTTATTTTATTTATTTTTAGTATTGTATTAAACAACTTCGGTAATATCTTTCAAGTATTTCCACATCGTGGAGTTCAATAACAGTGTCGCTCATTCAAGCTCTCTTCAAATAAGATAATTACCTAAAAATACTTTTGTTCTATATTCAATAATATAGCCAACTAATGCTCCAATGAAACTAAATTGCCAATACTTCTGATAAGTTCAACTAAAGAACGAAAATCATTTTTGTTTAAAAAATTTAGATAGCAGTGCGATTATTCTGTTGAAATTGCTTTCATTTTGTATCTCAGAAAATTTCGGATAAAATATCACATTTCTACTCTGTACGTAACTATATATATGTGTGCACTTTTGATATGCATCTATATTCTGTCGTAGATTTATTTTTCTCCTTGTTGTGTGAGATATTTTTCATTATGTGATTGAGTTATGTGAAAGTATTGAACTTATTCATCATGGCTGCCCTTTCGGCTAGGGCCACCAGCAGTCAGCAGACATTGCTCAGCAATACAAGGCAGAGAAATTCGTCGACCAAATCCCCGAAGTGGATGCAAATGGATGCGTGATCCCTCCTTGGAAGAGGCAGATGTTGGCAAAGAAAGCAGCCGAGAAGGCGAAGAAGGAGGCTGAGCAACAGAGGGTGGTAAGTACAATAAGTGGAATTTAGAGAAATAAGGAGACTCTCGCACACACGTAAAGTCGAATATTTTGGGAGTTTTTTGCCCATCTTTTTTCACCATATTTTGGGAGTTATTGTTAGATTATTGCGGAAACAGCTAACCAGCAATTGGACTAATAACATTTAACAAACCTTTCGGAGCTAGTGAGATTATTTCTCTTTAAATGGATAACGATACCATTCCTTCTTCAACATTTACATTTGTAAGTATTCTTGTAGTTTCCATATCACGAATTAATAGTAAATTTCTGTTCGAATTAAGGTTTTTTTCCCTCAGTACTCCGAGAAAGAAAACATTAAAAATATATTAATGTTGCAGAATAATATTATTTAATTTTCACTCTTTGCAATTGTAAGTTACTTCGATACTACAATTATTTACATATGTCACATAAAATGATTGATGCAGAAAATCATTTATTATGTGAAATGTTATATTTCGATTTACCTAAGTAGTGAATGCTGGATAATTAAATAGTTTATTACGAATCAGAGTGACATAAGTACAAAAAACATACTACCAAAATAAATATACATATTATTCAAAATATCATAAATTAATTATGAAATAAGTGGCAATTCAGCAGTTTTGAAACGAAAAGACATCAACAAAAGTAAAAACTCTCGAGTGAATTAAAAACGATAAGATTTTTTTAAACCAAAAAATTACTCTCATCATAATACATTTGAATTACCAGCTGAATAGTTAAAATATCTTGCAGTTAAAACTTAACCAAAAAATCTATAAAAAAATTAAAGAAGAATAAACTAAACTAAACCAATCCATAAAAGGGAGTTTCAACATTGTTTTGCTTCGATAGTGTTTAATGTGGCCTTTCGTTTCTTTCGTACTACAATTTCCTTCCTGTACAGACACAAATATGGACTGATTAGAAAGTCTGAACATAGTTTTTTAATATTTTAATACAATTATAATACCTTATTTATTCGAAAACTTTGGTCACAAAATCACATTTCCTCATTTTCAGAATATAATCTAACAAGGTGATTTCAGACGTATTGTAGATCAAATAGTGGAGTAATAAACCACACCTCAAGATAAAATACTCGTGCCGAAAGTAAACAATTTTAGTAAATAAAGGTCGATAGGACTTCTAAATGAGATCTATTTTTGATGTTATGTAATTTTTTAAATATTTTATTAATAAGAATATTCCGTGATAATTTAGCATTGATACATACATATGTATATATTCCCAAATATTCTTGTACTCGCTATACTCCAATTTGCTCACACATGCAATTCAATTTATTATGCAATTAAAGTGTATCTGTTGGGAAAAATGAGGAATCACATTACCGTGAAAATATGCTGCTGATAATCCCGCAACTTGAAATCATATGGTTTTCGTTTAAGGTTTCAGAAGATTATGACATTAAGGAACAAATTTCCGAATTATTGTAACCTATTATCCATCATTTAAAGCACAGATCTGTCCTTACCAAAATATATCAATGCGAAGTCATCTGCAAAACCAACTGTTTTGCCATTTAAATTTAGGTCGCAAAAGTTCCTTTGATAGATCAAATATAATGTCCAAAACAGAGAGGGCATTGAAAACTCCTAAGTTAGCCTCAGAGTCATTTTGGAAAATTCTTCATTCTAACATTTTTCTCTGCGATTTAACAAAAAGAACTTTGAGAACATTGAAGAATCATTTCATCTTATTCGAAAAATTTCCTACTTAGGAATAACCAACGTTAAAATGCATTAAATGTTTTTAAACAACCAGAAAAAGGGCCGCAATTTTATCATTTGCGTCAAAATCATTATAAATAAATAAATTCTCAGTATCCACAGACTGCCTAAAGAGCAAATTCCAAAATATAATAATAATAATAAAGAATAAATTTAAATATTATTTCAAGAAGTTTAAGACCACAAATAACTATTTTGAGAAAAACAGGAAAAAAATCCATTTTCTTTTCCATTAATCATCATGAATTATTGCATACTCAATGTTTTTCCCCTATTAAAACGTTCTTAATAGGTCGTTTACTATTTTTCTTAGAGTGATACTGGAGCTCAAATCCTACAATTATCTTGTTAATGTTCCAAAATTCTCGTTTTTCTCTCGTTTGTTTAATCTGACTCATTAAACAGTAAGCATCCAAAAGAGTGTTTATATATGTTTTAGTTAAAATGTCTTATCATATGGACGTAAAAAATAATTAAATGGAATAGTAATTCCCTCAGAGAATACGTTTCAAGCTAGCTTCCTTCCACATTAATAATCTTAAGAGTAAAACACAATCTTTCAATTATCTCATTGTCCCCGGATAAGGTTTGAACTTTCGTTAAACTAAAACCCTAATACCTAGTTTCTTTTCCTCTTTAACTCCCTGAAAATTTTATCATGTGAGTCTGTTAATCCAAATTTGCTTCTGTCTCATTTAAACATATTTGTATTTGTATTGCATGAACTATCACTAAACATATATTCATGTTTTTGCGCCTAAACTTTTAGATGTCATATTAAATTAATACATGTTATTCTAATTATTCCTTTTTCATCCGTAGACAGCTTTTGGATGTATTAAATAAGGTGGGTAATAATTTGTTTCTTTTGAGAATTTATCCAAGATTAGTGTAAGAAGTGAAAAATAGAGAACATTATTTGGAAGAGAAGGATTTAGTTTCTTAATTAATATTTTCATATCTACATCTGAAGTGATCTTGCACATGTTTCAAATGTCTGTTTATAAAAGGATTCGATTTCGATTAATTTTCATTGTTTGTTTCTTTGTTTTTTTTTCATGCTGATCAATCATCTGAGAATTCCACTCGCTGATGCCATAATTAATTGATATTCGAACTCATTCCTCTATAAACAATGCAGATCAATCTTAACCCTCACGGCGTTAATTGCAAATGCAGCAATCATTGTTTAAGAAAGAAAATTTGTGTTTTTTTTTTGTGTTAATTATAATCTCATATTAAATTTATTTTTTGTATAATAATACTGATTTTTGAAGAATAAAATACATAACACCGTTTGCAATCGTAAAAAACCCTCTCCTAAAAGAGGGGAAATATGTAAACAATTGTTTCACAAATACTTTTTTAAGTATAGGGTCAGGCGTAACGAGTTGTATATCAAATGAAAGTTGACTGTAACTCAGAGTGTATATAAAAAATATTTAGTCCAAACTTATCTCTCCGTTTTCCCCATATGTGGTTCATTATTATTTGCCTTTTACTTATGTAAACGATTGTATCACTACATCTTCAGAACATAAGAGACGAGCATAATGAGCTATATGTCAACTGAAAACTTCTGGCGTAAGGAGTATCATAAATTACATTAAAAATATATTCTTTCTTTTTCCCCTTACCAAAAATGTAGGGGTCGGGTAGGATGTAAAAACGATTGTTTCACTACATCTTCTAATAACAAGCGACGAGATCAATAAGTTATACGTCAAATTGAAAATTTTAATTTGGGGACGATCATAGGCTATTTTGAATTGTGCCTGCTCTATTCTCGACGGTCAACAAATGAGGGATGAAATTTAATAAACTCTTCATATGTCAAATAAAAGCTTATGGCATGTAGAGTTAAGTAGGAAATATATTGATTTCTCTCTCCGAAGCAGGGGAAAAATGCATGTTTTAATTGAATGCTCGCTGCGAAGTTGACTCTAAAAAGAGAAAAATTAAATATAGAAATAAAAATTCCTACCCGTGCCCTAAAAAGTAAAAACTAAATGCAGTTAATAATGCCAATGATGAAATCATTTACTCATTTCACTTTAATTTTAAAGGAAAAAGGAACTTGAAAACTGGTTTGTCTTATGAGTTAAATAAGATCAACTGCTGCCGCATAATCCTTTAATATTACTATGATTGAATTATTTTATCATTGTAATTTTGTACATTTTTTTTCTTTTTAAGGCACATACGGGAAAATAAGAGTTTTAGTTCATTTCATTTTGACTTCCAGATAAATTGAAAATAGGTCATCACTCAGCATATCGCAACTGTATCGAAAAGCATTAACACATAGGAACAAAAAATGCTTGCATTAAAAACGTTTCATTTTGATTAACGGCATTTTAAATCACAAAACCAGTAAAGTTATTTTTTCTGTTAATATTAAGACGTCACAAGTGACACATCTTAAATAAGGGAACTTGAATCTTCAATGATTCTGGATAAAAATAACGATAGAAGATTTCGTAAGATCTGCAGAAAAACATGATTAAGCAAATGATTCTGATCTAGCAGTTTAGATGCGAATAAGCGGATTTTTTCACAGGTACCTATTTTTGAATATTTTTATTATTTTCACTTGAGTGAATGTCGTGTTCATGGCTATTGGGTAATTTGACTACCTAACTAATTTTGGCCCAAATTATGGCTATTAGGTAATTTGATTACCTAACTAACCTAATCCTTCAAAAAATAAGGCACAGAAAGTCAACAATCATTGCATTTCACCCTGCCACTCAAATGATCCATCACAAAACTTTCGACATTTCATATTACCATCGTACTGGGACGTTCCCACTTCTTTAATCTACAATTTCTGAATATTTTATTCTCTGTAGTACATAGTTATGTCACTGAGAAATTACAGCAGAGACAGTTGAGCCTTCAGCTAGGTAACCCTTCCTCACTCATATAAGTGATATGAGATCCCATCATCAGCGTTCTGAGAAAATGAAGACCGGACTGTTACTAAAATATTGGCTTTCTAAATACCATAACCAAGACTTATATATGAAGTTCATACTCATTAAAAGAGTCAATGTCCATTATCTTGCACTGAATTTTTTCCTCATTCTTCCTGGTCTAGAATCATTTCTCAAGCAGAACACTGAAACTCTTCAAGTGAAGAATCGCTTATTACATTATTTGCAAACTTTTTCACACTGATATATATTTTTAACCTCGATTCATAAAGCATGTTTCTTTTACCTTTTGATGATAACATCTGTTTGGGAACATTTGTCTTTCCTGTCCGACCACTAAGTTTGATTGTCTCAGCGAAACTGGTTTAGGTCAGGGGAGGGGGGGGGGGAGAAGACTACTAAACTAGGCGCTCTTTTGAAAGCTTAATGCGCATAGCCTGACAAAGAGTGCAAGCGAACCAAGATGTTTCGGAAATCTGCCGTCGTTTGGGATGGGCATTTGGAAAAATTTATGGAAATACATTCGCAGATTAGCATTAAATTGATGCTCAAGCACATAGGGGCTGCATATGAATGCTCTCGATGTTTAATTTTTGTGTTTTGTAATAGGTCATTGCACGACCAAAATGAGCATGAGGTCAACAAACGTGAATTTACTAAATACAATTTGACCAATTTCATGTTCGTATATAGTGTACAAATATTTAAGCATAATTTCTGATGATTCTGATTCTGATTCATTACTGAACTACTGTAAAATGTTTAACAATTTAAGCTACGAAAGCAACTGCAAATATTGTAGAAAGAGGGAATTCTAAATGTCATCAAAATAGCTTTCGTCTACAGCGGAAACCATAGAGAAAATGCTGAGTATTAAATCGTTATTTTCGGTTGCAGACTGAAATATCTTTAGAACAGTGGTACCCTTCCTTTTCGAATGTGGGTCATATTAAAGTGTCAGCATTCCCCTAATTAAAAATATAAAGTTAAATATGACAATTTCTTGAATTTATATCAGTACAATTGATATAAAAGTATATTAAATTTTATTATGAATTGCTACTGAAGATTTAATATTTTGAAAGATATATTAATAGAACGAAAAGGGTTAGCGGCAATTTTTAAGATGTATTTTTGCTTGCAAATCTTTCAGAGTTTTTGTTTCGTTCCAAACACCCTTTCGATAACGATTTCCAAAACACAGAAACAACGATTCGTAAGATCTGCAGAAAAACATGATTAAGCAAATGATTCTGATCTAGCAGTTTAGATGCGAATAAGCGGATTTTTTCACACGTACCTATTTTTGAATATTTTTATTATTTTCACTTGAGTGAATGTCGTGTTCATGGCTATTGGGTAATTTGACTATCTAACTAATTTTGGCCCAAATTATGGCTATTAGATAATTTGATTACCTAACTAACTTAGAGGTTAGCCACAGTCGTCAATTCTTATGTAGTGACAGAGTACATTCATTTAATGACATTGCCCGCAATGCATAACTACAGTTCAGCGTATAGAGTTAGGAACATTGTTTTTAAAAAGTGAAGGAAAAATAGTATTTCGTATTAACATCAAGGGAAGACAAGGCGCTAGAATTTTGTTTTCAGTTGGTGAAAAAAATCAACCTGATGGTAACAGAAATCAGGTTGAGAAAAAACAGGTTGAGGATGGTAACAGAAAACGGTCGAGGGAGTTGATTATTTTTCAACGAAGCTAGGGAATCATAATTATAAAAAGAAATTGGTGTGACAACTTTATTAAATAAAATAAGGAAATGAAATAAGATTACCTAAAACTGAATAATTTAATAACACAATTTTGTTTATTATTAAAAATTATGAAAGTTCAACGAACGAAACCAAACAAAATTGATTCCAGAATATTTTCCGCACGCTGTACTAAAGGATGCCGAGGCCCTTGGGTCACCCGTTGGCCCTCAATGTAATAAATAATCAGTACTGAATCTGTAATGAGGAAAGAAAACCTGAGGTGTAAACTGTCGTTTACAACAGCCGTGCACAAACTGCCTCTCTTTTAGCAATTTTATCCGGACCACGCGAAAATTGGTAGATATACACATATTTTAATCTCGCTGTTTAATGTTTTAATAACATTAAAAATGCGGATAACATCATACAACTAGCTACAAAAATCATTTCTGTGATGCAGTCCCATCTTCCACATACTGCTTCGACAAGTCAACGTCAATTTTGACATTAAAATAAATTTTATATTAATATTTTTCCTTATTACTTATATCTGTACATATGACAAGTAAAACATAAGAAACAAAATTAAAGTTTTTTTTTGTTCTCTCCCACAGAAAACATATTTTTTTCCAATTACGCAGATGCCAAACAATATTGTCACTCCTGGTTTACACTTTTCCCATTTTTAGAGAGGAGAACGAAAAATGGGTGGTAAATTTTTATATCCTCTGATATTCTTTATGACTTTAGAGGTTCTCATTAGACCTAAAATGTAGGGCGATTTTCAAAGTGTAAGAGAAAGAAGCAGTGTACACACTTCCCCCTCTTTTAGGAGGTAGAAAAGTTTTGCCTTCTGTTTGTTAAGTGACAAATACTTTAAAAAATGGTAAACTGTCATATCTGGTAGATTTTTCTTCTAAATGTAATATTGTAAAATATATTATTAATGTGATATTTGTATTAAATATGAATATGAATACCGTATTAAATTTTCTGTCCTAAGAAATTATGTACTTCCTCACTTTCTTATTGCCTCATAGGTCATTTACAAACTTTCATAAAGTGTAAACTTTGTAATATTTGCAAATATAATCATTAATAATTAAATTGCGTTTTTTTTTTTGGATAGTATATTGCAACCAGTGGTGGAAATGGGGTAGGACGCAATAAGGCTGTGTCTTACTGGTTCCAAGACGGAAAAAAACTAGCTATTGAGAAGAAACACAGACCCGTTGTCCATCACTTTGTCCTGCTACTTTGAGTATTATTTCGGGTAAACTAGTTTTTTCTCATAGAATCGATGTACTTTGCGTACCTCTAGTTCAAAATTCCCATTTCCAGCGCTGATTACAACAACATGCATTATTAGTGCTTTTACTTATTTCATACCCAGGAAGATTTTTCTGCAATATAAGTTAATCTCATCGAATCTCTTCCTTCCGTAGCGGGAAGCTGAAGAGAAGAAGTTGAACGCCATCCCTGCCTGGAAACGGCAACTTCTGATGAGGAAAGAGGAGCAAGGGAAAGGCCCCGTGGTGCAGCAGAGGTGAGAATCATCTCACTCATTCAGATTTCTTTTTGCATCTTATGATAAATCATGGCTGACCAATTACTAACTATTTCATGGTCTGGCATTGAGTACCAGAAATGGTCGAGGGAGTTGATTATTTTTCAATGAAGCTAGGGAATCATAATTATAAAAAGAAATTGGTGTGACAACTTTATTAAATAAAATAAGGAAATGAAATAAGATTACCTAAAACTAATTAATTTAATAACACAATTTCGTTTATTATTAAAAATTATGAAAGTTCAACGAACGAAACCAAACAAAATTAATTCCAGAATATTTTCCGCACGCTGTACTAAAGGATGCCGAGGCCCTTGGGTCACCCGTTGGCCCTCAATGTGATAAATAATCAGTACTGAATCTGTAATGAGGAAAGAAAACCTGAGTTGTTTTAAATGTTTTTCGGGCAAACATCAGGCTTCAACTAAAATCTAAAAGAACCTCCTGAATTGTTATTACTCGTAAATGTGAAATATGTGGTTGATACCAGTACTTCTAAACATTAGGGAAATTTCTGTTAACTCTCCCGTTGTTAATTTTTTTCTCTATAATATCGTTGTTGGTCTTATTAATAGGCCATAATGCATGGGTTCTCTTTTCACCCATTATTTTTTCATACGCAGTTTTATTTTTATATCGATTCTTCTCTTTGTGTCTTTCTTTTAACTTTGATTGAGGATGTACACCCACCGGCCACTGAATTAGAAACCTTTATTCAATACCGAGTTGGACCTCCTTTAGTCCGAATTACAGCACGTATGCTGTTTGGCATAGATTCCACAAGATGATGGAGTGCCTTTGCATCTCCAGCATACCAGGGGTTCACCAGATAGTCCTTTAATTGGCTCAGATTTCAAGATTTCACGGAAGAGGACTTTGCTCCAGGATCTGTTTTTTTTAACCTTCACAGCACCCCTATATAATACATGTCCCATACATTTCTCAATGGGGTTCAAATCCGGGCTTTGTGGTGGCCAGGGAAGATAGTGGAAGTCGCTGTTATGCTCGCTGAACACATCTTGCGCGATAGACAGTAGCATTGTCATCCATGAAACAGCCGTTACCTGCTGGATAACAACTCATTTTCAAAGTTCATTTTCAAACTTCATTCATCAAAGTCAACATTGCAGTACAGACTTGATTGGCAGCAATGTTCAGATAATCCTTGGAAGACACCCGACCTTCCAGCAATATCAGGCGAACCGTTCCGTACCAACAGAACGTGCCCTACAACATGACACTGCCTCCAGAACCTTGAGTTGTGTTTACAAGGCAAGCTGGGTACATTGCTTCATGGGACTCCCGCCAAACTCTCTGCCTACCATCGGTACAGAACAAGGTGTACTGCGACTCGTCGTACCACATGACTTTTTTCCAATCTTCCAGTGTCCAGTCACGGTGTTCCTCACACTACTCTAGACGAACTTTCCGGTTCTTTGCAGAAGTCATTGGTTTCCGTTAAGCATGCGACTGCTAATACCGATGCTGCGCATAGTTCGCTGAGATATGGGTCGAAAATGGCCTTCATTGAATGCTTCGGTCAATTGCTGCACACAGGAAGTCCTCTTTCTCCGTACAAGCCTTCTCAGACGATGGCGATCTCGTTCCTGACAGATTGTCGCCACGCCACACTTACGTCTCTTAGACAAGCAAGGTGGGTTATTTTTCCACTGATTAAAGACCCGAGATATCTCACCTTTTGAGAAGCCAATCAGCTCTGCTGTTTTTAAAATCATCGCTCCAGCCAGACGGATACCCACAATAAGCCCTTTATCGAACCCCGAAAGGTCCTTTGATTTCCCCATTGTGATCAATACTGCTGACGAGCAGCAATCTTAAATAGTTGCCTAGATCACATGTTGATACCCATGACCACGTATTTTGCATATAGGCTGCGCAAGTGGCAGTTCAGATGCATCTGCATAAAGGTTTCTAATTTAGTGGCCGGTATGTGTACATGACTTTTTCTGCTTATTTTTTATCTCTATCTTGTTTGCGCAGCGTGGCCTTAGTTGCCCTTGCTCCATAAAACTCCAAACAACCAACCAACTTTAGTAATAAACTATCACAGGAAAAGTCCTGCAGACAAGTAACACTTGAAAAAAAAATTGTGTGCCCTAATTGGAATTCGAACCCAGGTCTCGCCAGAAGTATACCAGGCGTCTTAGCCGCTAAGCCGCCGAGGAACTGACCAGCTCTTCAACTAAGTGACATATAAACCTTCCTGTTGATTCACCAGTGGCGCCATCTATTTTCAGGAGTTGGGCAGCCAAGCCGCCACATGTTTGATGGTAGTAATATTTTACACTCACGCTCACAGCATTATATAAACTATTCAGTAATAAATTATCACAGGAAAGTCATGTAGACAAGGAACATTAGAAAAAATGAGTTGAAAAAAATTGGTTGTCCTGACTGGGATTCGAACCCAGGTCTCGCAGAAGAAAATTACTGTATAGTTTATATAACGCTGTGAGCGTGAGTGACAAATATTACTATCATCAAAAATGTGGCAGCTTGGCTGCCCAACTCGTGATAATAGATGGCACCACTGGTGAATCAACAGGAAGACGTATATGTCACTTAGTTGAAAGGATTGCTAGTTCCCCGCTGGTCTACCGGCTAAGACGCCCGGCATTCTTCTGGGTTCGAAGCCCAGTCAGGCTACTAACTCTTTCTGCATTCGTTGTTTTCAGACATCTAAGCTTTTGTGCTTTAGTTTAACTTTTTTGCTGGTTTCATGCCTTTTTTTTCCTTTATTTTGTGTGTTCTCTGGTGCATAATGGCATCTCGCCATAAAACCCCAAACAATCAACGAAATCTATTCACTCTCATGGAACTATAATAAATAAATAAAAAATACCCCCTCAAGCAGCTGCAATGACAGGAGTCTGTCAGTTTATATGCCTTAGTAGAAGGTCTGAGAGGATGGCAGGTCTTCAGCAGAAAAACGACACAAACAGCCATGCCTTACCCGGGGCTCGAACCCAGGTCCCTTAGATCATTAGAAAAGCACGCTAACCACTCGGCCTGGGACAGCTAACGGAACTATCCGAGCGAATTTTTCAGATCGCTTTTAAAAAAGAAGCTGTTGTTTTCACTTGTCGTCTCCAAATATTCATTATTTTAAATTATTTTTTGTTTAAATAAGAATAAGATATTAAGATTCGAATTTTTTCCTAATGATGCCATCTCTACAATAAATAATGTTAAGATTCTGGGAAGTAGCTGTAATGGAAAAATTCCTACTGTATAAACTAAAGCGGACGACGTAAGACTGATTCATGAAGTAAATGCTGTGATTATTTAAATAACACCTCAAATAATAATAAAAGAACAAATATAAAAATTATATTATGTTGATTTAGATACGATGAATTATGAATATTAAATTTGAACTTCGTTTGTTATTTCTTGTAGTTATCTTTGATGGAAAAAATGTTCCATGTGGTCTAAATGGACTGCAAATTTTTCCAACAAACTCCTCAAATAGGAATAATTAAGCACTACTTCCTCTTTATTACAGCAAGTGAAAGGAACGCATAGTCACAGAATACACAGTTAAATACATTTTCGGATATCTTTTTGGAAATTAAGCAAACTTTTATAATAATAATATATTTATTCATCATCATCGTCATCTCACAAAACACAGATGTAGAGAGATTTTATACATTTGACCCGCAAAGCTAATAGCTTATCTGCAGGAAATATTGATGAGCATTAGTTCTCATACATAAGTGAACATAGTAAAAAAGAACACAAAAGTCATATAGATACAGAATCAGGTCATATAGATGTTTTCTCAGGATTACAGATCAACAGACATTCCTTTAAATAGTTTTTAACCTTTAACTTAATCTCACTAAAATTAGTTAGATATATGATTTCTCTTGGTAACTGGTTAAAGATCTCCGGCACTAGCATAGATTTTTACCGTAATTATTAACAAAATTCGGGATTTGAAAATAATTATTGGTCTGAAGTCTGCTATTCTTATCATGTGTAATTTGTACTTTATATGTGTCAGGAATATCAAACCGTATGATGGGAAACTTCTCTGGACTTGCTTATTTTTTATATTATTGACTGTTCTATTGAACGAAAAAATTACCGCAATAGTGGATTAGGAAAACACGTCTTAATATTTATCCATCGTTTACATCAGTGTGATCCAACTGGCAGCCATCAACTACTCCTGAATTGGTGCCCGTGATTTTTACTTATTTTGTTTTATCAATTATAGCACAAAGGATGATTTTCTTTAATATCAATATCTCAACATAATAAAAGTTTTAAAAAATGAAGTCTTTGCACTGTTTTGCTTGTACACGTCTTACGCAAAAACACACGGTCCGTTAAAAGTAATTGTTTTCTCTGATTGTAAGTATAAAGAAAATATAACTGAAGAATAACATATCGCCTCTGGCGAATGTGGGAGGCTAGATTTTAAAGAGAAAAAAGGTTTTCATTTTCCCAAATGTGCACCCTTTAACTCTGGTACTTCGCACCAAATGGATGAGAAAATACAAATTGTAATAGTATATTAGTCATAAGAACACAAAAAAATTCTATTTATTCCCTAAAAGGAAAAAAAGTTTCTTTTTCTCACCCTCGCAGGGTTAAGAGGCAAATCAATCGGTGTAAATCTCGTAACCAGGTCATCGAGATAAGATCGGGCCAGACAGACAGCTGTCCAGTCCACTCTTATTTAGATAGTAGAAACAAAAAGGGGGAAGGGAACAAAATTATATATTTATATATGAAAAGAATTTGAGTGATTTAATTTTTCTTAATTTAAAAATTACTACTTCTATATTAAAATATTTTAAATATTTAGAAATAAAGAGTAATTGGTCTAATATTAATGAATAAGAGTTTAATTAAAACACATAAATATAAATTTCACTTCTCTTAGTAAATTATCTGGGATCTAATTTTGACCATTGCACCACCAGATTTCAAGCATAAATGTTTTGTAATCTTAGTTCAAGATTTATATTTTCTACATTTAGTGTCCTCTAACGATATAAATTAAATATTTTGGAAGCTTTGAAAAATATGATCTAGATCATTTATAATATATAGTCAATTTATAGTAAAGATTATAAATATATATTATAATCAAATTATAAACTTCAGAGCATTTCAAAGATGTTCTAAACAAAGTGGTTAGTTCTATTCTCATTGTTTGTAATGATGACAGATTCATTACTGGCTTTAATGATGGCTCCCATATCATGCATAGATTAGTAGGGTGTTGAAAGAAGTATAGGATTTTACCCCTGTACTCCTTTCTTTCGAAAAACGTTGTATTGCTTTATCACTCAAATGACTTTGTCTCCTATGCTCCATTTTATCCAGAAGAATACTATGGATTTAAGAACAGCTTATTTAAAATAGTCCCAACATTCTCATCATCTCACCAAGATATATTATTAAGTTATAATTATTAAGCAACCTATCATGATAGGCTTTGGAATTTCTGGGTCTTTCAGATCTTCTGTGCGAAAATTAATCATCCTTTTAATCTTAGCGAAATATTTTTTAAGCTTCGGTTGAAGGACACTTTTAAAAAGGACAGATCGATTTTAAATTTTACCCTATGATCTGGTTTTCCTAACAGAAATTTTAATTAATACATAATCGAGCATATTCTTATACAGCTCATCAGATGAAACCCATATATATTTTCTAAATATCTCGCTCAATGTAATACATCTTAGTTATATAAAAGCAATTAGGCTTTCTTACCTACAGCAGAGGAAAAAAAGTCTCTTTACCTCTGCTGCAGGTTTTTCTAATGCCAAAAAGAAGCCTATCTTGCCTGCCCAAAAGTCAGTCATAGCAGCGTTGGTATTTAAGTCACCCACAATAAGTAAAATGTTTTCTTATTTGAGAGAATTAAAAATGCACTGAATTTGTTCATGAAATCTATCTAGTCCTCATCCGACCCGTCAGTGGGGGCATAGCATTCATGTCCTTAATGCTTGTTTCAGATTTAACTGTAAGGAGTCTTTAATGCAAGCAGATCCTAAAAATAATCACTGACAATTCTAGCTGAGAATCATAACTGTACTGTACTAGAGAAAAGTATCTGATAATTATTATATACCAGTTGATCTGCAGGTTACACTGCTTAAAATCCTTTGTGATTTTTAAGAGTTCTCGCATTCCAAATATCGTAGGAAAGACAATGATAAAAAAGCTTTCAAAGAAGCAACGCTTCTGAGGGAGATAAGGTCAAAAATATCTATAGCCCTGTAATTGCAGGCATGAAGCAAAGACCCATTCTCCATCCTCTAGTGGCTTATTCTACCATGCTGGTAGGAGCATCTGAAAATCAAGCAAATAATTATTATTAAAACATTTTTTAATGATAAATGGGGCTGTAAAGAGACCAGATGGATCTTTTCGAGCACCAGTAAGCTGTGGTTCGAGTACCATTGCGTTAAAGGCTTCGTGTTCCATGAGCATTAAATTCTGCAATTGAATAGTGGAATGAAAATAAATATATCTTTGCATCTAGAGCAATCCGATTAGAATGAGCCCATTTTACATAAGTCCTTAAAGTTACTATATCTAAGATCAGATATATTTCATCTTTGATGCCATTATAGTTACAAAACTTAATCACTATAAGAATTTTCTTCATATTTTTAACATGAATGTACCAAGTATGATAAAAAATAATTTTTTAAATAGGCTTGTTTGAACCTAAACTTGTAATAATGATGTATCATTTATTTCAAATTCAAGTTATTGTTGTCTTAAATGAGCAGCAATGAAATGTATATTGAAATGAATATAAAAAATAATAATTTACACTTCATCTAGTTTTGATTTCATTTTGCAGCATCCATCGAACCGTGTCGCAACCAATCACGAAGAGCAGTGACGGTCTGTCTTCACCAACGGAGGAGATCGCCCCTCCAATGGAGTCACAAAATTCTGACTCTTTGGTTCTGAAGTCGGAAGAGACGACGGAAGATGCTGAAGAGATTCCTCCCAATCCCTGGCTCCAGCAGCTCCGGAAGACCAAGAGTGTTTTCCGATGACCTTCTGCCATGACACCGGAATTGGCATGTCACTCTCTGATGTCGTGGTGACCTCAACGTTTTAGAACTAAAACTATCGATTTTGCCAACCATGTGTATAGACATCGATTAGATAACATTTGGAGCTATGTGCGAAAAGAAGGAACTGATTGTGAAGTGAGTAGGAAACGACAATTAACAAGCATCGATTTATTTGCAATACCCGATTTTTGCTGGTTTTTCTTTTTTGTGATAGCCTGAACACAAACAGGAAATTAACATAACCTATACTTTAATAAAACGTTTAAAATGAAATATTTCGCGCTTTGATGAGGTGCTAAAAATTCAGTTTTTAAATTTTTTTTCATTTATAAGAGTTATAAATAATTTCAGCTCCATTTCAAAGACTAAGCTTCGAAATACCACTGGTGAGCAATGCATTTTGTGTATCGAATAAAAACTGCTTTAAATAAAATGAAAGATGAGAAAAACACTTCATTTCACGATGCAGAACTTTGAAAGAAAGGAGTCGTTACATTCCAGCAACGGTTAGAGAGGGAACCTGTTTAATTCGGGAACTGTGAAATGCGTAAAGGGAAAATGTATTCTGACGGTGATGTAATATTTGGCTCAATGTACAGATTAAAGACTTTCAGTTCGGCATCAGTTAATGTACTCGTTAATGATGAGAGATGAGAAAAGGACGTGGATTAAGAGAAGAACGTAGTCACACAGACAAGAACGTGCCCGTGCTGCTGTGTGGGCATATTGCATCTCATGTATAAAGAACACTTGGAAGAACACTTCGCATTGCACGTGTTCGTGTCTCGTCTGTGAGTTGTCATTTGATCATAATTTGAAGACGGATGACAGAAGAGGGAAAAAAATCAGTTCTAAATATAGAAACTGCTGTCTTCTCTTCATCTGGATTCAGAGGAAAAGGAAGAGCCCAATATATCAGTCATTATTCTCTAAGTCACATGAATAGAGTGATAATAATATTACTTCCTCCTCCCCCTCTTTTCCTCTGTCTTCCTCTTTGCTTACAAAAATCCGAATTTTTTTTCCTTTTTGTATATTAACTCTGCAAAGCCTAATTCATATAATCTTTTTCTTCCAACATCGAAACCTTTTCTTTAATATATTAAAATTTAAGTACTGAAAAGTTACAAAAGTTTTTGTCTCTTCACATTTATATGTAAACACCAATGTTAATATATATCATAGAGTATTGGTAATGGTGAAGGGAAAAATAGCCTGTTAATATAGATTTATATAAATATATATATGTCCTTTATTTTTCAGCATAAAATCTTTAATGAGCTTGAAAAATAGTGAAACAACAACAACTTCATAATATTTTAGTGTATGTGCACTATTTCGTTCGTTTTTTTTTTATCTTAATTTCGGTATCAACTGTGTGAAAGAGAAATGATATTGTTGCAAAATGCCTTTGGATGTGAAACTTCTTCCTTCTTTTCGTTTAATCAGGGAAACAAATTCTTTTACCGTACTTCAACTTTCTCATAAGGAGCTGGAAGCGGATTTCTTGTATTTATATTTTCTTCAACTAATTTCAGGTCTTTTTGATAATTTTCGTAGCAATCTTATCGAAAGACATCTTTTTACTACGTCTTCTACTGATGAAATATGGAGTTAATTTTGATTCAGTTTTTACACACAAAAAAAAAGCTTCATCAGTTTTTATAACTTCAAACAAATTGAGAACTTCTGCTCTCTAATTGTAAGTAACGTAATTCAAAACATTCAGTTAAATGTGCAAAAATAGGAAAATTAATTTTTTTTTATCGCTGCTTCATTTCTCTTTCCCATGATTCATAAATTATTTCCGCTTTTACTACTCTGGAGCACAGAATCCGCTTGGCGAAATTCAAATGTGTGAATGGGATCAACATTAATAAAAGAAGTAGGAATGGTAAGAGAAAGGTCACGTGGTTGTGTACACTTTACTGCAAATGAAATTACAACTTATGTTTGTTTTTTCATAAGCTTAAATAAACTTTGCAAATTCGATGAACGTGTGTATCTCTATGAATTATTTGTTTTTCTGAATTGCATATACATATATATCTCTAGGAACTTCATCAACATTTTTATTCTTAACTGCTACTTAATGTTCACACGTTTCGAATTCCCATTGCAGCAGAACTAAACTTTTCTCCAAAAACCCTCCCTCTGACCTCGGGGAACAAAATGGCATCGATGGGTTGTTTGGCATCGATGGTTTTTTTCCGTCAGAAAAAATATTAAATCATGTCGCCATGTTCAGGAGAATCATCCTTTCTGCGCGTTGGATGGCTTTGACGGAAGGCTTTCTTTTCTCTCACTTGAATCCCCTTCCGCTATGAGTCCTTCAGGGTACTTGTAACCTAGGCTTTAATTCGTTGGTCGCCAAAGCGCCCTGTGTACAATCTCAACAATCCAAATCTAGCTTAACTTCTTAACATGAATTAACAGCTGCTACAGGCAAATGTAGCTTATTGCTAAAGACTTAAAAAAAACGTTATAAGAGAAAATTAAGCGACAAGCAGATAGTCATCAGGCGAAATATATTTCGAAGAACTACACTAAGGATGTTTTCCGAATAAATAAAGATTTAATTTAACATTAATTAGGTAGTCAGTACATGCCTTCTGATGTAACCTATAATACTTATTATTGCAGAATGATCAGCTTGAAGGGGTTAAAATAATCAACCTGAGATTTTCCGTTTGCTCTCCTAAGCTGTTTTAGAACAAATACTGGATGAAACAAGAATATTGACATAGTAGTCAGAAGTCTGGAATGAAACCGAGTTTATCACTGTTATTGAGAAATCATCGCATCTTTTTAATTGGCAGACATGAACTCTGCAAGAAGTCGCAATTAATGCTGATTTCTTGATTGAGGAACAAAATATAAGAATATTGTTGCACATTTTTAGTTGTATTTCAATATTTGACAACTGAGCGTGAATTCATAATAAATAAACGCATGATAATAGATACTAGTGCGAATGTGACTCTACTCAGGCTGATATAATAAAGAAGATACACCTCAACCTAACTGGTATTCTAGACAGTCAAATATTACCCTACAATCAGTCACCAGAGATCGTGTTAAAGTCCATGGAAGGATGGAACTCAACATCAGATTTGGTAGCTGTCTTGTACACCATCCTGTTTACATAGATGACATCTACAATGAATGCATATTAGGCCTTGACTTTCTACAAAGACATGGATTTAATATTAAACTCAATGACAGTTTACTGATCTGATAATACAAGAGAGTCCTCTTAGCTGAACATCATGCTATCAACTGTCATGCAACAAGGCACTTCATTTACTGCACCATCAGATACCAATACGTTGTCTCACCTGTCGTGCTGAAACGTGGGCGACTTCCCCTGGGGCAAACCATCAACAGCCAGCCTTTGCCCTTCACGTGGCTTACACTGATTTTGTTGTCTGTTAGATGTACTTGAACTATTATACCCACATTTTGTTGCTCGAATTTGTCCAATTTTGCAGAAGTTCCAACACTGAAGTTCTGTGGAAATCTTTGGGGAGAAACTTTTAACATCCTTTGAAACAGATAGCATGGCTTTAGTTAATTATTGCATTTCACTATTATTTTCTGCAGTTTCTTCAGCATTTAAAATCTCACTGTGCGTTTGTTCGTTCGGGAGGAAATTCTGGAGCACTCCTATTTCATAGTGTGTACCACAGCTGACTTCAAGGATTAATAGTCCAACATTCTCAGAGATTGTTGAGTTCCAAGGTCGTAGATAGTGTCAATAAACTGCTACCTGGCCAAGCTATCCTGGATATCTGGCAGACAGTTGCTATAAGCTAATCTAGCCAGGCGTTTAATATCTTCATTCAGATTTCATACACCGAATAGGAAGACATCGAATAAGAAGAATGATGAGATTCTACAAGAACTAGCTAGCTCATGCAGAATCTCACCACTCTTCATATTCGATGTTCATTTATAGCATTATATCAAATAACTATCACCAAATCTAACTAAAACAGATACTAAACTGCGAGAAACAAGTCGTTTCTCTTCTGGTTTGTAAAACCTCTGCAGAAGCGTTACGTAGAGAAGCTGCAAAGAAACTGTCCTTGTTAAGTTCATTCCACCCATTGGCTTTAGCGATAACCTCGAATTGGGTTTGAAACACTGCCCATGATGATTGATCATTATAAGTGGAAGGTTTGATTGTACTTTTTATAACAGGTGTATGCACAATATTGTCACTAGCATTACTATTATTACAAGAAGGCAACAATTCAATTTTTAGAACTGGAAACTGACGTTCACATTTGGTTTTAACGCTATTAATCTGATGTTCATAATCTAACACAATCAAATCTAGTATTAAAGTCACAAATGATATCGTTAACGTACCCCCTTATACCATCAATTTCATTTTTTTCTACCATCAGTTTCATCCTTTGCACCATCATACTGTTTACTGAGTTCATTCTTTATCTCTTTACATGAAGTTGTCATTTTGACTTTCAAATCATCATTTTGAGTAGCTATTTCAGCGCTCACAGCATTATTCTGAGTAGCCATTTCAGCTCTCATATCTGTTATGAGTCTTACCAATTCCTCCACACTACTATTTTTCCCTTACCTAGGGAAAGGCAAAAATACTCCCACCCCTGATACCAATTGTTACAGGTTTTTAGTTGTATTTGAATATTTGACAACTCAGCGTGAATTCGCAATAAATAAACAGACAGTAAATGAACTGATTTAAATATCTAAGGAAATAAGTTTACATAAATTATAATCAAATTCTATTCTAAACACCAATTTGGTATACATCTGTACTAAATGATTCTGATGATCATAATTACAAACCTGATTAATAAACCAATATTATTTGAAAACCGATTCACAAATCAAAGAGAGAACGTTTACCAATAACTTTACCTCTGAAAATAAATAAGGGACGCTCTCTACATCGATGTAGATGAATAGTTATTTTTGATACCAAAACAAAACTCCTTTACCACCATAAATCAACTATTCTTTTATTGCTTCCGCGTGCATAACAAGGGAAATCTTTAAATATGAATTTCAACTTTCAACTGCATTCTTTTACTTTTAAATCACTCGGGTTCCAGTCCAAACGTGACGTAATATTTCACTGTGTGCGATGTCCCGTGTCTCGTAGTATTTATTGTGCCAGCATTTGATGAAATATAAAATCAGATAATCTCTGTAAAACAGATTTTTTTTCTACTCAATAAACCAAATTCTTTATGAGCAAAGCTTCATATTTAGCATATGGTATGAGTTTCCGCAAGTCATATATTACTGCTCTTATTGCTGATTCCACTTTCTTCATTTAAGAAAGAATTCATACCAAATTTTAGAATACCTTCACCACTTCTCTTGCTATTATTTCTAAAACTTCTTTTCAGAAACCTTCTCTTATGTTTCAAGTAAAAATGTTTTTTACATTTGAATTTCGTTACAATCCTTCGAACATCTGATTTCTGAAAATATTCAGGCTCTAAAACAATCTGGCAATAAGAACCGATATCTAAAATTGCGAAGTTTAAATAGATTTAGCTTCTGACAAACGGATTTGTTCAGTTGTAAGCCTAATCGAATCAAAGTAATGCTCAAATATAGCCCTAAACTAAATTCCTCCATCCTAATCATTAAAACATGCTATTCACCGCTGCATTCTTTGGGTTTTAATAAGCAACGGGAAACCCTGGTATTTAGGAGAAAAAATATCGTAATATTGCATTTTTATTTGAAGTAAGCAGCAGATACACAAAATCCTCCAACAGCCGTAGCTACAGAGGTCAGAATCAGACAGGGATGGATCCGGATCTGCAACTCATAAAGCACACAGAAAAAAAACAACTATCTCATTTCTTGCAATTATTCGGCCAAACATATTTCGGTGCTTAACCAAATGATTTTACTAATTCCTAATACTAATTAAAAATGCATATTTTTGTTCCTAATCTCGTTGATTCCTTAAAAGTAGTGTTTTTTTTCTCTAATTGCTTTGAAATATATGTTTTCGTTTTTAAGTCGAATTTTCTCCTTCTACTCTTTCAAAGTATAGTTCTTTTAATACCTCTTCAATAAGTTTGGATTGGACGGTCCTGATCTAAAGGGGAAAAATAAATACGAATGAAAATTGGAGCCCTATCGATAATATTAATGAGATATGAGAATTCTTTAATTATGAGGATTTCAAAACTCTCTCGCTTAAAGATAATTGTTCTGATAATCCCATTTTGGGAAATCAAATGACCAAATGCCAAATGCATTGGTCATTTGATGCAAATGACCAATGCATCAAGCCTCTTCTTCGTTTTTTTTTTGATGATCCTGAGGTATTTTAATCTGTCTGATCGACGTTTTGCGCACCCATGAGAGTATACATTGAGCTTTCAGTAGATTCGTAAATGTCAATCAAATTTTTCACCGTTCTTCTTCGGCATATAGGGGGGAATATCGCCCCGATCGTCCCCCCTGGACCCGCCACTGTAACCAGACTGCACTTTAGATAATTCTCCAAACTTTTCTCTCCTAAGCAAAATTGATTTGCCCACTGGATGCCAATTCTAATAAGGTCATATTACACATTGCATACCCATTGTCGCTTTTCCTCAATTCTTCTGGAGCATTAATCATGGCTCTATTCCCCAGTCTCTAGCTCCACATATAACAACATGCCCAAATCAATGCAGTTTCTCCTTATGTATATTGATGCTACGTAAAGGTGACTAATAACTCTGTCTAAGCACTTCATTTTTCACACAATCAATCCATCTAATACAGATTGCTAAGTAAACATTTAGTCCATTATTCAAGGCTCCAAGGGACATGTTGGCGGTACCAGTTTAGATAAGCTTTTCGGTGATTGGTGATTACTGGGACAACCCACTGTCTCCTGGCATAGAGCCTGCTCATAAACCTTTGTGACACTGTTCTGCTGGAAATCATTTCACTCCGTGGCTGCAGAAACCTCGAGAGGCAGTTGCGAAGTCAACTGTCTCGAGAGGTTAACCTCTTGTAACTCGATGACGTGAAACAGTACGAGAGATTACTCTCCTACTGTTCACGTCATGAAATTAGAGCCAGTATAATTATCAATTCGGTTGTAGCAATTATCGGGCAACTTTGGCCAGCACTTCTGGTAATGGTTCCTGTCTCGTGGAACTGTTTCTAGAGTGTCGATACCTTCTTCCTTGACACAATGATGCATCTTGGTACTTTCATCGGCGACTGTCTTACTTCAAGTCTTCGAACAGCTTGCTATCGCAAGGAATCGTCTAAACCAGTGTTGCCAACCTGTCTGATATGGTGCACCTGCTGGGAACTCTGCTTCTGAGATCCATTGGCCACGAATGCGCCTGAACATTAACACTAACTTGTGCACCTGAAACTTATTTTACATTAACACTTAACTAACATTAACACTAACTTGTACGCCTTGTGCACTAACTTATGAGCCTGAATATAACAGCCGCGAAGGCTCCTGAACATTAACACTATTGAAGCTTTTGACTACGTGTTACCTCAAGAAACAAGGTGTTTATGCAAATGATACTTTCCTCAACCCGCACTATCACACATCATCTGGAAGTTGGAACGTACGAACTGTGGTGTAATGGCATATCAATGTTATACTTCTGAAATCATTTTCCTGGCCGCTTGCTTCGGACAGGCGACTGATGGCTCACAGACTGGCACCGGTTCGCAGTCATCCACTTTAAGAAGCACTGATCAAACGATGACAAATATTTAGTAGAAGTAATAAGATTAACCCTCTTTGCAAGTAACAATTTGGAATTGAAGTGATCTTGCAGAATGTCATGTTTTTATAGGCATTAGTAATTTGAATGTTGCAAGGAATTGCAGGGTCCTATATCAAATTCGATTGAATATTCGAAATTTGCATGTAATACTGCCTATAATAGCACGTTTTTCATTTCATCTTGTTGTTAAAATTAAAATATTGCTTAAAAACGCTGTTTCTTTGATTCTCTTCAATCAGAGCATTCTAACCACTTCGATGTCAGTTTTCTTTCTATTTCTCTTCCAAAAAATGCATATTTTTATCGCATACTAGCTGAACTGTTAAAATGCAATCTGTGTATTCTGATTTTCACAAAACTAAAGATTAGTTTATGTGAAAGATTAGTTTATGTGAATACCGCACCCGATAATCCCTTAGCACAATAGGTTGGTGTTTCAAATAAGGAAAAAAAAATTAAATTCCATGTTGCCAACTTCGAAAGATGAAATCACCCCTAAACTTCAGAAAATGTCCACAATGGGTTTGGCGGCGATTAACATTTGCCGTAGGTGTAGTTTGGTAAATACGTTTACTCCTATCAAGGCACCCTTTTAGAATTTCAGCTTGAAACTGGTCGATCCAACTTGGACAACAGCCTAAAGCACTGTGATATTTTGCAGCATATACCACGATTTCCCTATGAGTTATAGTTGCCACAGACAGACATCTTTTATTTTTAAAGATTTCAAACCACTGGGCTATCTAATAATGCTCTTTAATTATAGAAATTCTTGGACAACTATTAGTGTGCAGTACGTGTTTTGTTTTTTCTGGGAGTTCCAATGAAAAAGGCGATATTCGTGATTGCCGATGTTTCAATTGAAAAGCATTATTTGAATAGAAAACACGCATATTCACAGATTGAACCTAACGTAATATAAACTAATATATCGTAAAGAAAGATCCACAAAATGTTTTAAATTATTGCATTGATTCATGTATTACGTATGAATGTTTTGAAGAGCGTGTCGCACAGTGCAACGCTATAGTTTTTATAAGAGAATCTTACGCCTCTTTATATCTATATATCGTTTGCATTTTGTCCTGTATAAGTAATACATGAATCATTGGAGTAAATTTCAAATAATTATCTATATTCTCTTTATGATATATAATTTTACACTACAGAAGGTTCCATGTGTAAATATCCATATTTTTTAATAATACTTTTCACTGAAGATCGGCACTCACGAATACCGCCTTTTGCATTGGAACTCCCAGAAAAAACAAAACACGCATTGCACGCTAATAATCGTTCAAGAATCTTTATCATCAAGTTGTGTCATTGTACAAACGTTTAATTTCATCCACAAAACTAACTCAAAATAAAACACTTGCTAAACATCTGTCTCATTATGTTCATTTCATCAGCTAACAAACAAAAACGTAAAATACTTTCAAGATTGAGAAATAATATATAGAAGAATTCGTCCATCTGATGAGAATAATTTAAGTCAAGGGAAAAATAAAGATTATTCTGGCTCGCATAATTAGCTCGCATTCTCTGGCAATGCACTTTTGGAACTTTGCCAGAGTAGATCTCAGGCAAAACACGGAAGTGGTAAAGAAAAGATCGGAATTGGGTTTTTTATCTTTCAAAAGCGCATCATTTGCGCACAATATATTAATGTTCAGGTCTCAAGTGTACCAAAAGCTGGATGGAGCATCTCAATACTTTTTCGTAGGGATTGTCTCAATTCATAGCGTGTCAAGCTTGTAACTTGATGTTCCCAGATTATCCGTAACTATATCTGTTTTCAGATTTTAATCCTCTTACCCCAGATCTGTTCTCCATGAGAAATCAGAGATAATCGACTTGAAAGAATGGCCTTCGTTTGCAGTTGACGATATAAGCTATGGCTCTCTGTTTAGGAAAACCATACCATGTGCATGCTAAAGAACCAGTGATTACAAACAATAGAAGTAGAACTAAACACCATTGTTTAGTACATCTTTGAAATGCTCAGTCCACTTAGACATGACACAATCCTCACCTTCAATAACTTTACCTTGCTTATCCTTCAATTCCTGTACACATGTCCGTTTTTTACTATATAAAACATTTACTATCTGGTACAGCTCTCTGCTATTGCACTGTCTAGCTGCTTCCTCGGCTTTGTAAGCAAAGCCATCTAGCTAACGATTCTTAGCAGCTGCTAAACTGATCCTTTACACGTTTATTACGCTCTTCACAACGCTTTCTGCTAGGACTAGTAGGGTATTGATTGAAGACATTCCTGCAGTTCTTTCTTTCGAAAATAAGCTCATGTGCGTTATCACTCAAATAATTTTATCTCCTCTGCTCCTTTTTACCCAAAAGAGTATTGTTAGTTTCAAGAAAAACCTGTTTAAAACGATCGTATTCTTCCTCAACTTCAATAGACTCAACTTCAATAACACACATTAAGTAATTTATCATGGTAAGTTTTAGCTATAACTGCCTCTTTAAGAGCTTAAGTGTTAAAAGTAACTTTTTAACCTTAGTACAACACTTTTTAAGTTTAAATTGCAAGACACTTTTAACAAGGTAATGGTCAGATCCAATTTCAACTCCCCTATATGACCTGGTATTCTTAATAGAACTAACCCATTTGTTGCTAATTAATATATAATCAATCATATTCTTATGCAGCTCATCTGATGAAATCCTTGTGTACTTATGTATGTCGTAGTGTTTGTAATAAGTATTAGTTATTTTCAAACCATTAAGTTTACTTACCTGTAAGAGACGTTGCCTATTGCCATTGCAGCTACCAATACCAAAAGGGCATATTACTCTTCCCCAAAGGTCAGAGTCAGTACCAACTTTGGCATTGAAGTCACCAAGAACAAGGGTAATATCTCCTTTCTTGATAGAATTCAAAATATACTGAAGTTGTCCGTAAAACCTATCCTTCTCATCCGCATCGGCATCCACAGTGGGAGCATAACAGGAGATAACATTCAAGTCTTTAATGCTCGTCTGAAATTTTGCTGTAAGAAACCTTTCATTAATGCACTCATATCCTAGAAGAGCATCACTGGCGTATATGCTGAGAAGCAGCCTACGTCTTGGTGATGCTCATTATCTTCCTCTCTGAAAAGAGAAATTTAAGATTAGTTTTAAGAATCTGACCTTTATCTGTCCGTCTGGTCTCTTGCAAGCCGGGAATATCTAAATTATAACAGTGGAATTCTTGTGTGAGGACATCAAGAGAATAAGCTCTGTGTAGAGTCCTCACATTCCAACTACCTATGGAGAGAAAATGGTTAGTGGGATGTTTAAAGAAACTATGTTTATCGAGAGAGGAAATACTGACAATATCAAACAGATCCCTATAGCAGGGCATGGGGCAAATAACCGTTCCCCCTAGTGCTGAAGTCATCTACACTGGAAGACTTCTCCAATGCAGGAGAAGTTCAGGTTAGCAAAAGTAATTATGTGTCCAAAATATTAAGAAAGTCTGAAAGTTTCCTTGTTATGATGTCGTAGAGTTAGTATCCTATGGTGGAGCACATATCTTGACACAATGAGACATCTTGCTACCTCCGCCACCTTCAAGTCTTCCAACAGCTTCCCATCGCAAGGCATCATCTACATCAGTGATTCCCAACCTTTTCTGGACCATCGCCCCCTTTAGAAGAGAACAAAAATTTCAACGCTCCCCTAGTCCATAATAGTTAATTTCACATGAAATATTAAAATATTATTGCATATTATCTGTACCTAATTTATCTGTTTATTTATCTATTAAAATCATAAAGAAGAAATTAATAAAACGACAACCAAATGTACAATAAAATTGTTTATTAAAATTTTAAAAATAAGCACAGAAACAATAAGAAATAAAAAAATAATGATATAAACACAAAATTAATAATAAATAAAAAAAATTAATGAGATGGTTGAGGCTGGTGGAGTGTTAAAAATTTGTTAATGTCGGGTTCCAATTTCGTTAACATCAATCGCAGATCGCCACGTTCAGAGATGTGTAGTCCTGTTCCTCTTCTTTGACAGTAAATTAGCTACTGCACTGAATCCACGCTCAGCCATATAAGTCGAAGGAAATGCGATTAAAAACTTCTGTACTATTGCCCACAATCCAGGGTAGAGAACTGGTATTGATTTTTGAAGCCAGAACTCTTGGTATCCATGTTTGAAATTTACTTTGAGTGCTTCGTTAGTCGTGAGTTCTAAGAGTTCCTCTTCCAAATTTGATGATTCTTCAGTATCTGTGTTTGCGAAAGGATCTAAAACCCAACTCGGTATATTCAAGTTTAAAATATCTTGGAAACGCTCCGTAAAATCAACATGAAGAACTTCCAAGTGTTGGCAGTAAGTAAGTAAATCTTCCGGTTTTGCAGAGACTGCTGATAATGTGGGAAAGTGGTTGTATTTATCTCTACCTAGATTTAGTTTGAATAGAAGAGGTTTTCCAGCAAAAGCAGCTATGACTTTTTTTGTTTTAATTAAATTCAACTCATCACCTTGCAATTGTAAATTAACTTGATTAAATATTTTAAACAGGTCTGTCAAATAAGCGATGTCATTGTTTGACGTAATCAGGTTTTCGCGCAATTTTTCGTCTCTGTCTTCAAGAAAGTCCAGTATTGAGTCAAATAGATTGAAAAAACGATTCAGACAAACACCTTTAGAGAGCCAACGTACTTCTGTGTGCAGCAGCAAGCGATTGTAATCTTCATCATTTTCATTACAAAGCTTACCAAATAATCGGTCATTCAATGAATTGCTTCTAATCTTATTGATTGCTTTAATAACGTAATGGAGCGACGTATGCAGACGTTCATTCAAATTTTTTGCAACCAAATGCTGACGATGAATAATACAATGTACAGCGAATACATTTGGTACTGCTTGTTTCAAATGCGCTATGAAACCCTTATGACGCCCTGTCATTGCTGGAGCAGCAGACAAAATATTGCAAACAGGAATTTCTTTCTCTTGAAAAAACTTTTGCATGGTATTAAATATAGATTCTCCCTTTGTATCAGATTCCAAATTTTTAGCAAATGATAACTCTTCATGATTTTTTTCTTTTTTATAAATCGTACGTATGATAAGAGTAGAGCTTCGTTATTTGGTAGAGTTGATTCATCGAGTTGAATGGAAAATTTGCAAGTCTTTAAGTAATCACATAATGATATTTCAACGTCTTTTGCCATTTCATCTATTCTTCTTTGCACTGAATTATTACTGAGAGGAATTTTTTTGATGATATCTGACCGTGTCTTATGATGAAGAACAGTTTTTAATATCTCTTTGACTGCCGTCAAAATTAATTCCTCGCCAATTGTGTGTGATTTTCCTGATTTTGCGATTAACAATGAAACGTTATATGAGTCCATCATCATCTTATTTAGAAGACGACGCAAAAAGGTTTGACATAGTTGGCTGTTTTAAATATTGCTTTTCCAGTTCTTGAAAATAGGATAAATCTTTGTTCTTCTTATCAGCATGCATTTTATTTAAATGCTCTTGTAGCCTAGAAGGTTTCATAGCTTCATTCGAAAACACTTTTTGGCAAATTAAACACATAGGTAATGATTGGTTTGTAGGAGAGTACGTAAATCCATATTTCAAATACTCAATACTGTACTGCCGGCATTTCTTTTTAGATGTAGATTCAGACATTTTCAAATACAAATTAACTTCTCAACAGATTTATAGATAGTTATAAAAATAATGTTTATAATGACTTCTAACACTTATCACTCACGACTATTTATCACGGCGAAGCACATAAAAATAATGAAACATTCCTAGAGCTATCGCTTTTATAGATTTGATTTTGTGCACGCATTAACTTGTATGTTTGCGATGCCGGCGCACTTGCTCCGTAAACAAGTCATTTCAAGCTCCCATATTCTTGTCGAAACATGTTAAATTGCATGAACCGCGTGTTTGCCTACCAACTTGCAAGGACTTGTCACCGTCAATCTATTCTAAACTAAAACAAATTAGGTATAGGTATACCTAATGCTAATTTAAAAATGCTTATTAACGCCATAACAATAAGATAATTTACATAGCTAGATAAAATATTTATTCATGAAAACAGGTATTTTCAAAGTATTTTATTATATTAAAAAAATAATTATAAAAAAATATGAAATATAATAAATTTATAATTAATATATTATTATTGCATCAAGGTTGATTTGCCTATCAGGACGGACACACATGTCCAACATAATAAGCCTGATATAGTAGTGCATGTTAAGGTATTGAATGAGATTACAATTATTGAAGTAGGAATAACATCTCAGGATAACCTGCAGACAGTAGAGGTTGAAAAGAAGAGGAAGTATGATCTGCTGGCTAATGAGTTGAGCCTAATTCACAAGTGTAATGTTAATATACCTTATGTTCTGACGTGGGATGGTATTGTAACTACGTATCATAAAGCGTACTCAAAACGACTTGGAGTGGGAAAACATATTGAAGCTGATATCCAATCTGTGATCTTGAAGAGAACTTTTGAGAGCATCTCAGTCGACTTCAGACCAACCAGTACGCTAGTAGGCGGTAGCAGGGAACTTATTGTCCAAGCTGCAGTTGAAAACCTGTACATGACGGATGAGGTAGTGGATGACCAGAATCACCAGGAAGACTCCACAGAATAGAAGAGATAAAAAGGTTGTCACAGAAATTCCATTAAATTTATTTATTTATTTATTTGACCGCCCCTCTTGACTGCCTCAACGCCCCCCATTTGCCTCTGGATCCGCTATCGCTCCCATGGAAGGCTCCAGCACCCACTGGGGGGCGGTATCGCCCCCGTTGGGAATCTATGATCTACATCAATGGTTCCCAAATTGTCTGATGTAGACATGGTGTCCCATGGTGGCGCGTATCACAGACAATGTCTTAAACGGTAAATCTCCGAATCGCTGTATTGGTGTAGGTTAGACTGATCATGTATCTTCTAAAAAATCCAGATTTGGACACCATTGGTACTTCTTTTCTCGGAGATGCATTATAAATACCTTTATTTCGTAAAAATGCTTGTTTTACGGTATTTAAAGGAAATAATCTGTGCAGCTGTTGCAAATGTTATCTCAAACATGCTGAAGCGAGTACGGTTGGAAGTTGAATATCGCATGGATTGGGAATCCAATCGTTTTCGGCGCCACATATTCAAGTTTGTTAAACACAAAACGGCACTTTGAGGGTTTCTTCACATTTTCTACACACAATTAACTTTGTGTCTTTACCTAATACCACGTGATAACTCATTACTGATATTTGTGCTTTTCTTAATTAAGTGGAAGGTGCTGACTTAAAGTCCACACAACCCTAATTTTCAATGTTTTTTTATCTCTGACTATTCACCTAATCATGAACAAACGAAACTTCATCGTGCAAAAACGTTCAAAAACGAAGATCTATCGATTGGTAAATATACGATATTTCTAAATTACGGGGATGCCAATTTAATGCTAGCCCCCTTCCCAGTTTTTCACTATATTTTTAGCTCTAACTTCCGACAAAAACGTGTACAAATGACACTCTGTGGATTTTTGTATGCCATTTTTTAAATTGATAGGTTGAGGTGACAACTTAATACCACCCCTCTCCCTCTTCCCATGATATTTTCGTCTCTGACTCTTTACCTAATAAGTCACAAAGATTAATCAATTCAAATATGCATTTTTCTAATTGAAGTATGGAGGTACTAACTTAGTGCTCTATCCCATTTTTCGTTCTATTTTTGCTTATAACTTTGAACCTCATCAAGCACAAACAAAGCCCTATACAGTACGTAATGCGATTCAGAAATTGAAAGTGGTCCAAACACTATTACGTTAGCAGCTCCATCGAATTTTCCTTTAATAAATTTAATATACACTACAGGAAATAAAAAATACAACACTTGTAAGAAGTTATGCAAATGTGACGAAATTTAGGGAGGCGGTAGCATATGGAAATGATTTGGTTTGCAAGACGATCGAAACGATTGGACAGGCGCGAACTGACATCATAAGAGCACAGCAGTAAAACAAAGATAAAAGTAACCAAAGCTCCCTGGTTGACAAAACGTTGTGAAAATTGTTCTAAACCGCTAAAGATGCCCTTACGCAGACGTCGACAGTCGTTACAACAGTTAACAGACTTTGAGCGTGGAAAAATCATCGGCTTTAGAGAAGCTGGTTTGTTGTACAGAGATGTGGCCAACCTTGTTGGCCACATCCTGTCCCAGCACCAATTTACACATATGGCGCCAGTGGGTTCACGAAGGATCCAGCACACGCCGACAAGGATCAGGAAGGCGACGTGTGACCACGGAGCGACAGGACCGCCATTTGCGGTGCATGGCATTGCTGACAGATTTGCGACTACAACGCAACTGCAAAAGGACTGAAAACAAGTAACGCATCGAATAACAACAATGTTGCAACGGTAAACAACAGGCTTTTACAGTTTTCATTGCGAGCTTATCTTCCGGCACTGTATTTACTCCTCACATCTGCCAACATGTAAGTATGTCTTCAGTGGTGTAGCCTCAGACAGAACTGGAACGAACAAGAGTGGAGTACCGTGGTGTTTAGTGACGAATCTCGTTTTTGCCTTGGTCAACACGACGGTAGACATGTTCGCCGTCATTCAAGGGAAAGGAACGCCACCCAGTGCGTGCGACATCGTCACACAGCTCCAGCACCTGGTGTCTTGGTGTGGGGTGCCATTAATCGGACATCTCGGTCAGAACTGGTCATCATAAGATTTCTAACTGCCCAACGATATGTTACCAACACTTTGCATCCAGTGGCTGTCCCATTTGTTCAACAGCATGAAACCTTTTACCAGCAAGATAACGCCCTTCCCACACAGCGGCATTAGTCTGCAGTATCTACATGAGCAAAATGTTCAGATACTACCATGACCAGCATGCTCGCCAGACCTTTCACCTATTGAACACATCTGGGACATGATGGACCGACAGCTTCAACAACACCCAAGTCGTGCACTAACTACTGTCTCTGAAATGGAACAAGCGACTTCGTGCTATTTGGCGTTCTATCCCTCAAGAGGGCATTATAGAACTGTATGATAGTCTTGCCGTCCCATGGCCGAGTGGGTAGTGCGCTTAGCTACTGACTGTAGGGACCTAAGTTCGAGCCCCAGGTAAAGCATGGATGTTTGTGTTGTTTTTCTGCTGAGGTCCTGTCATCCTCAAAGATCTACTATAGCGTATAAACTGACAGGCTTCTGTCACACCTCTGTGGCAAGCAGCTGCTCGAGGGGGTATTTTTTTTTCAATCAATCAATCAATCAGTTTTATTTCATCATCATATACAATTTATAACATAGAAAAATATGAGTGAACCCAAAAAACCACATGTTCTGTTTGAGTCACTAAAGGAAATTAATACAAAATTCAATAACGACACTACAAAGATTACAAACAATATGTGTCATTTTTCCGATTTATGTACAATAGATTTTTACTTTAAACTTTATTATTTAACATAGGTGCAGCATCTTCCAAAGAAAAGAGAAAGCTTTTTATATTCCGCTTGAACATATTAAAATTTTTTTCACTTCTAATTTCAAGAGGCAACTGATTGAAGATTTTAGGTGCGAGATACGAATAATGCTCATGAGCAATTTCTTTTTTGGTCAAAGGAACTGAATATTTTGGACCTTTCTCTCTGAAGTTGTATAAATCCGGCTGAATGTGAAAATTAAAGTAATTTTACTTAAAAAATACCATCACTTTAAAACAAATATATATCTAATAGGAAGAACGTTTAGCATAGAGTAACGACTGAAATTGCTTAAAATATCAGTGTTATTTTTTGCAATTAATTTAATAATTTTGTTTTGCAGAGACACCAGAGGTTTAAAAACCGAGACATAAGTTCCACCCCAACAAACTATGTCGTATTGAAATGCAGCTTGTATCCATGAGAAGTACAATGTTCGCAGCATATTAAGATTAACTTTGTATTTCAAATGGTGTAATTTGAGTAGTTTGTAGCGTGCTTTACCTGTGATGTAGTCAATATGTTTCTTCCATTTTAGATTATTATCTATGAAAATACCTAAATATTTAATGCTCTCAACCTGTTCTATGTCATCACAACGGCAATCAATATGCTTATAACATTGAGGTGAATGCAGTTTAATGGCAAAAGTATTTGCAGCATTTTGGTTATTTTTCAACTTCTATAAAACGAATTTAGTTTTATTCTTATTAACTGAGAGATTATTATTTTCGAACCACATATTAACTTTCTCAAGAAAATTATTGACATTGGACAATAAATCTGCAATAGTTTGGTTACTAAACGTCAATGCAGTGTCATCTGCAAAGATAGTAATATTACAATTGATGTTCATTTCACAGAAGTCATTAATACAAATATTAAACAATAGGGGTCCAAGAACAGAACCCTGCGGAATTCCATATCTAGTTTGTTTAGGATTGCTGAGGCAGTTTTTTAATTTAACTAATTGAGTTCTATTTGTTAAGTAACTGATAAACCATTCTAGAGCAATCCCTCTCATACCCAAATGCTCCAGTTTTTTCAAAAGCAATGAATGTGTTACGGTGTCAAAATCTTTTTCAAGATCTAGAAAAATTCCTTGGTCAATTGATTTATAAATAAAATTAGTAAATGAAATAACGCATGATCAGTGCCCTTACCCTCAGTGAAGCCAAACTGATTTGACGAAAAGAAATTTATTTTATTTAAATAACTCAATATTCTGAAGTTTACTAGTTTTTCAAATATTTTGGAAAAAACAGGCAAAAGCGAGATCGGTCTGCAGTTTGAAAGGCAGTTTTTATTTCCCTTGTATATCGGAAGTACAACAGAGGTTTTGCGATCGTCTGGAAAAATCCCAGATTGAAAAGAAAGGTTAAAGATATAGACTAAGGGATGAATAATGAAATTTTTGCACTTTTTTACTATAGTTACTGAAATTTCATCGATTCCTGGGCATTTGCATTTTATTAGATTTGTAATGGTCTTATCTAATTCTTGTATTGTTATAGGAATAAAAAAGAAAGAGCTATCTGTTTTATAATAAATTTTATAACATTCATATTCAGTAGGTTCATCATTAAGTATTTTGCTAGGTAAATCGACAAAATAAGTGTTAAATTTATTGCTGCATCTCTAATTTCGTCAGTATTACAGTCCTCAATATTATTCATTTAATCCGGTAGAACTTCATCTTTTCGGTTATTCCCAATTGAATTATTTACGAACTTTAATTATTTTTTCATATTACCATTACATTTCAAAAATTCTTCCATGTAATATTTGTTTTTGGCCTCCTTAGTTTTAGACCTTAAGTTATTCCTGTGTTCTAAAAATTGCTTCTCATGGTCCTCGTTATATGGGTAATTTTTTAAATTTTTATAAAGCTTATCGCTATACTTAATCATATCGCAGATTTCATTTGTGATCCAAGGCTTTTTCAGTTTCTGAATGTTTCTTTTTCCATAGGAAGATGAATCCTTAATTACTTTACAAAAAATCTCTGAAAATTTTTTGTACGTATCATTAAGGTTAGTTTCCTGTGTTATCCCCCCATTTATTATCTTTTAATTTATCATTTATTAGTTCATAATTAATTCTGAGCATGTAATCTAGCGCGCTTGGCTACTGATCGAAGGGACCTGGGTTCGAACCCCGGGTAAGGCATGGTTTTGCGTGTTGTTTTTCTGCTGAGGTCTTGCCATCCTCTCAGACCTGTTACTATGGCATATAAACTGACATGCTCCTGTCAGACCTCTGTGGCAAGCAGCTGCTTGAGGGGGTATTTATTTTTTTTATTTAATCTTTGATATTATCATTTCTTTTGTCAAAAGTTTTATTTCCCTTATGTCTAATTTTAACTACAATGGGGTAATGATCCGTAATAGACATTTTTTAAACTGCAGCTTGTACATTAATTCTGTTGTTAATTTTAACTAAGTACATTACCCAAAGAAGAATGGGTATTATGGACCTCTCTGGTAGCAATTTTATCGTTCACTCATATCCATACATAGCAGTCAGATTTAGATATTCATTTACAAGGTTGGAAGTATTCGCTAACAGATCTATATTTATATCACCAGTTATAATAATATTTCTTGTGTTTAACACCTGCATAAAAAAAACCTCAAGCAGCTGCTTGCCACAGAGGTCTGACAAGAGCCTGTCAGTTTATATACCACAGTAGAAGATCTGAGAGGATGGCAGGACCTCAGCAGAAAAACGACACATCCATCTATGCCTTACCCGGGGCTCGAACCCAGGGCCCTTAAATCAGTAGCCAAGCGCGCTAACCACTCGGCCATGGGACGACATAATATGTTCTAATTCATTCATAAAATCAGGTGGTGTATAACTGTGGGAACGGTAGATGCAATTACTGATATTTCACATAATGAAAGCTCTATATGGAGTAACTCTGCTGTTTGTATTTGTCTGTGGTCTATTGTTTTAACGTTAATATGAGATTTAATATATATCGTTACACCACCAGCTTTATTATATTGTCTATAGTTACAATATGTTGCATAGCCTTTAATCTGATAAAGATCAACCTCATCTTCCTTAATCCAGATTTCTATCAATATCATGCAATCAAATTTATAATATGCAGAATTTATAAACAATTCGAAAAGTTCAAAATTGGATCTTAAACTTCTAATATTTATATTTAAAACATTTAGTCTATTGTAATCAACTGTTCCCAAAAATGCAGTTAAATCAGATTCTTCACTGATTACCAGTCTATTAGTCTTCCTCACCGCGTTCATGAATGCTTTGTTCAACTGGGCGTTCAACATCGTACTAATTATACCACTTTACTGGATAGGTAAAGTGGTAGTTTTCAATATTTTATTTTGGTAATATAATCAATTGCACATCTCAGTGTATGCTAATAGCTGCCTGCATTTCAATTAAATGACATTAATCCTTTCAGGTGTTTCAATTTTTTTCCTGCAGTATATACACTGGGGGAAATTGAAAAAAGGACACCATTAACAATTAAAGCGTAATCTATGAGATTTATTTAGTAGAAACAACTTGTTGAGAAAAGACAGTATCACACGTGTTGAGTGAATCAATGTTTATTTTATCTTTTAATGAGTATTACATTTTAGAGAAGGCACATTTTAATAAGGTGTTCAACCTCCTTGAGCAACAAATACAAGCTTCTAATTTGGCATGCAATCGGTCGTACAAATGCTGAATATCACGCTTGGGATACCATTCCATGCGCTTTCAAATTGGACGCTAATTCAGCGATGGTCGTTGCCTGCCGCGGTCTGCAGAAGAGTTTTTGTCCAGTCCCAGGCATGCTCGATTGGAGAAAAGTCCGGAGAGCGTGCTGGCCAAGGGAGTTGGTGCACTGCCTGAAGAGCATATTGAGTTGAACGGGCGGAGTGTGGGCGGGCATTATCCTGCTGGAATATACTATTTGGGATTACACTCAAATATCGCAGGATGACTGGCTGTTCGATGTCACTGACGTATGCATTGCTATTCAGTGTACCCTGTACAAACACTAGACACGTACGAGAGTGATAGCTAATCGCTCCCCACACCATGATGCCCTGCGTGGGCCCTGTGTGTTACTGGCAGGTGCACGATGGAAGAAGCCGCTCACCTTGTCACCTTCGGACGCTTAAACGACCATCTCCTAAGCAGAATCGGCTTTCATCACTGAAGACCACAGACTGCCATTCTTCCCTCCAATGAACTCGTTCTTGACACCACTGCAAACGTGCTCGACAGTGATGAGGTGACAGTGGTAACCGTGCCAGCGGCATATGTGCCCATAGTCCTGCTTCCAAAAGACGATTGCGTGACGTTCTTGTAGACACCCTTGTTACGACAGAGGATCGAATTTGTGACGCTGTAGACGTCCGCTCTGCCACCGACGCCCTCCTGATATGTCGATCCTCTCGTGCATCCGTAACTCTGTGTTGCACGGAACCACGTCTGCGAGTGTGCTCTTCTGACCATCGACGCCACCATATACTCTCTTTCAACCGATACCTCTCTACCTACCGATACCTCTCGATACCTACCGATACCTCTCTTTCAACGCGGTGTGCAATTTGACGAAAAGAGCAACTTGCTTCCCGAAGACCCATTATACGATCTCACTCAAACTCCGCTAACTGAACAAATGTTGCGCGCCTGCATCGTCCAGGCATGATAGTTTCTTCAAAGTGCACTGAACAACATGACACAAGACGAATAGCTTCTTTCTTCACGCCCTAGTCCTTCAATACACGCTGCGTACTGTCATCCTCAGTAACGTCATTATTTCATCCAATGACTTTCAATCTTGGATCACGGTTTCTGCTGCCCTTAACATATTAACATATATATATATGAAGTTCCTAAAGGAATTCCTTCTGGGTGTTTTTTTTTTCAATTTCCGCCAGTGTATGTAGCATAACTCGTATAAAAATCTTGCGCAAACAAAATTCTTCGTGCTGCATCATTCAAAATTGTTTAGACAAATTCGGACGGAAAACTGAGGTGGAGGTGCGAGATTGATGGACCTCTGAAAGAATGAAGCCTAATGAAAGATAAGTAAAATGAAAAGGTGTCAGCTCCTTTTCATCCAGGACCTCCCGTTTGAGGGAAATTAGGATGAGAATGACATTGTCTCGCATTTCTTTGTTTAAAATTTTCAGTATCTTTTTGAAATATTTGAATTCTGTACTTTAAAACAAACAAACCGGTTCTTATTATAGACGAACTAGGATGGGGGGGGGGGGGCGATTAAGCACAAAATTCTAAAATTTAACTCTGCCAATTTAGTCAAAATGTAAGTTTCAGTACGATATCAGATTTCTTCGATTTTTTATTTATTTTCCTCATTTTTAAAATTACACAAATTTTGTAACTCTGAAAGAGATGCTAAAACGGTAACTAATACTTACTGGATAATGGTGCTTTGAACAAAGAAGTTTCAGTTTTTTAATTAAATCCTTTGTAGTGAAATTATAGTGTGAAAGATGTATTTGTTTTCTCAACTTTAAAATTTCTAATACATGATGAAACATATTAACTATTCACATAGTTAAAGTTGGGCAAAGAAAGGTTAACAGAGTAATTTTCCAATATCATAATCGAATTTCGTTTTCCGAAATTAGGGTCTAAAAACTAGTTTCTACTTTTGCTGAATATAGTTCAAAAAGTAAAAAGATAACCTTCGAGTTTACCTTATTCCTGTGATATTAAAGGGTAAATATAAGTAAAAACATGCTGTTGAGTCCTACTAGCTTGGACAATTTTTGTTTTAGATACTTTGCTTTAACTCAAATGATAAGGAATAATTTGAGCTTCATAATAATTTTTGATTGCTCTAAGTATCTCTTGTACTTAAAGTGCTATGAGTAATGGTTTCTTATGTTTACGTAATAAATTTCTTGATTTCTTCAGTTGAAAGTCATGAAGTCACTCTTAACATCGATATCAAATGTCGGGGAAATGTTGTCCTATGCACCAAACTATTACCTCCCAATACATATCAGGTGCTCTAGCTAGCATGTGCCGAACAAGATCTTGTCTGTCCTGATTGGGATTCGGACTCAAGTTTCCAGAAGCATTCCGGGTGTCTTACCGCCCTGCATGCTTCTTGGGTTGATAGTATTTTCGGCGTCAAGAAATCGCCTGTCGGTGCAGAACGAAAGATGGTGACCATTCCCCCCCCTCCTCACCTTCTCTCTAAATCTGCGGTAACCAACCTCTTTTAATCCAACCGGTTCTTATTATAACACTCTAATCTATCCCCAGCAACAACTCCGTTATCGGTTTGACAAACCTAACCCTCCTCAAATTTCTAAAACGCCCTAGTTAGAAACCACAACTCTTGAATAAAAAGAACAAATTGTAACAAATTGAAATGCATTAATTATTATTATTATTATAAACATGTTATAAATATTTTAGAAACAAATTTGTAGTTAATGAAGAAAATGTTTAAAATACCTGAATCTGAAACAAAAGTTTTCGTATATTAAAATCATAACAGAGAAACCTAAGCAAAATATGCGAAACAATAAAGTCCATTTAAATGCATACAATTATGTACATAACTCTAAAGAACAATATGAAACTGAGAAAAGCACTGAGAAGTTTAACAACTAAAAACGTAAAGTTTCTGCTTTTGTACTCATGAAAATACATCAAAAATGTCCCAAAAGTTTTCTTTTATGTTTTCCAATATTAGTTCAATTTAAACTTCAGTTTCTCAGCATTTTTAAAGAAGTATAAAAGTATCTAAAACTCAACACAATTATGTGAAAAAAATAAAGCTAGGGAAAAACAATTAAACGTTCAAAATTTATTTCCGTAAAATAGAAGAAATATCTTTTTGGTCGGTGTACACTGACTCTCCAAACTAAGGCTTTGTCCGGAAATGCTTTTCTGACTGAGTAGATGCCACGCTTGTTTCGTTACAAGATGTTTCTTAAGGTAAATAAATTAACCAAAACAAACACAAGTTGGTAAACTTTACGGAAACTTATATTTAGGCACTTGACGCTGAAGGAAAATAATTTCCGATGCCTTGCTTCTACTCCCCTGAGTCAATCTCCACCGAGTGACTATGAGCGCATCATCCTATCGGCAACCTAAAGCAAAGGTCTCTTCCAGTGACGTTGCGAATCGCCACAGTTATCACCGATTATAAAAAGCAGGATTTCCTCCGTAATTCAACATCTCCGATTACAACAAGGTCAGAAGTCGGAGACGGTCACTGTCCTTTGGATCCCTGCCAGCATCTCTGTGAAGATCCGCCTCGTCTCTCTCTGCTCACTATCCGCGTGATGCAAAGGGACAATGAATTGAGATTAAAACGTATCTTTGCTTCTGTTTCATTCTCATTAATTTTTTTTATCTCTAGACCCGACACTTTCCGAAATTCTTCCTGGCATACTTCAGGCGGCTATTTACATAATCTAGACCTTCCCAAGTCCGCCCTACCTCTGGTAGTCCCGTTCTGCCGGGTGCCATTCTCCATCCTCACTAAAAATAACCATCGGTATCGGCGTTAAATAACTTGGACGAATCTGCGGAGCCGAGCCAAAAGTGGGGCTGACGCCGAGTATTTCTGGATCACACGGGGGCGCTACATCAGCGCTCTGTGTGTCTGCCACCAAAGAGGTCGACTTTGGCTCCTTGCACAGGTGAAGAGGATACACGTGAGAGCTGTGACGATCTCTCCACGATGACACTTGCACTCTGTGAGAATTTCGTCCGCCGTGGATTCTTTCTTTTGGCGCAAATGTCGAAGGAGGAAGTGAAGGTCGTCAGCTATGAGTGAGGAGTACTTCTGAATGGAGATGGTCGCAAGTGAAGTGTGCCTGTGTGTCGTCCTTTAATAAGCGCTCATTGAATGCCTTCGGATGTGCTCTCGTAGGAACTTTCAACTCTCTGTGCTCTAGAAGTCTTAATTAGTCCTACTTTAGTGCAGCCGAAAGTGTTACGCAACGAATAGCAGCAAGTTCATCCGAATTTCTGATCCGATGCTGAAGACACGGAACCATTTTTTCTAAATATACTCTAGGAGGAATTTTCCAGTTCGTCATAAGCAGATGCTTACACTTGGCCATAAGCTCATTTGCTACAGCTTCTTCAAGTGAGACGAGCACATCAGCGAATAGACTTATTTATATATCAGAAGTGGTGTGACTGGAAGATATATAGTGGACAAAAAGTTTTGTTGCTTTTAGAAACCAAAAAATGCATTTTGTTTAATGAATTTGTGGTTGTTTAAAAAATGAGAGAATACGTAGAGCGGAATGACCTAAAGAATTCATAAATGTTCTGTTTCAGTGTTCAGTTCTACAAATTAAAGATTCGATCTAAACGAACCGACAAGTAAAGGATAAGAAATGAGATCGTTTAGTTTTATACTTTGGTTGAACTCTGTGATAAATATCTGCCGTTAGAAAGATGAAATTATTTACGAATTATTGGAGCTTTTATCGCTAATAAACAGAGATTATTTCTCTCCAATAAAGTTAGTACTGCAAATCATTCTATTTGCCTTTTTCCGTTACTACTCAGACTGAGAAATGAAATAATATTTCTGTTGTGTTTTAATATGTGTGTAAAACAAAAGTTTCCGTGGTAAAACAATAGGAGAACAAAAAATATCTGCAATAGTAGAAAGTGGCAGTATACGTGGTTATACTCTGAATCTATTTTTTCAATTAAGGTAAGAAAGAAAAACGAACTATTCATTTCTTAAGTATAAGCAGTGATCGGAATCTGGATCATATCCTTTGCAAATCAAGCACCAGACATTTATCCCAAGAAAATAAAAAAGGGAAAAAATTGTAGGAAATAAGAATATTTGAATGTTATTCGTATCCTGAATTTAGAAACTGAGGAAATTTCTCGAAGGGAAAAAAAATGTTCTTACTGATGATTATTCGTACTAGATGTGAAATAATCATGAACATTAAAATTGATCCTTAGAACTAGTCAGAAATCTTTCAAGTGTTCAAGATGAGCAATCCTCTTCCTGAAGTGATGCTCTTCGTGAAGGCAGGAGACGACGGCAAAAGATACGGAGCATGCCCTTTCTGCCAGCGCCTCTTCATGCTGCTCCTCATCAAGGCCTCTGAAGGTCAACTCCAGTTTCAGGTGGCCACGGTTAATCTCGCCAAACCCCCCGACCCCTTCCGCAAGTGGACACTTCGACGGGTGCCAGCGATTGTCCACGAAAGCACCGCTCTCGACAATGTCGACGAGATGGTGCAATACTTGGACGTCGTGTTTCCAAGTCCCACACTCGCCTACGACAATGTGGACGCAGACAGGGCGTCCAAGGACGTCTTTCAGAAGTTCTGCTTCTACTTGAAGGAAGTGTCGAAAGACTGCACCCAACTGGAAATAGAGCTGGCCAGGATCGACGTCTACCTAGCATCTTGTGGCTTCAAGTTCCTATGTGCGAATCACGTGACCCACCTCGACTGCGAGCTGCTGCCCAAGCTGCACCACATCCGAGTGGCGTCTAAGAGGCTGAAAGGCTTTGACATTCCCTCCCACCTGAAACACTTGTGGACGTACCTGGGTCATGCCTACAGAGAGCAATGCTTCGTGAAGGCTTGTCCCTCCGATCAGGAGATCACAGTCCACTGGGCGGATAAACCAGAAACTCCGAATTTGTCGATGGAAGTCCGAGCCCGGATGGCGAGAGAGGAGCCCCTCTATTCGTTTTCCATCCCACCAGAGGTATAGGATCCTTGACTTCTTCGGATCGTCGAGGTAACTGATAATTGTCGTGTGATCTTTGTGACCCGGCTCTGTGTGTTCGTCTTCTGATAATCCCTCAAACTTCTTCTAACAAAAGCATCAAAAAACCCTCAACGTCACTTTTTTACTTCAATTGTTTTCTTTCTGATTATACAGGAAGTCCCCTTTGTCCATGATTAATTGTGACCGGAAAACACCACTTAAAGCGAATCCCCTTTAAACGCAGAATTTTCGCCATTAAAAAATAATGTAAACAGGAGTTAGGACCAGATTATCTCATTAAACATTTTATTGCACATTTTTTTCAAAGAAATTACCTCGACTTATCGTTTACTATAAATTATTATCGATCTACTGATCTTAAAAATAAGATGCTAATTTTTTGTTCTGTCCGTGCTTGTATTGCGCATGAATTTGTGTATGTGGCTGCGTGCAATATTTTTTTTACAAAGGAACATTGATTAGACGTGAACAATTTGTTTTAATAAATTGTTTTACCATACGAGTGATTTTTATTGCCATCAAAAATATAAATAGAAGTGTAGGATTTGATTGGACGGATGGAGATTGATGTTCGGAGAGAATTCGGCAGTGGTTGGATAACTCATAATGACCATTAATGGGGATGGGGTCATCTACTACCATTTCCTGGTCCACTTCTCGGGTTGTCGGGTGAAAACTAGAAGAACCTTGAAATAAAAATACTACTCTTACCTTCCTAAGGTTCAGATTGTGTTCATATTTTGAAAAGAAAAAGTTTAAAGTTTTTTGGGTTCCAGCTTGCAATTTTATTTGAAGAATTGCTTCGTTGTATAACACAACATTTCGCAGCTCAACGTTAAACTCTGACAGAATGATCATAGAAAAGATCATGGATCTTAAAGTAATCCACAACTTCATCAATTTTCTCGAAGGCTTCTCTTAAACCTTTAATTCTTAAGGTGTGTTCTTCTGAAATGACGTTGTCGTCGTCATTTGTGGTCCAACGATTTGATCCTCGGAAGTGCGTGAAATGTTTACATAGAATTCCCCAATAATTTCTCTCCGATTATGTCGGGAAGCGGATAAGGGGAACCTCCTGTAATGTATTCGAGATTTTCATTGCATCTACTATTTATAATAGTATTTTACAATTTTATATACATTTAGAATTAATATTATATTATATGATTTAATGCTCATAGGTAAAGGGAGAAATTGTTTGATCTACCCCAGAACACCTATGCTACTCCTCCTGATCACCATTTAAGAGACTCAAATCTCCTACAAACTCTCAATAACACTATAAGCGTATTCCCATGGTATGATGCATTATTAAAATGTTTTTACCTGTGTGCTCTTCAAATAGCGCACATGAAATATGCACCCATCTTTCAACATGTATTGTGACATCTCCATGTTATGTGAATGAAAAGAGGTATTCAAACTTCCTAACTTTAAAAATAAGCTATTTACACGAGTGTCGCTGGATAAAAATTTAAGATCTGGCTTGAATCTCTCATAACTTCGATTTCCAGTTATAATTGCTCAATATTTAGAATTATTGAAGCTGAAACATTTGACATCAGTCGCGGCTAGGATGGTCCTAAACACTTAAAGTTAGCGAAAACTGGGGAAAAATTCTCGTTAACTGTTGTCATGACCACGTGAACATGTGGAGCATGTTGGAATCGTGTCACAGTGTGCTCCTTAAGAAATGAAGTCATAGCCATGACGGGAATGTGCAGTGGATCCCCTTTTAAATGCGGTTCCGAGCATGGTGTCCATTGTGAGCAAAACGCTAAGATTCAAAGATAAAACAATCCATTTCAAATGTTGTCTGATTGATCGAGTAAATCTTTCTTTTTCGTATGATTTCCAAATGACTCCCAGTTCTGCTGTGTTTAAAATTTAGTTCTAATATTTTCTTTATCGAACCCCATATAACGCTTAAAATTTAACGTAATTGATATAGAGGACCTTAATATTTGAAATTTCTATCAGCTCGCCTTCCTCAGGGATCTTATTGATGGCGTATTAAAATGAGAGACTCCTGCCAGACTTCTGTGACAGGCAGCTGCTTGAGGGGATATATTTTTTAAAGTAACAAACACCCAAAATGGCAGTGCTTTGGATTTGGTCCTTTGTGCCGCTTTCGCTCGCTTGATGCGGCATTGTTAATGGCTCTATTTCCTCAATTCTCTTCTGATCCTCATTTAAGAGGTGGCTGATTATTTACCGCATTTTGCAACAGAAACCTGACATTCAGCAGACAAAAGAGACGCACCTCATTTAATACTAGTTGAATTTGAATCACTAATTGAGAAGAAACGTGACACGACGCTTCAACTCCGGATTTCTCATTTGGAGCAAATTCTTCAATGTTCTTGAAGAAGAAAGGAAAATGTGGCATGCATTGAAATCAACTCACAGGACCGGACTATGGCCTTCTGAGGCCCCAAGCTATGGCAAGTTTAAGAGGCCCCAAAAACTCGAAATATATATTTATTATTCTGGTTGAAGAGAAACCTCAAAAAATGAATTATGAAACTGATGTGGTATAAACATTATAATAGAACTAGTATATAATGACTGTGCAAATTTAAAATTATCCCTAAGTTGTAACTTAGTTAGCTTATACGTAAGTCCGATTTTGTCTTTTAAAGCAATGTTTCTTAACCTTTTTTTAGCGCATGATCCCTTCTGAGCTTCTTCGTTTACCCCCCCCCCTCCCCCCGTTATAGCCGCTATTAGTTCGAAAAAAATGTTGGTCACGTTGATAAAAGCTGATCTAAAGAATTCGAATGCACTTATTTTAGTACACATTCTCACACAGGGAATATGTGCATACAAAAGGAAAAGAAATGGGTAGCCGCCATTTCCTTCTCTCTGAAATAAACGATTTGAAACTTTGAAATTTGGAGTGGTAATAAAATACTCTTAATACTTTGCTGAAATGTATCATCTAACTCGCAATATTTTTTGTGAAGTAGAATCTATTTCAAAAATCTTTTCATCAATATATGCGAAATATGCATAATATCTATTCATAAATATACGAAAGTGATTTTGAAACTTTTTCTCATAACGTTTTCAACACAAACAAATGGAAAATATTTTTACCTCACTTATTCTCGAATTTCACGTGAACAAATGAACGCTCGCGGTAAGAGCGGTGAGGTACGCTAACCACTAGATCAATTATTGGCTAAAAGAGCTAACCACCAAATTCATCATCTTTCATGTTAAACACAGCAAATAAAGAGTAATATACTTTACTGATGAATTTAAATGCGTTTAGACTGTTCATCATCTATTCTTCCGGTAGGAAATCCTAGTAATTCTTTCCTCACAGCCATTTTGGTACATATTTCATCCTTTATCTTAAACCTACGTTGAAACTTTTTTCGGTCTCCTACTGAAAAAAGAGAAATAAAGTTCATTTTGGTATACTTTCAACAAATTGCAGAACAATATCAAATTCAGCATCACCTGATCAGCCCTCTTTAACAATAGCGAAACTACATCGTCGTGGGCCCTGGTGCAAAATATTCGAACGGGCCCCTCTCATATAGTAAGAAATAGAGATTCATGAGTCTTGGATTCCCCCCCCCCCCCACCAACAATGCATTGCACTGCCTGTACCAATGGTAGATTCCCACTGCTCTTTGAACAGGACATTATTGGACCCGTAATTCCATTAGATTAGTAATGATGAACTCTCCAGCAAAAAACCTGATTTCAAAAATGACAAAAAAAAACCAAGAAACATCAGATGAGAGCTTACCAACTATTACATAGATCAAAATAAATTAAGAATGTAAATCTTATATTCCTTTCAGATATTTATATATAGATATATATACATAGTGAGTCTCGAAAAGTTTTATTTTCGACCGTTTGTTCGAAATAGAGCTAGACTTGCTCAGCTTTTTATAGTTAGAAAAGTTAAGCGAAAGTTTAATTGCAACTAAAAAAGAGCCACTAAGAAGAGCCCAAAAGGTACACTAAAATTTTAAATGTAACAAGAATAAACGATTACATATTTTGAAGGCGTTTGCTGAAATTAATAATTCACATATTTACATTTTTTTCATATTACTCACCATTCCTGAGTTACGGTGTTTTCTGAGCATTGCTGTTTAGATGTCTTTAAAAATTCATCTTTGAGAGAAATAACGATCAGTGAAATGAAAAATAAGAGACAATACATCACTTTTATTTTTATCGATAACCAGTAAATCGTACAAGTGTCGTTGAAGTGAAAACCTTTATTTCTTAATATTGGAATGAGTGATCTTGTCCTCACACAAGGAAATGGGTGCATATAGAAAGAACTCATAACACCAGAATCAGTGACAAATCAGATCTTTTCCAGTTTTTTTTTTTGTCCAGAACAGTTTAATAGGAACAACGTTGAACGGGTACCACAGGCTTAAAAGGTGATAGACTCTGTATGGAGTTCAGACAAAACTTTGCATGGAAGCATCCAAACTTGAAGAACATGCGATAGACTGACGTTTTAATTTGACTCACAGGTTCCGATGTTGATTAATTTTCTGGACCATGGTGATATCAACTCGCAACGATATTGAAGTCGAAGCATCCAGAACTTTTGAGCAGAAAGATTATTTGTTACAGGACAGCTACTGCCCAATTAATAGTAACAACGTTGAACGGGTGTCGTTGGGAGTGCCTGGTACACTCCCTACAATTCCAGCTTCTCCCGTGTGATTTTCGCCATTTTCACTCTTCTAAAATAGCCATGAAAAGAAAGAAGTTGCAGTCCGACGAAGAGTTGCAGCACATGGTCATAGAATTCCTGAAACAACTGCCAGAGTCTACGAACAGACCTACACTTTTCATGTGAACGACTCTTACAGTACATAAATATGTAATCAATGCAGCATACAAACTATGCAAGTTTTGGTAACCAAGGAATCGAAGCCTTCAAGAAAGATCTTTCAGCTGAACAGCAAAAAACTCTCCATACTTCACTTTTCGTATTTCTCATTGGTATTCATCCAATATTTTGCTCACGCGGCTCCTATTGCCGTTGACTGCACATGACACTCTCATGACGTTGTCGTTACGTGTCATTGCGTCACGGTAGCTTGTTCAGAGGAAGAATACGATTGTTCGAAAGGAAGAAAAAAGGAAAAGTCTTCTGATTAGAAGAGTGAACGAAAGTGATGGATGAATTAATTAATTGATCTAGGAAAGGTAAACTGCAGCGAATTAACATTATTAGCGGAGGGGTCCTTTTCAATGGTTTCGATATTTGTGTTCAGGCACTGCTCATATCGAAGTGTCTGGTTATCACGATATTTCCTTTCCAATCGTAATCCTTTCCATCTGAATCATTTCCTGCGAATGCTGGAGACATGAAAACATCCGAGCAACTGCTGGCTGTAAACGTTGCCGCCACACTTATTTCTTGCAGCCAAAACGTATGTTATGTCAAACGCCGTGTAATTATACGATTTGTAAAGAAAAACAGTATTATTCAATCTGTAAAGCATTTCTTTCAAAAAATTGTGTTGGTTAAACTTCTTTTATAGTAAAGCGACCATTTTTCGCATTTGGAACTTACTCTACATGCCATAAACATCGTAACTAATAGCATGAACTACTAACAGGAAATAAAATCTTTCTTTCTTTTTTCATTATTACGACAATCTTGTTTATATTTTCATGTAATGTGAAAATTTAGACATTTTTAATGCAACCTAAATCTATTGAGATTTAAATTCTGTCTGAATTCATCTTCCATTTTCATCTAGTATGTAAGAGAACATGAACTAAATGTGAGTTAATCTATTTCAAAAATTTAAATCTATTTCAAAAATCCAGTTATTCCAGTTAAGACCTACTTCATTACCTTAGAAGTTTTTATACCAAAGTTTCAAATCGTTTTTTTTTGTACGTATGTTTCAAAGCCTGTTTCAATTTCTCCATAAATCAATTGGCTGAAGAATAAAGGAAACTGCAGCAGGATGATTTCCCAGTTTAATTATCTAAGGTGAAGAGTATTGTAAGGAGAGATTAGGCCACTGTTGGCTTAATCTCTCCTCACAATGCATTAAATTGCTTCACTCAACAAATGCACAGTAAATTAAGAATTCGAGTTGAAGTAATAAGGGTTAATTTAATACAGATATGTTGCGCCTCCTTTTTGAAGGTCATAATTATATTTGTCTCCGCTAATGAAATAAAATATCTTTTTTATACTTTATAATGTTTAGTAACGGGGAGAATCGAGTTTCGGTTTCCAGACATCACGCAAGATTACTCTGTTACGCCAAAGTAATAATTTTGCATTGGCAGTATATTTCATCCAAATTGTCCTGTGGTCAGGAATATAAAGTGTCCGAATTAGGCAGGATCTTTTTGTAGAGGTCACATTGGTGCCCTAACTAGGAACGCCCTGACAAGCCGGTTCCAGTTAAGACCTACTTCATTACCTTAGATGTTTTTTTTTCACTCCAGGCTATTCCACTGGATGATAAATAGATCTTTAGCTTAACTTCGTAAAATGGACTTTGTGTTATATCCTTCAAGAATGGTGAGAACCACTATTTGTCGATTCATGATGTTTTTCGTGCTTCAAATGGTGACAAAATGCTGACTGCATTTAATAGAGTAGAAGAAGCAAACCAAGTGAGTACGTAATAAACTTTAAGTAATTAAAAGTAAAATTTTTATTCATTAGACTATATTAGCTATTAGAAATACCCCTGAATGCAGGATAAAAACCTCAGGGAGTCCAAAACAGAGATTCAACTTATACTTCACAAACTTTTTCATACGTAATTGCAAAATGCATATTACTAATCAACGCGAAATGCAGCATACTTGGGGTTCAGTTTTAATAGTGGGAACTCTGTAATTGCGAAATTAACGTCCTCGCCGCTAGCGTATAAGTTTACTAATATTAAATATATTAGTAAATTATATGTAGTTACTTTATTAACATAGTTATAATTAATGATATTAATATATATATATATATATTAATTATAGTTATTATATATATATATATAGTTATGATTGTTATTTCTATTTTTTGTGGGAAGGAAGGGGGAATCATACAAACTTGGTAATATAATTTCTGAAACTAGACTCCCAATAAACAGGTAAAAGTTCATGAAAAACAGAATCATTTTTACGAAATTCTTCTTATACAATCACTAGCAAATTTGCCCAGCGTTCCCAGGGTCTTTACTCAATTAGATTAAACTTTCTAAAATACATTCCTCATCAATAAAACTGCGCCACCCAGAAGGAACAGAGCAACGTTTATGCAAATGAGGCGGATGACGGGGATTCCGTTAACTGCAGGGAAGGTTCTCTTTGGGAAAAAGTGGACAGTGTAGTTTAAAGAAACTGAACCGGACCTGTAACTCTGGTTACCATCGAAGGAAAATGCCGTTTGTACGTCGTGGACGGATATTTAATCTACTCAGCGAGATTGACAAAGGTTGCATCATCTGTCTATGTGAAGCAGGATGGTACGAATTACAAAGCGTTTGGGAAGTGATGAATAACCAGCTGGCCACAGCTGACAGCAATGGACACGGGAAGGTATTTCATTTCATCTTTCAGGATCGGGTCATTTTCGAATGACTATGGATCGGGATGATCAGCTGATTTGCCGGACTGCTGTCAGTACCAGAAACGCCACTTTCCGACAGATATCCAGTAATGGAAAGGCTGATGGTGCACCTCTGACATCTGTCAGTACCATTCATCGATGCCTGCACGAAGCTTGAGTACGAGGGAGGCGCCCTCTCCTCTGCATACTGCACACGTGAAGCTCTTCCCTCCATCTCTACAGAATCATTGTTGTCAAATCAAACTTAATAGCATTCACATTTCAAAATAAAGTTTCAAATTTCTAATGCTTGCAAATATGTTAATAAGCAACTTTTATATCTATTTTAATAAATATATAAGAAGAATTTTTAATTTACAGTGGGGCCTCGACTTTCGTTAACATCGATATCCCATATTCTAGGGAACCGATTTACCTTCCATAAAAGCTTTCATTTTAAGGACCAATGATATTTGAAATTGCAACTGGGAACGAAGAATGGGAGGGAATTTCCAGACGCATGGGTGGAGTTTTAACCAATCAGCGCGCGGAATGTTACTATTACGTTCTCGGACTCTTGTTCTCAATCAATCAGCATCTTTGTTATTGTACATCACGACATCCCCGCTTTGTTTTGAAATACATAATTGTTATTCTTTGTTTACCTTCTGTTTGATGCGGCTGTTAGCAGAGTAATTTTTGTGCATTTTTGTACAAAAACAAAAAGCAATTTTTTGTGCACTTTTGTTTGTAAACAGAGTGCATTTTTATGAATTATAAATAATTTAATTGTGGTTATTTTTGAATTACGTATGCGAGATTTCCATGTGCTGCAGAGGCGATATGCGTCCTTCTAGTTTCTTACATTTATATGTTTGGAATGTACACTGTTGAGTTTCGCAAGATATCTGTAATAATATCTTCCCCATTTCCAACTAGGTAAATCAGAATGTAAAACTCAGTGAACCAATGCATAATGCCCATGCATAATGCAAGGTTGCAACCTTGCATTATGCATGGGTTCATGTAATAATCTAATAACCGACGCACCACCACTAAGCCAAATCGATTTTATCAATCGAATTTATCAATCTAAGGTAAATGCTAATTTATAGTTTGCTTTTTTTTTAAATGTATGCTTATTTTGAAATGTAAACTATTTATTCAATAATATTTATTAAGCAGTCATTTTTAATGTAAAAATGAGGTATAACATGTAAGAACTACTATTTTATGTGTTGTTGGGGTCGTCCTTGTTGGAACGAAGTACAGGAAATTAATGTATTATTGGTTTTCAGCTCCGATATTTTCAACATGCAATGGGTTTTGTGGAACGAATTACCATCGGATGTTGGAACCCCACTGTATCTCTAAAAACAAAAAGTTTGATGTCTAATGACAATCGAACTTTTTTAATCGGGAGACAAACAGCAGACAGATAAAACAAAAATATTAAAAGGTTTTTTCTGAAAACGAGCTAAAACTGCTATTTTTTAGTTTTAACATAACACCTGCATTAAATTTATTAACCTAAGAATATACAGCCTAAAATCATTTGTTTTATTTAGGAAAGGAAAACTATAAAAATATATTTTCAAGATCAGCTACATAAATATGAAATATTTCACGAAAACAAAGGTAATTTATAAGTGGCATTATGTAAACCTGTATTATTCATGGGTTCTGATTTACCTAATTGGGAATGGTGACGATATTATAAGAGATATCTTGCGACTCAACAGTATACACTCTAAGCATATAAATGTAAGAAACTAGAAGGACGCATATCGCCTCTGCTGCATATGGAAATCTCGTTTTCAAAGAAAATGAAGTTTACCTACTTTTCACTCCTTATTTCGTTTCAGCTAATGGATGATGAGAAAATGCCAAGAGTAATATTTTATTAGTAATTGAGCAACATAAAATTATTTATCTCTTATTTCTTCATTTTAAAAATTTGCTTTTCCCATGCCCGTCTGAGAAAAGCGAGCAGATTATTTATGCCAGTGGAATATCTCTTAACACTCAATAACCGCAATTTAAAATTTCATATAATATAATAATATAAGCAGATCACTTGTAACATTCGTTAACAGTTTTCCTGTTTTCATATTTATTGATCTCTAACGATATGTATTAAAACTACCTAAGTATTTGAAATATGTGAATTATATTTCGTTAGTATCAATCCAACTGAAAAAGAATTTTCCAATTATCAAAACAGTTGCGTTTCCCACCCACCCTGGGTTGAAGGCGGTCAACTCTTTGTTATCAATTGAGACTTCATGACTCTTTCATATTGCACCTCCAAAATTGCCAATTTCTAGCGTAAATACATCGCTTGCAACATTCGTTCAAAAGTTTGAAATTTTTTGAACAAGACAGAGTGACAAACACTTGCAACTATTTCAGTAAATGAAATAAAAAAAAACCAAACTGAAAATTACAGTTCAACTGAAAGTTTTCATTTTCTGCTGATTTAGATCTGGTGTCGTGCATTAAATTTATGCACATGCTAACACAATCCAAAATGGTTTTAAAAAAACTGGAACTTAAAAGGCAACTATTTCAGTAAATATTTTTAAAATAATAAGCAGATGCTCTCAGATAAAGTGTTTTACAAATATAATCAATGTATTATTAGAAACAGTTGGTTAACATGTTTGGCTGCAGCTCAAAGGGACTTTAATTCGAGTCAGACGATGTTTCTTATGTTGTCTTTCTGTCCGCGTTTTCTCACAGAGTTTTATGTGCATTGAATTTCATATGGCATAAGTATTGAAACCCAACCCTAAGCAATTAAACGCCCTGAAATTGAAATTAATTGCCTGATATCAAGATCTGTTCTTCCAGATATATCAAGATCTGTTCTGTACTTACAGGCCCCTGTAAGACGTTTCAGTGTTGAAAAACGGCAAAATAAGTTGTAAAAACTAATAAATATCACACCAACTGACCGAATGTTAATAAATTTGGAATAATAATTGCTTCTTCATATGTCTCTAACGACTTTGAAAACGGTAGGAATATATTGCATATTTTGGGAAATATTTATCAATTAATTTCGAGTGTAACGTTATTCAATTGGAAATATAGAGAAGACATCCTCTAAACGGTATAACTGAAATAGAAAATAATACTATCATCCCGAAATTTGGCATATTGAATGCTAGTGTACAAGTTGACATATTTGAAAATGGCGGAAATATATTAGATCTTTGTCATATGAATGCCTTAAGAATTTGAATGGCTAATGCTATTCAATGGGGAAAATGAAGAGAATGTTTCTAAAGGTATAATTGAAGTAGAAAACATTCTGTCATTCTGAAATTTGGAATGCTAATTGCTGATCTATCATATGGAATATATGACACATATCAAATAAATGCCATATGAAATTCATGCGCGAATGCTATAAAAAATTTTGAAGAATAATTTTCTAAACTACAAATGAAACAAAAAAAGAAAATCCGATCGTCATGTAATTCCGAATAAAAATTTGCGGTGAATTAGTCCCTTACATATTTTAAAAGGATCTCCTTTGTCTTGGAACAATAGATCTTGATATATAACTCAGACAATTAATTTTAATTTCAGGGCGTTTAATTGCTTAGGGTTGGGTTTCATTACTTATCAACACTGCTTCGTTAGAGCATGAAGTGCTAAATTTCAACGATGTTGAGGAAACGTGTGAGTTTGGTATTTTCAATCGTTTATTATCTTGAACAAAGATTTAATTAATGAAAGGAGAGTTTGCTCCAAATTTATTTCAGAATGAATCCGTGATTCATTTCCTCTGCCAGAAATCTTTAAGCATTTAATGAATACTAGTGAAAATTGCGATTCTTATTGACTTTATCAATATACTTAACTCATCTGCCACATTTTTATATGCATATTTAAGAAGGTTATGTCATGGTTGAATATAAAATTTCCATCTATTAGAGCTGTTCCAGGCTCATGTACAACATCCACAACACTCCAAGGCAATTCACCTGGTCCTTTTGTTACGTTTCTTCGTGCATTACAGCTTCTAGCATTTTTCGCTATCGTGTGCAGCAAATTACAAAAAAATTAAAAATCTTAAATGCAATTTTGACAATAAAATTTTTATATTTTTTTTGTTTAGTGCTTTTAAAATTTGTCTGATAATTTATTTCAGCAATGATAAGGAAAAATTCACATTCTACCTATAGTTTTCTTTGAAGTTTCAATTTATACGTCACAAATGATTCTAAACTGCATTATGTTTATAGATTTCCTACTAACACCCATTATTAGGGCGATGGTTAGTAAATATGAAACATGTGCAGAAAGGGGAAAAAGTTGTGGGTGCCGACAAAACATAGTAAAATATGAAGTGCCCCTTTGAAACCAGAGTGCTGTATCTGTATTAGGTCAGATTTATTAACAACTCTAATATATACGTTGATTAATAGAAATTGTCAGAGGTAAAAGCATGGTTTTCCTTGTGAACGCACAATATAGTGGCACTTTACAATATTCATATGAAATTATACACTGGAAAAGGTGTTTTACGTTTACTTTTCACTTAAGAAACACATGTTTTTCACTTTCTGCCTGTATAAAGCCATACCAATTTATTACGGAATTTCCATGTTAGGTCAAAGGTAAAACTAATTTCGAAGCTCTATAAGTTCTGAAATATTCTTTGTATGGAAACGTATTGCTGGCGATGAATTAAAGATCTCAATCAAATCTACCTAAATCTCTATTTTAAAAAATATTCGTCCAATATTTCAAGAGTTATGGATTTAACTACAGTAGAGTCACTCAGAATTAGAATTCCAGCTAATTCTTTAAATTTTGAACGAATATTGCTTAAAACCGAGATTTAAATATATTTGATTCACATCTTTAATTTATCTTAAACAATTTTTAATACAAAGTGTAGTTCAAAAGTCCTAAATTATTGCTTTGATATATGTTTGAAATAAATAGTTAAAAAAATTCGAATTGTCATGACGTTGAAATACCCAATAAATTGGTAGGGCTCTCTACTACATAATGACTTTACTAATATTATTTATATATAATACCTTGCTGTTCCTGTTAGTTTTATTTTTATAATGGCGGCCTTTCCACTCATACATTTTTTTCTGAACCATAATATAATGTGTCTTTCAATTGTTTTGGAATAAATTGTTAAGTTGTATGGTCACTGATTGAAACAGTGGTTGATTAACCTCTAAACTATATAAATAATATAATAATAAATACCCCCTCAAGCAGTTGCTTGCCACAGAGGTCTGACAGGAGCCTGTCAGTTTATATGCCATAGTAGAAGGTGGTGCATTGGTGGCTTTAATGTTGGACCTATAACACAATCTGAAGTTATTTTGGCTGTTTCTAAACTTAAACTTCATAAATCCCCAGGGGTAGATGAAATTACTACGGAAATGCTTAGAGCTGGGAATGTTTCGGTTACCACTTGGATGATTGAAATTCTGAATATCTTTTATGATAAAGGCATGGTTCCTAAGGATTTTACCAGAGCTATTGTTATCCCTATTTTCAAAAAAGGTGATCGCAGTTCTTGTGATAACTATAGGGGTATCAGCCTACTCTCTGTTCCAGGTAAAGTTCTTTCCATGATTGTGCTTAATAGAATTAAGAATCTGGTTGACAGTCAATTGCGTGATGAGCAATGTGGATTCAGAAGTGGTAGGGGATGTGTGGATCAGATATTTTCACTTAGGCAGATTCTTGAGAAATGTTAAGAGTTTCCGAAACCTTTGGTTGCTAACTTTGTTGATTTCAAAAAGGCTTTCGACTCTGTTGATCGTCATAATTTGTGGTTGATTGCGAGATCATGTGGTATACCAGACAAGTTAGTTAACATTATGAAAGCTCTCTATAATAACACTGAGTCGTGTGTGAGAGTTGGTAAGGCGTGTAGCAATTGGTTTAGCATTACTTCTGGTGTTCGACAAGGGTGCATTTTGTCTGCTTTTCTCTTTAGCTTGATTATTGATTATGTTATGCGAAATTCACTTCAAGGGAAAGATTTTGGCCTTAAATGGGCTGGAGATACGAAAATTTTTGATTTAGATTATGCTGATGATTTAGCCCTTTTGGCAAATGATGTTTATGAGATGAACTCTTTCATTCGAGCTGTTGATGAGACTGGTAGTAGAGTAGGTTTGGTTATAAACAGAGAGAAAACTATAGTGTTGAAAATTGGTCAGGCAGGCTGTGATTCAGTTAATCTGAATGGTTGCAGTCTTGAGCAGGTGTCACAGTTTAATTATCTTGGGAGCTATGTAACAGATAATGGTGATGTGCGGCATGAGATTAACAGACGAATAGGGATTGCTGCCGGGACTTTTAAGAACCTATATAGAGTGTGGAGAAATAGGCGTATACACCTAAAGACTAAAATTAGACTGTATAATAGTTTGGTTCTTTCTAGGGTTAGTTATGGTAGTGAAACTTGGACACTTTGTAAACAAGATAACAAGAAACTAGATGCTTTTGATTCCAGATGCTTACGCAGTATCTTGGGCATTAGGTGGTTCAACTTTGTAACTAATGATGAGATTAGGCAAAGGAGTTTGCAACCTCCTTTAAGCAGCATATTGTGCAGAGAGAGACTCGGTTGGTTTGGCCATGTTGCCCGTATGAATAATTATAGATTGGCGAATAGGGTTATGAACAGTGTGCCTAAAGGCCTCAGAAAGAAGGGGAGACCTAGGATGCGGTGGGCAGACAATGTCAAACAAGACCTTGTTAGAATTGGTGTGCAGTGGCCAGATGCAGTAGATGTAGCTCAGGATAGACTTGCTTGGAGAACTAAATTGCACGGTCTGGTTGGACCTCCGTAGCCCATAGCTGCTTGATGATGATGATGATGATGATGATGATGATGATGATGATGATGATGATGATGATGATGATGATGATGATGATGATGATGATGATGATGATGATGATGATGATGATGATGATGATGATGATGATGATGATGAGTAGAAGGTCTGTGAGGATGGCAGGACCTCAGCAGAAAAACAACACAAACGTCCATGCCTTATCCTGGGCTCGAACCCAGGTCCCTTAGATCAGTAGTCAAGCGCAGAGACAACAGAGAACAGAGAGTAATTATGTTTATATTCTACGACAATACTCATAACATAAGTTTTTATTTGACACACAACTATTTGCAATCAGCGATGTGTATGGAAAACATAAATAATATTTTTTTTTATTCAGTTATTTTATTTTTTTATTATTAGAAGGGAAAAAAATGTGAAAAAGTTTTATGGCTCATTACTCTTCCCCTCATAAACTTTCATTTGATACAGAACTTGTTACGATCGATTGTTCGGTTAGGAAGTTGTTCGAAACATCTTTGTCAAATTAAGTGACAAACGGCATGCGAAAGCATTAAGAACGTGGTTTTTTTTTAAAGAAAGGTTTTCAACTGTTAAATATATTTCTGTATTAAGAAGTACTCACACGATAATTACGTTGGCTCTTTGGGTTTTATTTTAAAAAAATGTATTAATATAATGCCTTCATAACATATATATAGGGAGCTAAACAGAGAGACATACTTGAGCTTCGCTTTTGATGTTTTGCCCAACTATTCGGCCATGACAGAATTTTCTTACTGATCCATGGCATCCAATGGTATATCAAACGAATTGTACATCTGCGATATGTATAGAACTATGTGATTTTGCTTCGTCAGCAAGATGTTAAAATCTTGCGCTTCCATTAAGTGCTCCAACAGAGCTGTGGACGAAGCAATAAATCTTTTTGAGTACTCATTATATTCTGCTTTTTAAAAATGCTCTTTTTGACTGATAGCAAATTTTTATTTTAGTCATACTTAAATAGGATAAAACGTACTTTTTAGAAGAAGCGATAAATCTAAATGTGACAGTTGTAGTCGCTACGTAATATACAGAAATCACTTCATATTAAGTTATCCTTTTGAAAGCATTTGGAAAGTAAACTAAATATAGTGTAGGACTTGCCAAATTCCATTTATTCAAAATTCAAACAAATCCTTAAAAATGCAAGTGAAAGACGCTTCTTTAGTACGACTATTACCCAAATTTGTCAGTCGTGAGATATATTTCATTTTAATGTCAATGCACAGATATTTAAACTAGTTCAACAAATAGGAACTGCTTGCAAGAATGAATTTCCTTGCCAACAAAATGCTAGCAAAATAAGCTGGGTTTATTGCCAATGCACTATTTCCTCTTTACTAAACGTATATCTATTTAATTTTTTTTCATTATGTTATCTTATTTGTAAATTACGCAGCTGCCAATTCGTGCATTTGTAATTGCAATTTTTAAAAATTGGTCGGATACAACATGTGTGAAATTTTAGAAACTGTAATTATGTAGATTAAAGATGAGTTCGGGCTCAATATTTCGAGCCCAAGCCCGAAGTTACTGAAACGAGTCCGCCCGACCCCGATTTGGGAAGAAATTTCTCTGACGGATCAAAAGATATATATAAAAGAAATGCATATCGCAAATCACTTATTTTGTTTTTCATTATTAATTATAATCATTTTTTATAAATAAATAATGAAATCTTTTATATACATATTTTATATTTTTTAATTATTGATATGTTTTTAATAAATAAATAAAAAAAGTCTGCCCGGCCCCTTACAGCTCAACAGGTCAAAGTCCGAGCCCGATCTCATCTCTAATGTAGATACAAGAGCTACTTCCAAAATTGTATGGGACACAAGATATTTTTGAGAAAACATCTTAAATTCCAATTAGTGCCTTATTTCTCGTGCTGGGTGGCGGGGAGGCTCGGTTGGTAGCGCGCCAGGCCAGTAATCTGCAGTTCTCAGGCTCGAGTCCCAGTTGAGAAAAGAGGATAATAGTTGTAACAGAGTTCGTAAACAGAATTTGTTGAGATTTATCTCCGTAAAATTCCCCATCCTGCCCTCGGTCAGTAGGGAACATCGATGGACTTCGAAAGGCAGCCGTCCGTTGAATGGAACGTTAAGTCGTGGCCCCATCAATGAGAGAGCTATACCCTGTGCACGTTAAGGAACATGCTGAATCGCCTTGACCATCCGGGAGGTTTTCTCTTCCAAACCTATTCTAAGTCCCGGGGTCCTTGTGACCTGGCCATTTAGGGCATTGTGCACAAAAAAGTGCAACTCAGAGGTAAAACAACCCAACCCATCCCTCGCACTGGAGTTTTACCTTTTCATGAAAAAAAAATCCCATGCAAACAAAAATTTTATTTCATATTTTATCAGTTTGCACTCAGCACTGAAACCTCTGCTGAAAATGAAAGAGTTCGCAATTCATTCTTAAATTTAGATGTTATATGCATCTGCGACATTGTAAATATCATAATGAAAGCGAAGAACAGATAGAAGAGACAATGTAAATTTATTATCCTGTTTCCACTTCCTCCGGATTATAACTTTCGACTTTGTAATTCTTACAATGAATCTTGTGTTCACAAGATTCAAATGTACGGATGATTTCACTTATCAAGAAAGGCTGATGGGTACGTCAAGAAGCTTTTGACCTAAACTCTCTAACTTAAAGTTATAGTGTACCCTTTAGTTTTGTTATGCGTTATAATTTTTTTATTTTTCTGTTTCTGAAATTATATTTCCTAAGACATTATTATTTATCTGGGTTTTTTTGTGTATATGTACGTGACTGGGTGTATGAAAACAATTTTCTACATGTGGAGGTATTTACATTTTTTTCCCACCTTTAGTTCGATTGATAATGTCACGTCAGGAAATAATTTGCATAGCCTGCTAATTCACAAAAAGGAAATAACTCAGGATGGCACGCAAAGTTAATACCAAGCACTTTGTTACCAGCCTCTTCTCATGAATTTCAAACATTTTGTTATCAAGACTGAACCCAACACAATGCTCGGCACCTTTTCGTTTAATGCGCTTTAATCTTTCAAAAAACATTATTTCCTTGTTATTACACATTGCTCAGATATCGATTAAACTAATATTAATAGTGATTTATCCAATATTTTTTCGTTTAAAATTTGCAACAAAACTACTGATCATTGCAATAATATTTTTTCAAAGCGTAAAAGGATTATATTAATTATACACATATTATAATAGATTATTATTAATACATAATATGTCTGTATAGCATATTTATATGACACTGAAATTTCGTTAATAATCTCCAAAATGTCAATTTTTTAGTCAGGAAGTCCAAAAACATTCCATATTCTCTAATGCAATCTCATGAAATTTCATACTCGTACTCAATATAGAATTATTTCTTAAAGTTTCATATTTGGATTGTCTTTCTGCTGAGGTCTCGCCCTCTTCAGAGACTTTCTCTATTGCATATAAACTGATAGGATCCTGTCAGACCACTGTGGAAAGCAACTGTTCGAGTTTTTTGGGTTTTTTAAGTCACGTTTTTAAAACGTTCATTTTTCCACTTCCTTTTGGTTTCAAATTGTAAGACATTTTAACTATACATACAAACAAACAAAATTCTTATGAAGCCATGAGCTATGGAGTTCCAACCAGACTGTGTAATTTTCCTCTCCAGACGTGTCTGCTCTGAGCTACTGCTTCTGCATTTGACCATTTTAGGCCAATTCTAGCAAGGTCCTGTTTGACATTGTGCCCATCGCTTCCCAGGTCTCCCCCTGTTTCTGTAACCCTTAGGCACACAGTTCATAATCCTGTTTGCTAATCTGCAGCTATGCATACGGGTAACATGGCCAAATCAACGTAGTCTCTCTCTCTGCACAAAATGCTGCTCAAAGGAAGTTGATGACTCCTTCTAACCTCATCATTACTTACAAAGTTAAACCATTTAATGCCCAAGATACTGCGCAATCATCTAGAATCAAATGCATCGGGTTTCTTGCTATCCTGCTTACAAAGGGTCCATGTTTCTTTACCATAACTAACCATAAAAAGAACCAAACTATTATACAGCCTAATTTTAGTCTTTAGGTGTACACACCTATTTTTCCACACTCTCCATAGATTCTTGAAAGTCCCAGCAGCATTACGATACTAATTTTTAATCTATGCAATTAATTTCTCCCTATAAGTTAATTAGAGCAAAGAGGAAAAAACTTAAATGGAATTGGGTATAAAATGCTGAATAATAGAAATAACTTGATTAGTAAATAAATAGAATGGTTTTTAATATTTACATAAAATTTAATTTCATTAATATTGTTACGACAGATGAACGTGCTACAGTGAATTTATGATAAACGTGTCATGAACGCTCGCGTATGCTTCTGCGTGAGAATTATTTTAACCAACGAATTGGAACACAGAACCGATCTGAAAAATAGGAAAGATAGAATAGTTATGTTGGAGTTGTGGATGTCTGAAAAGAATTGGTTCTGAGAAACCAGTACATTTAGCCGCAGTTTTGGAGTACCTAATAACTAAAAGCAGTCCCATGGCCGAGTGGTTAGCGCGCTTGACTACTGATCTAAGGGACCTGGGTTCGAGCCCCGGGTAAGGCATGGCTGTTTGTGTCGTTTTTCTGCTGAGGTCCTGCCATCCTCTCAGACCTTCTACTGTGACATATAAACTGACAGGCTCCTGTCAGACCTCTGTGGCAAGCAGCTGCTTGAGGGGGTATTTATTATTTTTTTTTATTATAATAACTAAAACCTTAGAAGGAAGTCATTTAGTGTATAGTTATTTAGTTTGTTTAGGAATTGGTAAGGCTATTCTCGTTCGATTAAATATTTATTTACCAACATGATTTCATTGTTCATTGAATGATATTTGCCTTGTTTTGTGATTTGGGCGTGAATAGAAATAAGATAATAGATTCTTCAGAAAGTTTATCCTTATATTCATACAGATTTTTGTGCCGGTTGACTTAAGTTGTATAAATAATTTCATCCATGCTTTTGTAATAAATTGCATTATTTTCTAATTTTCATTGTAACATTTACTTGAACCCATCCTCAGTACTCATCCATTTGATTTATAACAATATGAATAGTTAAATTAATTATTATTTTCCGTAGGTCTTGATATAGTTCGCAGCCAATTATATTACTTTCCCCCTCACAGAGTAACATGCGAATGAAAAACATTTCACAGCACCCTCTCCCTCCATCTTAGGAATTGCAATGTTTTCGCAAAGTTTATGAATATTTGCAATGAAAATCCAAAAATCGAAATGTATGCTAAATAAAAAAACATGCACATAATTTATATACTCGTGCTAAGTAGCTAATCTGCTAGGATAGATACGCGATAGTAGGTTCATTTGATTTCGCGATTAAAATGTTCCATTGAAAATAAGACTTTGAAATGCTCACAGGAAAAGCAATTTCCACGTTGCACAGGAAAAACATCCTTTATATTACAACCCCGAGTTCATTAATTATTATAGATATTTACCTAACTAATGAAAATTGCAGTGAATTTTTATTATTAATACTGATTTTACCAATCTCGTCTATATGTATATATATCGTAATAAAAATATTATTTTTAGGTCAAGTCCTGCAAATTGCTGTGACGACATCATGAATGCTGATGAAAGAGAGAATGAGAGAATAAAAAAAAATACCGAATTTAGAGAGATTATTTTCTTGTTTCCTTTCCTCTAGAGCAAAATCAATTATTCTTTTTCTGGGTGTGCATTGTTTGACAAATGTATACGCATATATTTAATGTTGATCAATTTTAAAAACATTTTTACAAATGTAGGCTAAATAAATTATATTAATTAAAACCTTGTGCATTTTATTTCATTGCTAAAATACTCCATGCATTGCTTCCAAAAGTTAATAGGACTGCAATTGTTTTATTCATGTTTTATGATTTCATTTGAGTTATGATCATGAAAGCTGAAAATGAAATAAAATTTTTCTTTCCCGTAAATTCCAACGATGATTGAGCGTCAAAAGATGGTTGACAGGTGTTCACTTTTGTTCATCTTTATTTGTATAACTGGATCAGAGTTCCGGATAAGGAACGATTTCATTTTCTGATATCTTACTGATGAAATTTCGCTTTCCTCACATCACTTCCTTTTCAATGGTGCATTGTACTGACAGACTCCTGTCACACCTCCGTGGCAAGAAACTGCTGGAAGAAATTAATTTTTTCTGCCAATACAATTCCCACAGTGATGCAGTATGTTATCAATGAAGCTCTCCGGAAAATCAGAGATCACTGAATGCACTTTTCTCTGCCTTTGTAATCCTGCTATGTTTGTTAGGGTGCCAAGAAGGGAAGAGAACATTTTCCCAGTGCTCCCCAAGCACTCTCTATGGCACGACTAGCAAAAACAATTCTCTGATGAAAGTGTGCATTAGCATCAGGGCGGTTCGTCTAATTAGGCCACCTGGGGCGCTGTCCCCAACACAAATAATCATAAAAATTAAAAGAATATCAGATTTAGTATTCATTAGTTGTCATATCTAAATCGACATAATATCATTTTCATATTCGTTTTGTAATCATTATTTACCGTGATAGGTAAACAATAACAGCATTTACTTTACGAATCTAGGCTACGTCGGCTACTATCGTATTGTCAATATGCATTTTAACATTGCGGCCACGGAATCAGTATTATCTATTATAGCAATGGCACAAATGCGCAAGAGCTGAACTGCAAAAGTCGAGTCACCATTTTGCAGTGGCCCATGATACGTGATTGGCTTTCTACCAGTACAACCAATTGTCGAAGATCTTTTCCCCAGAGAAAATCTTCATTTGACTGTGACAAACTCAACAAGATTAAACTTTCCTGACAAGAAGTATTTGAATTGGGTTGCCAACTTTTTATTTTGCCAAGGAGAGATACTTATATATGAAAATTTGAAGAACATTAGATACTAAAATAGGAAATGCGTTCAAGATGTAGTTTACAAGAAAATGCCAATATGATATTTTAAGATATTATGTTAGTGATGCGTAGCCAGTCGGCTAAATGCACGCTTGGCTACTGATCTAAGGGACCTGGGTTCGAGCCCCGGAATTAGGCATGGATGTGTGTGTCGTTTTTCTGCTGAGGTCCTGCCATCCTCTCAGATCTCCTACTGTGGCATATAAACTGACAGGCTCCTGTCACCTCTGTGGCAAGCAGCTGCTTGAGGGGGTATTTATTTATTTATTTTTTCTTAGTGGTGTCCGATCCCAGCCGCTATCATTTCAGTTTTTATAATTCCTTTTCTAACCATATCACTTTATTACCATTCGTTGTAAATGAATTAATACGCAATAAATTAATATTGTAAATGAAATATAAGCAAAATAGATAAATTTTCAAGGGATAATTTAGACGAGTAATTCAGTTAAAAATAACAAATATAAATATTTAATTGGAATCAAAAAAAATAGTACACCTATATATTAGACATCATTTTCACGAATAATGTTTTTTAAATATCTCTAGGACGTTGAGAAAAAATGTAAACACATAGGTAAATATTACATTGGAGAGACAAAATACTGAAATGAAGCAGAAAGGACAAGAACGTCTTTCTTTTTTCCCCCCGAAACGTTTTGTTAAATAACGAATTTTGAGAAAATCTGAGGAAAAACCGAATACATGCATTACGAAACGTCTTTTCTCGCCTATTAGTTCATTTCTATATCACGCATCTCCTATAATTTTTTCGTCCGGGAGCTTTCTGTGCCAGTCAAAGTGCCCCATCAAAAAATTTAGTCACGAGCGACCATTGGTTTGCAGGCCTCGTAATATATGCAATTTTCATAAAGAATAAAATTAACAATTAATAAGAATAAGACAAAATCAATTAAATAATAAAAATAGAAAAAATAAATACCCCCTCAAGCAGCTGCTTGCCACAGAAGTCGGACAGGAGCCTGGTCAGTGTATATGCCACAGTAGAAGATCTGAGAGGATGTCAGGACCTCAGCAGAAAGACAACACACACATCCATGCCTTACCCGGGGCTCGAACGGTCCCTTAGATCAGTAACCAAGCGCGCTAACCACTCGGCCACGGGACGGCCATATGAAACTATAAGCTGAAACAAATTGGATTTGCCATGAGTAGGATCCGAACCCACGTCTCCAGGAAACATGCCTGTTAAGCTACCACAACACCACCAATAACCTTTTCTCAGCTTGTGTGACGTTACAAACTTTCCGGATTTTTTTTTATTTGAGTCGCACAGTGGCGCCATCTATCCGGGAAGTGGACAACTCCGTTGCCTCATACAGATGGAAGTAATATTTGTCACTCACGCTCATCGCGTTAAATCAATAAATCAGTAGTAAAGAATCACAGGATATGTCGTGTAGACATGGAACTCATGAAATAATAAGCGGGAAAAAATTGGTTTGCCATGAGTGAGATCCCACTCATGGCAAAAACCTAATTTTTTCAGTTTATTATTTCATGAGTTCCATGTTTACACGACATATTCTGTGATTCTTTACTAGAGGTAAAATCATTTTATAATAGTAAAATTTTTCATAATCGAAGGAAAAATGTAAACCTACAATATTTCTTTTATCTTAAACGCTTTTCATCAAAAGTTTCCTGTTGATATTAAAAGGAGTCTGACATCGTTTTACCTATCTTCCTTTTGCTTTTGGCTTTGACATTTGTAGGGTGGTCAGTCGGTCAGTTTGCAGATTTAATAAAACGTTGTTCCACCATACCTTTAAAACGATGGAGAAATTTAATCATTTATGTGCCGAATGAAAGCTTGTTATGCGGGGAGTGTCATACGCTATAAAAAATTGACTCCCGTCATTCTTTCTCCTAAAAAGGACAATGTGAAAACTATTCTTAAATTATATCTCCAGAACGCGAATGGCGAAAGTAACAAGATATTCGTCGAAAGAAAGCTTTTGATGCGGGGAATGTCGAGGTTACGAAAAACTGACCTCCCGTGCTTTCTTCCCCGCTAAAAGAGGGGGGAAATGAAAATGACTGTTCCCATATATCTCCTAAATGCCAGTGCGGAAAGTAACGAGCTAGATGTCGAATGCAAGCTTATGACACGGGGAGTATAGTAGACTATAAAAAATTAATCCTCCTATGTTTTTCCCCCTAAAAAAGGAGGAAATGCGAAACATTTTTTCCGCTATATCTCCAGAACGCGAATGCCGAAAATAACAAGCTATACGTCAAATGAAAGTTCCTCACCTCGGGAATGTTGTAGGCTATGAAAAATTCACACCTGTACTTTCTTCCTCTCTAAAAAGAGAGACAATGTGAAAATGATTGTTCCTCTGTATCTTCCGATCGCGAGTGCGGAAAGTAACGAACTATGTGTCGAATGAAAGCTTGTGACAGGGGAGTGTCGTAGCTATGAAAAATTAACCCCCCCCCCCCAGCGTTTTCTTCCCCTCTAAAAAACGGGATATCTGGGAATCGCTGTACTATATTTACGGAACGCGAGGGTCTACAGTTCCGAGTCAGGTGTCAAATGAAAGCTCGTATAATGACGGTCGTAAACTATTCCGAATTTATCCCCCACTCTTCCCCCGTGATAAAATGTGAGGGGGGCGGATTTTCGCCGAGGTCGACTTTAATGAGTCTTATCTCAAATTATAGCTTGTGATGTCTCTAATGTCGTGGTCTACCTCAAAGGTGACTCCAAAAGGAGGATAAATGTACTCATGTTTATGAGCCGTATATCAAAGTTTTAGAAGGTAGGTATTTTTAGTGACAACAAAAAGAATATGAATTAAAAAATTTAAAAAATACCAATCTTCCTATAGGGCTCTGAAAAGTAGAAAATAAACTTTAACCGTATCGATGATGCAATCGGTCACTGAGTTCGTATTTGCTTCGAAGGAAGATAGGGCGCCGATTTACCTACTCGACAAGATTGCAGGCGCCCTATCTTCCTTTGAAGTGAATGAGAAATCAGTGACCGATTGCATCATCGATATGCTTTGGGTTTATTTTCTATTTTTAGAGCCCTATAGGAAAATAAGTATTTTTTTAAATTTTTAACTTATATTTTCTTCATTTAGGAACATAAGATTGCCTACAATAATCGAATGCAAAACAAAACTGAAAAAAAGGAAAAGAAACAAAACGAAATTCGTTATTTTAGTTACCGTCCCATGAGCGAGTAATTTAGCGCGCTTGGCTGCTGATCAAAAGGACCTGGAGTTCAGGCTTCGGATAATGATGGATGGGTGTTTTGTTGTCTTTCTGCTGAGGGACCCGCCATCCTCAAGCTAAGGCGTATTAAACTGACAGGCTCCTATCAGACCTCTGTGGCCGCAGCTGCTTGGGGAATATTTATTCTATTTTTATTTTAGTTTGGCCTTGCGGTATACAGAGTGGAAATGGCCAAATTTATGATCCGCGTCTGTACTATTTTTCTTCTTAAAAAATACTTTCCGATTGAAAATATTAACAGGATATATATATATATGTTACAAACACAAATGCTACTCTATTTTTCTTCCCAGAATTTCTAAATCAATTTAATTTCAATTTTTTTCCTGCTTCTTTAACGTAAAAAAACGACTGAAGAGAACGGTTTTTTTCTGTAGTGTTTACGCTCCATCCAGCGAGATTTATATTGTAGCAGACTACGCGTAAAGCTACATTTTCGAACTTCTGGACAGGCCTGCAGTCAATCGCTGTTGGCCAAGCTACCGTGGCCGCTTGCCGATGGCTCTTACCATTAGAGGGCGGAAACAATTGGCCCCCAATAGTTCTAAACAACTGCAGTGTCTTATGAGTTTCACCAGAATATTCGTCGCACCAAAGAATATTAATTAAAATTTAAGACTTACTAAGTTTCTAAATACAATCATTAACTGTCAAACCATTGGTTTTTTTGTCTTTACCTAAAAAAATGTAGCCAGACTTCACGATTAGACAACTTGGGAATTCGCAAATTGTTACTGGTATTCAAAGCATAATTTAAAACAATGAAAAAAATTTGAATTTCATTATTATAATTAATTAATATTCATTTTAATTTTTATAATTAATTAATATTCATTATTATTTTATTCATTTTCTTAAATTAAATTTAATTGTATTTATTGTATTATCTTGTATTTCATACGAATTATATTTATTGTATTATATTGTATTTCATACGAATTATCTTGTATTTATTGTATTATCTTGTATTTCATACGAATTATCTTGTATTTATTGTATTATCTTGTATTTCATACGAATATTAGTGAAATAACTTCTTGTTTTGTACTTTTACAAGGTTTTGTTTTGGTTTTACAAGGTTTGATTGGGACCATTATAAGTCCAAACACTCACAGTCTTGTAAACGTGCCATGTTAAGGATGTCTTTCAAAACGTTCTGGACACGTGTCTGTAGATTTGCACTAGTTCCTCCGAAATTAACGAGCTACAACTTGTTTGAAGGCTTATCTAAACTTTTCATTATGTGTTATAAACAAAGGTCATATCATCATTTCCCTCTGCGAACACTGTGCGTTGTTGCTATTATGGAGCCTACTAAAGACGGGGTTTTGTAGGCTCCAGAGGATTCTGAAATTTTATATTTTCAGAATGATGCAGATTGTGGACGAAGAGAAAAAAATCCTTTCCGATTTATCACAAATATATGTTGATCATGACTATTCATGTGGCATTATTACAGGACGGATGTGCAAATTCAGAGAAGGACGGCAGGACTTCGAAGACTTCCCTCGTGCAGGAAGACCGAAGGAGGCAGTGAACGAGAAAATCGTCGCTGCTATTCGTGAACTCATTAAGAAAAACACGCACCTCACCGTTCAGGTAATAAGTTTAGATGTCAGTGTATCGATTAGCAACATGGAAGCAATTATTCATCAACATTTAAAGTTCTGAAAGATCTGTGCCAAATAGGTATCCCAGAACTGATATAATAGCAAAAAAGGGTTAGGGTCAATTTGTGCAAAGAAATGTTGGTAATAATTGAACCTAGTGGCCCCAAACGGTTAACAGACATTATCACAAGTGATGAGATGTGGTTTTATTACTATACAACTCCCAGAAAGACTGATAACTATGTTTGGGTAGCGGAACATGAACCACGTCCCAAAATACTCCGACAAGACTTCCGCTCAAGGAAGAGGTTGGTCACAATTTTTTTAATTCCCAAGGAGTGGAAGCCTTGGACACTTTATCTGCAAAAATGACTATAAATGACCAATACTACACCAACATTGTTTTGCCCAAAATGATTAAGGAGATGAAGGAGCAGCGTCCAACATCAGGCATGTCAAGGGTTCTCGTTCTTCACGACAATGCTAATGCTCGCAAAATCCGACAACTTACAGCCTTTCTGGAACAAGAAAATATAATACAGCTACCCCATCCTGCATATTCACCCGATCTTGCACCATGCTATTTTTGGTTGTCCCAAAAATTAAAAAAGAACTTGCTAGGAAGCCTTTTTAAGGGTGCAAGACCTTGCAAAACGCATTCATTCAGAGTTTCCCAACAGGAGTAACACCTAGCGTTCCAGAATTGGCGTAGACATCCGCAACTTTGCAGAGATGATGGAGGGGAGTACTTTGAAGGACAGTAAAAGTTTTGTTGAGGTAAGTGCAATGATTTTTGTTTTGCAGATGTATGTCAAGAACGTTTTGAACGCCCTTCGTATAATTGGCAATTGAACTAAAGGAGCAATGGCATTTAAACATTAAGATTCACATGATGTGTTGACGACACAGTAGGAGAGATGTACATTACAGGTCCAACTAGCAAAACGGAAGAATTTCTAAACTTAATAACAATCATATTTAATACTTCAAATAAATAATAAATCATAAATTCGTAAAAATAAAACAAAATTAAACTGATATAGTTATATGCATTCTCTTATTCTTATACATATATTTTTATATTATATATACACTATGTTGCAAAAAGTATCCGGACACTTTTATGTTAAGCGAACGAATAGCGACATTCAAATATGCCTAAATTTCAAAATAAGCTTTTTACGGGAAAAAAATTTGATATGAATTGAAGATCTCGGTCAGAGCTCTCTAACTCTCTATTTTCTATGATATTAATCTAATATTTAAAGAGTTATTGAAGCTAAAACATTTAGGTGAAACTTTTGCTACTTTTGAAAATTACTTCAAAAAGTTAAATCACAGCTGTTATAACAAGTTATTCACAATGTAAATGCGATATTTGAATTTTGCGTAAGGAGTTTTTAAGGTTTTTTTGGGGGGGTGTTTTGGTAGTGTGGTGTGTGTCTAAATATTATAGCTTCCATAACTCTTTAAATATTGGATTAATATTACAGAAAATAGAGATTTAGAGAGTTCTGACCGAGATCTTCAATTTATGTCTAGTGACTTTTTTCCGTAAAAAGCTTATTTTCGAAGTTAGGTAGATTTGAATGTGGCTATTCATTCACTTAACATTAAAGTGTCCGGACACTTTATGCAATATGGTGTATATATTAGAACAAGTGAATAATTCCAACAGAATGTTTAATTAAAAAGAATATACACTTTTTATGATAAATACAGCAAACGTCTTCAAACATCGGAACTTTTCCCGTCTTTTTAACAATCTTGTATTTCATACGAATTATAGTACTGTAGATCTCTAACAATAAGAACTTTAAAAAACAAAATTTGATATAATTATTCAGTTAATAAATACTTAAATGTTAATCGACAAAAAGTAAGGAAAATTCGTTATGTATAAATAATCTAATTTGAAATCTGTTTTCTACATATGATACAAAGAGTTGATACCTATTCCAATGGCCAATGTGAAAAACATATACATCAATGGATTGATTAATGCAATGGATTTGTTACGAAAGGAAATTATGTTATATATCAACATATAATCACAAAACAAAGGTTAATCAAGGATTGCTAATATATGTATATATCCAAATAGAGAAAAATAAAATATTAAGCGAACTTAAATACCGGCATAATGAGACGACGACATGCTTTTAATTTCAACATGAATGCCTCTCAAGGTGGGGGTTGTCAGCCCCCCCCCAAACTCTCTAATAAATTAAAATACAGGGAGACAAATAGTTTTGCTGATTCGACAGATCACGTGTATGTACGGGATCTCACTGCTGTCTTAAAGGTTTGGTGGAAAACACTTTTTCGAATATATTTATAGGGATATTTGACGGTTCATTCTTCTATGTCTCTGATGAAAACCTCGCCGATATACAAAATGGTTTCAGTTGCTGCTGCTAAAAATTCGTAACTGCAAATCGTCTCAGGTAGCTAAAGAATCTAACAATATTTCAGAAGCGATCAACAGGATTTATATTGTTTTAAAAAGGACACCAGATTCCTAATTTTTCCCGAGCTCATTCTCGCAAACTGAGAAGAAAGGAAAAGTGAAAACTTCACGTTTAACTTACATAAGACAGAAGCTTTCTTCCAGCTTTTCTCCGCTCAAATTATCGATTACTTTATCATTATGGTCCGAATTGTCAGCTTCTTTTCAATATGAAGAATCGAAAACTGATTCTGTCTCCACCGCTGATTCCACCAGTTAAGACAATAATTCTCATCCGGGTGCCGTGGCGATCTTCGAAAGGTGACGCCAACGAAATGTTTCCTCAGTGTAATTCCTATTATTATACAAAAGAAAACTAGAAAAAATAATGTGAAAATTGAAAGATTTTGTATGAGATTAATTTAATGAAATTTTAACTACTGTAATCAGGGGTGTAGCGAAGGGACTATGGTTGGGGGGAGGGAAGAAAGATAATTTGCCAACTCGGAAATCAAATTTTGCCAAGTTAAAAAATAAGAACTTTACAGAAATTTATTTATGTATCTACTGTCACTAATGTATCTTGTTTTTCGTTCAGTGTGTGTGTGTAGGGGGGGGGTGTAATATTTAATCGATTTTTCCCTTTTGCCAAGTGCGTCGAATTCGCAAAATTGCCATGATTTCACATATATATATATACATATAAAAAAATATTTTATTCCCTTTCCTACTGTTGTGCGCTGATTTTACATCAGGCATAACAATTCATTTTTTTTAAATTAATTTCTCACTTGATTGAGTTTTTTTTTCAACACAGAGGGAATACAAGGACAGACTAACAAGATGGACACGTTAGGAGGGGGCGGGATTTGCAGCTGCCCCAGCGGGCCACACACAGAGAACGCCCAGTGCCCAGATGACACGACACAGCACCCGTGGGTGGATGACAGGCGGAATCACCATTTATTCTCTTGAAGTGTGAGGTCAGGCGGAATGATCTGGGGGTGCAAAAGACTGCTGACAGCTTTAGTGCGATGTCACATGGGAAGCTGTATTCGGGAAATCTTCCCCCACATCAGATACAGATGTAGAACTGGACAACATCGTCCAGTTGTTTACAGTAACGAACGAGGTATTCTGTTTCCCAGGCGGCGATGTCAACCTCAAGCGCAGCGACAGACCCCCGGGGGGAATTTATTACTCGTAAGTTCCTCTGCAGATGCTACATATGGTGAACATACCATTTTCTGGAAAAACAAGGGGAAAGGAACTTGGGGTAGGGTAGCGAGGCAGGGAGGGCTTCAGTTGGACCGAGATTTTGAACAGAGCAGACAGCACTGAGATTTTAGAGAGAGCAGTTGGACTGGATGGCCAGAGCTCTGGGCAGGACAGATTCAGTATCGGCCTGCCAGATATTTGTGCACCAATCCCTAGTGATGGTGCACAGAACCGGCCAGGTCTAGCACCTAATGTCCGACCCCGCCTTCTCGTGGTGCAGGCCGTTAGTACCTTTCAAAAGAGATATTCTCTTTTAGAAGGGAACGGAAGGGGAGGGCAGCCAGTTCAGTATGGCCTACTGATCTGGTCATCTATGGCCACTTTTTTCTTAATTTTTCTTAATTTTTCAACCCTGTTGAGGAGTGGTCAACTTCACAGGGTCCTGGTGCTGACCATTTATACCTACTAGATTGGACTTGTTTATGGATTTGAGCTTGATTATTGATCCTGGACTTACTGCACTGGTGGGCCTCTGTTGAGGGACAGTTTGCCGCTGTGTTTTTTGTTTGCTTCTGGGTTGCCAGCTCTAAGTGAACAGAGGCATGGGATACCTTATATCAGCTGGTGGATAATCCTAATCAGAGGCCATCGCAGGTACCTGAACCTTACTTAGCTAGTTGGGCATCGTCAAGCCTAAACTGGAGTAATGTGTTTCAGGCAGGCCATGTGGCTCTTGAAAAAGTCCACTTGAAAAGGTGGTGCCTGAAGTTCCTACCAGCATCGGTGACTTCAGCCTTTAGCAGAGGAGGAAAAGTCTTTGCCCCATGCCTGCGATCAGGGGGCTGTTTGATATTGTTAGCCCTACAAATCTCAATAAACCTATTTCTTTAAAAATCCTACTAATCATTTTCTCTCTGCAAGAACGTGGAACGTGAGGACATTACATAGAGATTATTCTCTTGATGTCCTCATGCAGGAATTCCAGCGCTATAACCTAGATATTCTACGCTTCCAAGAGACCAGATGGACAGGTAAAGGTGAGATACTTAAAAATCACTTTAAATTTCTCTTTACAGGGAGGGAGGATGGAAAGCATCACCAAGGCGTGGGTCTGCTGCTCAGCAGACATGCTAGTGATGCTCTTCTAGGATATGAGTGCATTAATGAAAGGTTTCTTACAGCAAAATTTCAGACAAGCATTAAAGACTTGAATGTTATCTGCTGTTATGCCCCCACTGAGGATGCCGATGAGGTTGAGAAGGATAGGTTTTATGAACAACTTCAGGATATCTTGAATTCTGTCAAGAAAGGAGATATTACCCTTGTTCTTGGTGACTTCAATGCCCTTTTGGTATTGGTAGCTGCAATGGCAATGGGCAACGTCTCTTACAGGTAAGTAAATTCAATGGTTTCAGAATAACTAACACATATTACAAACACCGCGACATACATAAATACTCATGGGTTTCACCTGATGGGCTGCATAGGAATATGATTGATTATATATTAATTAACAGCAAATGGGCTAGTTCTGTTAGAAATACCAGGGCATATAGGGGAGCTGAAATTGGATCTGACCATTACCTTGTTAAAAGTGTCTTGCAACTTAAACTTAAAAAATGTTGTGCTAGGGTTAAAAAATTTACCTTTAATACCGAAGCTCTGAAAGACCCAGTTATAGCTAAAGCTTACCATGATAGGTTACTTAGTCATTATGACAGTCATGGTTTGCTTAATACTGAAGTTGAGGAAGAATGGGGCCGTTTTAAACAGGCTTTTTTGGAAACTAACAGTAGTCTTTTAGGAAAAAAGGAGCAGAGGAGACAGAATTACTTAAGTGATAAGGCACTTGAGCTTATTTCAGAAAGAAGGAACTGCAGGAATGTCCTTAATCAGTACCCTACTAGTCCTAATAGAAAGGATTACAGAGAGCTTAATAAACGTGTAAAGGATAAGTTAGCAACTGATAAGAATCTTTGGCTTGATGGTTTGGCTGACAAAGCCGAGGAAGCAGTTAGACAGCAAAACAGCAGACAGCTATACCAGATAGTTAATGTTTTGTTTGGTAGAAAACGGACAGGTATACAAGGATTGAAGGATAAAAAAAAGGTAAGGTTATAGAAGGGGAGGATTCTGTCATGACTAAGTGGGCTGAGCATTTCAGTGATGTTCTAAACAATGTGGTTAGTTCTACACCCATTATTTGTAATGATGATAGATGCATTGGCAGCTTTAATGTTGGCCCTATAACACAATCTGAAGTTATTTTGGCTATCTCTAAACTTAAACTTCATAAATCCCCAGGGGTAGATAAAATTACTACAGAAATGCTCAGAGCTGGGAATGTTTCGGTTACCACTTGGATGACTGAAATTTTGAATAACTTTTATGATCAAGGCATGGTTCCTAAAGATTTTACCAGAGCTATTATTATCCCTATTTTCAAAAAAGGTGATCGCAGTTCTTGTGATAACTATAGGGGTATCAGCCTACTCTCTGTTCCAGGTAAAGTTCTTTCCATGATTGTGCTTAATAGAATTAAGAATCTGGTTGACAGGCAATTGCGTGATGAGCAATGTGGATTCAGAAGTGGTAGGGGATGTGTGGATCAGATATTTTCACTTAGGCAGATTCTTGAAAAATGTTTAGAGTTTCAGAAACCTTTGGTTGCTAGCTTTGTTAATTTCAAAAAGGCTTTCGACTCTGTTGATCATCATAATTTGTGGTTGATTGTGAGATCATATGGTATACCAGACAAGTTAGTTGACATAATGAAAGCTCTCTATAATAACACTGAGTCATGTGTGAGAGTTGGTAAGTCTTGTAGCAATTGGTTTAGCATTACGTCTGGTGTTCGACAAGGGTGCATCTTGTCTCCTTTTCTCTTTAGTTTGGTTGTTGATTATGTTATGCGAAATTCACTTCAAGGGAAAGATTTTGGCCTTAAATGGTCTGGAGATACGAAAATTTCTGATTTAGATTATGCTGCTGATTTAGCCCTTTTGGCAAATGATGTTGATGAGATGAACTCTTTCATTCGAGCTGTTGATGAGACTGGTAGTAGAATAGGTTTGGTTATAAACAGAGAGAAAACTAAAGTGATGAAAATTGGTCAGGCAGGTTGTGATTCAGTTAATCTGAATGGTTGCAGTCTTGAGCAGATGTCACAGTTTAATTACCTTGGGAGCTATGTAACTGATACTGGTGATGTGTGGCATGAGATTAACAGACGAATAAGTATTGCTGCCGGGACTTTTAAGAATCTATGGAGATTGTGGAGAAATAGGCGTATACACCTAAAGACTAAAATTAGACTGTATAATAGTTTGGTTCTTTCTAGGGTTAGTTATGGTAGTGAAACTTGGACTCTATGTAAACAAGATAACAGGAAACTAGATGCTTTTGATTCTAGATGCTTATGCAGTATCTGGGGTATTAGGTGGTTTAACTTTGTAACTAATGATGAGGTTAGGCAAAGGAGTTTGCAACCTCCTTTAAGCAGCATATTGTGCAGAGAGAGACTCCGCTGGTTTGGCCATGTTGCCCGTATGGATAATTATAGATTGGCAAATAAGGTTATGAACAGAGTGCCTAGAGGCCTCAGAAGGATAGGGAAACCTAGGATGCGGTGGGGAGACAATGTCAAACAGGACCTTGTTAGAATTGGTGTGCAGTGGCTGGATGCAGTAGATGTAGCTCAGGACAGATATGCTTGGAGAATTAAACTGCACGGTCTGGTTGGACCTCCGTAGCCCATGGCTGCTTGATGATGATGATGATGATGATGATGATGATGATGATGATGATGATGATGATGATGATGATGATGATGATGATGATGATGATGATGATGATGATGATGATGATGATGATGATGATGATGAGGAGGAGGAGGAGGAGGAGGAGGAGGAGGAGGAGGAGGAGGAGGAGGAGGATATCGGAATCATTGGAAATGAGTGCAGGACTTTGAATCAAAAGCAGTGCGATTTGATGGGTTAACGCAGGAACATCCCTATGAATGAGTGTTTTCCTAAAATTAGAAGCAGAGAGACTGGAATTTGCTTCCGAAGTGCCTAACCAGTGATGGGCACCCTCCCCCTTTCAACATAACCACGATGATGCAGCCGACCACCTCCCTTCGCCGAAGCCAAATTACCCAACAGCGTATGTGATGGTCAACTAAGGGCCCATCTCCACATCAGCCACCGTGCGACGGAGATGTTTTCCCAGTCATCAGCTAAAGGACGAATTAAGGAGATGGTCCCCAGCTGAAGCTAGAGTGATGACGACCTGGCCGTAATCCGATGCAGCTGACGGACGAACTGAGCACTTAGAACGGTACGTTTACCCTTCCTTTAACTTATAAGTTGCTATTCTTATTTTTAAATTTTAATTTTAAAGGGGTTCCACAGTTCTATAGTTCATTTAATTCTTTAAGTTCTTTCTTTCTTTTAAGTCCACGATAGGCGATTGGTTATTAATAAATAAAATACCCCTCAAGCAGCTGCTTGCCACAGAAGTCTGACAGGAGCCTGTCAGTTTATATGCCAAAGTAGAAAGTCTGAGAGGATGGCAGTACCTCAGCAGAAAAACGACACATACAACCATGCCTTACCCGGGGCTCGAACCCAGGTCCCTCAGATCAGTAGCCAAGCGCGCTAACCACTCGGCCATAGGACGGTTATTAGAAAAATTAATTCTTCTGCCTGTACTTTTAAATATTTTGTCTCAATAAATATTGTTATTGTTTTATATTTCCATAAACTGAGTTGCGCTCATCATTGTTCATGTTAATAAAAACGTCTTCCCCTAAGGAGACGGCCTGAGATTTTAGCGGCCCGCATTGTCTAATTAAGGGAATAATCCGTAATTGGGCAATGTGGGAAACTCAATGCCACAGATTTAAATTTGCATATTTCTACCTAAAAATTGAATAGTGCTTGCAACCGCGAGGTGCGCACAACACTATATTAACTTTTCGTACTCTACACGATTTTGCCAAGTTTTCCAGATTGTACAAACTTTCCTTAATTTCACAAAACCCGTCACATTCTTAGCAAGTAACATATTTTACCATGCGGCTTCAAATTTTGCCAACTGCCCTGGATTTTCCTCATTTTTCTCGATTGCAGCAACAGGACTGAATTTCAGAAAACCAATCCCACTTTAACCTATTTCCCTATTGCTTTTGTCTTTGACATTGTCGGTTGATGCTTTCTTCTCTACCTAAAAAAGGGGAAACATGAAAAGAATTCTTCCTCAATATCTCCAGAACGGGAGAGCCGAAATTAGCAACCTATAGGTCAAATGAGTGCTTCTGAAGCGGGGAATGTCATAGGCTACGAAAAATTGACCCTTCATGCGTTCTTCCTCTTTGAAAAAGGGGGGAAATATGAAAATGATTGTTCCCCTATTTCTCCTGAACGCGAGTGCTGAAAGTAACAAGATATGTGTCAAAAGAAAGCTTTTGACGCGAAGAATATCATAGGTTATAAAAAATTGACCTCTCTGCTTTCGTGCCTGAAAAAGGGGAGGAGAGAAATATGAAAACGATTGTCTCCCTATATCTTCTGAAAGTGAGTGCGCAAAGTAACAAGTCATGTTTCAAATGAATCCTTGTGAATTTTAACGAGTCATATCTCAAATTAAAGGTTGTGACGTCTCAAATATCATGGGCTAGCTCAAACACGACTCCAGAAGGGAGAAAAAATATGATTGATGTTTATGAGATGTTATTCCCAACTCTCCTAGATTTTGACAACTCGCTTTATTTTACAGAAAAAAAAATCCGAATTTTTACATCTTTCCTGAATTTGCCGAATCAATTCGAATTTTCCAACTCTCCTTAATGGCACAAAACAAACCAGTTTTCAAACTCGCCTGTATTTTACCAAGTTGCTTCGAATTTCGCCAACCCCTCTATATTTTGCCAACCTGCCATAATTTTACAGAAAAATACCAATTTTTACATCTCACCTGAATTTTACCAAGTCACTTCGAATTTTGCCAACTCCCAAAGACATTTCAAAAGATATCCTCCAAAAGACATTTTGCCAACTCCAAAATCGAGGCAACTTGATAAAATTTTGTTAAGTTGGCTCTATTTTGCCAATTCGCCATAATTTTATACAAAAAATCCCAATTTTTACATCTCACCGGAATTTTGTCAAGTCACTCCGATTGTTCCCAGCTCCTCAAGATTTTGCCAAGTTGTCACGATTTTGCCAACTGCGCTAGATTTTGCCAAGTTCTCCCGTTTTTCACACCCTACATTTTGCCAAGTTGTCTAGATTTTACTAAATCCCATTAGTTTTACAAAAAAAATCCCAATTTTCACAACACATCTTTATTTTACAAAGTCGCTTCGAATTTTGCCAACTCCGATTTACTTTGAGAGGAGCCTCCCCTCCATCCCCGCAAAGCTACCCCCTTACTGTAAGGCAGCCAATTTTTTGTTGTTGTTGTTGTTGTTGTTGGGTAGCTGTGAGCACGAAAAGGTTTACAAATACTCTCTTAAGGGACATGGAGATTACGTATCTCAAAAATCCTGTGTTTGCAAAATAAATTTTCAAGAAAATATGCAGCATTATATGAAGTTTGAGAATCATCGCAGGAAATGTAAATGACTAAAAACTAATTTATTTAAAAAAAGAGTCATATAAAAAAAGTGATTCAAAGTGATGTACGACCTGTAGGAGACGAAGTGAATTAATAAGGAGTGTGGTCATCTCTGATAACAATATATACCTCACTGCTATGTTTCATGTTGTTAGTGAAACTGCTCAGGAATTCTGAAATTGTTAATATCCATTGCTCTCGCAAAGCTCTGGAGTGTCTTGGGAAGGGTGTTGAAGTCAGAAGCACGTCTACCTAAAGCATCCCAAGTAAGTTCAATTGGAATGCGGTCGGGAGAACGGATGAATGACTAATAGTATTGACCTCAAGATAACGATGGACCATTCCGGATCGATAGGGACATTCACTATTGTCCTCTAAGAAGAAATTATCCGCTTCAGCAGAAGTACAAGTCGTATATAGGGTTCAGGATCTCATTTCTACATCACCGATCAGTCATGAAGCTGGTAGGAAGTACACAGGGGCAGATCCCGTATCTAGAAAAAAAAATAAAGAGTGAGTGAAGCTATGCAATCGCTCCGAAAAAAGGTTAAAGGTGAGGGGAGGGTGCAAGAGACAGAATTTTAATTAGAGTGTAACATTTTCCCTTTTCGTTTTAGAAACTTTTAAACGTTTTTCATAAAACTTGAAATATGCAAAAATTTAATCATATTTGCCCTCAGTTATCCTTATTAGTATACTCGAAGGGGTATCCCCCGGACTTGCATAGAAGTATGTGCCATCGCTCAAAGATATGCCTCTCTGAGGTAGGGATTATAGTGTGTTCCTGGTTCTCTCCATATCACATTGTATGGCAATCTCCAGTCACGTTGTAAGGCAAATCTCTGTTTATCTCTAAAGAATACAGCTTTCCACTGATTCCAGTTGGCATTAATAATTTTTACAGGTAAAATCATATCTTGACAATATATCCGAGAAATTGCTATCTGAAAATGGCTTAATCGGAATCCAGAAATGAGACAGCATATTAAAATACGTTTTTTAAAGAATGACTTATTCGTTTAATTTTTCCATTACAGAATTGTGCGACATCAATTTGTATACGATCAGGGCCGGAGTTATACATAAGTTAACTAAGCTGCAGCTTAGGGCCTCGCGATTATGAGGGGCCTCCAAAAATTGTGTCACGAGTTTTTTCTTTCAATGTTTAAATTAATATATGTGCAAACACTGTTCATCTCAGCTGTTTACATACAGTCATCATTGTATAGCAATCCTAGTATGATGTTTTCACCACATCAATTTCTTGTTTATTTTGCAATGTTCCCTTCAGCCAGAGTAATAAATATAGCCCGGATGTAGAAAAATAAAACGGGGGGGGGGGAGTCAATGACACAATTGAGCTGATAAAAATCAAAAAAGAGGCAAAAAAAGACTGGATTTCCTCTGCCGTGTAACATTTCCCCCTTCGTTTCAAAGGTCTTTAAATGATTTGTTCAAAATCAAGTGAAATATGGGCGTTTAATATTTTTTTTTGTCTCCAGTACTCTTACTAGCACTACTTTTAAGCAGTATTCTCAAAGCAGAGAGCATTTCCCCTGTCCCCTGATTTCCACATTAGAATTTTTTGGGCCTCTTGAACTTGTTACAGCTTAGGGCGTCAGCAGGTGAAAGTCCAGCCCTGTATACGATACAGTAATACAATGTTACAATTCAGTTTACAATATCACGTTTTTTGCATTTTCTCTTTAATTTCTGGAAGCAAATGTATTTGAACTATTTTTTTTTATTCTTGAAAAATGTAAAAAAAGCAAGTTCTACAGGAAAGTTTGTGACAGGCATAGGAAAAAGTATTTTCAAACTCACTGATCTTTGGAAAAAAAATTACGAAGTTTGCTACTTCGAAGAAATTAGATAAATCAAGTATGCCAGCTCCCAAAGGTGTTATTTCAAGGAAGAACTATCTGAACGTATTTCAACCTAAGACTGCTTAACATTTTCTCTCCAATATCTCGGATAAATTTCCAGACAGACTAATATTTCACTTTTCGCAGATGACGTTTATGTAGAGTGCATGAAAAGCCCATTTATCAGACTGATGAAAAATTGCAACTCTCGTTGATTATTGTTCAAATTTAAATGTAGGTTTGCTTTTCTACCACCAAAACAGTTTCATAGGAAGTAAAAGAAATGTCAGACCACCAAGGTATTGGTGGACAGCTTCAAATTGTTAGCTCTCACTTTTTAGAAACAATTATTTCAAAAAATTATTTTGGAAATAGCATACTGATCACTTGTATAGATAGCAAAGAGACGATAAAATCTTTAAAAATGTTTATCTTGCACTTCACAGGGCTCCCCGGTGATGATGCACAGCAGCAGCCAGGTCTAGCACCTAATGTACGACTCCGCCATTTCGTGATGTAGAACAGTTAGAGATAAAAAAAAGAGATATTCCCTTCTGGGAAGGACTGCCAGATCAGTATGGCCTATTGATCTGGTCATCTACGCCAACTTTTCTTTTTCCTTCTTCTCTGCTGAAGAGTGATCAACTTCACAGGGTCCTGGTGCTGATCATTTATGCCCACTAGACTGGATTGGTCTATGGCTTTTAGCTTGATAATGGATCCTGGACCTCTGTTGAGGGAAAATCTACCGTTGTGGTTTCTATTTTCCTACGGGTTGCCATCCCAAGGTGAGCAGAGACACAGGATTCCTTTTATCAGCTGGTGGATAATCCTAATCAGAGGCCATCACAAGTATCCTTACTTTAGCTAGCTATGCATCGCCAATCCTACTCTGGAGTAATGTGTCTCAAGCAGGAAAATTTTTATCAAGATTCTGATTCTTGAAAAGGTTTACTTGAAAAGGTAGTGCCTGAAGTTCCTACCAATATAGGTGGCTTCAGCTTTTAACGGTAGGGGAATGGGTCTTCACCTCATGTCTGCGATCATGGGGGTTGTTTTTTATTGATTTGCTCTCAATAAACCTAGTTTCTTTAAAAACCCTACTAATTATTTTCTTTCGGCAGGTTTAGGCCTTAACTGGCATAGTAGTAACAGCTAGCGACTGTTCCAGCAAGGCAAACTTTGTGTGTTGTGTTAGCTCTAACTAGGGCAGTGGTCAGCAGTGACTTCGGTCTTAGTAGGGCATGTCCTTGTATGAGAAGGCCTGTATTAAGTTAGGAGTAGCTTCTAGGATTCTTCTCTGTCCTATATGTCGCAAAAAAAAGGTACGTGGAACGTGAGGACGTTATATAGAGATTATTAATGTCCTCACGCAGGAATTCCAGCGTTATAATCTAGTTATTCTAGGCTTGCAAGAGATCAAATGACAGGTAAAGGTAAGATATTTAAAAATAACTTCAAATTACCCCTTTAAGGGAGGAAGGATGGGAAGTATTTCCAAGGTGTAAGTTTGCTTCTCAGTATACACGCCAGTGATGCTCTTCCAAGATATGACTGCATTAATGAAAGATTTATTACAGATAAATTTAAAACTAACAATAAAGACTTTAATGTCACCTCTTGTTATGTCTCCACAGAGGATTCTGATGAGAACGAGAAGGATAAGTTTTACAGACAGCTTCAGGATATTTTGAATTATGTTGAGAAAGGAGATATCTCTTGTGCTAGGTGACATCAATGCTAAAGTTGGTACTGATTCTGACGTTTGGGTAGGAGTTTTAGGTCCCTTTGGCATTGGTAGTGCCAATGGCAATGGGGAACGTCTCCTACAGGTAAGCAAACTTAATGGTTTGCAAATAACGAACACATGCTACAAATACCGGGACATTTATAAATGCATGTGAGTTTCACCTAACAGGTTGCACAGAAATATGATAGATAATATTTTAATTAACAGAAAATGTGCTAGTTCGGTTAGGATTCAGATCATACAGGTACCAGATCATACAGGGGAGCTGAAATTGGGTCTGACCATTACCTGGTCAAAAGTGTCTTGCAGCTGAAGCTTAAGAAATGTTGTGCTAAAGTTAAGAAAATCACCTTCAACGCTGGAGGTCTGAAAGATCCAGATATAGCCAAAGCATACCATGATAGGATACTTAGTCATTATGACAATCGTGGTTTGCTTACTGCTGAGGTTGAGAGAGAATGGGATCAGTTTTAACAGGCTTTTCTTCAAACCAAAACGACTCTTTTGGGTAAAAGGGAACAGAGGAAACAAAATTATTTGAATGATAAGGCTATGAAACTTATTTCTGAAAGAAGGAAGTGCAAGAATAATATGAATCAAAACCCCCAGTAGTCCTAACATATGACATTACAATAATCGTAATAAATGTGTAAAGTATCAGTTAACAGCTGATAAGAATCTTCGGCTTGATAGCTTGGCTGGAAAAGCAAGAGGTAAGCAGCTAAACAGTACAACAGCAGGGAGTTGTTCCAGATAGTTAATGTTTTGTGTGGGAAGAAACAAATAGGTACACAGCGATTGAGGGATAAAAATGGGGAAAACAATGGTGAAATGGTAAAAACAAATGGTAAAATGGTGATAAAAATGGATGAAAAAAGATACTGATGATGTGTGTCATGAGATAAACAGAAAAATAGGGGTTGCTGCTGGGACTTTTAATAATCTATGCAGAGTGTGTAGAAATAGGCATATACACCTAAAGACTAAAATTACACTATATTCTTACTACAGATGAACATGCTACAATGAATTTCTGATAAGCGCGTCATGAACGCTCGCGTATGCTTCAGTGGGAGAGTTACGTCACCAACGACATCGAGCCTGACTGAAAGAAGAAGGAAACAGTTGTAATTAAGAGGAAATATAATTTAAAGGAACACGTAATTTGTCTTTGTCTATGCACTAAAGTTTAGAGAAGAAAGAAAGATGAAAAGAAGAATTCATCGTTTGAAGCGTAGTGATCAACGTCTGAAAAGAAATGGTCCTGAGAAAGAAGTATACTTAGCTGCAGTTTCAGAGTACTTGAAGTCTAAAAGAAAGAATTCCTTCATGTATAGCTCTTTAGTTATTTAGAAATTGGTAAGGTTATTCTCGACAGATTGCAGGTTTGTTCACATATATGATTTGTGTTTACTTTATATAAATTATTTTATCCAAACTTTTGTAATAAATTACATTGTTTTAGAGTTGTTATATACTATTTATTTGAACTCACGCTCAGTTTTCATCCATTTAATTCGTAAAAATATAATAGTTTGGTTCTTTCTAAGGTATGTTTTGGTGGTGAAAATTGGACACTTTGTAAGCAAGAAAATAGGAAATTTGATGTATTTGATTCTAGATGCGCATACAGTATATTGGGCATTAGATGATTTCACTTTGTAAATAATGATGAGGTTAGGCAAAGGAGTAGCAACCTCCTTTGAGTAACTTATTGTTCATAGAGAGACTGCATTGGTTTGGCCATATTAACCGTATGCATAGCTGCAGGCATACGGTTTATGACAACAGGATTATGAACAAAAAAAATAGGGATTACTGCTGGGATTTTTAATAATCTATGAAGAGTGTGGAGAACTTCGACGTGATGGGCAGACAATGTCAAACTGGACCTTGTTAGAATTGGTCTACAGTGGCTAGGTTATGTAGATCAGGACAGACATGTTTGGAGAAAAAAATTGCAAATCTGGGTGGACCTCCGTAGCCCATGGCTACAGGAGGATTTTGTATGTATGTATGTATGAGTTTATATTTTAGTAATATAAATTATTAATTAAGTTTATATGTTTCATATATTTCATACATGAAATATATGAAATGAGTGTGCCGCCTGTAAACCCTCATAAAAATAGGAAGCAATTACCTGCCTAGTCAAAGTAGTTCCCCCCGGTATTGACACATTTCTGCCAACGGGTTACGAGGCTGTGGATCCCACGGTGATAAAATTCTGGAGTCTGTGACACACAGCTCGGTCGTTTAGAAAGGTCTTGTCCGCCAGGAAATGGTTCAAATGCCAGAAGAGGTGATAATCCGTGGGAACATGATAAGCGAATATGCAGGGTGCAGCAGTGTTTCGTAGTCCAATTGGTGGGTTTGTTGGACCATCCTTTGTGAGACATGAGGGTGGGCATTGTCATGCAACAAGAGGATCCCATGCCTGTTGACCAAAACTGTCTGTTTGGCACGGAGCTTTCCGTGCATCTGCAGCATTTCAGCACAATAGCAGTCCGAATTGATAGTCTCACCTGTTCGGAGAAAAGAATGATGGATCACGCCAGCAGCAGACCACCATGCAAGAACCAGCACTTTCTGCGGCTGTAGGGATGGCATTGGACAAAGTTTTGATGGCTCGTGGCATCCAACCACTATGCTGATCGATCGTAGAGGACCTACTTTTCATCGCAGGTTACGATCCAATGCAGGATTCTGTGCAATGAGGGAAATACACACCTCCAGATGGCGTGTCCTGTTGACTGCTATCAATTCACCTTTCCCAGGGCCTCCAGGCGCCAGACAACCGTCGAATGATGCACACGGACCTTCGCTTCGACCTCATGGACACTTTGCTGTGGGTCAGCTTCCACGATATTCTTCACCTCCTCATCTGTTACAGCTACTGGTGGACGACCACAAGGCTCATTTTCAAGGGACGTGTCTCCTGCTTTGAATTTTACGAACCATCGGCGTATGGGACATTCTTTTGCAGTACTCTGCCTAAATGCCGCATTAATGTTTCGGTCAGCTGCACCTGCAGGATATTGAAAAATTACGCGCAACTGGCCTGTCTCCATGGTCCACTTTGACTGAGCCGGCTCCTCTTGTTGCATGATTGAACCTCGTTACGAAATGAGGTTCATAACGCATACACCAGATATATACCGACCTTGTGACGTTGCTAGACGACATCAATCCACTGTAGGGGTGTAGCATGTCCATCTGCTAAAAGCAGACCTTTCATCTGCACAACAAAATATTTTGTCGTGATTTGATATAAACTGGACTCATACCGGTCAGGGCCCAAAATAGCGGGGTTCAACACATGGAAGTAATTTGCTCACTCACTCTTTTGGGGGGGTGCTCAATTGGTAGCATGCCAGGCTCGTAATCTGCAGTTCCCAGGTTCGAATCCCAGCTGGGTCAGCATTGAGATTTATCTGCAAAACTCTCTGCCCACGGTCAGTAGAGGACACCATGGGCTTGGTAAGGATGCTGTCTGTGGGATGGGACGTTAAGCCGTGGCCCGGTGTGTGGGAGAGCCATACCCTATGCACGTTAAAAAACACACTGGATGGCCTTAACGGGAAGCTACCATCCGTCTCCCAACAGTTATACCAGTGGGTCCCCACCCTTCTCTGAGTTTTCAGGGTCTTTCTGGCATGGACTGACCTGGTCATTTAGCCTATGGTGTGCAAAAAAGTGCTGCTCAGAGGTAAAACAACCCAACCCACTCACCCTTATAAGGACAAATTCTTCAGATGAAGGGAATTATGAAGGTTATACACTTGTTGCTTTATGATAAACGATATCTAAACTGGAATGCATTAGTACGGTTGCCCTTCATTAGTTCATTCCCAAATCCAAAAGGATGGAAAACATTCAAACCCAGAGTTTGTTTTCTAACTTAAGCAAACTGGTTCGTCAAGTGTGATCTAATCTGCCTCTTCTCATTTACCAGCAGGGCTCGAAATGAGGATGGGAACGCGGTTGACGCCGTTCCCTTAGTTCCAGAGTTTTTGGTTGTCGCTTATTTTTTATCCCGTGCATTTAAACGATAGAAAAGAGATCGATTATATGGTCCACTCTTATATAACATTTTTGGTCATAATTCCTGGCTTTTAAACAGTTTTTTATGTATTTGCTAACGTTGCCATGTCAACTAGAGGTCTTTTTTTCAACTGATTCTGGAACGTCCACTAGTTCTGAAAACTCATTTTCACCCCTGCTCACCAGTGTAGCTATCAAGCTAACTTTCTGTTCTCCATATCAAAGTTGAAACCGCAGAAATCACATGTTGAAATGATACGATCACCAATAGAAAAAATAGAAGTCAGCCATCATCAAATCAGCAAATTCTCATCTTATTAAAGCAAATCAGCAAATCATCAAATCAGCAAATTCTCATCAATATCATCTTATTACTAAAATATTATAAATTGTTTTACTGTGCTGATCAAATCTGCAAACATCCTCTGTAATATTTACATTCAAAGGGAAATCTTCCACACTGTTTCTGGATTCCATTCCAAAAATCGCTCCTGGTTGATATTCACAGGTTCGAATCCCGACTGCGCCTCCGTTGAAATTTTCTCTTCTAACTTCCAATCTGCCCTGTTTGAGAATTGAGATATCAATTGGTTTGGAAGGCCTCCTCCCTAAAAATAGAGACATCAGTTGGCTTGGAGAGGCCTCCTTCTTGCAAATGAGACATCAGTTGTCTTAGAAAGGCCTCCTTCCTACAAATGAGACATTAACTAGCTTGGCAATACCTCCTTCCTACAAATGAGACATCAAGTGACTTGGCAATGCCTCCTTCCTACAAATGAGACATCAACTGGCTTGGAATGCCACCTTCCTACAAATGAGACATCAACTGGCTTGGCAATGCCTCCTTCCTACAAATGAGACATCAACTGGCTTGGCAATGCCTCCTTCCTACAAATGAGACATCAACTGGCTTGGCAATGCCTCCTTCCTACAAATGAGACATCAACTGGCTTGGCAATGCCTCCTTCCTACAAATGAGACATCAACTGGCTTGGCAATGCCTCCTTCCTACAAATGAGACATCAACTGGCTTGGCAATGCCTCCTTCCTACAAATGAGACATCAACTGGCTTGGCAATGCCTCCTTCCTACAAATGAGACATCAACTGGCTTGGCAATGCCTCCTTCCTACAAATGAGATGCTAACCTGTGACCACATGTGCAGAAGAGCCAGTTCTTATTGAAGTTAAAGAATATGCTGAAGAGCCTTGACAGGAGTCTTCCATCTGGCTCCTAATAATTGTCCACTGGATCGACTTCCCCAGCTTTTCTAAGCTCTTGGGTCATTGTACCTTGTCCATATACTCCACTGGTTGCAAAGAAAAATGTGCCACTACATGGAAAAACAATTCAATCCAATTTCTAAAAATGAGCACAATACTTCCATATTAAAGGCCATGCGTTCTACGTAGGAAATTTTTATTATGTCAACACGGACGTTATTAATTTCCAAAAGTGGCATTTCTTTAGAATATTTTTCTTATTTAAATAAAGACAGGATGGCTTCAAAACCGCAATTGTGAATTGTTGTACATATTATTTTTTTTTAATTCTGCACTGAAGTTGTTGTTATAGAATATGTAATTATGTTGTAAATTGGTCATGCTTTTTTCATAGTATAATTTGAAAGGAGCAAAAAATTTCAAATGTCAACATTTCAATATTTTGCTAAAATACTTAGAGGCAAATGCATATGTCATTTCCTGGTTCGCCACTGATTCTACCGAAATTTGAAACTGATCGTACTTACCTTAATGATCAACTGCCCGTCTTGCTAAAAAAAAAAACAGTGCTTCTTCTCTTGGGAAAAAGTTGAGGATACTGTGTCTTCCGACATTTTTTTTTCCTTTTTGGAAGTCGAGGGGGGGGGTGAGAAATGGATAAGCACATGAAAAAAGTTCTAACTTATATTCGAATGTAATTTTATTTACTGGAAAGTAGAACAAAAACCCAATCAATAGTATAGAACGTTAACAAAATCACTTTGCAGACAAGTTTTATAACACTAGAAATCAGAGTCATGTTTTACGAGGTTCAATATCTCGATTTCGCTCCATTTTGGACTCGATTCGCTTTGCTTTTGATGTCGACTCTATGGAATTGTAGTCCAGTCGAAAATAGCATAAAATGAAATATCACCAACTCCATATTAAAAATGTGTAACTTACAAATTTCAAATAAATAAAATTTTATTTTTATACGGATTAAAAAAAAAGCCGAGATAAGGCGTATACTCAGTATACTCAGAAGAAAAAAAGAGCCTAGAGGAAAAGAACACGTATAATTCTGTTTTAAGAAAAAGTTCATATTGTTTTCCTCTTAGTAAAAAATTGTTGTAATTTTTTTACCAAGAAAAAAAAGAAAAAAATCAGCGTACAGAATATCAAAGCTTTTCGTAATGACATAGCATGTCATTATTTATTTCTGAAGACGATTTTGTTAACTTTTTATAATAATAATTTATACTTTTGTTCTTATCTTCCAATAAATAAAATTATATCAAAATGTTCTTTTCATGCGCTTGGGCCATTTTCTCAACTTCCTCCTTGCCCCCCCCCCCCTCCCCTGATATCAAAATTTGTGGAAGACAACATATCCCACATCATCACACCCTCTTTTGTTTGTATCGATATCTAAGAGAGATTTAATGAAACGCTAGTTCCATTTCCTTCATACAGATGGCAGCATGAACAAAGATAGCCATCCATTATATTTAAAAACGATTTAATCTAAATAATTCCCGCTATATTTTAATTTGAAATCCACTTAAATTTTAGTCGTATTATTTTAAATATTATATTACTCACGAATGTAACTTTACATCGAAAAATTTTTGCATCTAAATATTCAAGTTCTTATTTTTTACTAGTTGGACATTGGTTTCTAACGGTTGTCAACGGCTATCAGGAAACATATCTGATTATCTCAGTCCAAATCTCTTCCAGCTTATTAATTGGAAATCAGTTACAAGTGGTATGTATAACTCTTTATGAATCTGTGCCATGTTATGTTTTGTGGCTACCAAGTGTCTTCGTTAACGTCACAGTAGTAAAACTTCAGATCTCATTTTCACGATTGCTTCTGCAGCTACCTAGCCATATGTTTTTCTGTAGCTAAATTTTTGTCCTTAATTCAGCGCTGAATTTAACTTCTGCACTCTTGTATTGTATCTACATATATTGGTTATCAACTCTGTCATTTTGAAGAGAAATGAATATTAACGTTTCATTATCTCAACGTCACATAAGGAACTTTCGATGCACTTACCATCTTCTCATATGTATAGCTCGTGCTTTAGGGATTGAAGAGGAATTCAAAGCGGAAGTAGTACGATTATTTTGCCGCAACGTGACCTTGTTCAGAGTTTCAGGCCACGGTTAAATCTTGGTACTTATCGGTTCAAGAAAATCCGTTGAGAAGAAAAGTAACATTTCTTGTGGTATAACAATTGAATTCATGACTGTCTTAGAATAGGTAAATAAATGTAATTGTATGATGAACTTAAGACCAAGAGACTCACTTACTTTGGAATAAATATCCTAATATTTCGACCCTGACCGGACTCGTGATCTGAGGAGATTGCAGCACTGTTGGAACTTTCTTCGGTTTTGTTCATTGCTAAGACGTTACTAAAAACATCAACTCGGAAAAAGTTTCAAGCCTTTGCACTCGAAATAAAAACGAATAACTTACTTATTATTAAACCACATTTTAAACTTCAAAATGTCCTTTAATTTGTCAAAGTGTCTTAAACAGATGGGAAAAGGATTTCTTTTTTCCTTGAAAAATATGGATACCGTTTCAAGACTTATTTTTACTTAAGTTTAAATTGAATCTTTTATTTCGTCGCAAATCATTTTTTAACGCATAATCTAATGTGATTTATTTCAGCGTTCCTCAGTTTTTTTAGTAACACGGTTCCGACAGTATTCATAAACATAAGCAAGGATTTAATTCGAAAAAATGAGAACTGATTCTTTGCATTTTGTGAGTTGTGATATTTGATCTGAAAAATTCTGTGAAAAGTTTTCTGGCAACGATAAGTGGAAATCAAATTATTCCTCTTAGTGTACATTCAGTTATGAGTAACACGAATCGTTTCTGTTTATTCGATTCATCTAAATTATTTACTCATTTTATTCACTTGAGTCACTTAAGTAGCATAATCTCAGCGTTTCGAATGGCTTGCTGCCCAGTGTCCACTGGAGATAGTGTTATCTGATTTTTATCTTTGCATTACATTAAATTCTTTTCAGTTTTAATTCTTGCTCCTTATCTGAATATGGATGGTTTAGTCAGATTCATAACGATGAGTCTTTTGTTATAGTAGTGGGTCATGTCATTCAATCAGAAAAGTGTAGCTTATAGGTTATTCTGTCTTCTGTGGAGCATAATGGAAATTAATTAAAACGAACTGCTGCATAACACAATGAAGCTCCAATAAAATATGAGTCTACAAAGGTTTGGTGGTTTATAGAGGGCTAAAATGTTTTGATACTCTATGTGAAAATTCATAAACTCTATCATAGAATGTTGTTTCAATAAGTTTCAAAAACTTAAGATATGCTTGATCTTGAATGGCATAATGATTATGTAATTAATCACTTTTCCGGTGGAAAAAAAATGTTATCAGACTAGTTCTGAAACATTGGTCAGTTAAGTCTGACTTTGGTCTTACTACGGCGTGTACTTTTATGCCAAAGCCTGTAGAAGTTAAAGATATTTAATACTATTTCCCTCATAACTATTTTGCATAGAGGTAACATATTAAATACACTGCAAGTTCAGTCACTGGTTTTAAGAAATATATAGAACTAGCCGAACTATCCGCTTATAGCGCGATCTAAAATTGTATACTCCGTCACTGTGTAGTATTTATGGGCTCTTTTTGAAATGTACATCACTTCTGAGTTTACGCAGTTTGCTTAACGCTGTATTTCACATGCCCACCATAGATTCGATTATGTATCATGTTGCCCACCACAGATTCCACTACGTATCATTTGAGCTAAACACTTCTTTCACGCTGTTCGATGAGGGGGGGGGGGAGATGATGCTTTAATTGTCCCCAGTTTCCTGTCATGTAATCAAGAGTGGAAATTGGATTTTAGAACTAAGTGGATACTCCAGAATCACGACAAAATCATACAAAGAGTATTACACACTATTAAACAGATCGTTTAGATTTGGCATTAACACTAGGCTGAACAATTTCTTGTCACATATTGTAATACAATTTGGTAGTGGACACAGCAGTATTTAATGCTCAAGCGACCTCATTTGGATATTCACAATCCAGTTAACAGGAAGAAACGAAACGCAAAATTTGTAAATGAATCAATGTACCATTACTATAATGCAAGAAAGCCGAACTGAAAACCTAATCTAATTTAACTTCACCTAACCCAATATACGGAACGCAGAAATTTTAACCTAACGGAACAAGCACAGAGTGATGGATGGACCCAGAGCCGTGGCGTGTTCATTCGCGACATAAGGCGAAGCTATTCAATGGCGGCCTAGAGAAGTGGAACAATTTTGTGGGGTGATTTAGTTTTATTGAAATAAAATCGGTCACGTAAGTATCAGTTTTTCTTTACAATCTTAATAAAAACATGAACACTTTGAAAGAAAATGTCAAACTTTTTATTTTCCTAGCGAATAAAATGAATCCCGATAATGCAAAAGTATTGTTCTCCTTTAAATTCAGCAAATTTCCTGTAGGTGTTTTAATTATTATATCCTGTTTGTTTCCCTTCACTTAATTTAAAACCAACCAATTTATGAATTTTTCAGTCTGAAAACTTTGAAAGAGTGCCATTGCAATTTGTTTAGATAATGCGCTTGGCTTCTTAGAATAATTTAATCATGGTAACAATGGTTTTGAACACTATTATGCTAATAAGGAAAATTATCTTGAACCGGGTGGGATCTGAACCCAATAATCTCCTGAGGAAATGTCAGGTGCTATGACCCCTGAGTGCCGATCTATTTTCCTCTGTTGTGGATATTGAACCCCGTCATTGTGTGTCGTTTTTCTGCTGAGGTCCTGCCATCCTCTCAGACCTTCTACTCTGGCATATAAACTGACAGGCTCCTGTCAGACCTCTGTGGCAAGCAGCTGCTTGAGGGGGTATTTATTTTTTATTTTTTTTTCATTGTAGAATCAGCCACTAGTAGCTGCCTTCTAACTGCAAGTGAAAGATCTTTTATTGCAGATATACAAGGCTCAGGCCCACGAGACTGCAATAAAAGATGTTTCACTTGCAGTTAGAAGGCAGCTACTAGTGGCTGATTCTACAATGACGGGGTTCAATATCCACAACAGAGGATAATAGATCGTCACTCAGGGGTCATAGCACATGACATGTCCTCAGGAGGTCGTTGCGTTCAGATCCCACCCGGTTCAAGACAGTTTTCCTCTATGCCCACGCTGACCTATACCATGTTGCCAGGCCCCTATGCCCTCATAGGAGCAAGAACTAATTTTTAATAATAACGATTCTTATTTTACACATTATATAATTGTTGCTTTGAATGTCGCGTAAGCAAAGTACAGTATGACATCAGTGTTGTTTGTGAGATACCACGATGACTCAAGAACTGCTTGATTATGTCGACCGAAGACGATATATAATACCTTCCATGCAGAAGATTCACGGAATTGGGGGGAAAATTTTAAGCGGTGAATACGATCATCTACAGAATTGTATTATGTCAATGTATTATTCTCTCCTGAAGATAAGCTGTTAGGTTTGCGGGACATTTGTAAATAGAAATGATTTATTTGAATTTGTCTGAATAAATAAATGATTTAAAAAAATAAGTAATAATATTGCAAAAAACCACAATGTAGATTTTATTGCAGCCCTGATGTAGCTGCCTCTCTGAAAAAAAGTGCCAGTCCGCCTATGACTGTATTTCAAAACTTTGTGTATTTTCAGCTTCTGTCTTCATGGTGTAAAATATTTAAATATACATGAGTGTCGGTAGGGGAAGAAAGTCACGCATCTCCCTCCTGGATTGTAGGCTTAGGCGCAATGACATTATTGGTAAATGAGAAATATGGCAAAGAATTTAGTCCCCCCCCCCTTATCCAAAATATTCCTGAGGACACCCATGAATGTACACAGTTACTGCGATATTAGCAATAGTATTATTCATTTTCAAAGAAAAAGGATTAAAGCAATATTATGAAAGGAAATATTTTCTTAGTCCATAAAAAAGTGAATCGAAAATGCTCTGCGTGAGCCAGTAATCATACTTTAGTATTTCACAGTAAGACTGTTGCATTGCTTTAAAAATATGATGAAGTGTAAAATTAAATAGCAGAATTTTTCAGATTATACAATTAGCAGTGTTTCAATACTTAGAAACTACATTTATTCTAAAAACGAGTAACGTCTTTTTATATGTTTATTTTTACGTATTACATAATAGAAACCAAGCCATCAAAAATACTGTGACGCAGCCGTTAATATTTTCATTGTTTTCAGTTTGTTTAGGTTCTTCTTTCGTTCCCCAAATGTTAATTTTTGTTTCTTATGCGACCACGTGGACGAGAGTTTCTCATCCCATCCGATGGATGGCACCACCTCTGTTTCAGTGACATTTCCGTTGCCAAGGTTTTTAATTAAAAAATTGCTTCCTTCCTTTTTATTTTTGCGTTATTTTACACTACTTTGTTAACGATAAAAATCGTGCTTAAATTAAATTTCTGACTTTATTCCAATAACTGCTAGCCAACCTATGTCTCTTATACAATGTACTGTTCGATTTAGGCGAAATGCTGCCTCTGACGTCTAAAATGGCAGCAACATCAGGTGTTAATCACGTCTAATAGGGCAGGACGATTGAGTTTAGCCTTACTTTTATAATTCATGCATCTAACAATGTATTTTTTTATTTTCATTTACGATCGTGCTTCACAGTCGTTTTACATAAATTTAATACGACCTTCACTCTCTCTTAAGGTTATTCATTTAGAATAGTGTATTTCCATTATGTGGACAAACCTGACAATGGTGAAATAGACAAATACTGCCAGTATACTCAGTTACGGAATGAAATCAGCATATTCCGAGGTACCTCAAGCCTAAATCTATTTGAAGAACTTTCTACTTTTGCTCTGACTCCCCTTGTTCTTTCAGGAATAATGCTGAAATGAATTGGATATTTAGTAAAATGAATCTATTTATAACACAAGACCAGAAACAGACTGAGCTCTAAAATAGTGAAATCTATTTTAGCTTTTCGATCAGATCTTAGGCGGCAAAAGGAACGTTTTAGCAATTATGAAATCCACGGGCAATATTGCATAAGAATGGTACCGTGGATTACTGATGCTTACCCAGTAGAACACAGAGTAAAGCGTCCACAAGTTCTGCCACCTCATATAATTTTCTCTAAACTCCCAAGTCCCAATACAGATCTAACTACTTTTCGCTATTCCTGAATATAATGACATTGATTATCCAACATGTCGTTGTTAAGTTGAATGTCACATTGTTATAGTACAATTCGTCACATTGTTATAGTTACTTTCTGAGAAAATAAAAATCCTCATTGCATCAAATAACGATTTACTTTGTAAATAAATACCAATAAAAATTTCCCGTGGTAGGATTTCTCAGCTTTTGATTTATTTTTTTATTTGGTAAAATCTATAAATTTATGTTTCTTAAGATGAGAAATTTTTATCCTTTAAAAATAGTCAAAAAACGTCATAGCCGTAAAATTTTCATTAAATGAGCCACACTTCTTTAATAACACTTGTTATAATTATAAGGGGACTCAAAATTCCCCCTCTACAGTCAGGAACAAAGAAACAATAGAAAAACAACTAAGTTTATATTAGAATTATACAATATACTTTGTTCTCGGAAAATTTCACTTCCATCAATATTGCCTCTTTTTTTTATCATGTTTAACTTTTAATAATGATTCACATATTTACAAAATAGAGAGATTTTACCAGCTCAACACTGGAACATAGGCTTCATTGCACAGCGAAAGTTACGATCTAGAGAAAATGTTGTTTCTCAAACAGGAAAAAAAATATCTAACTTTTTTTTTTCATGGCAAAACGCTTTTTTATAGAGCTTTGTCTAGCTGATTTTCGTACTTTTACATTGGTAACACTGTTGAATTTGCGTTCCTTGCAATTGGACTTACCTGGCTACCCTCTGAATATCTTGCTTCTGTGGTTAGACCTATGTGAAATCCGTTGGCGATGTTTAGTACTAGCCTACTTCAACAGCTCACATATATATATAGAAAATATTATTTGAATTTTCAAACATATTAGTGTCTTTAACATGATATTGTGTTGGCTTGTGATACTCGTTTGTTTTCAATAGTCAGTGCGATTAATCTAATTTTCTGTCACTGGCTTAAACTGAAAACGATGCTTGATATTATATGTCAAAATGAAAGGTGCTACACTGCAGAACTTTTGTATGATATGTATAAAGATGATCAGAACTCGGCATATTTTTTGTTTTTACGGCCTGTGATTTTGGAAGTGTCAACAAGTCCTTTGAATCAACAACGCTGATTCCTGTAAACTACTTCAAGATTAAACGAACGTGGTTAATTTAACTTCTAGGAAGCTTGTGCTACCCACTTGAAAGGAAGGTTCGCTAACTACCAATATGGGTGATAAGATAAACCGTTCAGCGTATCTCCGGTAAAAGTTCGGATAAGAAGATGGAAGAAATGAAGTTATCGCAGAGAAATGCTACTGAACTTCGAGATCGTTGTTTGAAATTCTTCTCCTAACTGCTCAAACAACTTCAACAAAGGATTCCTGACTACATTAATGTTCTTCGCCAAGTCTCAGTTCTCTTAGTTTCCAATGCTCTTAGTGTAGTCAAAAACCACTCATTACTCCAGTTGAAATGAAGCATAACTGTCCTGAAACAATTTCGAAATTCATGTGCAATGAATGACATGTTTACCTGACAGTGCTAAAATGGACCAAGACAATCAATTCAGTTGTAGAATGAAATCAGTCTGTGCCGAGATGCCTCAGTCCTAAATCCATTTCAGGAAATGGCTAACTTTGCTCTGATTCTCCTTGTGCTCCCCTGGAATAATGCTGAAGTAGAACGGATCCTTAGCCAAATGAGCCTAATCAAAAATAACACCCGAAATGGAATGAGCATGGAAATATTAATTTCAATTTTAACTATTCGATCAGGTCTTATTAAGCAACGAAAGAAATTCTGTTGCGATTATAAAATCCCACAGTGTGTGCTACATAAAATTGGCCCAATGGATTCTTACGCTGTGTACTCAGCGGCACGCTGGCTAGAACACCACAAAAACGTCGTCTGAAATTTCAAGTACCAGTGCTCATGTAAATTCTAAATCAGTGATTCCCAACCTTTTTTGGACCATCGCCCCCTTTAGAAGAGAACAAAAATTTCAACGCCCCCTTAGTCCATAATAGTTAATTTTATATGAAATATTAAAATATTGTTGCATATTATCTGTACCTAATTTATCTGTTTATTTATCTATTAAAAATCATAAAGCAGAAATTAATAAAACGACAACCAAATGTACAATAAAAGTGTTTATTAAAATTTTAAAAATAAACACAGAATCAACAAGAAGTAAAAAATAATGAGATAAACACAAAATTAATAATAAATGAAAAAATTAATGAGATGGTTGAGGCTGGTGGTGTGTTAACAATTTGTTAATGTCGGGTTCCAATTTCGTTAACATCAATCGCAGATCGCCACGTTCAGTGATGTGTAGTCTGTTCCTCTTCTTTGACAGTAAATTAGCTACTGCACTGAATCCACGCTCAGCCATATAGGACGAAGGAAATGCGATTAAAAACTTCTGTACTATTGCCCACAATCCAGGGTAGAGAACTGGTATTGATTTTTGAAGCCAGAACTCTTGGTATCCATGTTTGAATTTTACTTTGAGTGCTTCGTTAGTGGTGAGTTCTAAGAGTTCCTCTTCCAAATTTGATGATTCTTCAGTATCTGTGTTTGCGAAAGGATCTAAAACCCAACTCGGTATATTCATGTTTAAAATATCTTGGAAACGCTCCGTAAAATCAACATGAAGAACTTCCAAGTGTTGGCAGTAAGTAAGTAAATCTTCCGGTTTTGCAGAGACTACTGATAATGTGGGAAAGTGGTTGTATTCACCTCTACCTAGATTTCGTTTGAATAGAAGAAGTTTTCCGCAAAAGCAGCTATGACGTTTTTTGTTTTAATTAAATTCAACTCATCACCTTGCAATTGTAAATTAACTTGATTAAATATTTTAAACAGGTCTGTCAAATAAGCGATGTCATTTTTTGACGTAATCAGGTTTTCGCGCAATTTTTCGTCTCTGTCTTCAAGAAAGTCCAGTACTGAGTCAAAGAGATTGAAAAAACGATTCAGACAAACATCTTTAGAGAACCAACGTACTTCTGTGTGCAGCAGCAAGCGATTGTAATCTTCATCATTTTCATTACAAAGCTTACCAAATAATCGGTCATTCAATGAATTGCTTCTAATCTTATTGATTGCTTTAATAACATAATGGAGCGACGTATGCAGACGTTCATTCAAAATTTTTGCAACCAAATGCTGACGATGAATAATACAATGTACAGCAAGTACATTTGGTACTGCTTGTTTCAAATGCGCTATGAAACCCTTATGACGCCCTGTCATTGCTGGAGCACCATCAGTAGCAGCAGACAAAATATTGCAAATAGGAATTTCTTTCTCTTGAAAAAACTTTTGCATGGTATTAAATATAGATTCTCCTTTTGTATCAGATTCCAAATTTTTAGCAAATAATAACTCTTCATGAATTTTTTCTTCTTTTATAAATCGTACGTATGATAAGAGTAGAGCTTCGTTATTTGGTAGAGTTGATTCATCGAGTTGAATGGATAATTTGCAATAATGATATTTCAACGTCTTTTGCCATTTCATCTATTCTTCTTTGCACTGAATTATTACTGAGAGGAATTTTTTTGATGATATCTGACGGTGTCTTATGATGAAGAACAGTTTTTAATATCTCTTTGACCGCCGGCAAAATTAATTCCTCGCCAATTGTGTGTGGTTTTCCTGCTTTTGCGATTAACAATGAAACGTTATATGAGGCTCGTAGTCCATCATCATCTTGTTTAGAAGACGACGCAAAAAGGTTTGACATAGTTGGCTGTTTTAAATATTGCTTTTCCAGTTCTTGAAAATAGGATAAATCTTTGTTCTTCTTATCAGCATGCATTTTATTTAAATGCTCTTGTAGCCTAGAAGGTTTCATAGCTTCATTCGAAAAGCCTTTTCGGCAAATTAAACACATAGGTAATGATTAGTTTGTAGGAGAGTACGTAAATCCATATTTCAAATACTCAATACTGTACTGCCGGCATTTCTTTTTAGATGTAGATTCAGACATTTTCAAATACAAATTAACTTCTCAACAGATTTATAGATAGTTATAAAAATAATGTTTATAATGACTTCTAACACTTATCACTCACGACTATTTATCACGGCGAAGCACATAAAAATAATGAAACATTCCTAGAGCTATCGCTTTTATAGATTTGATTTTGTGCACGCATTAACTTGTATGTTTGCGATGCCGGCGCACTTGCTCCGTAAACAAGTCATTTCAAGCTCCCATATTCTTGTCGAAACATGTTAAATTGCATGAACCGCGTGTTTGCCTACCAACTTGCAAGGACTTGTCACCGTCAATCTACTCTAAACTAAAACAAATTAGGTATAGGTATATCTAATGCTAATTTAAAAATGCTTATTAACGCGATAACAATAAGATAATTTACATAGCTAGATAAAATATTTATTCATGAAAACAGGTATTTTCAAAGTATTTTATTATATTAAAAATAATTATAAAAAATATCAAATATAATAAATTTATTATTATTATATTATTATTGCATCAAGGTTGATTTGCCTATCAGGACGGACACACATGTCCAACATAATAAGCCTGATATAGTAGTGCATGGTAAGGTATTGAATGAGATTACAATTATTGAAGTAGGAATAACATCTTAGGATAACCTGCAGACAGTAGAGGTTGAAAAGAAGAGGAAGTATGATCTGCTGGCTAATGAGCTGAGCCTAATTCACAAGTGTAATGTTAATATTATACCTTATGTTCTGACGTGGGATGGTATTGTAACTACGTACCATAAAGCATACTCAAAGCGACTTGGAGTGGGAAAACATATTGAAGCTTATATCCAATCTGTGATCTTGAAGAGAACTTTTGAGAGCATCTCAGTCGACTTCAGACGTACCAGTATGCTAGTAGGCGGTAGCAGGGAACTTATTATCCAAGCTGCAGTTGAAAAGCTGTACATGACGGATGAGGTAGTGGATGACGAGAATCACCAGGAAGACACCACAGAATAGAAGAGATAAAAAGGTTGTCACAGAAAATTCCATTAAATTTATTTATTTATTTGACCGCCCCTCTTGACTGCCTCAACGCCCCCCATTTGCTGGCTTTTTGCCTCTGGATCCGCTACCGCCCCCATGGAAGGCTCCAGCGCCCACTGGGGGGCGGTATCGACCCTGTTGGGAATGTTCTAAATGAATTCCTCGCCGTCCTAAAGATACTGATATTGATGATCCAAACAAATTATCATTGAGTTGAATGTCGTATTGCCATATGATACAAGCACTTTCTATCTTCTGAGGAAATAAAGATCTCCAATGTATAACTTGGGAATTTACTTTTTAATAAATAAAATACAGTCACTCAAAAACGTATCCGAACACCATGGTTGATTACAGAATTCAGAAAAAAATATCTGGTCCTTCGTTTTCTTAGAAATTAGTGATCTGGCAACCTTGGTGTCACGGGACACGAAGGTTGCCAGATCACTAATTCCTAAGAAAATCGTTGCCAGATATTTTTTTATGAATTCTGTAATCAACCATGGTGTTCGGATACTTGTTTGAGCGACTGTACCAATTAAAATTATCCAAGGTAGGGTTTCTTAAGGTTTCATGATTTTTTTAATTTCCTATAATTAATAAATTTATATTTCTTAAGTTTAAAAATTATTCCCCTTTAAATATAAAATAAAAAATCATTCAAAGCCGCTTTTCTTTAGTAGAAATTGTATGTGCATAGTGGGACAAATTTAAGAAATTAATTTTGTTTTTGTCTCTACAGGGGAAGAACAAACAAACAACAGATAAAAACGTTTAAACTAGGTTTAGTCAATATACTTATTCCGGAAAGATTAAATTTTTATCATTATTCCAATTTCTTTTTCTTCGTATTTAGCTTTCAAATCATTCTTCATTTTTACAAATCAGATAAATTTCATCCGTCCAGAATTAGAATGACACAACGACAGTTGCAATTTGAAGAAAATGCTCAGTTTCTCATAGATTGAAAAACAAACTAGCTTTTTTTTATGTCAAAACACTTTTTTTTAGAGCTTTTAATAAGCATATTTCCTTACAATGGAATTTGGCAGCCCTGGCCTGAGATACTTGCCGGTCTATGCCTTGCAATGTTAATCCATTGTGTTTAGCATTGTAAGTAGGAGCAAATGGGTGCTAACTCTGAAGAAGGAGAATAAAAACAAGTGGTTCATCGCACATCGCGTGAAGAAGGTACACATCTGGGTATCTACTATGAGATAAGGAGCTGCCAGATAGCGACACCTGGTTCAGTTGCAGTTTCTTGTGCACTGGCAATTGAAAGCAAATTTCGTCCTTATTATTTAAGCTCACAGTTAAAATATCAAGTGTATAAAAATTCTTCTCGAAGGCTATGATATTCTTCTGATTTAGTACAAGTCTGACCTATTAAATTACTTTTACACGAAAATATACAGTATTCTGTGTACAAAATAAGGAAAAGAAATATGAGCTTCATAGAATAATATTCAAGATAGATTTCAAGCTTATTTAAATTCTACATTTCTAGCTAACAGGCTTCAACTGAATGAATGCGAGGTAAGTAAATTAAATTGTATAATTATAACAATATTTTAGTTTTGCAACAAATTATTTTTAAAACGATTCAGAGTTTATGCCAAAAGATTATTAAAACTCAACTGCATGCCACCTCTGGTCGACATTTTTTGTGCACACAATGGGCTAAGTGACCAGCCAAATAGGACTCCAAGGGCTCACATCAAAGCTGTGCAGTGTGTTATCTAATGTGCGCAAGTTATTGTTCTCCAGCACGTGGAGGGATGATGATATGACGCAGTACATTGGCGCTTTCTTTGAGAGGACTATATGTTGAAAATCATTTCATGTGTTCTCAGACTTGCTTTATTCGACATCTATCAATTCTTTTTAAAAAATGTTTTGCGAATTTTTTTGTCATTTTATTTCTATGGCTTTCTAAAAAGTATTTAGACTCTACCTGGTCTACTGGTTAGCGTACCTCACTACTAAGACTAGCGGGGCATGTCCCTGTGTAAGTGTTTGTATGTTGTAGAGAAACCAGGACAAGCCTGATATAGCTTGTAGATTATCTCCGTCCATTGTGTAGGGAATTACCATCTTCCTTATTTCCGAACAAAGTAATCAAACAAAAAATTTCTTGTTTGGGAGAATCGTGAGAATAAGTCCCCCTACCCCCACCACCACACGCACATACACACTGGATGTACCTAGGATCCTCTGAAGAGTTACTAAATGGAACTGAGAATCAGATAACTAAATGAAATTATATTTGTACTTGAATTACTCTCTCTTGATTAAGTTTACTATTTAAAAAATACCGTTACAATAGGGAGAACATTGTAGTAGCAGGTGATCATAACTTTATGACATCTTGTCTAAATGTAAAATATAAGACAAAGCGGCTGCTAGAGAAAATAATTCAGATTAATCGTATACATTTTAGTACTGTTATCATCTGTAACTAATTAATATTTTTTGGTAACATTATAGATACGAAGATGGCGTACGTGATTCCAAAGAAGAGTACGGCACCAGATTCTCTCCTCTATCTTCCTGAAGACACCATACTTCCGAAGACAGGAGACAGAGTCGTGTTTGATCATTACCACGGTTATGACGAAGATCAGTTATTTTCGATGGTCACTCAGGCCATCGATGAAGGACAAACCTACCCTCAAGACCAAATGGATCGCGATCACTTCCACGCATTTTACCTGTCCCATGATGCCTTCGTCCTCCGAGATGCCGATACTCGAGAAGTCCTTGGAAGTTTCTACGTGAAGCCGAACTTCCCAGGAAGATCATCTCATATCTGCAATGCAGGATTCTTGGTGAAAGTCGCCCATCGAAAGAAAGGTGTTGGAGAAGTACTCTTCAAAAAATACTTACGAGTGGCTAAAGATTTGGGCTATAAAGGGAGTTTCTTTAACTTGGTGTATGCCTCTAATGCAGCATCTTTGAAACTCTGCCGACGTCTAGGATTTACCGAGGTTGGCATTGTGCCAAAAGCAGGGAATCTCGAAGGATTGGGTTTCGTCGATGCTGTTCAATTTTACTATGACCTCACAACGCTGAATGAGACAGGGGAACCTCCCGGTGGATGGGAAGTAAGAGTGTGACTTACAACTTCATAGAAAAAACTGATGTTAGCTTCTTTTATCAACAAATTTCACTTCTAGATTATTTTTTGGCATAGGTTTAACATATTTTGTAAGTGTAACTGCTTATATTACATCCATTCCCAACATGGATATTCTTAACAAAATACAATGCTTTTATGTATACAAAGATTCGAATAGCCTCGTTTTCAAAAATAAAATTACCTTCACTCATTTGTAAATCCTTTTTGAGTCACTGACAATTACTAATGCTTGCAAAGTATTCTACTGGGTTTCGTAATTTCCTCTCATTCCCAATATGTCACAATGAAATGTCAGAATCAAAGATTTTCAATGTACCTTAATAGTGGAATATTTTTTATGCTGAAAACCTTACACGCAGAAGATAAGACTGGCTAGTGCACGAGACCAGGGTGTTATTGTTGACCAAGATACCATTGTTAAATGTCTCCCACTTCCAAATCTTTGATTCTGTTCCGTGTACAGGCATTTAAAGCCTTGAATATTTCATATTGGTATTGGTCCACTTCCGTCCTACCTAGTACTTTCTCCCGTGCACAATCATCCATGTTGTCTTCGTGACATGGTCAAATCAGAAAAACTTTTCCTGGCTGGCAGGAGCGAAGGGCAAGATTTTTCACCTCAGACACAAAGAAGAGGTAGTACGCCCTCATGTACGAACGATTTATATATATATATTTTACTTTTATCAACAATGAAGAAAAGAATTAACGTAATGCAAATGGTTTATAAGTAACACAGTTTGTTACCAAATAGTGTAAATATTAATATTATAAATAGCATGCAATTTATAATATCAAATATAAGTAACATTTGATAATGAAATTATTCAGTTTCAAATTTAAACATATTGCTTCTTTCTTTTCGCTGTGAGAAAAACAGATTACGCTGAATTATCAAAAGTAATCCATATTTTATGAATGGAAAGCTTTATTCAAAGCTTCCTAATCATTAAATCAACTTTTTGCATCAAAATGTCACAGGAAATGGAAAATCTTAAAATATTTTCAAAAAGTCTCGATTTTGAGCAATATTTGAGTCTCTTTAAAGTAGTGAATTCCAAAATGTGGGGTCTTTTGGGAAGGGAATGAGGATTGGTTAGTTGCAGGGCAAGGTATATTCTAGATTCTTTTTACATAAAAACTGAATTGATTGTAATTCTCAAAATGCCAGAGATCGATGGTTTAGTTTCATTCATTGCTTTTAGAAACGCAACTCTTGTAGCTACGATATCGCTCCATTTAATTGAAAGCTTTTTTTTCCATCGTTGAAATCTCTTACCCAGTTTGAAGTTTAGGATCACAAAATAGCAGTTGTTGGTTCTTGACAGTTGGTAACATTCGTAATGTGCATTTTAATTTGCTTGTGGGTAGCGATGAAACCTTTGTTAAGTTGGGGAGGCCCCATTATAGAAAGTTTGGAAACTACTGATTTAAAGGTTTCTGGAAGCTGAAACTTTTGACAGCAATGATTTTTTTACTTTCCATCAAAAATCAAATTTTGGAAAAGGAGTATTTTTGACAAGCATAACAGCAGCGTGAGTTGTCAAATAACTCAGCTTAAATAACTGATTGAAAGTTATGATTGATTTCTTGCTGAATTTTCTTGGAAAAAGCTTGCTTCAAAGTTAGGGATTTTGAACATGGTTCTCCGTTTACATATCTCCCTCCAATATGATGTACATTCTCACAATCCATATTCTTTTAAGAGTTCACTTTTGATTCTCAGAAGAGAGAGTGTTTGAAAGAGAGAGTAATTGCTAATTCTATCAAGAATATTTTCAACTATTTCTTTACTCCCAAAAAGTAAAAGGAATATAATTTTGTTGTTATTTAAAAGCTGTGGCTCCCCTTCGCAAGTGGCAAATCCGTCGTTGCTGCAGCAGAAATTGTGTAGCGACTGCTGCCACGCATTCTCTGCCAACCTTAATGTTTATGCGAAGGTAGCGTCTATTAAAAGTGCGCCCATTTCCTCCTTCGCATTTTATAATTTACATATACACGACGTTTCATGTCTTACCTTTATGTCGTTTTGAGATGCAACATTATCCTTTAATTTCGAGCGTAGGTACAGTTACTAGATTCGGCAAAATATCCCGTTTTGAATCCCTGTACCATTTCAATGGCTTATACACCGAAAGCACAATTTGTTATACCCGCCGCACACATCCACCTACTCCGCCACAATAATGCGGTCAGACCAAATCCCTTGAGGGCTATAAATAGATCAGATAAATAGGTGAGATATACCTGCTGTACAGCATACCTGGCACTGTTATGATGGATAAACATAGTTTGTACATAAAATATTGGAAAAATATGTTTACATTATATAAATTTCTTAGTAAACATAACATTGTCAGTGAAAATGTACCAAAATTGGAAAAGTACTTTGAACTTATTATCGAAATTTACTGATTTAACCTATATGGCGCTAAATAGAGGTGACAAAGCAGTTGCAGTGTTTTTAAAACTTACAGAAAGTCTTTGACACTTTGGATCATGACATTCTTCTACAGAAATTAGAAAAGTATGGAATTAAAAGAACTGCATTACACTGATTTCAAAACTACTCATCAAATAGATTTACGGTAATTAAAATTGACAACACCTACATCGAAAAGTATCAAGTTAAATTCGATGTTCCTCAAGGATCTATTTTAGGCCCACTTTTATTTCTGATTTACATAAATGACTTAACAAAATTGAAACCAAATAGTACCATGTTTTTATATGCTGATGATATAGTTCCAGTTATTATAAATACATTGGAAAAAGATGCGGTTAAACATATACAAAAACACATAATATTATTAAACGATGGTTGAACTCTAATAAACTTTATCTAAAGAGAAAAAAAATGGTTGACTTTTCATTCAAAATTAAGAATAACTTAATTATAAAAACAAAATTAAGAATAACTTAATTATAAAAACACACAAATCAAACTGAACAAAAAAGGGAATTAGTTCTGAGCTAGATAACTGTAGTATCATAAAAATTGATAGAGTACATACAATAAAATATAGTAATTGCATTTCGATAGTACCCTCCGACGGAACATTCATACTGAGAAAATCTGCGGAACATTAAGGCTTTGTGCTTTGAAATTAAAGAAATTACGATATATTATGGAGGCCAACACATGTATTATGCTTTGTAAAACAATCTGTGAGTCCCTCTTAAATTATGCTATAACCATATATGGTATAACCAACTTAATAAACATTAGTAAAATGTAACGTATTCAATCGTCAATTGCTAAAATTATTTTACCAATTAAAGAGCACATACATCTAATAATCTAGGCCTAAGATAGATTTATTCCCTTGGATATTTTACTTTACCAAAGCCTATATAAATTAAATATAGTTATGCATAACTGAAAAACACATAAAATTAAAGTCCAGCATAACAAAAACTCAAGATTTATAGAAAAATATTTTTTTCAACTACCGAATTTTACAAATAACTATAAGAAGTGCACAAGCGGCTACAAAGTTCCGTATATTTTCAATCTCTTATCAAAGGAACTCATCATCATCATCAAGCAGCCATGGGCTACGGAGGTCCAATCAGACCGTGCAATTTAGCTCTCCAAGCAGGTCTATCCTGAGCTACATCTACTGCATATGGTCACTGCACACCAATTCTAACAATGTCCTGTTTGACATTGTCTGCCCACCGCATCCTAGGTCTCCCCTTCTTTCTGAGGCCTTTAGGCACACTGTTCATAACCCTATTCGCCAATCTATAATTATTCATACAGGCAACATAGCCAAACCAACGGAGTCTCTCTCTGCACAATATGCTGCTTAAAGGCGGTTGCAAACTCCTTTGCCTAACCTCGTCATTAGTTACAAAGTTGAACCACCTAATGCCTAAGATACTGCGTAAGCATCTGGAATCAAAAGCATCTAGTTTCCTGTTATCTTGTTTACAAAGTGTCCACGTTTCACTACCATGACTAACCCTAGAAAGAACCAAACTATTATACGGTCTAATTTTAGTCTTCAGGTGTATACGCCTATTTCTCCACACTCTCCATAGATTCTTAAAAGTCCCAGCAGCAATCCCTATTCGTCTGTTAATCTCATGCCGCACATCACCATTATCTGTTCCATAGCTACCAAGATAATTAAACTGTGACACCTGTTCAAGACTACAACCATTCAGATTAACTGAATCACAGCCTGCCAGACCAATTTCCATCACTTTAGTTTTTTCTCTCTTTATAACCAAACCTACTCTACTACCAGTTTCATCAACAGCTCGAATGAAAGAGTTCATCTCATCAACATCATTTGCCAAAAGGGCTAAATCATCAGCATAATCTAAATCAGAAATTTTCGTATCTCCTGTCCATTTAAGGCCAAAACCTTTCCCTTGAAGTGAATTTCGCATAACATAATCAATAACCAAGCTAAAGAGAAAAAGAGACAAAACGCACCCTTGTCGAACACCAGAAGTAATGCTAAACCAATTGCTACAAGCCTTACCAACTCTCATACATGACTCAGTGTTATTATAGAGAGCTTTCATTATGTTAACTAACTTGTCAGGTATACCATATGATCTCACAATCAACCACAAATTATGACGACCAACAGAGTCGAAAGCCTTTTTGAAATCAACAAAGCTAGCAACCAAAGGTTTCTGAAACTCTAAACATTTCTCAAGAATCTGCCTAAGTGAAAATATCTGATCCACACATCCCTACCACTTCTGAATCCACATTGCTCATCACGCAATTGCCTGTCAACCAGATTCTTAATTCTATTAAGCACAATCATGGAAAGAACTTTACCTGGAACAGAGAGTAGGCTGATACCCCTATAGTTATCACAAGAACTGCGATCACCTATTTTGAAAATAGGGATAACAATAGATCTGTTAAAATCCTTAGGAAACATGCCTTTATCATAAAAGATATTCAGAAATTCATCCAAGTGGTAACCGAAACATTCCCAGTTCTAAGCATTTCTGTAGTAATTTCATCTACCCCTGGGGATTTATGAAGTTTAAGTTTAGAAACAGCCAAAATAACTTCAGATTGTGTTATAGGGCCAACATTAAAGCCACCAATGCATCTATCATCATTGCAAACAATGGGAATAGAACTAACCGCATCGTTTAGAATGTCACTGAAATGCTCAGCCCACCTAGCCATGACAGAATCCTCACCTTCTATAACCTTACCTTGCTTATCCTTCGATCCCTGTATACCTGTCCGTTTTCTACCACACAAAACGTTAACTATATAGTACAGCTCTCTGCTGTTGTGCTGTCTAACTACTTCCTCGGCTTTGTCAGTCAAACCATCAAGCCAAAGTTTCTTATCAGCAGCTAACTGATCTTTTACACGTTTATGAAGTTCTCTGTAATGCTTTCTATTAGGACTAGTAGGGTATTGATTAAGGACATTCCTGCAGTTCTTTCTTTCCGAAATAAGCTCAAGTACCTTATCACTCAGATAATTCTGGCTCTTCTGCTCCTTTTTTCCTAAAAGAGTACTGTTAGTGTCCAAAAAAAGCCTGTTTAAAATGATCCCATTCTTCCTCAACTTCAGTAGTAAACATGACATGACTGTCATAATGACTAAGTAACCTATCATGATAAGCTTTGGCTATAACTGGGTCTTTAAGAGCTTCAATATTAAAAGCAAATATTTTAACCCTAGCACAATATTTTTTAAGTTTAAGTTGCAAGACACTTTTAACAAGATAATGGTCAGATCCAATTTCAGCTCCCCTATATGACCTGGTATTCCTAACAAGAACTAGCCCATTTGCTGTTAATTAATATATAATCAATCATATTCTTATGCAGCTCATCGGGTGAAACCCATGTGTACTTATTTATGTCGCAGTGTTTGTAATAAGTGTTAGTTATTCTGAATCCATTGAGTTTACTTATCTGTAGGAGACGATGCCATTGCCATTGCAGCTACCAATACCAAAAGGGCCTATTACTCCTCCCCAAAGGTCAGAGTTAGTACCAACTTTGTCATTGAAGTCACCAAGAACAAGGGTAATATCTCCTTTCTTGACAGAATTCAAAATATCCGGAAGTTGTTCATAAAACCTATCCTTCTCATCCTCATCGGCATCCTCAGTGGGGGCATAAAAGCAGATAACATTCAGGTCTTTAACGCTTGTCTGAAATTTTGCTGTAAGAAACCTTTCATTAATGCACTCATACCCTAGAAGAGCATCACTAGCGTGTCTGCTGAGAAGCAGACCCACGCCTTGGTGATGCTTTTTGTCGTCCCTCCCTGAAAAGAGAAATTTAAGATTATTTTTAAGAATCTGACCTTTATCTGTCCATCTGGTCGCTTGCAAGCCGAGAATATCTAAATTTTAATGGTGGAATTCTTGTGTGAGGATATCAAGGGAAAAAGCTCTTTGCAGAGTCCTCACATTCCACCTACCTATGGAGAGAAAATGGTTAGTGGGGTATTTAAAGAAACTATTTTTATTGAGAGAGGGAATGTCGACAATATCAAACAGCCCCCTAATCGCAGACATGGGGCAAAGACCCGTTCCCCCACCACTAAAGGCTGAAACCATCTACACTGGAAGACTTCCTCCAATGTAGAATTTGACGATGCCAATAGAAACAAAGAGTTGAGGTGCTTGCGATGACTACTGCTCAGGATTATCCACCAGCTGATAAACATATCCTGCGAATCTATTCACTTGGGGCTGTCAACCCACAAACAAACAGAAACACAGCGGAAGATTTTCCCTCCACAGAAGCCCACCATTGCAGCAAAATCAGGATCCATAATCAAGCTCAGAGCCATATATCTGTCCAGTCCAGTGGGTTTATATGGTCAGCACCAGGACCCTGTGTGGTTGACCACTCCTCAGCAGGGTAGAAAAAAAAAGAAAAGTAGCCATAGTTGTCCAGATCAGTAGGTCACACTAATCTGGCAGCCCTCCCCTTCCGTTCACTTCCACAAGAGAGTATCTCTTTTGAAAGGTACTAACGGTCTGCACCACGAGAAGGCGGTGTCGGACATTAGGTGCTAGGCCAAACACGAAATAACAGATTTTTATTAAAAAATTAGGAATTAATATTAACATCTATTAACACACAATGTAAATCCCAATGTTATTTTGAAATATTCTAAATGAAAAAAGGTAAAAATTTTATTAAAGGGAGCATATTATTTAATGTCGAAATTTTCAACTGAAACAGGATTATATCAATGTATTATTCTCTCCTGCAGATAAGCTGTTAGCTTTACGGGACATTTGTAATCAGAAATGATTTATTTGAATTTGTCTGAATAAATAAATGATTTTAAAACAAGTGACTTGATCAAGTTAAATTATGGGCAGATAGTCGGTACGAGGAGGGTGGGGTGCTCCCTATCATGATGCAGAATGTCTGGGATTTCTGCATGCATCGCACATCTGTATCAGGACATCAAAACCGGCAAACCCTTGCTTCGAAGTTAACCTTGTATCAACATTTGTTAACCTGAAGCTGCCAGTAAAATGTGGGCATAACCAGGCCATTGATGTTCGAGGTGAGTGCTGCTTCTCTCATATTGCAACGTCAGAATGGGGGGGGGGGCGGAGCACAGTGGAGATGGTAGTGTTGGCATTCAATGATGGGGCAGCTAAGAGAGTTTGTGGAAAGACTATACGATGACACTACTGGGCTATGGCAACCAACGCCCACATCGCATACCCTTGTTAATAGCACATCATTGGAACATGAGACTCTAGTGGGTGAAGGAACATCACCAATGGACAGTGGAAGACTGGAACGTGTAGCTTGGTCCGACGAATCGCGTTTCCAACTAAAAATGCTGACAGTAGGGTGGATATATGGCATCGACCACATGACGCCATGGACCCCCTCCTGTCAGGTTGAGGTATTACAGGAACTTTTAAGTGAGCTCACAACACTCGAATGGCTCTCTCAGTCCCAGGATTTGAACCCTATTGAGCATTGTGGGGTGAAGCAGCGGATTTGAGCCTGAAACCCATAATCGGAAACTCTCGGCACTTTACGGACAATTGTCCTGAAATAATGGGCCACAGTACCACCGAACGTTTACAACATCTAGTAGAGTCCATGCCACGGCGTGTTGTTGTTGTTGTGAGGGCGAAAGGTGGACCCACATGTTTTTAAGTGGGTGTGTATAATAAGTTGTCCTTTCAGTATATATACTGTATATTAATATGAGATTATTGAGTTTTAGATCATTTTTATATTGCCTTATGTTAATATTACCTAAACAATTCTCTGCACTTATAATTAATCCACTGTCGTATCCTGAGTAGCATGAACTTTGAGACTGCGCAGTTGATGCTGCGACTTTTCTTCTGAGACTGGAGTATTTCAGTCTCACTTCTCTCTTGTTGCGCAATCGTGTTTTGTTTTATTTTGAATGTCGCCAATTGCAGTGGTAAAATTGCATTACTACACACTAGTTCATCTACACTGAAGAACCTTTTGAATGATAATAATTCAGCCGAATCATTTTACTTTGTGGAGATATAGCCCCTCAGTTTTCCCTGATTCTATGCCACTTCATTAATCTGTTCAAATATACATTTCCAGCATCATTCATCGGGACACATACAAAGTTCCTTGACTTCAAAAATACGATTATTACAATCCAATGTCACTTGAGATAAAAAAAATAAGATTTTCAATAATAATTGCGTAATATTTAAAAGAGTTATTTAATTTGAAATATTTAATCCCAAATGCTGCTGTTCTGTCTTAAACAGTTCTTGAAAACTCTCACAACGCTGCACCCTAAGATAGGTTTAATTTTAAAGGTGCAATATTAACAATGAGACTTTTGATTTTGTAATCTATGATTTATAGTTTGAGAAATTCATTATTTGTATAATTTGGGAAATTTCTTTTTAGGGATGAAAAACAGTTTGGAAAACAGAAGGTAAAAATTGGGGATCACATTAGTAGAGCTAAAAGTAGTAATAACAAAACAGTTTGCATGTAAACTTGAAAATGCTATCTAAAAATATTAATTACATCTTTATGAGTAATATATACACAGTCGTATCAGAATAATATGATCACCCACGGAATCACAGTGTACCCGTCCAGGCGCGTCACAGATTGCACATGACAAAGTCGACAACACGGAGATATAAGCAGCCGGCCTGGACAGATGAGTTATAGTGCGTAACGTAAGCACAATGGGCAGAGGTATTAATTTGGCGGACGTTCAAAAGGGAATGATCGTCGGCTACCGCACCAAGGGTGTAAGCATCTAGGAAATAGCAGACTTTGTGGACTGTTCGCAAGGTGCTGTAGTAAGGGTGTACCAAGAATGGACCGCTAGCATACCAAGTACCTCCAGACGTCATAACTGTGGAACCCAAAGGCCATCGACCCCAGAAGAGAACGTCGCCTCCGTCGACTGGTAAAGGGCAATCGACTCGCAACAGTGCAGCAATTGATTACTCAAATGAACGCTGGGGCATCCAGGTACGTATCACCGATAACAGTAGAGTGAACCCTGTTACACATGGGTCTCCGGAGTCGACGCTGCATAAAGGGGCCCATGTTAACCAAGGTCCAGCTGCAACGACGCCTGCAGTTCGCACGCGACTACCGTCATTGGACAGTGGAAGAGTGGAGAAAGGTTGCCTTCTCCGACAAATCGAGGTTTCTACCCTACAGAAGTGACGAGCGGTGGCGGAACCAACACCCGGACACGCTTGTTGGTCAAGTACAGGCCGGCAGTGGCAGTGTACATGTCTGGGGGATGTTTTCCTGGTATGACCTGGGACCGCTGGTACCACTGGATGGGTACCTGAACTCCAATGGCTACCTGTCCATCCTCACTGACCACATGCAACCTTTCATGTTGGACGTTTACCCTGGTGGTGATGGTGTCTACCAACAGGACAATGCACCCTGCCATGTCTCAGGTGGTGCGTGACTGATTCCAGGAACACGACAGCGATGTCTCCGTTCTCCCTAGACTGGCGAAATCGCCCTACCTCAATCCCATAGAGCACTTGTGGGACCATTTGGATCGACACGTTCGGCGTGCGGACCCACATCCACGTCATCTTCGGAACCTCAGTGCTCTGCTGGAGTCCGAATGGGCACGTGTGCCTCTGGCAACCTTCCAAGGCCCCACTGCGTCCATGCCATGCCGTCTCGGCGCTGTCATCCGGATCAGGTTTTTTTTTCCCATTATTAGATAGATGGCCATATTATTCTGATACGACTGTGTATATATTAATTATCTAATATATATATATAGGGCCGTCCCGTGGCCGAGTGGTTAGCGCACTTGGCTGCTTGATCTAAGGGACCTGGGTTCGAGCCCCGGGTAAGGCATGGATGTTTGTGTTGTTTTCTGCTGAGGTCCTGCCATCCTGTAAGATTTTCTACTTTGGCATATAAACTGACGGGCTCCTGTCAGATCTCTGTGGCAAGCAGCTGCTTGAGGGGGAATTTATTTTTTTTATTTTATTTATATATATAGGATCGTGAGTGATTGACTGACTGACAGGAGATAATGCTAATTCTAACTATGAAACAGAAATGGTAGAGCTCGGAAAATTTGCGGCTAGGGCTAGCTCGGGGTCATACATCTCGAGAAAAATCCGAAATCTGACCTACTATATGTCCTTCAACGTTAAATAGAGGTCACGTAGAGGTCAAATTATTATCTACGAGTGCTATTATGATCTACGAGAAAACATGTAAATTGGTGTCTGATAAGGTTATATATATGTCAGAGAATGTATACTCCAAATGAATAGGTGTCTTCGGTACCTATTGATTTGTAGTATATTATAAACATTGTATATTTCACCCTATCATTCTGACACCTATTTGACCTTGAACGAACACCGGATCTGAAAATTCGTCTTATTTCTGAATTTTACTGCCTGAAATTCTCCTATTCACCAATTTGTTGTAGCTCTTCAGCAAGTAATCATTCACCAATTTGCTGTAGCTCTTCAGCACTGGTGTACAGAAATTTGACCTTTGACCTCGAAGGACCCATCACATACGAACATTTTGCATAATTTCTGAGATATAGCCCCCTGACGTCGTTTTTAGCCCTCTAACATTGGTGAATATAAATATGACCTTGAAAGACCTTCTGTATCCGCAATTCGTAACGTTTCTGACAACTACAACCCGAAACACCCTCAGACAACAATTTACACGTTTCTAGCATTCGTAGATCATAATTTGACCTCTACGTGATCTCTATTTAACGTTGAGGACATATAGTAGGTCATATTTCGGATTTTTCTTGAGATCTATGACCCGAGCTACCCCTAAGCACAGATTTACCGATCTCTACCATTTGTGTTTCATAGTTAGAATTAGCATTATTCCCTGTCAGTCAGTAAATCACTCACGATCGTCTATATATATATTACTCATAAAAAAAATTAAAAATACCCCCTCAAGCAGCTGCTTGCCACAGAGGTCTGATAGGAGTCTGTCAGTTTATATGCCATAGTAGAAAGGTCTGAGAGGATGGCAGGACCTCAGCAGAAAACAACACGAACATCCATGTCTTACCCGGGGCTCCAACCCAGGTCCCGTAGAACAGTAGCCAAGCGCGCTAACCACTCGGCCACGGGACGGCTATCAAGATGTATTAAATATTTTTAGATAACATTTATTGGTTTAAGTTTACATGCATTTTAACTGCTTTGTTATTTCTACTTTTAGCTCTACTAATGTGATCCCCAATTCTTACTTTCCATTTTCTAAAATATTTTCATCCATAGATGGAAATTTCTTTAATTATACAAATAATTAATTTCTCGAACTATAAATCGTAGAATATAAAATCGAAAGTCTCATTGTAAAGTCCCATAGAATTAAATATCATCTTAGAGTACATCTAATGGGAGGAAAATAGACCAAACGTTTTCCAAAAACAAACCGATAGTTATTCTGTTATCCATAAAATCATCTTTAAGAGACATTTACACAAGTGAAATTGATCAATACTCCTGAAATAAGCCATAGTCTCCACCCTTGCAAGTAGTATATTAATTAATGTGGTTTTCAGAATTTCAAGTAAAATATCTTCTGTAGCAGAAAAAATAGCCAATGCACGCAGTACAGATTCTATTCCTATGGTAAATTAATGCTTGCTTTTTCCCCTATAGCTGATGGGCAATAATCATGCTAACAGATATTTTAACTTTTACAGTATCGTAATAATTCATAAAAATATTTTCATATAGTCTGCCATTTCAGCAAAGCATTAGTGAACTTAATCTCTAACATGGTGTGCTATATGCAACGCAAAACATCAATAAGGGAAGAATACCCACAATTATGTATTGCAGTATCTTCAGTAATATAAACTAAGTAATCACATAATAAAATGTTTCAATTTTAATAAAAAGTCTAAAATAATTTTTAAGTGTGAAAGTCTTTTAAGCAAGGAAATAATGGTTTGTGACATTTTCTCTTAAAGCAGTGTCAGAAGAAGGAAATACCTTCTTCAGTTCAAAATGTCATTGGAAGGCACGGGAATTGAGAGCGAGAAATCCTGCACTGGAGAGAAAATCCGACACTGGTTTCAAGTGACAGTAACACACTGAATGGCCTTGACGGGAGGCTACCATCTGTCTCTTAACAGCTGTCCAGTGGGTCCCCTTACCCAAATTTCTCTGAGCCCTGGTGTCCTTGAGACTTGGTTATTTAGCGCACTGTGTGCAAAAAAAGTGCCACTCAGAGGTACTTTCGTACCACTCAGAGGTACTCAGAGGTTTTACGCACTGTGTGCAAAAAAAGTGCCAATCCAAAGCTTCCTGGAGCACAAAATCACGGTTTCATGACAAAACGGCGAATACAAAAACACCGCTTGTGCCTAACACCGTCAACAAAAACATCAACTCTGCATTTCATAACGCCGCTGATAAAACGCCGCAAACAAAAATACTTCCTGTACATACGAGGGGTGTTCAAAAAAGGTCCTGACATGCATCTGCAGAACAAGAACCATTCCACTTAGCTCAACAAAATGTGTTGTCCTTCAAAGTACTCCCTTCCAGCATCTATGCAAAGTTTCAGATGTCTGCACCAATTCTGGAACACTTGGTGTTCTGTTGCGCTTCCAGTTGGGAAATGCTTTACAACTCTGAATGAATGGATTTTGCGAGGTCTTGCGCCCTTGAATAAGGCTTCCCAGCAAGTTCCTTCGAAATTTTTGGAAACTACCAAAAGTTGCATGGTGCAAGATCGAGTGAATATGCAGCATGGGATAGCTGTTCGGTTTTTTCCTGCTTCAGATAGGCTGTAATTTGCAAGGTTTTGTGAAACACTTGCATTATGATGAAGGAGAACTCTTGACACACGTATTGTTGGGTGCTGCTCCTTCATCTCCTTACCATTTTGGGCAAAACAATGTTGGTATATTATTAGCCATTTATAGTCATTTCTTCAGCTAAGATATCCACGGCCACCACTCTTTGGGATTGAAAAAAATTGTAAACAACCTCTTCCTTGAGTAAATGTCTTGTCAGAAGATTTGGGGACACGGTGACGCAATGGAAATACACTGAGATTCCAGTTTATCAGGTACACCTACCTAGTAACATGTTGCGTCTCCTTTGGCCTTCAGAACAGCCCAAATTTGTTGGGTCATACATACAAGATGCTGGATGCGCTGTGCAAGAATGTTGTACCATGCGAAAAGATTGTGTCACGCACTTGCTGTAAATTGGACTGTAGCACAGTCTCGCTTCGAACAGCCCTTACCACCCCAGGCCAAAGATGCTCCATAGGGTTTAGATCTGGGGACTGTGCAAGCCAATGAAGCAAGGAAAACTTGTCGGCATGTTTTTGGAAATAAAAGTTTTTTTTGCATCATACTGATGGAAAGATCAGAATTTGGCACAAGCAACATGAGGCCATGGAGCCATCTTGTCTGGTGTCAACAGTACAGGCCGGTGGTCGCAGTGTGATGATGTAGGTAATGCTTTCTCGGCACATATTAGGCCACCTGATACTCACTAAGGACATCTGAATTCGTTCGGTGACGTTACGTGCGTTGTGAACAGGGGCATTATCATGATGAACGTGTCCATCCGAATGAGGATGAACTGTAGACATGAAGAGATGAACTTTGTCAGCAAAGGTATTCAAATATGCCGTGATTTTCAGATGTCCTTAGATGAGTATCAGGTGGCCTAATATGTGCCAGGAAAGCATTCCCTACATCATCACACTGCCACCACCGGTCTGTACTGTTGACACCAGAAAAGATGGCTCCATGGCCTCACGTTGCTTGTGCCAAATTCTGATCTTTCTATCAGCATGATGCAAAAAGAACTTTCATTCGTCCGACCAGTCTACCTTTTTTCCAGTCTTCAAATGTCCAGTGTTGATTCCCCCCCCCCTTCGCCCACTGCAGACGCGCTTTCGTGTTTGTCCAACATCGGCGCTCTACATGGTCGGTGGCTGTTGTAGCCCATTCTCAACAAGGTCTGATACATGGTGCATTGGAAAATGACCTTCTACTCACGAATGTGTAATTCTACTGTGATTTGCCTGGTTGTGGCCTGTATGTTCGATTGCACGATTCTCACCAGTCTCCTTTGCCTCTTATGATTTCTGGAAGATGTTTTCGGCCACAAGATCACCGATCACTGGTAGTCTTTTGCACCGTTCTCGGCAAACCCTTGAAACGGTTCTGCGTGAGAAGCCCACGAGGACGGGGATGATCATATCAGGGAGATGCTGAAACCGACATGCCTAACAAAAAACTATCATGCGATTTTCAAAGTCACTCAGGTCTCTCAATTTGCCCATTCTGACACTCAATCCAACTCCAACTGATGCTCGAAGAGGTGGTCTACTTGATTTATATAGCACACCGCGGTCAGGTGACGTATTATGTATTGGAATAAACCATTTATGTGACGAGGGGTGGTGTACCTAATAATCTGGCATCTCAATGTACAGAATGCTGCGTTAAAAGCACGACCGACCAAAAAGTATGACGTGATCGGCCTGTAGCTCGCAATCGATGGGTTCAATATCTGGTCTCTGTAAATTCTGAAATAAACTTTTATGTTAAAATGTAATTGAAAATAAACGAAAGATTAGAACCATTTCCATCTAAATCGCGATTTACAACAATATTCGTTCAATATTTAAAGAGACGTGGAAGCTCGAATGTTTAGCAACATCAATGCTAGTCATGCGAAGTTACAAAAAAAGTTAAACAAATCATAACGATAAAGTATTGTTACAAATTATGCAAAAAGTAAAGTAACAGAAGTTTGTGCATACTCTGTCCTTTCAACATTTGCCAATTATGCATTGGTTTCTTAAGGAGTTAGATTTTCTGTTATATATCTCAGCGTATCTAACTCTTTAAATATCGAAAGATTATTGCTGAAAAATCCAGATTCATGTATATGTTTTTGAGATCTTTATCTCCAGTCACCTCCGTCTTTATAAAAAATCAAATTTTTAGAAGTTATACAACTTTGAAATTTTGAAATTAGCTTCCCATAGACAACGTAAATTCGCTAATAATTTTTGTAGAGCTGTGTGTTAATATCTAAAATCATTTATATACTTGCAACTATGAATTTTCTTAATTACGGAAAACTATAAACTATTCATTTAAAAACCAGTTAATTTCAAAAAAATTTATTACATTTAACATTATTTTATTTTAACGTTTTTAACGTTTGCATATACATTCCATGTGTTCGCCACTAAATATGCCCTGTTTCAAACTTATCGAAGAGTAATTCCGAGAAGATTTATTGTTTTATTTAATAACATAATAATAGTTCAATTTAATAATAATTCTAAAATAACTTTAATAATGTTATGAAACTACTTTCTTCCGTTCTGCGGACGTTTAATATTTAAAAAAAATGTGAATATTATTGCAAATCGAGTATTAGAGAGATTTGACTTTAAGCTTCAATTTATCATCAATGACAATTTCGCTGTTAAAGCAGTCGTGCACGAGCTCCAGCCTTTTTAGCAATTTTATTTGGCTGTGAAAAACTGGAAAATATAAAACAATTTTTTTCTCGTCTGTCTCTACTGAAGTGGATGTTGTATTAATAAGATGAAAGACGGAACTTTGAGTAACATCATACAACGTCGTTGAAGCGGAATCCTGTTTGTGATAGATGTTCAATATATGAAAATTTAGATCATATCTTATTCCATTGTAAAAAATACACATTAGAAAGGAATGTATATTTTACAAAATTAAATCACTTAAATATTACAACTTTTGGATTCAAAAATATTCTGGAACCAGTCAAAAATACAGACAAAATTATTTGTTACAATTATTTGTTGGCCTTTTTAAGATCCATAGGTCTGTTTGATTCATTATAAATATATATATAAGAAAAATATATATATATGTATATATAAATATCATCATCATCATCATCATCATCATCCTCAAGCAGCCATGGGCTACGGAGGTCTAACCAGACCGTGCAATTTAGTTCTCCAAGCAAGTCTATCCTGAGCTACATCTACTGCATCCAGCCACTGCACACCAATTCTAACAAGGTACTGTTTGACATTGTCTGCCCACCGCATCCTAGGTCTCCCCTTCTTTCTGAGGCCTTTAGGCACACTGTTCATAACCCTATTCGCCAATCTATAATTATTCATACGGGCAACATGGCCAAACCAACGGAGTCTCTCTCTGCACAATATGCTGTTTAAAGGGGGTTGCAAACTCCTTTGCCTAACCTCATCATTAGTTACAAAGTTGAACCACCTAATGCCCAAGATACTGCGTAAGCATCTGGAATCAAAAGCATCCAGTTTCCTGTTATCTTGTTTACAAAGTGTCCAAGTTTCACTACCATAACTAACCCTAGAAAGAGCCAAACTATTATACAGTCTAATTTTAGTCTTTAAGTGTATACGCCTATTTCTCCACACTCTCCATAGATTCTTAAAAGTCCCGGCAGCAATCCCTATTCGTCTGTTAATCTCATGCCACACATCACCATTATCTGTTACATAGCTCCCAAGAAAATTAAACTGTGACACCTGCTCAAGACTGCAACCATTCAGATTAACTGAACCACAGCCTGCCTGACCAATTTTCATCACTTTAGTTTTCTCTCTGTTTATAACCAAACCTACTCTACTACCAGTCTCATCAACAGCTCGAATGAAAGCGTTCATCTCATCAACATCATTTGCCAAAAGGGCTAAATCATCGGCATAATCTAAATCAGAAATTTTCGTATCTCCAGACCATTTAAGGCCAAAATCTTTCCCTTGAAGTGAATTTCGCATAACATAATCAATAACCAAGCTACAGAGAAAAGGAGACAAAAATGCACCCTTGTCGAACACCAGAAGTAATGCTAAACCAATTGCTACAAGCCTTACCAACTCTCACACACGACTCAGTGTTATAATAGAGAGCTTTCATTATGTTAACTAACTTGTCTGGTATACCATATGATCTCACAATCAACCACAAATTATGACGATTAACAGAGTCGAAAGCCTTTTTGAAATCAACAAAGCTAGCAACCAAAGGTTTCTGAAACTCCAAACATTTCTCAAGAATCTGCCTAAGTGAAAATATCTGATCCACATATCCCCTACCACTTCTGAATCCACATTGCTCATCACGCAATTGACTGTCAACCAGATTCTTAATTCTATTAAGCACAATCATGGAAAGAACTTTACCTGGAACAGAGAGTAGGCTGATACCCCTGTAGTTATCACAAGAACTGCGATCACCTTTTTTGAAAATAGGGATAACAATAGCTCTGGTAAAATCCTTAGGAACCATGCCTTTATCATAAAAGATATTCAGAATTTCAGTCATCCAAGTGGTAACCGAAACATTCCCAGCTCTAAGCATTTCCGTAGTAATTTCATCTACCCCTGGGGATTTATGAAGTTTAAGTTTAGTAACAGCCAAAATAACTTCAGATTGTGTTATAGGGCCAACATTAAAGCCACCAATGAATCTATCATCATTGCAAACAATGGGAGTAGAACTAACTACATTGTTTAGAACATCACTGAAATGCTCAGACCACCTAGCCATGACAGAATACTCCCCTTCTATAACCTTACCTTGTTTATCCTTCAATCCTTGTATGCCTGTCCGTTTTCTACCACACAAAACATTAACTATCTGGTACAGCTCTCTGCTGTTGTGCTGTCTAACTGCTTCCTCGGCTTTGTCAGCCAAACCATCAAGCCAAAGATTCTTATCAGCAGCTAGCTGATCTTTTACACGTTTATTAAGTTCTCTGTAATGCTTTCTATTAGGACTAGTAGGGTATTGATTAAAGACATTCCTGCAGTTCTTTCTTTCCGAAATAAGCTCAAGTGCCTTATCACTCAAATAATTCTGCCTCTTCTGCTCCTTTTTTCCTAAAAGACTACCATTAGTGTCCAAAAAAGCCTGTTTAAAATGATCCCATTCTTCCTCAACTTCAGTAGTAAGCAAACCACGACCGTCATAATGACTAAGTAACCTATCATGGTAAGCTTTGTCTGTAACTGGATCTTTCAGAGCTTCAGTATTAAAAGTAAATTTTTTAACCCTAGCACAACACTTTTTAAGTTTAAGTTGCAACACACTTTTAACCAGGTAATGGTCAGATCCAATTTCAGCTCCCCTATATGCCCTGGTATTCCTAACAGAATTTGCCCATTTGCTGTTAATTAATATGTAATCAATCATATTCTTATGCAGCCCATCTGGTGAAACCCATGTGTACTTATGTATGTCGCGGTGTTTGTAATAAGTGTTAGTTATTCTGAATCCATTGAGTTTACTAACCTGCAGGAGACGTTGCCCATTGCCATTGCAGCTACCGATACCAAAAGGGCCTATTACTCCTCCCCAAAGGTCAGAGTCAGTACCAACTTTGGCATTGAAGTCACCAAGAACAAGGGAAATGTCTCCTTTCTTGACAGAATTCAAAATATCCTGAAGTTGTTCATAAAACCTATCCTTCTGATCCTCATCGGCATCCTCAGTGGGGGCATAACAGCAGATAACATTCAAGTCTTTAACGCTTGTCTGAAATTTTGCTGTAAGAAACCTTTCATTAATGCACTCATATCCTAGAAGAGCATCGCTAGCGTGTCTGCTGAGAAGCAGACCCACGCCTTGGTGATGCTTATTGTCCTCCCTCCCTGAAAAGAGAAATTTAAGATTATTTTTAAAAATCTGACCTTTATCTGTCCATCTGGTCTCTTGCAAGCCGAGAATATCTAAATTATAATGGTGGAATTCTTGTGTGAGGACATCAAGAGAAAAAGCTCTGTGCAGAGTCCTCATATTCCAACTACCTATGGAGAGAAAATGGTTAGTGGGATGTTTAAAGAAACTATGTTTATTGAGAGAGGGAATGCCGACAATATCAAACAGCCCCCTAATCGCAGACATGGGGCAAAGACCCGTTCCCCCACTACTAAAGGCTGAAGCCATCTACACTGGAAGACTTCCTCCAATGTAGAATTTGACGATGCCAATAGAAGCAAAGAGTTCAGGTGCCTGCGATGACTTCTGCTCAGGATTATCCACCAGCTGATAAACATATCCTGTGAATCTATTCACTTGGGGCTGTCAACCCACAAACAAACAGAAAACACAGCGGAAGATTTTCCCTCCACAGAAGCCCACCAGTGCAGCAAAATCAGGATCCATAATCAAGCTCAGAGCCATATATCTGTCCAGTCCAGTAGGTTTATATGGTCAGCACCAGGACCCTGTGTGGTTGACCACTCCTCAGAAGGGTAGAAAAAAAAGAAAAGTAGCCATAGTTGTCCAGATCAGTATGCCTCACTAATCTGGCAGCCCTCCCCTTCCGTTCACTTCCACAAGAGAGTATCTCTTTTGAAAGTTACTAACGGTCCGCACCACGAGAAGGCGGGGTCGGACATTAGGTGCTAGGCCTGGCCGGTTCTATGCATCATCACAGGGGATTGGTGCATAGCTTTCCTTCCAGTGACTACCTAGCTACCATTTAAATATAATATATATATATAAATATCATAAAAAAGGAAAAAGATAATAATAAAAAAATAAAAAAATAATAATTAAAAAAAAAATAAAAAAAATTAATGAAAAAAAAAGATATAAAGATATAATTAATTATGGTGTCAGAAAGTTTCACTGAACGAGTTTGTGTTCGGGATATCTTAAGAACACAAGAATATTCAAATTGGAGATTTGAATCATCATCATTAGCAGCTGCTCTCTGGAATTCAGTCTTCATCCAACTTCAGTTTTTACGTTAAAATGAACTTTATATAGATATATAAAATTTTTCTTATTATTTTGTACCTATGCATATGACAAAGTACAATGCAATAAATACAGTTACACTTTCTTTTACATCCCCCCCTCTCAGCTATTGCCACGGCAAACATAATACTTTTCTATCCGACCAGATGCCCAAAACGTTTGTGCACACCTGATGTTCTGAAAGCTTATTTTCAAGGTTTGCGAGCTTTGAATACCATTTTCAATTAACATAGAATGGATCACTTTTGCTAATATCGTCAACTGGCAATATTCGTAATTTATCTCTGGTAAAGCTTGTAATAAGATGTAATTGAAAAGTTAAAGGATTAAAGCTCAATAAATGCACAAAAAATCGTTTCTTAAATTTCAGGATTTCTTAAATCATTCAGAAGGGAAACATTGCAATGAAAAAAAGCATAAATAAGTAAAAAACTATGCTCATTTAATCTATGAGCATAGTTTTTTACTTATTTATGTTTTTTTTCATTGATAAAATATTTAAAATATTTTAAAAAAATGCATTCCATCCCCCCCATCGTTGCCAATGTAAACCGCTTGACTCGAACACCAGAAGTCCAAATTTTAGGATAAATAAATCGTTTGTAATATTTCCCTCCAACCACGGAAATTAAAAACTTTCCGGAGAATTTAAAAAGTAAATAATTTTATTAGTCTCTATACATCCTAAAAGTAATTTTTCCATTTTGTCTTAAAACAAAAAAATTTCATTTTCCCATCTTTTGGGAGAGAGGAGCCAACTCATAGTTGCGATTGCAAATCTCAGGATCACATTCTACTATTAAAATTTCAAACTTCTAGCATAAATACATCGTTTGCAATATTCGTTTAAATTGTTGTAAGTTTTGCGTTTTGCAATTTTTAATTTTTTCCACCGTTAGATGGCGCCATTAAAATTTTTCGGGAATTTCGAAAATGCGAATCGTAATATTACATCGATACCTATCCAACACAAACAATATTTTTTATTTCCCTATAAAAATAAAACCATTTAAGGTGCGCATTCCGACAGAAAGACAGCCGACAAGGTGAAAATATTATATCATTTAAATTTTAATAGTATTAGAGTTCATTAATGCTTTTCTTGCAACACGAATTATTGTTGCCATTTTTGTTGGGGCATTTTGCAGTATCGGCATTTTTATTTTTGCGATTTTATAATGGCGGCGTTTTTGTTTTCATCTTTATGTCGCGACGTCGTTTTTCCAGTCGGCGTAATTTCCTGTTGTTGGCGTTTCTGCTGTCGGCGATTATGCAGTCAGTGTTTTCACATCGGCGTTTGTGCGTTGGCGTTTTTACGGTGGGCATTTCGTCGTGAAACCCAAAATCACGAGACTCATTCATTGCATCCCGAGCCTCTGAGGAAGAGTGTCAACAATTCTTTTCCTCCGATCCAATATCTTTTGCATCAGCAAAAGTTCAGATGAGGACAAGAGATAAAGTCAGAGATTGAGAAAGTGACGCAAACTAAATAGGCAAAGATGAAAAAGAAGGCGCAGAGAAGTGCATTCAGCTTCTGACTGCAACGGAGAGAGAGTGATCCCTTGGGAGTGTCACGAGGTCTCTATCTCTCTCAGCCATCTGAGCTGTATATTTAGAATCAGCCCGGTCTGGTTCTGCTCCCACTTTTCTGCATTAAGGGCAAAAGCATTAGCATCACCCGTTGCCAATCCTCTTCCTCATCTACCGCCGTTGCGTGGCAACGACGGCGCTGCCAGCATTTCGCCGTTGCCACCCACGTGAACAATTTTCTCCGCTCGCTCGACGCAGCGTACTGCACGTGATGTCTACTGCTGACAGTTGAGGATACGCGGCTGCGGACAGAGGACAGCGCGAAACACGTGCACCGCTCCTGAAACATTTTCACCCTCAAAAGGTACGTGCGTTTGCTTCTTGTCCTCAAAACAGACGCCAATGAATAGCAATCCATTCGGAACGAAGCAGAGATGTGGCGCAACGGTTTCAAAACTTTGCAGTTAAATTTTCTTCCGTTGAAATTCAATGGGCTTTACTCTCCAACTTCGAAACAATGTGATTAAGGCAGTGCACAGTTTTAAGTCCAATCAGTTTTACAAACTAAGTCTTCAGCCTACCAAAAGATTTTTCCAAAATAAGAGAGTTGCCATTGAAAGTCACGAAAAAAAGGAAACAATTTAACTGAAAAAGTCCAGGTTGGCTCTGGCAAATAAGGAGATGTTATTTTTTAAAAAGCTAGAGAACGAGTTTACCTCTCACCCAGATAGGGAGAGCAGCGATTTGTTAATGTAAACCCCTTAACCATCAGAGTTTACCACCTAAATATCAAATTTCGACATACTACTAGTGATTTAGGCTTTTTCACTTTCCACCTTTTGCTCCCATAAGCGGATGAAATTCAAACTAACGTTAATGTTCAGAAAATATTAATAGTGATAGTTGATTATAAATTGATCTAATTGAAAAGAATCTTTTTATTTATCTCCCAAAATAAAAAAGTTGAATATCTGCAAAGATAATAATAAAAATAAAAACAGCATTTTTCGAAAATGGACTAAAAATTAAGAGAAGTATATTCGTCTTACAGTTAAGCTTTGCTTTTCACATTTATTTCATCCTATTAGTTTTATTCTTTGTTCAATTCTGTTTTTCTTCCATTAAAAGTTCATTATTTCGTTTGCTGCTACACATTTTATACTTTGAATCTCAGAGAAAAAGTCACGTCAATAAGTCTTTTGATGTGATCTTATGTGAAGGCGTCCCTGTGTCGCACACTTCTACTTGTAGTTACTCAATTAGTACGTTCAGACTGTGACGTCAATTGAAACGGTACTTTTTGCCTCGGAAGACAATCCATGCTCTAAATCAAAGACGTAAATCTCAGCTTTCTCGACTATTTTCAGCCCCAACTCTGTCAACTCGTATGCAGCTAACCACAGATAAAGACACATTTTATTGTTTAGATATTCCATCCTTTCATAACTTATATCAATGGAGCATTAAGTAATTTCATGGATCATTCGCATAAAGCAAAAAAATCAGCATGTTAAAAACGAAATTGAAAGAACATCTCCTGTTCCTCTGGCGACAGAGAATGAAGTTCTTTATTTTCTCTCTATAATGCTCTCTAAGAGCGGAAATTCGAATTAATGGACGACTGGCAAAATGGAAATAGTAATATTTTATTAGTACTTATAAAAACGATAAGTTTTTTTCTTCAATCTCTTAAAACTAAAAAAAACTTGCATTTTCCCTCGCACCTGGTAATAAAGAGGCAAATTATTGCCTCTTGACCTTCGAACTCCACCACCGAAACCCTAAACAGACGTTCGCAATATTTAAAATGTACATTTTCAATGTTAGAGAGCGCCATTAAAGATATTGGGAGATTTTGAAAAAGCGAATCGTAATATTTCATCGATAGCTATCCAACCCAAAAGAATGTTTTATTTTCTCTAAAAACAAAAAAGTTGAATGTCTGCAGACTGACAAGACAGACGACAAAGCAAAAATATTGCATTTTTATTTTTAAGCGAGTTAAAAACTATCGGTATCGTCGTTTTGTGAACAACTACTTGAAATGCAAAAGTAACTGTAAACTCTCACCTCCTTTTAATCTTATGTCAAACTGAATTTTATTCGAAAACGTTTACACAGATTTCAAAGTAAAATTTAGAAAAGTGTTAATGCAAAAAGTCACGTAAAATAGTGGTATTAACCAATTTATTGCTGATTATTAACAATAAAAAAGAATTGAAATACCATCATTTCTCGCTTTCACAGTTCTTAATTTCGCTTTTGCACTGTTCAGAAAATGTTCTTTGAACATAAAAAAAATTGCAAATTTTAAAAGCAAAAATGGGTATGGTTCGTGTGAGCGACAGTATTTACTCACAAAGGAAACAAATGTCTTGTTTTCCATAGTAAAAAACCCAATCAGGCTTATTGACGAATTTATTTTTATTTCGAGTTTTATTTCTGAAAAGATTCTTATTCTTCTCGTGATGTATAATTAAAATGAATTAAATGAACCACACAAAGTAAGCATTATTGTGCTTACTTTGTGTGGTTTTATATCCTTCCATAAGAATGGTATTAGGGGAATTTCGTAATCATTTTTAATAACACTGCTATTTTTGTCTGTTTCGTAAAGATTATTTTTGTGTATATTGATATTTAGTATTTAAAATATATATGAATATGCATTTATGATTCTCTAATGCTTTCGTACCTGATTCATCTTATGGAATCAGTTTTCTTAAGGAAATGTATATACAAAATTATGGGTTGAGAGCGTATATTCCATTTTAATATTTAGTCTATGGGAAAAATCTTCCTCGCTCTGCGCAGACATTTCGAAGAACGCAGACTGTGCAGAGTTAGAGATAAATGCAATTGAAGTAGGAAATATAATTGATATATCAGAAAAAGTATTATTTTAAAAAAGTAATATTATTGTAAGGCATAACCAAAATATTATTTTAATATAACAGATATATGGCTGATTGTAATTGCAATATTATTTCAATATACAAAAAAAGGGTGATTAATTATTATTAGTGTAATGCTACTTCTCCTTGCACTTCAGGAACAAATCCAAAAGCGATGTTGATGTAGCAGTTAGCAATCGCTTGAACCATTTTATTATCAATTTCATCGCACTTCTATTGTTTTTTATCTACAATATCAGAAATTATGTTTAGTCAAAATCGTAGCAATTTTGCGAACTCGTTCAGAATTCCCACGGAATTTTCTTTGACTCTCATTTGATATCGATCGCCATCGCGATTCTGAAGAATATTTCGTTTCAATTACAGAGAGAGATTGTCAGACCGAATTCTCGAGCAATTTTGGCTTCCTCGAAGCAGTCTTGTATCGGGAGCAGCAATCATGAGCACTGAATGGCTGTGCGTGCACATTGCAATGTCACGAGGAATGCACGATTCGGGAGTGAAGGTCGTTCCACGTGTTGATACAAAAAGACAGTGGCAATACAATCTCCAATGAATGGAAAACAACCAAACAAATTCCAATGGCACTGAAAAATGGCGCCTTTTAAAAATCGATATGTTTATGACATCCATTATTTCAAACTCATAATTTATATCACCCGGCTACGTAGCAACTACTATTATTACCAAATCAATAACTGCGGTAATCTTGTCCGAAACTATACAGTTCCACTTATTTTATAACTCTTTACCAAGTGAACTGTTTTCCATTCTTACTTTATCAAAACTTAAATCTGAGACCAAAAATTGCCTTTAAAAAGTTAAGAGTGTAAAAGTACCTCTTTCCTAAACTTGACATTAACTATCATTTGTAGTAAACACTTAAAATAATATTAATAATCTCTGCGAAAACTTCGGCAGCTTATCCGCAGGAAAAATATAGGCAGTTACAAAGAATTTATATACATCGGTTACATATTGATATTCATACATATGAAGTCCTGATATAATATGACATATGATATATATATCAGGACTTCATATGTATGAATATCAATATGTAACTGATGTATATCAATTCTTTGCAACTGCCTATATTTTTCCTGCAGATAAGCTACCCAAGTTTCGCGGAGATTATTAATGTTATTTTAAGTGTTTACTCAATTTACTCTATTTTACTCTATTTTCTGTATTAACTCTATGTGTTATCTGTAAGGAAGAAGTAGAATTTGTTCTTACAGTCAAGCTCTCAGAGCTTGCTACGATCACCTCTGTGCATGTAAATGAAAAGGAAATAAATAAATTATCATTATTAAAATATATTATTGCCACACAAAATAAAATTCTTGTCAAATGAATCTCGGAAATTACTTTTAATCAAGTCTAGAATTAATACACCTTATAAAGGCTAAGGAAATGTTTTAAAACATAAACTTAAATAAATGCTCAAAATACAGAAAACAATTTAGTATTAGTAGTATTTATTTCCTCAGAACAATTGTACAGATTACAAAATTATGGCAAAGAAATTTATTAATATCAGAAGAAATGAACAGTAATCCTCCATGAGAGTAGGTACTCAATTGTCTTTGAATGCCACTTCAATTTTTGTAAAGTTTTTGTCTTTTAAAATCACTGATTTCAGTTTAAAAAAAGACAAATTTTGGAGGATTAAAACGAAAAAAAAAAACGTTTTAAAATATCCGTCATTTTAAAACATATTTTCCCACAAATAAAATCACTGATTTCAGTTTAAAAAAAGACAAATTTTGGGGGATCAAAACGAACAAAAACGTTTTAAAATATCCGTCATTTTAAAACTTATTTTCTCACAAAGCTTAATACTTAAAGATTCTGATAATATATTTAGCCACGTTAACTAATAATAATTTAGTTCTTCAATGACCTTTTTAACGATAAATGTTGTTGACGAATGACTAGAAGTTGGAATAAATGAAATTTTGTTCACTTAGTGATAGCTAAATATATTTTATTTTGTTTGCTGAATCAGAGGTATTTTAAATATCTTGGCAAGAAACTAAGAGTCGTAATGTCAGTCCATTAGCAAGAATTAACTTAACGATTCTCTTCTGAGTCACACATTTCAAACCATGGCACGTATTTCTGAAACTCGGAAAATAAAATATCAAATAATCCCAATGACCCTTCGAAAATGTTCCACATTTCCCCACTTCTTGCTGATTACTCCAGCTCAAGGTCAACTTATTAATCTCGGTCGGTCATCCGAAATATTATTAGCAGACGAAAAAGGGGTGATCGTTCTCAGTTTTCTTTTGCCTCAAAATTTCCCCCTCCCCCCCACCCACCATTGTGTGACTCCGAATGATTGGCCAATCCAAAAGTAAAGCTAGACGCGACGGAGGAATAAAAAAAGAGCTGCGAAAACATTTCTGCACTTGATATTCGACAATCCGTCGTTGTTCCGTCTGCTGTTCTGGCAGGCGCTGATTCCTTCCTATTTATAGCCGCAGTCGGTCTGTCCGCTTGGCTTCTGAATCGGCCGTGGCTTTCAAGTACCCATTAACATCACTTGGAAGTTGTTGATCATGATGAAAGGAATTAAGCAGCAGCTCAAATAGAAGGCGGGAATATCTGCATGCATTTGGGATGGAAACAAAATACTCAACATCCCTCAAATCTAAGAGCAAATCGAATTATTATGAAGCATTGTAAATATTTGAAACAAAAGTGTGATTCTATTTACCTCAGAGTGTGCCGCTACATATCTTTGTTGGAGAGATGTCAAAAGGGGGATTCGCATGTCTATATAGAGAGGGCTTCATTAGATGCTCTGGCCGTGGATGCTCAAGGACCCCGTCGTGACAGGTGACGAATGAGGAGAGAAATGAATTACCCTGCCGAAATGATATCTGCAAATATCTTTTTAGAGATCACTCACCATGATACTTTGTGTCAATACCAACTGAGTCAAGTTCTCTATGACTAGGAAGCCATTGCGATTTTATGAAACGATCCCGTGCCATCAATTGTCTTGAACGGGAATTCATCTGAGCTCCAGAATTGCTTCTCACGCAGGAACGGAACCCAAATGCTGAAAATAATGCCAATTTAGTCAATGCTGGTTTTCCTTACTAATTGAATTCTGCTGATATTGTTCAAATTTTCGTGTTGCGAGATAATCGTGATCACTAGAGGTTTATTTCTGTGTTGGAGTAATCATTCCCATATATTTCTATAGACAAAGATTTTTTATTGCCAGTTTTTTCCATGTAAATACTGATGCATTAAACTAATATTGCGTCGGTATTTACATGGAAATAACTGGCAATAAAATTTTTCAGTTCATAGGAAAGTAGGGAAATGGCTATTAGGGAAAGTAAACTTCTAGTGGCCACGAATATATTTGTAATTTCATCCGGATAGCATTTGATAATTTCAGTTGTACCTAATAAGCATGAAACACGAGCTATTGACCACCAAAGATATTTTGTGATACGTAAAATTGAAGTAATGGATCACGCTGCTTATTGAGCAAATTAAACGTAACAAAGATTCCGAGGTAATACTAGAAGAATATTCTGATATAACATCAGTATCACTTTTAGTTTTCCGCAACATGAAAAATGTTGAAAATCACTGTATTACATCACCACATGGAACTCGATTACTTTTAACATTGTTTATTTTAAATCTAAATATTGCTCAAACTTTTTCTGTTTCCTTTACATCCCTTAGAACAATTTTTTCTCTGTCATTAAACGGGCGATAAAGAGCTGAATTCATTTGCAGCGGAAATTATGCTTTGCACGTCACATGATCTGTGTTCATAGTCGCCAAGATTCCGTTGATTCCAAAGAAGTTTTATTTTTAAAGAATGATACTCTTCCTCGCTACAAAAAATAACTTTATTAACTTCCCCTGTCGTTTTGCCGAGATACTATCGACATTCTAGCTTTCGTCTGATTCAAACTGAACTCGATATTTCAGCTCCCAAGAAAAGAGAATGGAAGCGCTCTTAACATGGAGATTTCGGCTTCACTGTATTCTTTTCAGCCTTAATTGCACACTTTGTACAATGCGATAATTGTGCATGTCCCACAAGGACCTCAAGGGTCAGCACGGGAAGGATAAAATCTTTTCACATCTCTCAGGATATTGAGAACAAGTCTAGATACAGATGGAAGGGGGGAGACAGGATCATTGGATCTGGGCCCTAGACTCAAATGTAAATAATGTGTAAATTACTAAACATCGTAAATCATTTTCATTTTATCATTTAAAATTTCTTTTAAAAATAGGAAATTGGATTTTTGAAAGTATTTCTAGAATATATTCGTATACAGTGTTTATATGGCATTCGGAGTTGGGGGTGGTGCCCACATGTGTGTGACTGGCCAGTGTTCTCACCTCTTTCAGTTGTGGTGAGACCTTCGTTCAAGGCAGTCCAGTCTGCTTTTGAAGTTTACGCTCTTGTGGACTCATCTTCAGCTTCGAGGAAGGATGATTGTCGAAAGCCGTTTTCCTAAATACAGTGTCTACTAAACAATGAAACAAAACAACAAGCGGCCATTGAAGCAAAGGGACAAGTGAAATAAACCACTTCTGGCTTTAATTAAGTCTCATGCTCCTGGCCATTTCAGAACCGGCGACATCGATCTCTGCTACCTGGGGAACATCCCAGGGATTTGCCGAGGTCCGTTCACCCTCCGTACGTCACGCATAACAACGCTGCAGATATGATCAACGGAAATGTTTCGAGAAAGTGATTACCTTGGCTCATTTTGTGAAATCGAATGTAGGTTAGCATCGATCGTGGTTGTTTCTTTGCCAATTTCCTTTATCCTTGCTTGTGGGCTGCTAAGATTCTTCACAATTGCAGATACACTTCATGCATTGAATGTTAGTCAGAGACCCAAGTAGTGGTCTATCTGGATATGTTCACAAATTAGTTTGTGTAAATTAAAATTTACAAATATCTTCCTACAGTGTTTATCAGTTATTTAACGCCCCCGCCCCCGGTAGTCTAAGAAGCAACTAGAAATCAACATCCTGACAGCAGATATGAGTGTCTCCCGCAGTTCAACCCACCCCTCAATCCACCAAATATGTCTCATATCTCCGATGTTGACACGCTTCTAATCACAGCTTAAAACTTCTGTGCAGTGGACGGATTGCGCTTTTTTTTTAAATGGTAAGTGGAAGAAAGTTCAATGTTGTCGCAGCTGAAGCTATAACTTGAAACCAAATAGGAAAATTCCACGGTTTTCAAATGCAGCTAGTTTAATCTGGAATTAAAGCTTCTGAAGTCGCGAATGTCATATGACATCTCAAATACTATCCCCCACTTTCTCCCCCAATATAGGGAGGAAAAGTTACCTCCGTGCTAATGACAATGTCATTTTTCTTATTTGTTTTAATGAAATAAACTTCACAATGAACTTTTCCTCATTAAGGGAAATTTCCCTTTCTTTTCCCCCACCAGGTTTTTAACAAACTTTTCCCTCCAAAATTGGCACTAGAAATCGAAAGTAAAGAAAAAAACAGCGAAAAGTAGAAAAGAGAAAGTAAAAAAGAACGCAGCAAAAAAAATAATTAGAAAGAACGGAAAAGAAGTAATCTTAGAAAAAAGTACTAAAAAACAATATTTTATTTTCAAAGATAAATGTTTGTTTTTAGAAATAAATTGAAAATTTGTTTTTTGGTTGGATGGATATTGATGAAATACTGTTAAGATTCCCACTTTCGGAATTTTCAAATAGTTATAATTACATTCTGTAACGGTGGAAATTTTTGAAAATGGCAAAACATTACTGAAAGCGATGTTTTGGCTGAGAAATCTGATGGGTACTAAGTTTATATCGACAACAATTATTTTCGCCCTTACACCCAGTAGGGTGGGAAAAGGCAATTTGCATCATGAGATTATTTTTTGTTTTCAGAGAAAATTTAAATATTGTTTTTGGTTTGGATAGGTATTGATAAACTATTGTGATTCACACTCTGACAGTAAAAAACATTTTAAAGCTAAAAACCTTTATCGAATTTTGCAAACGATTATTTGGGATAGAAATTTGATATTTTAGTGGTGGAGTGTGACGATTAAGGGGTTTACATTGGCAGCAACAATTAGTCCCTTCGCCCCTCGTGGGGGTAGAAAAATGTAACTTTTAAAAAGAGATTAAAGAAAAATTGATTTTGACTGGAATTGGTATTAACGAAGTTTGATGATTCGTAGTTTTCAAATCTTCCAAAAGTCTTTTGCTTACATCGTTACAGGGCGTGAACTGTCCAAAACGTAGAAGCAATAATAAAAACGATATATTTATGCTAGTAATTAGAAAAATTCTGTTGATAGAATGGATTGATCAAGAACAGATACACAGATAACTTACTAATAAAAATATATTTCTGCTCGAGAGAACATGAAGATGGGGCTTGAAATATAATATTCGTATCTGATAAAAAAAAAAAGTATCCGGACATCTCCTTTGAGTAGTGGATTCGCCCATATAAACCACAGCCATGGCCCAAACAGGTATAAAAGGACACACGTGGCCTGGCAAACCTCATAGACATGCATGAACAGGAGAATGGGCTGTACAGCAGAGCTCAGTGACTTTCAACGTCGCACAGTCATAGAATGGCATCTTAACAAAAAGTCAGTTCCAGACATTTCAGCCCTGCTGTAGCTACCCCGATCAACTGTAAGCGATTTTATTATGAAGTGGAAACGCCTAGGTGCAATAACAGCACAATCGCGTCCAGGTAGGCCCTAGAATTAAAATTGACAAAACAGGACCCACGAGTGCTGAAGCGGGTGGTGAAACAAAATCGCCTGTCTTCGGTTGCAACACTCGCCACCGAATTCCAAAATGCCTCTGGAGCTACACCATCACCATAACAGTTCATTGCGAGCTACAGGAAATGGGTTTCCATGGCCGAGCAGCTACACACAAGCCTAACATCAACAAGATTAACGCCAAGAGTTGGAGTGGTGTAAAGCATGGCACCAGTGGACTCTTGAGCAGTGGAACCGCTTTCTCTGAAGTGATGAATTACGCTTCACTGTCTGGTAGTCCGATGGACGAGTCTGGGTGTGGAGGAGCCAGGTGAACACTATCTGCCTGACTGTGTTGTGCCAACTGTGAAGTTTGGTGGAGGAGGCATAATGCTCTAAGTCAGTTTTTCATGATTCTGGCTGGATCCCCTAGTTCCAGTGAACAGGATTCTGAACGCAGTGGCATATAATGATATTCTCGACAATTCTGTGCTTCCAACTTTATGGCAACAGTATGGTTTCCTGTACCAACACGACACTGCCCCGTCCACAAAGCAAGGACCTTGAGGGAATGGTTTGATGTGATGGCTGTGGAAGAACTTGACTGACCTCAACCCCATACAACCCTATGGGATGAATTGGAACGTCGACTGTGGGCCAGACTGAACCACCCGACATCAGTGACTGGCCTCACTAATGCTCTAGTTGCAGAATGGCAGTCCCCGCAGCAACCTACCAAATGCTAGTGAAAATCCTTCTCCACAGAGTTGAGGCTATGATTGCAGCACAGGGTGGACCAACGCAACATTAATTCCTTTCCTATTACCGCGAGATTGCGGATGAGCGAGTGTCTAGATGCTTTTTATTTTAGTATAAATTACTATTGATTAAAATTCGACCGGTCACCCTGAAACTGGTCAATGTTTAATTTTAGAGTCAATGCTAAATTTTAAAAATTTCAGTAATAATTTAATATAGTTATAAAATATAAACTAATTTATTTTATATGCACTAACTGATTTGTTCCTTAACACTAGGGAGTGAGAAAACACGAATTTTTCATTTTATGGGATAAATGAGAAATTTGTTTTGCGTTGCATAGGGCTAATAATATATTACTACACTGGTGTTCAGGAAAATCAGAACACCGAGAAAGTATATAGTGTCCGTGACTTATATAGGGTATGTTTAGCACCTACTTACTACTGAAGAATTGATTAGTTTCAAGGTCATCGGCGCAGTCGTGTTGACCACAGGCCAATGAAAGCATTCTAGAAAGGGTGCGACTGGACCTTTCCTGCAGGTATTTAAAGGAGCTGTAGCTACGTTCAGTTTATCAGTTCTTGTGCATGTTTTGTTGATATGCCACCCAGCCCACTGTGAGTCCATATCTGCAAGTGAGTGAATTCCACAGAGGTCGTGTTGTTGTCATAAGAGGGAAGGCGATCTTTCGTATGGATAAAATATGTCTCGTGTGAGGTGTAGTGCATCTTTTGTGCATCAAATATGTGAAGGTTCGAAGATGGGCAACGAACACCTCGGGAAGGTCTTGGACCTAGTCCACGAAATAACCCCACAGGAAGGTCGCCATCTTCAGAGGCTAGCTAAAACAGATCCTTCTGTCCTATCTATGGCCTTGGCTCAACAGTGGAGGTTAATAACACATCTTCCAATGTCAGAAGTACCAGTTCGACGCCGTTTATTGCAATTCAGATTACACGCCCACTGTCCATTGCTAAGACTGCATCTGCCACCCATACAAAGCAGCCAGACTACAGTGCTGCATTGAGCGACGGCAGTGGCCTGAGGAATGATATAACGCCGTCTTTCCCTGGTGACTCCTGCTTCTCTCTGTTCGAATCCGATGTCAGAATCTTCATCCACTGACAGGTTAGTGAGAGGCACCGAGAGGACTCTATTCAGAAGAGGCATACAGCACCAACACGTAGGATTATGGTGTAGGGTGCGATCAGTTCTGAAAGCAAATCTGCCCTAGTACAGATCTGCTCCACCATTAACAGTGGACATTTTACACAATAGCTCTCGCTTACTTATAGACTGTCCCGCACACCATATTTCAGCAGGACAATGCAAGACCCCATGCAACAGCTACCACTACTGATTACTTGAAGCGTAACAATGTCCATATTCTTCCGTGGCCCACTAGATCCTCTGATTTGTCACCCACCGAAATTGAATGGGATATGGTCAAATGGAGGTTGCGGCAATACTAGCACATCCTGGAAAATGTTGACGAACTTTGAGCGACTGTACATAGTGCTTAGATGGCTCTTCCACAATCCAGCATCAAACATTTGTTTGACTCCATGTCTCGCTATGTACAGCAGGTCATACGAGCAAGGGGAGAACAGAGTCATTATTAAATAATTCAGTATGTAACTCTCCATTTGCCTCCACATTATAATCATTTATTACTACATAAAACTACACTGAATCCCCAAATATGAGCGTGATCTCATTCTTGGTGTTCTGATTTTCATGAGCACCAATGTATTTGTATTTACATTTTCCAATCACCGATTAGTACGAATTAGTACTATTAAAGAGTTCAAATTTTGGAAAATGAAAAACTTCCTTTTTTTTTCGAACGAGTATTCCCTTTTCGCCAGAAGTGATATGCCATTCTTTGAATTACTTTTTTGGGTACATATATATAAAGGTACATAGTTTTATTACTTTATGTCGTTCAATTGCTTTTGAAGGCTACACTTTTGAGCAAGTGTCTGAGTTTAATTATCTTGGGAGCTATGTAACAGATAAATAAGATAAACAAAAGAATAAGAATTGCTGCTGGGACTTTTAAGAATCTATGGAGAGGGGGTAGAAATAGGCTTACACACCTAAAAACAAAAATTAGGTTGTATTATACGTAGTTTGTTTATTTCTAGGGTTAGTTATGGTTCTAGGGTTAGTTATAGTACTTCATCTAAAGTTAACCTTGAAATCTATGTAAACAAGATAACAGAAATCTTGACACTTTTGATTCTAGATACTTACACAGTATCTTGGTCATGAGGTGGCTCAACTTTGTAACTAATGATGTGGTTAGGCAAAGGAGTCGGCAACTTCCTTTAAGCAGCATATTGCGCAGAGAGAAACTTCGTTGGTTGGGCCATGTTGCCGTATGAAAAATTATAGATTGGCGAATGTGCCATCAATTTTGCCATTGGCAATATGAACAGTGTGCCTAAAGGCCTCAGAAAGAAGGGTAGACCTAGGATGCGGTGGGTAGACAATGTCCCCCCCCCCCCGCCTTCCTTTCTTTCCATCAAAAGAGGCTAAAATTGTAAAGGATTGTTCCACTCACATATGAACTAGCTAGCACGTATAGAGTTCTGAACATCATTGCTTACAGCATCATCCTTGACAGCCTATCGTAATTGTCATTTCCCTGCCTACATTCCAAGTGTGTAAGCGTCTTGCTTTGCAGCCATTCCTTGCTTTGTTGTTCCGTGTCGGACTGGCTATTTGTTTCTTCTTATTTGAACTACTTCGATCATACATTTTGATATGTCTGGGGACTGTATTCGTCATCGTGGAGTAAAACTTTTATACAAAGCTTAACTTCACGCTAACATTAGTAGTTTCAAGACAGAATAGCGATTCCCCACTACTGCTTTCCCCCTATGACGTCACCGGTCACACACCTTATTAATATTTATAACTAATAATTCATAATTCATAGCTGATAACTAATTAATACTTAATTAATCCTCCTTTATTAAAAATTCCTCCTTATTCCTTCCTTATTAAAAACACGTGGCGCCATCTAGCGTAATTTATCCCATTTTTGACTCCCCCTCATTAAAAAAAAACCTTATCAAAAGTTCCTTCCCCCTTTATTACATAGCTGTGGTGCCCTCTAGTGTGTATGATGAGTACTGTTTTTAGAAAAAGCCTTCAATTTTAGTCATAATTTTTGACTCCCCTCATTACAAAACCCCTTATCAAAAGTTCCACTCCCTTTATTAAAATCACCCTCGCCGATCACAAACTCCCGTCCCTTGGTTTCTATCCTCATCTGAAATTTTCCAAGTCCACTAAACTTTTTTTGGTGGCAACGATCAGAATGGCTGATGCAATCCTCTAAATAATTACAAAACTAAACTTTCGGTGGCAACGATCTGAATGGCTGATGCAATCCTCAAAAATAATTACAAGGTCCCATATTTTGCGAATTTGACCTTCACTAGAATAAGGACTATCCTGCAGTAACTATTTTAAAAGACTGTCCCGCAAAAATTGAAAAAATGCTATTGGGTAAAAATAAAAAAAATATAAATGAAAACGGCGAAAAAATCTGATTTAAAAACAAATTATTCATAATTATGAAAAATATTGAGGGGTAATATGGTCTGGTGACCTGTATGGGCGACATAAAAGACTCGCTTTAGAACACGCAACAGGCATGCAGAACCTCACCCCCGGACCACGTTTTACAGACAGATGGTTTTACAATCTGAAAAGTGCTGCGAAATTAAAAAATATTATTCCAAACGGGGAATCAAAGGGTTTTATTGATGGATGAATCTTGGATCACCCCTGTGCTGTCAACCCCTTTGCATCCGTGTCAGGCGCGATGTCTTACAACATGAAAACCCACTGGCACTCTTGATCGTAGTTTTCGGACTCGAAAATTTTCCTAGTCCAAAGACGGTTGCCAGCCCCGCTAACTAAACCCATATTGTCTACCTCATTTCCATCTCCTTTCGTTTCAGGCCATCACAGGATATGGAAACAATGTTTTCCATCCTCTTATCGAAACATCCCATTTATGATAGGTCACTTATTTGTTTCAATGTACCCCATCGGAAGAAGACAAGCCAATTTGAAACTACGCACACCTAAACCTCCAAGAATTGAGCTTCTCTTATTTAGTCTCCATAGGGTTGAAGGATGTTGCCATCAGATATCTGTGTTTCAGCGTCAGGACCTGTTTTGGAAAGAGGTTTTACGTTAAATCTGCCATGTCTCAATTAATTACTCTCCGTAAGTGTATCCATTACACGACATGGTTTTATTCCTAATACTTATTACCGCTGTAGCCTCAGTAATAGTCGATAACAATTTCTTCCTCCAAAGAAAAATCAGCTATGGGAGTAATCATTTTTTAAAAATCTACAAACACTCTCACAGTTTTTAAAAATCGTCTCTTCCACCGTTTACCGGTGGAAGACGCTGATGAAGACGCTGATGAAATTTGCGTTACAGCGTTAGTTACACACTTTACAAAGTCAGTTGTTTTCATCGGGTAAATTCTGCAAAGAAACACGGCAGAATGCTAAAGATAGAAATCATATGTTTCTGCCTGCATAAAAAAGTTTAGTTCCAACATGAGTTAACGGAGTAAGGGACATTAACAAATACACTAATCTACTATAAAAAATAATACATAAGTCTCACTCGATCGTACCCTTTCAACTTACCTGAGTTAATTCTTCAACGATTATATCTATGGAACAAACTACTTCGATTCGGCTACATAAAAATCCGCCAAACTATGCTCTGACATATATATTTTGATCGAACCTCAGTAACAGAATTCTGCACTTTTGTCACAAAAAAATCGATGTTCTCACGTAGAGCATACTAAGTGATAGAGAAATACCTTTACAAACTACGAGCTTGAAAAATCCCAGTAATGCTCTTCTTAAAAATAGGAAAATTCCCTACACTCCTACTTCTCAACATCGCCTCTATTACAAGTACCAAAAGCTTCTGCTATTATTCTCGCTTATCTGAAAGAAATGATAAGCGCTTGCAGCAACAGGCAACCGGTGGTAAAGGTCACGGATCAACTCACGCACTGACCTATGAAAAGCAGATAAGCCGGAGGCAGGTCTAATTCCTTGTGAGAACCGCTCCATGCTTTATCTTCCTCGAGGATGCCCTAATGAGAAAGTTAAATAATTACTGTTAGATGTCGAAATGCACCAATTCAAAATAAGGAATTCTTCTGCCGTCTCAAGAGATGCACTTAAAAATTCAAAGTTCCAAGGGAGAATGCTGTGTATTTTTTCCATATTATTGGGAATGCAATTAATCATTTTATTTTTGCCCATTCCTTGTAGATGGCTGTCCTTTAGGTTATGAAATATAACTGAAATCTTATTTGGGAGCTTAAAATTGAGATTACCCACATTATGACTGGCTCCTCGGAGAAGCGCTAGGGAAGAAGACTATAGCCATGCAATGAAACTCATTCAACATAAAAAACCTAGGCCAATATCACGACCTGAAGACTGACGTGATCCTCTTAGCTGATGTGCTTGAGAAATCCCAGTCAGTCCCAGTCATGTTTGCACAGCCATCTTCATGCCTGAAGATGACAAATATTAAACTAGAGTTGATAACCTACAATTTAGCTTTTCCTGGAAAAAGGCATACGGGGGGGGGGGGAGGAATTTCAGTGATATGCAAACAGCAAGCATTTAGAATGAAAAACTAATTGCAAGTTTGCTTCACTGCCATACAATTTTAGAGATAAACTCATTATATAGCTTAATCTTCAGATGCATGTTACTCAATATCTATTCTTTGCATTTTCTCATACATCTTGCAAGATAATTAAAGTAACTTGCTCAAAAGAACACAATCACTGTTCATCTTCCCTATGTGTATATTTACATTCATAGCACGATTTGCCGAAAAAGGTAAAATCGCAAGCATCATCTGAGTCAGATTATTGTTTTTTCCATATATCTGCTAATTCTTTATGTTTAAAATCTCACAATAGCCTGTAATGGACACTATTCAGTACTTTACCCACGATACAGAATCACCATGTGACAAGGTCGTTTAATCAAATTACATGCATAAACGAAAATTAGAAAAACAACGAAATGGTTGGTAAATTCAATGAGAATCACTAAAATGTAAAGATTGTCGGAATACCTGTAAACGCGCACACATTTCAGGGGATAGGTGAATATTTTCACAATTCTTTGGAAGTGGAAGACACAATAACTGTAAAATCAAACATAGTGTACTGGAGACGATAGAATACCTTCAACATATGCTGGAATGGATGACAGAAATAACGGTAAAATCAACAAAGTACATGGGAATAGATCAGTAAATATCTACTAATATATGGATCAGACAACACAATATCTGTAAAACATACTGTGACCAGAGAGAAAAAAGTGTAAAAATGCAGTGGGATGGCTGTAAAAATCGTTTCGAAACAACAAATTACAGCGCAAATACTGTAAGATAGAAAAAACGACTATTAACAAGTGCCTTGTAGTGTGTAAAATAAGTGAACCTAAGGAGTAATTGATAAAAGTCCTCTATAGGGGAAGGAATAACTGATAAAAGTCCTCTGTAGGGGAAGGAGTAACTGATAAAAGTCACTCTATAGGGGAATGATTAATACAGGAAAATCATAAAATATTAAGGTATAGTAAATCACGGTCCTCTGCATACATTATTATATACAGATGGATGAATGTCACAAAATACTTTGCATATAGAAAACATCAATAAAGAACCACAGAAATGATTGAAAGATACTAGTGTTTGGAAATTTAAAATCTGAAATAATACTGTCTATAAAGAGAACAGCATTACCCCAGTAAAGTAGTACTAATTACTCCTCGTTTCTGAAGGAGAGGGCACCCAGAATCGTATCGGCTACACTTAACTATGGATATTCAAACTTAAACCGACTTTCGAACCTAACACATACAGCACTAAGTCTTTCATCGGTTCGTCTCAAAACAGCCCGACAGAGGGTGCCCTGTACCAGCTTGAAAGGCAGCAAAGAGAATGCAATTAACAATAGTTTAACCACAAGTATTCATTTTTAAGTATTAGGGTGTTAATTTTTTACAACAACGTTCATTTCTAGTGAAGAGGGAACATTCACTTTTTGTGCAAGCATGTGAATATTACATTTCAGTTGTATGTGAATCAAATATTCACTTTTCTGAACATGGATGAAATCGCTCCAATGGAGGGAACTACAGTGAAATCCTCACACAGACAAGGCACTCATGTTAGAAATAGGTGATAAATCCTCCAGTTCGAGATCAATAGCTGAAGGTCGGCCAGAAGGTTGAGGGGAGGAGACTGAGGTAGAAGGGTTGGACCGGTAGTGGGCAGCGATGCTATTTATTGGTGAATTACCAGTATCAGTGCTGGCAGAGTTGTAAGAGCTGGTACAAGGTGAAGGCAAACTGGTTCAAACATGTATCGTGTCTGCTTCTTCATATCTATATACTATTCTTTCGAGCACAAATGTTAAAATATTTGAAAGGAAGATGATACATGCAACAGTCAAGGTTCAAGGTGCTGTAAATATTGTGAAATTAGCCTCCAGAGAAGGGGCTCCCTACACCAGTCAGAATGGAAAAGTGAGATAGCTGATGCAGAAGAATCTGCCTCTCAGCAATCTCTCGGGGAAAAAAAGGCCCTCTTCAGGACAATGTAGAAAAGGAGGTCCTTTTCAGGACAATGTAAAAGTACTGAACATTACACCTTGCAGAGGAGGCCAATGTTCAGAAAGAAGTCAGTGACAATACGGAAGCATGCATGTTGCAGCTTTGCACTGTAGTTGTTGCCGAGGAGGGAGGTGATGGAGTAGTCAGTGGTTCCTATAGCATTAAGCACCCGGAAAAAAGTATCTCTTTCGACATTGTAATGGGAGCAGTTGAGCAGAATGTGGGATTGTCTCAGGTGTGCCACAAGTAGCACAGTCTGAACTGTAAACTCTGCCAAGAGTGTGCAGCGTAGAGTTGCTGTAGATGACACCAACTCGGAGAAGATGAAGGAGGGTCTCCTCAGATCTGAGGAGATTACCGAGGTTAGGAGCAGGGAGAGAAGGTTCAACCAGGTACCTGAATGAGGAACACCTGCTGTCCTTCTGCCACTGAGCAAGACGGAACTGGCTCACCAGTTGTGAGACAGAACTCTTGCAGTTGCTGAGAGAGAGAGGGTAATTAGTTACACACCTCTGACTCTCCAGTGCCTCCTTTGCGGTGTGATCAGCGAGCTCATTTCCAGGTATCCCTACGTGGGAAGGGATCCACTGGAAATGGATCATGATTCCAGCAGAAGTGACCATCGAGCAAGTCTCCATGATCTTCTGGATGAAGAAGGGGTCGCTTCTGGAGAGCTTCCAAGGCTGACTTGCTGTCACAGAGGATGACAAAGTTGCCACTCTCAAGGCTGAGGATGAAAAGTGCAGCCTCAAGAATAGCATGAAGCTCTGCACAGGTGGAGGAGGTTAGATGCGGGAGACGGAAACCTCTGGCAATGCCAGTATTGGGGACGACAATGGCAGAGGCAGCACGTTGCCTCTCCCAGTCCACAGATCCATCAGTGTAGACCTCAGTACATCTCTCACATTGTGCATTGACATAGGAGGTGGAGAGAAGTCTGATGGCCAATGGATCAGAGTAACTCTTCCAACCAAAAGAAGGGATAGTGACATTGATCAGTATCAGTCCCTGCCAGTTCGTGCATCTGGAGCTGGCAGGAAGGATTTGGTCATAGAGGTCCTTGGTGGACAGGGCGATGGCAGAGTGAGGCCTGTCATGCAACTTCCTGAGAAGCTCATGGTTAGTGTGCAGGGAATGGAGCCTCGAGAGATGACACAGTATATCTCTCTTCCAGTGCAGGTGGAAAGGCATGTCATCAGCCTCTGCAATGACAGACGTGTTAGGTGTGTTAGGGCAGAGTCCGAGGCAGAGGCACAGAGATATAGCGGGGACAGTTGCCAACTGAATCAGAGTGCCAACTGAATCATGCGTATCAGAGAGGCATTGCACAGAAGGTGACCACTGTAGTTGATGCGGGAGAAGATCAAGTGCCGGTAAAAGACCAGGAGGGTCTTGCAGGACAGTATATTTCTCTGTGCAATGGCAGCTGTCTTAAGATGCTGGATGTGAGGCCCCCAGCTCAGCCTGTTGTCCAGGCCCACACCAAGGAACTTATGCTGATGGACAGCCTTGATGTGATCTGGCCCAAGCAAGAGGTCAGGGAAGGTGGGTGGATGATGTCTCCTCGTGAAAACCATGGCCACAGTCTTATCAGTGGAAAGAGTGAGGCTTAGGTTGTCGAAGAACTTGACGACGGTGTCCACAGCTCTTTTCATCACGAGCTGAGCAATATTGGAGAACATCTTTCTCTGTAGTAAACTTATCTGTTTAGTGACTTTTCGATGAGATTTGGAAATTCCTAATAGAGCTATAATGCCAGTCTGTTGAGGTTTGTAAACTGTTAGCTTCTTTTGTAACGAGCAACTGAAAGATAACATGTTTATTCTTGAACACACGGTTCATAGAAACATGAAAGCATATACACACAAACATATGCACACACACATGTACACACATCCAATTCACAAAAACAAACACATTCGCAGAAACAAACATGAAAACATATACACACAAACATATGCACACGCACGTAATGCATGCACATACACGCAACGCACGCACACACAAACATACAATTAACACATGTACAGAGATGAAACATGAAACAAGTATGTGACAAAATAGATATGAAGAAAAATCGCATTCATGTGTACATAGAGACATACACTTAGAAAGACATCCGTTGAATATGTATAATGCCATTCATCTCTTGATTTGAACTTCAATACTCATATTTCAGTAGGAGTAATATTTTTCAACACGCCTGTCTTACGTTACGTTTTCTGTCAGATGCCTCGTAAAAGAAAATGGTTTGAAATACATGAATATAATAAAAAATTAATGTTATGGACAGTGATTTTTCTAGTACTGTTCATAGATTTCCCGTTACCAGTAAAGACGTATTTGTGTTTTAGTTTTCAGGATTCCTATACCCGATAGATGGCGCTGGTTAAATGCCCAAAATCGACTGTTGCATGTATCATCTTCCTTTCAAATATTTTAACATTTGTGCTCGAAAGAATAGTATATACTAATGAAGAAGCAGACATGACATATGTTTGAACCGGTTTGCCTTCACCTTGTACCAGCTCTTACAACTCTGCCAGCACTGATACTGGTAATTCACCAATAAATAGCATCGCTGCCCACTACCGGTCCAACCCTTCTACCTCAGTCTCCTCCCCTCAACCTTCTGGCCAACCTTCAGCTATTGATCTCGAACTGTAGGTTTTATCACATATTTCCAACGTGAGTGCCTTGCCTGTGTGAGGATTTCACTGTAGTTCCCTCCATTGGAGCGATTTCACCCATGTTCAGAAAAGTGAATATTTGATTCACATACAACTGAAATGTAATATTCACATGCTTGCACAAAAAGTGAATGTTCCCTCTTCCCTAGAAATGAACGTTGTTGTAAAAAATTAACACCCTAATGCTTAAAAATGAATACTTGTGGTTAAACTATTGTTAATTGCATTCTCTTTGCTGCCTTTCAAGCTGGTACAGGGCACCCTCTGTCGGGCTGTTTTGAGAGGAACCGATGAAAGACTTAGCGCTGTATGTGTTAGGTTCGGAAGTCGGTTTGAATATCCATAGTTAAGTGTAGCCGATACGATTCTGGGTGCCCTCTCCTTCAGAAACGAGGAGTAATTAGTACTACTTTACTGGGGTAATGCTGTTCTCTTTTTTAGACAGTATTATTTCAGATTTTAAATTTCCAAAAACTAGTGTCTTTCAATCATTTATGTGGTTCTTTACTGATGTTTTCTATATGCAAAGTATTTTGTGATATTCATCCATCCGTATATAATAATGTACGCAGTGGACCATGATTTACTATACCTTAATATTTTATGATTTTCTTGTATTACTCATTCCGCTATAGAGTGACTTTTATAAGTTACTCCTTAGGTTCACTTATTTTACACACTAGATGGCGCTTGTTAATAGTCGTTTTTTTCTATCTTACAGTATTTGTGCTGTAATTTGCTGTTTTGAAACGATTTTTACAGCCATCCCGCTGCATTTTAACACTTTTTTTTCTCTCTGGTCACAGTATGTTTTGCAGATATTGTGCTGTCTGATCCATACATTAGTAGATATTTACTGATCTATTCCCATGTACTTTGTTGTTGATTTTACCGTTATTTCTGTCATCCATTCCAGCATATGTTCAAGGTATTCTATCGTCTCCAGTACACTATGTTTGATTTTACAGTTATTGTGTCTTCCACTTCCAAAGAATTGTGAAAATATTCACCTATCCACTCAAATGTGTGCGCATTTACAAGTACTCCAAGATCCATTTCATTGTAATTTAGTGTTTTACAACCAATCCTACCAACCACTACAATGTGTGCTAATTTACGGATATTCCAACACTCTTTACATTTTAGTGATTCTCATTGAATTTACCAACCATTTCGTTGTCTTTCTAATTTTCGTTTATGCATGTAATTTGATTAAACGACCTTGTCACATGGTGATTCTGTATCGTGGGTAAAGTACTGAATAGTGCCCATTACAGGCTATTGTGAGATTTTAAACGTAAAGAATTAGCAGATATATGGAAAAAACAATAATCTGACTCAGATGATGCTTGCGATTTTACCTTTTTCGGCAAATCGTGCTATGAATGTAAATATACACATAGGGAAGATGAACAGTGATTGTGTTCTTTTGAGCAAGTTACTTTAATTATCTTGCAAGATGTATGAGAAAATGCAAAGAATAGATATTGAGTAACATGCATCTGAAGATTAAGCTATATAATGAGTTTATCTCTAAAATTGTATGGCAGTGAAGCAAACTTGCAATTAGTTTTTCATTCTAAATGCTTGCTGTTTGCATATCAATGAAATTCCTCCCCCCACCGTATGCCTTTTTCCAGGAAAAGCTACATTGTAGGTTATCAACTCTAGTTTAGTATTTGTCATCTTCAGGCATGAAGATGGCTGTGCAAACATGACTGGGATCAATTTCATAGTATCTGACACAAAGTTTTCTCAAGCACATCAGCTAAGAGGATCAAGTCGGTCTTCAGGTCGTGATATTGGCCTAGGTTTTTTTATGTCGAATGAGTTTCATTGCATGGCTATAGTCTTCTTCCCTAGCGCTTCTCCGAGGAGCCAGTCATAATGTGGGTAATCTCAATTTTAAGCTCCCAAATACGATTTCAGTTATATTTCATAACCTAAAGGACAGCCATCTACAAGGGATGGGCAAAAATAAGATGATTAATTGCATTCCCAATAATATGGAAAAATACACAGCATTCTCCCTTGGAATTTTGAATTTTTAAGTGCATCTCTTGAGACGGCAGAAGAATTCCTTATTTTGAATTGGTGCATTTCGACATCTAACAGTAATTATTTAACTTTCTCATTAGGGCATCCTCGAGGAAGATAAAGCATGGAGCGGTTCTCACAAGGAATTAGACCTGCTTCCGGCTTATCTGCTTTCCATAGGTCAGTGCGTTAGTTGACCCGTGACCTTTACCACCGGTTGCCTGTTGCTGCAAGCGCATATCATTTCTTTCAGATAAGCGAGAATAATAGCAGAAGCTTTTGGTACTTGTAATAGAGGTGATGTTGAGAAGTAGGAGTGTAGGGAATTTTCCTATTTTTAAGAAGAGCATTACTGGGATTTTTCATGCTCGTAGTTTGTAAAGGTATTTTTCTGTCACTTAGTATGCTCTACGTGAGAAGATAGCAAAAATAAGATGCTATTCTGCACCTTTGTCACAAACAAACGTTTGTGACAAAAACGTTTCTGTCTCTGTTATCCTTACTAGCATTTTGAAAAAGGGACATGGCCCCCTTTTCAAAAGTTGTACGTTTACTGATATTTACAATTGGTCAGACCACAAAGCAAAACTTGAAGTCGTATTTGTTGTTTGAAACCTGCTAAATTTTGCTAAAATACCCAGAGTTCCATCTTCCTTCAGTTTTAATGTGAATTCGGAATTAATTTGAATTTAATATGAATTAATTGAATTTTCACTCTTTGCGTGTTTTATTTTTTACTATTTAGGGCTAGTATTGGAAGTTAAGTATTTTTTCAAATATGCATTTTTTACCTTGTTTCAACTAAATCTGTGATTCATGTGTCATGGGTTCATGTAAATGTTTGTCATTGCAAAGGATGATGAAGAGATTATTCAGATGAAGAGAAATCGACTCGGATGAACTCACGGTGAAAAGAAATCGAAACTGCAAAAATCAAATTCATGCAATTAAGAAGATCGTGGGGATCATTGAAAAGGAAGAATGTAACCTACTTGTTCCAATTCACCTGTGGAGGATTCTTTCGCTTATCGATAGGAGTTCGATTGCCCGCATGAGAATATCGTCCGCTTTTGAAGGCAGATCACCTGAAACTTTTCACCTATCTCTCTCTTATTTTTTTTGCTGATCATTTGTCGCTGGGTGGATTCGATTGTTTTACCTCTGAGCGTCACGTTTGTGACACATAATGGACTAAATGATCAGGTAATAAGGATCCTGAGGGCTCAGAAAAGGTTAAGAATGGGATTCCACTGAATTACTGATAGGAGACAGACGTTTCCCGTCAAGGAATCCAGCTTAATCTTTAACGTGCACAGAGTATGGTTCTACTGCGTACAGGAGATGTCTGCATATATAAGATTTAAAGAGCTTAATGTCGGTTTGTCTGCTTCTCAAAACTGTTCTTCCACCATATCTTTCGTATGCGAGGGTAGAACGTAACGAATCATATGTCAAATAAAAGTTTTTGACATGGAGGGGGGAGTCACAGGCTATAAAAAATACCCCCAAGGTTTCTTCCTCTCAAAAAAAGAAGAATGGAAAACCATTATTCCACTATATGTTCCAAACGCGATGGCTGTTACCAAACGAGTTGTCTCAAATGATAGTTTGGGAAGTAGGAAACATCAAAATTTATAATAAACGTACTCCATACTTTCTCAAATGCCATTACAACCTTGGCTCAAAAATACGAAAAAGTGTGAACAGTTGTTTTATTACATTTTTTAACGTAAGGGCCAATGGTGACAAATGAAAGCTTGTGAACTGGGGACTGTCCTACGCTACTTCAAGTTTTGCCTATAACCTATACATCCCCAAAAGAAAGAGGAGGGAAATTTAAAGGCGATCAATCACAAAGTCATATGTTAAATGAAAGCTTCTGATGTCGATAATATCATGGGATACCTTAAAATAGAACCCTTTGCCATCCTCCACAAAACAGGGGAGGAAAATTTAACGGATGTAGATCTTTATGAGTAGTATGGGAAATGAGAGTTTAACACTGCAAAGGAGCATAGGGAATGTAGCAATCTTCTCATCTGAGGAAGAGGGGAGATAGATGTTTGTAGAGAGAAAATTCCCTGCGAAATTGTCATTAAAAAACAAAAGAATTAAATTTAAAACAAAATATTTTCCTAAATGCGCCTTAAGAGTAAAAAAAACATACCAATGATTAAATCACACACTAAATTAATATTTTTATAATCAAGATAGAGTTAGTTTTTACCGTTTAGTGCTCTTATACGAAGATAGGTATTGTTACAAAATTTTTTAATTCTCAAGTGCTGATTAATCTGATTCAGAACATTTGAAAATCTTGCAGAAGAGTGTAATTTTCTTTTTAGGTTCTTGTAAGAGTAAGTTAGAATAACGAGTTCCAAAGTAGCGAAAAATAAAGGTTGAGCAAGTTTTTTACAATCAAGAGGAACTTTAGAGTTCTCTTTAGAAAACTCAAATGGCAGAATATGACTAAGACATTAATTAGCTTATATTGGTTTCTCATGTGCCTATAAACATACGCACGTGGATCTGTCCCTTGTATTTGTTCATCCAGGGCCGACCCTTGGCAGTACAGATCAGTCACTTCCTAAGAAATGCACGTTCGTAAAACAGAACTACTCAAAAAACTTTTTTGAGGAAAATGCTTCAACGTATCGAAAATAAAACAAGCAGGTTTGTTTTTTATTTTAATGCTATAATCTCTTATTATTTTTCAATTAATATTCTGTGCGTATCTTATTCAATTGTTTAAAAGAGGTAGCATTCTATCTCTCATATAATACCGTATTTGCCGGCGTATAGGACGCACTTTTTTCCCCTCAAAATACGCCTAAAATATGGGGTGCGTCTTATGCGCCGGTAATCAAAATTATGAGTTGAAATTTCAGTCTAAAACTTTTGGTTTATATCAATATACATATATAAGTAATCTTTTGCATTTTGTCCTTTTGTGAAAGAGTGGTTTCAAATAAATCGTTTCCATATTTTTTTTTGTTCTGTAAAAATAATAAGTTGCGTGATGTATTTTATGTTTCACTATTGATAGAGGGAGCATTCCAGTAAAATAGAGTTCAGATCCACTGACACCTCAAGGTTACGATTCACCCTATGTGCGCATGTGTGATCACATTTCACTGGCATATTTTTTCGAAAAGCGCGAGCATGGAAACAGGGCAGCAGAGAGGAATTTCGGATCACCGCCAACAGAAAAGATGATAAGAACTTGGAGAAGACAGGAAGAAGACCTAAAAAAAGCTATGCGTAGTAAACCTAATCTGCGACATGGAATTGCAAAATGGCCGGAACTAGAAGAAGAATTAAAAACTTGATTATTAGTCCACCGAAGCTCGGGATTTTCAGTTTCCACAAAAATGACTATTCAACAAGCAAGAGTGATAGTTACTAACAGAGGCATCGCTGATTTTACAGGATCGACGTCATGGTGTTCTAGATTCATGAAGAGAAATGACTTACGTATGCGGACTAAAACAAAAATAGCATGAAAGATGCCAACAGAATATGAAGACAAGATTATCGAGTTTCATAAAATTGTCAATAATGCATGAAAAAGTGGAAATTTTGAACTTTCACAAATAGGAAACATGGATGAGGTCCCACTGACGTTCGATGTACCCTCAAACAAAACAGTAGATTCCAAAGGTGCAAGAAGTGTTATTGTTAAAACTTGTGGACATGAGAAAACGCACTACACAGTCGTGTTGTCTTGTTGTGCCAATGGAACAAAATTGCCGCCTCTTTTGATTTTCAAAAGGAAAACCTTGCCCAAGGAAAAACTGTCTAAAGGTGTGTTTGCGCACGTTCATCCTAAGGGCTGGATGGATGAAGGGGGGGATGAAGTTGTGGATAGACAATGTGTGGTCTAGGCGTCCTAGTGGACTGTTAAAGAAACCTGCCTTGTTAGTATGGGATCAGTTTCGGAGTCATAGAACAGAAGCTGTAAAAAATAAAATCAACCAATTGAAAACTCAGTTAGCTGTAGTTCCAGGTGGACTAACGAGCCAGCTTCAACCTTTAGATGTCTGCATTAATAAACCATTTAAAGGATTCATGAAGGAGAAATGGAACAGTTGAATACAGTCTACAGATTTTGAAGTGACACCATCAGGAAGAAGGAAGAGACCTAGCATTTTGCAGATTTGTGAATGGGTCAAAACTTCATGGAATGCTTGAAACATGAGACAGTTGTAAAGACATTTAAGAAATGTGGTATTAGTAACTCACTTGATGGCACAGAGGATGATTTGTTATACGAAGACTCAGTTTCTGAAAAAGAGGCTTCAAGTGGTTTTTCATTTAGTTCTGGAGATGAAATTCTGGGTTTTGAGGATGAACATTAAAAGGTACCTATCTACAATGTTCCCTAGTTACATTTTTTTATACATAAATAACACTAAAATGAGTACAGTAAATCTTTATGGAAATTCATGAAACAATGTGGAAAATGTTATTTCCCTTAAAAATGTGTCTAAAAAAGGGGGTGCGTCTTATACGCCGGTGCGTCCTGTACGCCAGCAAATACGGTAATCTTGAAATGGCCCAATATAATCTAGTTAGTTCAATGCTCTACCACTTGGCATTTGCATCTAATAGACATTGTTCAGAGTGTCGTTAAGTCTTTACATGTGACAAGTACATTTGTATTCTTCAATTCCTTAGATAAACTTCTGAGTATAATTTTGTTGTCTCTAGCGTTAGAGAGCCATATGCATACTCGCACCAGTGTACAAGAAAGCCATTTGCTAAAATTCGTGATGTTTAAGCCTGTTGAAACGTCCAACTCCACACTTATTATTTGTTCGTTCTTTGAAGCTTTCATTGCTCTGATGGCATATTCTAATGTTCGGTACTAGTGAATTTTTCGAAAAATCTCTTCTGCATCTTTTTTGGTCATGATACACTAATTCGAACAACGGAGTGAACATGGTTTCTTTCTAACTAGCAGCACCTGTGTGACATTGGAATGACATCATCATGGGGGAAGCTACGGAGAATAGCCGCACAAAATGCGTTTAGTATCTCCAATATCCCATGGCAGAGTGGTTAGCGCGCTTAGCTACTGATCTAAGGGACCTGGGTTCGAGCCCCGGGTAAGGCATGGCTGTTTGTGTCGTTTTTCTGCTGAGGTCCTGCCATCCTCTCAGACCTTCTACTATGGCATATAAACTGACAGTCTCCTGTCAGACCTCTGTGGCAAGCAGCTGCTTGAGGGGGTATTTATTTTTTTTTAATATCAGTGCCCGATCTCACAGCAATGCTTTAGCAAGAGCTTTAATTTTAATGTAAATGATTTGATTTCATCTCATTGTGGTGCCCCTTTTGCCGAAGAAGGGGAAGACATCTATGCATTGAAAATTTAATATATGTTTTGGGAAACATTGTTTTAAAAGCTTAGGCTTCTTATGTTTTCCCTTTTCACCTATTGTTAAATTGTAAAGTTTTGCTGTAATGTTTACAATAATGTTTAAGTGAATAATCTAATTCATTCGCATAGGAATGGACCCTCGGTTGGCCTTCATCACCTGAAATGCTTTCTTATTAGGACGGCTGTCGGAATTACCTCGAACTGTGGGAAGGGAAAGCTGCTACATTACCCTTTCAGCAGACCCGTTTTACAGGCGGGGGATTTGCTCTCTACTGGTCAGGCGATCAAGCATCATAAACTCCGTTTCTCTACATCGAAGTTCAGAAGTCATTCATTGGGACTATCTAATTACACAGTGTAGGGTCATGCGCGGATGCCCTTGCTTTGATGCATTAAGCTATTTTCGAAATCGATTTGAGCACTAATCCCTCTCAAATTCGCCTCATTCACTGTAGTTCTAACAGCTCACTAAACACTCTGGAATATACTTCATTCACTACCCTTCTAGATGGTCACTACTCACTAGTCTCACTACCTATGCGTTATGTACTTCGCTATCTCATTTACCATACTTTGATCTCCCAGGGGAAGTCCCCGTGCTTCTGCTCGTTCCGAGTCTAACTATTCTCTACAAAAGATCATATCTCTAAAGTCCTTCTATCCCTTGCTAGATATATCACATGTTCCTTTCCCCCTAATTTTCCATGAATGTCTGCTGTGTACAGCGACCATCTGTAGCCGAACTTAAGAATCGTAAATTCGACCCAGAGATTCTGTCTCTGCGCAAGACACTGCTGACATCGGCGTCTGGGAGAACGAGATTTGTCGTTGGTGAATATCAACAGTGGACCAAGTTGTTTAGCTCTACTTCTGCAGCTGGCCATAGGTACGATTTCGTGACGGTGTTTTCCGTGTGAATGAAGTCGCACTTTTGCTATCTGCATTTATTCTTACACTCGACAATTCGGTGTCTGAAGGAAGGGAATAAACTCTAAGGGAATAAATCGGAGTTCTGCTTGTCGTTTGGTCCAGAGGATGCTACTTTTGAGAAGTCGGAGTGTCGTGTTGTTTATCGGGAGGGGTTCTCTCGATGTGAAGAATTGCCATTTGGTGTCATGTACGTTTGGGCTTTCTTCTGCAGCTGTGGATTCCGTGAAGTGAAAATTAATATGGCATCCTATTGTATTGGTAAAAATCTCAATCAAGGGAGAAATAAAAAAAGAATCGTTATGCCTGATGCAAATCAGAGCATAATACTAACCACTCGACCACTGGTTGAGACTCAACAGAATCATCTGAATGTGGATCGTAGAGACTGAATTTGCATTTAGCAAAGGAAAATAAGGAACAAGGATCTGGAGAGTAAGAGGAGAAACAAAGATGCGTAGAGAAAGAGAAGATAAAAGAGGATCTGGAGATGAGAAAAGAAACAGAGCCTCGGATCTTGAGGAGGAGAAAGTTGGGTTGTTTTACCTCTGAGCGGCACTTTTTTGCACACCATGGCTAAATGGCCAGGTCACATGGACCCCGTAGGCTCAGAGAAGGCTGGGGGAGGGGACTCACTGGAACAGCTGTTGGGAGACAGATGGTAGCCTCCCGTCAAGGCCATCCAGCGTGTTCTTTAACGTGCATAGAGTATGGCTCTGCCGCACACGGGGCCACGACTTAACGTCCCATCCGACGGACGGCGGCCTTTCCAAGCCCATCGGTGTCCCCTATTGACCGTGGGCAGGGAATTTTACGGAGATAAATCTCAACGCTGACCCAGCTGGGACTCGAACCTGGGAAATACAGATTACAAGCCTGGCGCGCTACCGACTGAGCCACCCCCACCCCTGGAGGAGAAGGAATCTCAGTCATTATCTTCAATGCCGACTCCGAATAACAAATGTTGAAAACATATTTTACTTGTAGAGTGCTGTTAAAACTGAGTTGTTTTATGGATTAATCATGTTTCATAGAAATTCTAATAAAGTGATTTAAAAATTCGATAATAAGAATAGAGGTAAAGAAACTTCTTGTTATAACGTATGTGATTTTAAAAATTGATTCTCAAAAGCAGGACCAATAGGGTCTGCTTTTGAGGACAGATGGTATCAAAATGTGACGATTCAAATGTGTACAGAGTGACCGCAGTTTTTCTGCAAAAGAATTCGAGATCTAACCAATTAGAGTATTCATTTTTTTAATCAGGCAATGAGTTAAAACGAGGCCGAAAACGCTCTCAAAACTTACTTTACTTGCAAAAACACGACTTTTGAATTCCGCAGCTTGCGTTTTAAATTACTACAGATCAAACGAATTATTCTGCTTTCCTATTCTATGAAGTGAATTGTTATTTCACTCCTCCTCCTTTACCCTACCAGTGAGAGCAGTCAATGCCGAAGATCACGCGCTTTCTCTTTCTTCCAATCTGACTGAGTGTATTCGAATGCAAAAGGCTGAAACAAAAGTGCGAAAACTTAATCATAAGTTCTTACTCGAAAGCGCAACAGCTTCGTTCTTTTCTCGTGCGACACATTTCCATTCTACCGTTTTGACGACCTTCAGCATGTTATCCGATGGGTCTCGTGCCAATCTTCGAGAGCCAAAGAGTTCTGAATATCGTTTCGATTGTGCTCTGACGCCTTAGGATCCCAACTGGAAGTGCGGCCATCTTACGAAGTGTTCGTCTGTTCCTCGTTCTGGCAGAGACCCAAGAGATCAACGTCTGAAGAGCTAAAAGAGAACAAGCAGATTTCTGTTGCAGAAGTAATTAGGGATTTCCTTCAGAGGCTTCGGTTACAAATAAGAGACGTCAAGCAGTGACTGGCTGTGGGGAAAGATCCAACACCAGTCAATTGGTTCACTTTCATTCTGCATGGCTGCCCAGAAACAAAGCTTATCGCATGAATTTAATACTGTCTCGTTTTCAAAACTGAAAGCATACACTTTCTGATATTTTCAGAAAGCCGGTGTAATTAATATAAATTTGAGGTTAAAATCTAGCCACACTGAAAACTGTTTCTTCTACCGCAAAACAAGTTCCTTGCATGTTTGCAATATCGTAAATTTTAAAATGAGATGAAAACATTGGAGAAGTTTTTGGAAAATTCGGTTAGATCTCGTCAAGATTCTGTTAGACCTGTTTCGGTCAGAGGCAAAGCACGAGTTGCTGCTGGAAAAGCAGTGGGTAACACTGAGAGCTCTGACACTATGCAATTGATGCCGCAGGTTTTCATAGATTATAAGTTAATGATCTATCAATATCCTATATATCAATCAATGATCTGTTGGATTGTTTTACCTCTGAGTGGCATTTTTGCACAAAATGGGCTAATGGTCAGGACACAAGGACCTCGAAGACTCAGAGAAGATTGGGGGAAACGGACCTACTGGACAGATGGTAGGCTCCCGTCAAGGCCATCCAGCGCGTTCTTTAACGTGCACAGGATATGGCTCTCCAGCAGAATGGACCACGGCTTTACGTCCCATCCGACGAAGACGTCCTTTCCAAGCTCAACAGTGACCCCTACTGACCGAGGGAGAGCGGGAAGTTTTGCGGAGATAAATATCAACGCTGGCCCAGCTGGGACTCGAATCTGGGAAGTACAGATTACGAACCTGGGGCGCTACCGACTGAGCAACCCCCACCCCAATCTGTGGGCGGTCGTCCATAAATTACTTAAGGGGGGGACCCCACTCTGAGGGTTTAAAAAAATCAATTTTTCTTTTTTTTTTTTTTGCATTTTTCGAAAGTTTATGAAGTGTAGAATATGGTCCTGAAACAGTTTTTCAAAATTCGAACTCCTTACGAAGTTATAGCGACAAATACAAGGTCGTGTCAATCTCGGTAAAAAGGCCGCTAGACCGTACCCTAGTCCTTTCTTTGTTATACTTGATATATTAGATGTGCGTAATCAAAATAATGGTAGGGAACCTTTTTACCATGTAAGCTAGAAACGAAATAAGGACAGCTGTATGGACCAGGAATAGCTGATTAGAGGTATAGTTTGATCATTCTTACTTAATCACAGAGTAAATGTTACTCAAATCTTTAAACGCGTTTTTCTCGAAACAACATTTTTTGAACTGGTAGAGTGCGGATCTCGGGAACCATTTATCCGATTTACATATTTTTTTTAAATGCGTAGAAACGAATTATCTAAAACCTAGCGTAGGAATTTTTTATATTTTAATTATTCGATTTTTAGCGAGCAATTTAGTGCCTTTTTTTTAAGGAAAAAAATCACTTTTATTCCATAATGCCGCCATTTTGTCAATTTTTCGAATTTTGAAAAAATCCTACGCTACACTATAGCCAATGTCTCAAAGTCTGTAAAACTTAATAATTTTGTTTTCAGCTGTTCCTGCGATGTCCGGTGCACTCTACCAAGGTGGCGCGTCTTTCGCGCAGAGGTCAACCAATGAGGAGCCACAGGACGACCATTACAATATTTTTATTTAAAAAAAACTTTTTCTGTACAATAAACATGCCTTAACAACATGCAAAAAGTTTGGAGTCATTGCATTGTTTATTATACCCAAAAAAATTCTCAAAGTTTGACTATTTTTAGAGCGCTCAGGGTGGGGTCCCCCTTTAACACGGTTTTAGCAGAAATGCAACTTCTTGCCTCGTACAGTGCCATAACAAGAGTGAGGCGACGGAGGCACGTGGCTCGAGAGCAAAGCTGGAAGCGGCTACGGTATTTTTAAGAGAAATTTAAATACTTAAAACTTATATATTTTAAACTTTTAATCTGTGATACGTTAGAAGTACCGCAAATTATTCCTAATTAATAAATATATGCAGAATCTAAAATTATATTATATTTAATAATACCTGTCGTGGCCGAGTGGTTAAGGCGACGGACTGGAAATCCGTTGGGATCTTCCCGCACAGGTTCGTATCCTGTCGACTGCGGTGACTTTTTTTTAGCCGTCCCGCGGCCGAGTGGTTAGCGCACTTGGCTGCTGATCAAAGGGACCTGGGTTCGAGCCCCGGATAAGGCATGATCGTTTGTGTCGTTTTTCTGCTGAGGTCTTTTGCCATCCCCTCAGACCTTCTACTATGGCATACAAACTGACAGGCTCCTGTCAGACCTCTGTGGCAAGCAGCTGCTTGAGGGGGTATTTATTTATTATTTATTATTATTTGTGATTTTCTTTTCACGACTTCTATTTCATTGCATAGGTAATTTTTCCTCTTGTTTACATTATATGCTACGTATATGCTCCTACTGTGGCATATAAACTGAAAGACTCCTGTCAGACCTCTGTGGCAAGCAGCTGCTTGAGGGGGTATTTATTTATTATTTATTTATATGCTTACGTATTTTTGTGGTAAACATATGTATCATTGCATAGTTTTATAATTTTCTATCCCAAAATCATTAAGGGGGAGGAGCAAAATTCAGTTTTTGGGAGATCGAAAATATCTATTCTCGACACTGCTCTCTTCTGTAATAAGCTTTGCTGTAATCCTCCCTTACCTAACACTTCTCTTTCGGAAGGCTTTTCACCGCATAAGGGTTCATTTACAATTCAATTCAGTAGCAGCTAATTATAAGCAAATATTCAGTAGCAGCTAATCATAAGCAAAATATTCAGTAGCAGCTAATTATAAGCAAATATTCAGTAGCAGCTAATCAAAGTTCAGTAGCAAAATTTCAGTAGCAGCATAAGCAAAATATTCAGTAGCAGCTAATTATAAGCTAATATTTATCATCAAAAAAAGGGAAAAAGATTTACTGGTTCAGTAATAAAAGCATTTTAGCGTTATGTCTTATCCGACTTCCTTCCTTGGCCGGGTAATGCAACGTAATAAAATCCCTAACTTCTCTTCCCCCTTCAGGTAATTCATGGACTATACCTATGAGTGTTGAAAATTTCAACTGCGCAGTCTCCCATTGCTTCCTCGAGCTTCTCCACTGACTTCGTTAATCTCTTGTTGTTCTTCAAATGCTGTAACCTCAAGGCTTTAATATTATGCAAAAGAAGCCACTTCAAATGGTTCGAAGAGAAACAATGTGAAGTGAATTCTTGATCTTTCTCTCACGCAAAGAGAAAACTTCTTCCCAAAGTCAACTTCATACTAATGGAGTCATTTCACCAAAATTCCAGAGGATCACATTTTTTTTTGGCAAATTCCGGAGAAAGAAAATTTGTTTAATCCTGGAGACAAATTGTCTTAGAAATCAGTGCACTTTTTTTGTCAAAAGTGTTCCCCCACTTTCCTTTCCTTTCGATGGAACACTACATTCGAGGAGATGTAACTTGTAAAAGCGACTGATTGTGTCAAATGAGACTCGATTTTTCAGCAGCACTCTTGTATGTAAAGAGTTGTGGAAACTTACACGTGAAACAGAAGTATCGCTGTCCTAAAATCATCTCTTCGAAGACTGCGAACATCGTGAGAATCATTACACGAATTTTAAATATACGAAACAAAGGAATTTCCATTCATTGGTAGTCTAGTCGTAAGAAATATTACGGTTATTCTTTAAACAGCTACAGAGGAAAAACTGTCATTAGCAGGGTGGGATCCGAACTCACCATCTCCTCAGGTGCTTTGACCGCTGAGCTACCAGCTTCCGAACAATCATCGTTTATTGATGATTTTAAGCATTATACCATGAAGTTAGTCATTAGTCATCGTGGTTTCGGATCCCACCCGGCTAATGGTTACATTTCCTTTATAATTATTTAATGTATATCTCCTACAGGTGTTTCCTGTTATTGTCTACTAGCTGAACGTACCCGGCGCTGCCCGGGTGTCACTTTTAACCTGTATATTCGTATATTCTTCTTTTCACTGCACCAAAGGTAAATTTTTTAATTCCTCCCCCCCCTGACATTTTAGCACAGATTTTCAACAGGAAGAAATTTGCCCGGTGTTGACTAGTATCGTTGTCGACGTCAGCGAGCTCTCGCATTGCCCGTGGCTTAGTTTCTTCGTAAGCTATCGAGATTTTTATTTCCGTTACCACAGATTTTGCTGCCATATGGCTCCCGTGACATTCGTCCGCACGGTCGAAATTTTATGCACAACGTCCTCCGTGTGCCTCGGTGATTGGTTTAAAAATCAGGTTCTCACTTGGCTCGTGGCTTCGTTTCTACACAAATTGTGACAGCTCGTACATTACTTTAATCTGCATATTTTGTTGTTTCGTGCACTAATGGTTAGTTTTGTGAGTATACTCCCCCCCCCCACGACATTTTATAACTATTGGAACACGAAGAATTTCCCGGTGTTGCAAAGGGCACTGCTGATTGGCGCGCGCTCTCAGAACCCGTGGCAAAAGATCGAGATATTTTTATTTCGTCAGATTTTGGCATTCTGTAATTCCCGACGTACTTCACCGAAAGGTCCGAAATTTCGCTGGCGGGTTCCCCGTGCCCGACCCCATTTTTGGTTAGAAAATCAGGATCCTAGCTGCAATTGAACGCCTAAATAATGCTTTTGGAAATGTGGGGAATCTGGCAACGGCATCAGATTTCCAGCAGAAGATTCAAATACTAATTTAACACTTTACTTTCACAGTTAGGGAGCAGAAAATGGCAACAGTAAATTTGATAGCGATTCTCGTTTCCTGTAGGAATAGCATGGTAAATATTTGTGGTTCCAGCAAGCCAGCAAGCTAGGACTTGAAATTTGGCACTGCAATCCGGACCACAACCTGAAACATTCTCTGAAACTTTGGAGGGTGTACGTTGATTTTTCGATGAGTTATGGCTGCCACAGACAGACAGACAGACAGACTCACAGACGGACACACAGACACACAGACAGACATCTTTTATTATATAGACTAGCTGAACGCACCCGGCGCTGCCCGGGTGTCACTTTTAACCTGTATATTCTTATTTTCACTTCATCAAAGGAAAATTTTGTAAGAAACCCCCCCCCCGCCCCCGACACTTTAGCACAGATTTTCAAGAGAAAGAAATTTGCCCGATCGTTGTTACCGTCAGCGAGCACTCCTCATACCACGTGGCTTAGTTTCTGCGTAAGCTATAGATATTTTACTTCCGTTACCACAGATTTTACTGCCCTGTCTCCCGTGATATTCGTTCGCACAGTCTAAATTTCTTGCACAGCGTCCCCCGTGTGGTCCGCTGATTGTTTAAAAATCAGGTTCCCACTTGGCCCGTGTCTTCGTTTCTACACAAATAGTGACAGCTCCTGTCTCACTTTTAATCTGTATATTCTGTTGTTTCCTGCACTAAAGGTTATTTAGTGTCTCCCCCCCCCCGCGACATTTTATCGCAGATTGAACACGAAGAATTTTCGGTGTTGCAAAGGCCGTGACAAACGATCGAGATATTTCTTCAGATTTTGGCATTCTGTAATTCCCGACGTACTTCACGGGATAGGTCCCAAATTTCGTAGGCGGGTTTCCCCTGCCCGACCCCATTTTTGGTTAGAAAATCATGTCCCTAGATGCAATGGAACGCCTAAATAATGCATTTGGAAATGGGTGAATCTGGCAACGGCATCAGATTTACAGCAGAAGATTTAAATGCTATTTTAACACTTTACTTTAACAGTTAGGGAGCAGAAAATGGCAACATTAAATTTGACAGCGATTCTCGTTCCCCGTAGGAATAGCATGGTAAATATTTTTGCCTCTAGCAAACCCCACTTTTTGACTTTCGAGCTGAAATATGGCACTGCAATCCGGACCACAACCAGAAATGTTCCCTGAAAATTTGGAGTGTGTACGTTGATTTCCCAATGAGTTATGGCTGCCACAGACAGACACCCCGTTTTATTATATAGATTATTTAGTGATTTGTCTACTTGCTTTATTAATCAATCCATAAACCAGTTGTTATTAAATTCGGACAAAAAGTTTGATGATAACGAAAGTTACTTTTGAAAGGGATTTCAGTTTCATTTTACATTGAATTTTCAATTTTTATTGAACAATGGAAATTGAAAATGATGCTTTTGCATTCGTGTGGTGTGTAGGTTAGGCTGTTGGTGTATCAATGACATATATTAATGTGTTTTTTCTTCTAAAGTTCAATTAATATGCTTTTTCGGCATTATCAGGTTTCAAATTAGTTATTCACAGTTTCATGAGCATAAAAGGCGTAATGAAACCAAAATTAAAATAATTAGAGACTTCTTACCTAGATTATAATGTGCAAATTTTCAGCAAGAAAGAACTTAAATTCAGGATCCTTATTCGCCTTATTCTGTACGACAGGAAATTGCTCTATGAAAGCAATTCGCACCTATATTTCAGATTTTGGATTTTTACATTATATGTTATAATCACATAAAGCTCTTCTATAACACGATTATTTCATGGACATTCCAACTGAAATCTCTTCATGAAACATCGAAATTCTTTATGGAGTTTGAGGAATGCAATCGGCGGAATGCCAAAAACTTAGAAGAACCAAATATCCTTATGCTAGGTTCATAAGTTGCAATCCAGTTGTGTCAGTTATTCATATTTTCTCCATTGGTAGGGGGAAAGGATATTTCCGTCGAATGCAATGTTCAGGAGAGACTTTACTCGGTGCAATTAAAGAACACACTGAATGGCCTTCATGCTCTCTCCTAACGACTGGCCATTTAATATCCTTTCTCTATAAAACTCTGGACCTTTTAGGGTTTTGTGACCTGGCCATTTACTTCAAAGTAATCCAAAAAAAACAAGTACCGCTTTGTGGTAAAATAAATCACCACAAATCTTTTGCCTCGCTAAGAAATAAAGCTATTTCTGCTCCCTCGCCAGCAATAACTGTATTACCTTCTACCTCCCCACCCCTCATTTACACACGGACAGCCCTTTTTTGTCATATTTCTCCCCTGATGAGGAGAGTAAGATGAATTAAAACAGAAACAAATGAATTTAAGAGGAAATTAAATCTCGTTTTAATATTTTTCTACAAATGTAAATGCAGCAAGAACAAGTCGGTTTAGTGTAGAAGAAAATGCGCATAGTTCTACATTTATTTAATGAGTTCATCGTTATCCCATTTAATCGCACGAGTTCAGCATGAAGCGAGATGTTCTCTCGCACGCTTCGATTCCAATTAATTGGCTCGTGCGATGGCCACGCGACTTGACACCATGGCAGCAGACTTTGCGAGATAAGAGCGCCAGAGGTCTGCTGCTCTCAGATATGGGGCAGACGCCATCTATAACTGGGAGAGGAAGCAGACGACGCTGAACTAACAGAAACTTTCATGTAAGGAAAAGTCAACAACATGAAAGGATTTTATTTTCTCTTCAACTGGTGAGGCATGTTTTGTTTCTTATTTCTTAAATGCCATCATAAATGGTCGTTTCTACATTTAGAGACATTTCTTACATTTAAAATTTTGAAATCTGTATAAATTTAATACCATATCAAGAAATTGCATTGTAATGAGAACTTTAAAATAGATACTGATGTTTAAAATTAAAGGACAATGCCATATCTCTAAGCATATATAAGAGAATGATGAAATGTGATGTACATATGAATTTTGCAATGTGGAACAAGAAAATGCTTGCACATTTAATCGACAAGACTACGAGCATAAAACTACCATTCCATGCCAGAGAGCTTAGTTGCTGTCGCCACTCATTTACTTTCCAGACAGTCTGGCATTAACTTGGGTAACAATTTGATTTCATCATTCACAAAGACGACATATGACTGACTGTGTGATGGAAAGTGAGAGGTAGGATATCTGGTCAGTCACAGACCGTGGTATCCACGGCCAGTTATGTACCACAGAATGTCGTCTCAAGAAATTTTTGCAAATAATTGAAGAGGTTAGTAGTAGACCAGGACACGGTTGTCCCAGAGCACAACTACCCAGGATAACTTATCTCTCATTAATAAGAAAGACAACAAATGAAATGACAGCTGGGTAATGTCAGCGGCTGCATGGACGACAGTTTCACGACCTACTATGAGCGAGTCTGTATGAAAGAAGGTGAATGGGCTGTGTCCTTCTCTCTCCCTTTAACAGAACTCGTTTAACATGGTGAGGAGAACTATCACCTTTGGAGCCTAGGCCAGTAGGCAAATGTGCTCTTCACAAAATTAGTGAAATAACACCTGTTTTCCACGACTAGTTATTTTTAGAGAAAAAGGAACTTGTCGAAACTGCTACAACATCACAGAAGAGACCATTATGGTGGCTGCAGTGTGATGGTCTAGACCAGGGGTTCTCAACGTGGGGTATGTGGTAAAATATTTTGGAGTACGCCGTGAGAGCTCAAAGGTCACTAGATCTAGTAACAAAGTTGGCATTATTATACTAATATAAATTTTTGTGTAATATTTAGCAATGCATATTTTTAGAAACTGAAGTTTTATTTTTTATCACGGTATATTTCTCAGTTATAATAAATTATCCTTATCGTTTTTTGGTCATTAATAAACCATTAGACTGATTTCTTTCACTTGCAAACATACATCAGACCTCATTCTTTGCAAAATTTCGACGGTTATTAAGTAACCAATTAACGCGAATGCGGATCAGATCTCGTACATGTGAAAGCGGATAAGTCTCCTTGTACATGCGGATGTGACTGGTACTTTTTCTATCCGCGCAGGGCTCTGCTTATTCATCTTTACGGACGATAATGACTTTCCCCACAGAGCTCATATGGCTGATCATTTCCTTGAAAATGGCGTTCCAGTCAGATACCATGATCTGAATCCAATTGAGCACGTGTGAGACACTCTGGGGAGGAGAATTCCAGGACATTGGAGTGGAATGAGTGGAGTATGGAGTTTTAAATCCCGCCCCTCCTGTGGAGGGGCGGGATTTAAAACCACAAAACCTCATCAGAAGGCTCCTCAACAATACGAGAAAGCGTTGCATAAGTTGTGTGGCTGTCACTCGGGTTCACACTGAGCCTCGGGCTCAGTGCTCGTCCATTTTAATTTGCAAGAATATGTTTGATGCTAAATTGTTATTTTATGCTTAGCCGGTCAAGCAGTGTTAAATCATTATTATGACTTATGTACTATGGTCGATCGCGAACGGTTTTCTGTCTTAAAAGTCGATCTCAGAATTAGAATAAAAGTCGATCGCAGTCCAAAAGTTTGGCCCTCCCTGGTGTAAAGGATGCTTTGTCAATTTCAGTTAGAGGAGACCCACACAACAGACGGACGGCTCTGGTCAGCGAGAGAATATTCGTCACCCGCTAGTAGTTTAGTCCCAACCTACCGAGTCCCCTTTGCACAGTGCTTTCCCCCCTATGTCGCAATCGTCCACGTTGCCTTCTTGACTTGGACCCCCTATGTCGCAATCGACCGGAAATTGACCTGTGCTGGGCCGCGCTGCCTTCTGAACTTTGACCCCTATGTCGCAATCGACCGGAAATTGACCCCTATGTTACAACCGACCGGAAACCGACTCGTAATTTTCCAACGACCTTGAAAAGCCCCCCAAGGTTACGGTTCTGGATGTATATAACCGCTGAAAAAGGTTTGACATTTATTCTGAGCCACACGTTATGGACGACGACGACAACTTGGATTTTGGTCATAATTGGACGAGTGATGTAGACTCCGGCTACGAGAGCGATCCACAACACTTTCGAACGCGTATTCGTCGATTGCTACGTCGACCTGTGATTGTGCCGCCTCCTCCACCGCCGCCGCCACCTCCGGCAGTCACAATTAAGATGTTGCCGCGACCTGGGATTGGTGGTCCGATGCTACGGGCTGTTGTCGTGGAGGACACTACCCCGCCACCACCTACAAGACTACGTGGACCTCTGGTGATGAAGCCACCCGAAACCTGGCCCCCAGGATTACCGCAGAACATCGTTCAGGCTCTGAGGCGTAAACGACAGAGACGTCTGTAGCCTGTGTGAAGACGTCAAGTGTTTTTGTCTCCAGATACTCGAACTAGTGCAACCATGCAAAACATCTGTATGGTTCTAGATCTCGACGGTTTCCATGTAAATGGTCGTTTCCTAGTGCGCGAACTTGGATATGCAACTCTGAATGGGAAATGTGGTGTCTACCGTTTCAATCTTCGACATCACCAACCTTTGTCGGTAAAAGACAGAAGAACAGTCAGCTACGTATCTAAACATGTGCTAGGCCTACCATTTCGTCCTCTGCCTCGTGAAAAGGTGTGGTCGTTAGATCACGTTCCTAACATCGTGAAATATGCTTACAAACTTGCACGTACTGAAGAAGCTACTGTGGTGGGTTACAAAGGAGGTACTGTGGAAAGAAATCTCTTGGAACAATTAAATCTGCCCAGTGTTAATCTCGAACTTTACGGCTGCCCCAAATATTGTGATCTCCCAAAAGTTTCCGAGTTCGAGTGCGGATATCACACCGGAGAGGACGTCCACTGCTCTTTAGCCGAAACAGCTGCTTTCTTTGGATGGATCGATCGTCGTCGAGAACATGTCCCAACAAACACTTGCTTATCAGATCGTTCCTGATTGGTCGTCCCAGGTGGTGCGGTTCTCTAGTTAAATAGGGAGCGAGCGCTGTGTGCCACATTGTTCACGATGCAGCCTAGCAATCCAGATGTGTGGTGTCTCGGTGAAGATGTTTACGTTGTACCTACACGGTTCAAAAATAAGTTTTCTGTGCATGTACGCCGCTACAAGAAATATGAAAATGGTGAACTCATCTACCCTACACCTGCGGGGGTTAGCCTCTCCATACCTGAATGGGAGGCTTTGTGTGCCACGGTCCCCCAGGTAGAGGATCAAGTGAAAATTGGCCCTGATCAACAGACATGGTACGTGACACATGGTTTACGTGTCTACATGTATCGAACTGTGGATGGTGAACGTTGTGTCGACTTCATCAAAGAATCAGCAGACCAAAGAACTCTACAGTTCCGTGTTGTGAGACGTTGTATAACACTGAATGCTTCGCAGTGGTTCACGCTGGCTATCCACGTAGACGAAGTGATGCGCATTGTGCATAGTGTGTGCGGGACCCCCAAAGATCACCAACTCCGTACAGCTATTATGGAACATTCAGAATCCATTCGTCCTTTCCTACTGGGTCCTGTTTTCGACGATCCCGTTTGTGTTTACCCGCTGCTGGTGAATATTTTTCAGCAAGAACTTATGCGTGTGATACCGTTAGATGGACTGCAACCCGAAGAAAAAATACCGACCATCGTAGGGTGGTCTGGTGACTTGGACATTAATGCCTTAGCACAGGTATTTGTGGATACTGCCTGGAAACGAGGTCTGTTGAATTTTGTAGATTCTGGTTTTGTTTGCACTCTAAAATATAACGCTATTGTCGACGAGGCAAAAAATGAAATGTATAAATTAAATAAATAATTGTAACCTTATATAATGTGTCTGTCTTTTCATCCAATGTCATTTTAGTCTTGGTATGGATAGGAGAAAGAAGGTGTTAGCTAGTGTGGGTAGTGTAATCGTGACAGTGTTAACGATAGCAGTGCTTGTATTAGAAATTGTAGCTCCTAGTAAAAATATTCAGTGTGGAGAGTCAAAAGCCTTAGACGGCGAATACAAAATTCGTGTGTGTAACTTAACAGTGGACATCAGACAGTTTATAGGTAACATTCCTACAGTGACAGGTGTTACACTTTCACTACATCAATGGCAAAACCTGGTGGGGTACGACGCCTGGGTGCAGCAGAAAACAAAACTTTGGAGTCCAATTATTTCGACCCCGAAAGAGGATTCGGTAGTGTAAAAAAGTTAGCACAGAATACGGGACTGCCACTCAAACTCGTCCGTGAATGGTTAGAAAAGCAACCTGCCTACACGCTACATAAACCTGTTCGCAGAAAGTTCCCCCGTAACAAAGTTTACGTCACAGGGTTAGACGAACAATGGCAAGCCGATCTCATGGTGGTGAAAAATCTAACTCGCTTCAATGACGGGTATCGCTACATATTAACAGTCATCGATGTGTTCTCGAGGTACGGGTGGGCGGTGGCCATGAAGGCTAAAACAGGGAAAGAAATGGTGTTGGCTTTCAAAAAAATCCTTTCCAAGGGTAGGTCCCCAATGAATTTAAATACGGATCAGGGTACGGAATTCACCAACAGAGTGTTCCAGAAATTCCTGAAAAAGAAAGGTATTCGGTTCTTTGCCACCTACTCTGACAAAAAAGCAGCTTTGGTGGAGAGATGGAATCGTACCCTACGCGAGAGACTGGGTAGATATTATACACGTAATAACACCTACCGCTACCTGGATGTGCTACCGCGCGTTGTACGGGGATACAATGCCACCGTTCACAGTGCACACGATATGGCTCCCAAGGACGTGACCTTACGCAACGAAGACGTTGTGTGGGTTCGACTCTATCGCAATCCGACCGTAGTAAAAGAAAAACCGGCATTTAAAGTGGGGGACACGGTTCGACTAGCCAGTGTAAAAGTACCCTTCAAGAAGGCAGGAACGCATTTGTGGACCGAAGAAATATTTATAGTCGACAAGGTGTTACAGCGACAACCCCCTGTGTACGTCATACGGCATTCCGAGGGAGAAGTGTTGAAAGGTACATTCTATAAATCGGAACTTCAAAAAGTGACAGAACCCGAACTTTACACGGTCGAGAAAATAATCGAGCGTAAAGGTCACAAGGCACTGGTCAAATTTCGTGGTTATCCCAAACCTTCCTGGATCCCTAAAAAATGGATAGTTTCTACCTGACCCTACCCTCCACGGGTAGTCAGAATATTTACCCAAACAATTCGCAGACTGATTTCACGGTTCGTCTAGCACAACCCCTAAGACTGAGCGGAAAATGGAAAGTGGGACTAGCAGAAGTTCACTTACCCGTGAGCTGGTACAATGTGGATGGTTCTAATGACACATATGAATATTACGCTCCCACCGAAGAATACAGGAAAATCAAACTTAAACAGGGTAAAATAACTCGAATGGAACTGTTGTCTCTCCTCACTACCGAACTCCCAAAAGAAATAATAGTTTCCTATAACAGCGGTTACTGGGTATTCAAACCGAGTGAGGGATACGGTTTGATGTTTCCTAAAACGAATTTCGGTAAACTTCTGTGTATCGGGGAGGGTGAAGTTGACAAACCCTTCCACCAACGATTTGCCAGCAAACTTTGCAATACACCAACGTTCGACATAGATGACGAGTGTTATTTCTACGTGATCCCTCCAGGTAGTTTCCAAGAACGAAAGGTGCCCCACGGACGATACGAAACTGCCGAATCATTATTCGATGCAATGAATCAGATGTTACCCTACAGGCTGAGAAAAGCTTACCGTTTCAAGCAACAGGCAGATCACACCGTATTGATGGATACAGACAAGTCGCATTACATTAAATTTCCTCGATCGAACCCCGGATTAGGAGACATGCTGGAATTACTAAATTAGATATACCACTGAATAAAGTTCAGGGTGACTATCCCATCGATATGAACAGAGGAATGTATGGTATTTATTTGTATTCAGACCTGATTGCGCCTCAGTTGTTAGGTGATACTCACGGCGAATTGTTGCGTGTCGTGAACCCCGCCGTCAGAACCAGTAATAACGAAGCCATTGTTGCAGTGTATCAGCAACCTGATTACTACCCCCTTGCAAGGAACAGTTTCGAGAGTGTGAGAATCTTCCTTCGTACCGACACCGGAGAACCTCTGCATTTTAAATTCGGTAAAGTTTTAGTCAAGTTACATTTCCGCCATGAGGGTTAAATTCGTTCCCCCTTCTGCAGATGCCTACGTGAGCTACTACAAGAGCCAAACGGGGAAGGGTGTGTTCCGTGGTCCTCGTTATCAGAGAGGCGATGGGCTAGGAAGCATCTTTGCCACTATTGGACGTTTCATCAGCCCTCTCGTACGACCTGCACTGTCCACCCTACGTAAGGGTGGGCTACGGTTCGTTTCAGCGATGTCCCAGGGGCAAAATTTCAAATCTGCAGCCAAAGCGGGACTCCGTGAAGCGGGCGCCGACCTATTACAACGTGCCAGTTCAAAGCTGCAGGGAGGGAAAGGAATAAAACGCCGCCGTCAGCATCCCAAGGTTCATAAAGTGAAGAGACACTGTACTGTGCAGGACGTGTTTTCATCATGAGCATTCAGAAAATTCACGCTGATTCTGGCGACTGTGCCAGTTCAGAACTGGACCTGTTTCTGATCCCTCCCACAGTCTCACAATTAGAAAGAGGTTGCTATGTCAATTATTTACCTGTGGCTTCCTTGGAAGGTAATGCTCCACTTGAATTCATCGTGAAAGGAACAGACGATTACATTGATCTATCCCGATGTCACCTACTTCTCGTCTTGAAAATTGTAAAATCCGATGGTACAGCACCGTCGGAAGTGATTGCTCCCTGCAATCATTTCTTCCATGCCCTCTTCAGCCAGGTTGACGTCTTCCTCAATGATCACCTAGTGAGTGCTTCTCACACCCTGTACCCCTACAGGGCGTACCTGGAGACTCTATTGAATTACGGTACCGATGCCACACGAAGCCAGCTCAGCACCTCGCTCTGGTACCTCGACACCCCCGGTAAAATGGAACTGACGAGTCAGGAGAACGAAGGATGGCATCAGCGCAAGGGCTACGTCAAACCAACAGGTATCGAACTCATCTCATGGATCCACGCCGACCTGTTTAATCAAGATCGTTACCTGCTCAATCAAGTCGACCTGAGACTGCGTTTATTGAGATCCAAACCCGAATTCTGTCTCGTGACAGGTGAAGCAGACCCCTCTTACAAAGTACAGATACACGAAGCTGAATTTTTCGTGCGTAAAGTCAAACCCACTTCGAGTGTCATCCTCGCACACGCTCGCCTGCTGAGTTCAGAGAGTGCCAAGTACCCTCTGCGAAGAACGGATTTACGTATGTTTTCCATCGCTTCGGGACTGACGAGTGTGAACCGTGACAATTTATTTCTAGGTCAGCTCCCCGTACGTCTGGTACTGGGTATGGTGGAAAGTACCAGCCTGAATGGATCGTACGAAAAAAATCCCTTCAACTTCCAACATTTCGACTTAAACTACATCAGTCTTCACATTGACAGCGATCACCAGTCCTACGCACCAGACTTTGCGAATGGGCGCTATCTCCACTGTTACCAAGGATTATTGGAAGCTGTGGATGCCTGGAAATCCGATAGTGGTATTAACTTATCGCGAAAAGCATATGGAGAAGGTTTTACATTGTTTGGATTCCAATTGACCCCCGAGCAACGTGAATGCAATCAAGTGTTTTCTTTAATAAAGAGTGGGAGTGTGAGAGTCGAATTAAAGTTTGCCAAGCCGCTATCCACATCGGTCACTGTGATCCTGTATGCCGAATATCAGAATTTGCTGGAAATCCCATTGGATCGTAAAGTCCTGTTTGACTACAGCTCATGAATACCTATCAGCTAGAATCCATCCTTTCGATGTTACCCACAAGTCTCGGAGTGTTCCCCAGTGACAGACTACCTCGCAGAATCAATCAATCAGAAGCCTTGTTTATCTACAATACCGATCCGTCCTCCATGCCTGGAGCACACTGGATAGCAGTTTACAAGAAAGGAATGCACGTGGATCACTTTGACCCCCTAGGTACGAGTCCCGATGTCTCCATGCAAGAATACTACAGTCGACTAGGCATACGTCACGTCTTACATCCTTCAATACCTCTGCAGGACCCCCTGGGAGACACTTGCGGTGCTCACTGTCTGTATTTCCTGTTTAAAAGAGCGTGTGGTTCGACTCTTCCCACAGTACTGCATCGTGATTACACGTGTCGAGTAGACTTTAACGACTGCATGGTGTTGCGATGGCTCTCCGAACTCCTTCAAATATTATAATTGCTGCTCCTTCACAGTGTGGAAAGACGACTTTCACTCTGAAACTCATCAGAGAAGCAGCTCAAGTATTCGAACCCCCACCCCAACGTGTCGTTTACTGCTACGGGGAGTGGCAGCCTGCCTTTGAACCCTTCAAGAAAACGGTGGAATTTTATGAAGGACTACCTACGGATCTGGAATTTGACCCCCTCAGACCTACACTTCTGGTACTGGATGATTTGATGGAACAGTCTGTAGCCAGCGAACGCATATCACAATTGTTTATTCGTGGGGGTCATCATAAAAATATCACGATTGTCCTGATATTACAAAATCTGTTTTTAAAGGGAAGACATTCGAGGACTATATCGCTCAATGCTCACTACATGTTTTTATTTCGCAACTGTCGGGATGCTTCACAAATAACCCACCTGGCGAGACAAGTATACCCCCATCAATCTAAACTCCTGACGGATGCTTATAGGTTAGCTACACAAGCAACCTGTGGCTATTTGTGTGTTGACCTTCATCCCAGAACGTTAGATACTGAAAGGCTCCGTGCAAAGATTCTTCCATCAGAAGAACCCGAAATACTTTACGTTCCAAATGAAAGTTAAATCTCAAGGCCCATTCCTTCAGTGCTTACCGAAACTAGGGGGAAAGCAGCGTGCAGCACTGATGAAGCACATCTCCGACCCCCAGATGTATGCTCTATGTGAAGTGTGTTCCAATTTCTTAAAAGGAAATATACCTGTTTCCCACAGAGTATTAAAGAATTTACGCCACAAGACGGTCATAAGGAGTCTAGCATCCAAACGTGCATCTTTACGCCACAAGAAGCATCTCCTGCAGCGTGGTTCAGGGTTCATTATACCATTACTGACTGCTGCCCTCCCCCTGCTGGTATCGTTATTTAGAAAAAAATGATTTCAGTGAAAGCAGTGCAGAGGAGAAACATAAGAAAAAAAGTGTGTGATTTAGACTCAGAGATGAAGAAAATATTAGAGTCTGGTGATGCTGACGATAAGTCTGAAAAATATCTGACTGCTTTGAAAAATTATTTATTATTCTCAAAACAGCTTGACACTCCACAGGAAGTAAAAGTCAACATTCCCAGAAATCATATAGCTGAAGAGCGGCCCCCAAAAGACATTGCTGTTCCCATCCGACGTAAGAAAAGAAAATTATCCGAGTGGATGGCGTATTGAAAATATCTGTAAAAAACTTTCCAAGACTTGTGTGCTTGAAGACTTGTGTTAAAAAACCATGTATTAAAAATCTGTATCCAATAAAAGAAAGTAAAACTGATAATATGCCTTTTGTCATTTTTATGTCTCTTCCCATTCAATGTTTTCACACTGATAGTTCATTCAATGTTTGACATCCGGAAGTGATCTGCATGACTGGGCGCAGTTGTACGAGTGCTGCTACACTCGGGAGTACAGCAGAGGGCGTTAGTGTCGTTGGGCGGGGAAATGAGAATGCTGCTGCAGCAGCGAGACTTGGAGGGGAGCAGCGCATTGTGCAGATCACTGATAAGACTTACGGAGCACCTGAAAAACAAAGTTACCTCGTGCTTTCTCCCACCATAGTGTCTTCCAGTTCTGAGAAATAAAGAGACGGATTTTTTGAAACCTTTTTTATTAAAAAATTTACATGACAGATCCACTGTTGCTTTCACATGACATAACCACTGTTGGTTTCACATATCCAATGCTGGACAGTAACATATTGTAGGTTTCAAAAATACAAGCTTCAAAAACTGCTGACGATGCCGAGTGCAAGGTCATTACGCGTGATAAATTAAGATCCATTAAGGATATTGAAATAAAAGGCGTACAGTGAAATAATAAATAAAGGTGTAATAAATAAAGATGTAATAAATAAGTTGAAAACTGTACAATGTAATAAAGGTGTAATATGAAATAAATAAGTTGAAAACCGTACAATGAAATAAATAAAGGTGTAATATGAAATAAATAAGTTGAAAACTGTACAATGAAATAAATAAAGGTGTAATATGAAATAAATAAGTTGAAAACTGTACAATGAAATAAATAAAGGTGTAATATGAAATAAATAAGTTGAAAACTGTACATTTACTCATCCATGAGTTGGATAAGGGTATCCAGGCCCAGGTCATTGTAACCATAAGGTACAGTGAGAGTTGAACCCGGGCTGAGATACTGCTTATCTAGGTTAGCCTTAAACCTTTTCACCATGGGCTTATTCGTAAGTGACCCATCCACTTTATTACGAATTACATTGAAAGGGACTTCGAAGGTCTCACTGGTTGGGGAGTTCCCTAGCACCATGGATTTCAGTAGTTCAAAATTGTATGTGCACCGGTTTTTCTTCGTGAGTGATATGCCCTTGGCGCGAAGAATTTCATCCCCGTTGCTCAGCCGAAGGGCATAACTTTTTGCTCCGGCGCTGACATAGTCAGTGATGTGTACACCGGAGCCGTACTTTGAAGAAATTTCATCTACGAGACCTCCGAGAAAGGGATGTTGTGGTGGTGTGTAGGTGTCGCGAGGAGACGTTGTATAAATTACTGAATCCGTATCCGAGTACATTGCATGACTATCTAATTTTGATAGAAGCTCGTACAGCTTTAGTCGGCCGTGACTCGTCACCATTGCGGCGAGAATCAGGCTTCCACGGGTGTTCGCTGGAGTGGCAGACTCCGCCGGCTTGTGCGTAACAAGCACGGCCTGATCACTGATAACAGCGACGTCAGTGATGACTAGCGATGCGTCCGTCAAGAGTTCCATGTACTTGACAGGACAACTCACAATGATCGTCTGGGTTCGACTCATGTTCTGCGCATGCTTCCCCCATGACGAATTAAGCGAGACCTTGGAAAGTGTACGCTTAAGGTTGTTTTTTTTCAACTTCCGAGGGGAGGATCCGAACCCCCTCCGCCTGGAAGAAGGCCTCACAGAAGGCTTCCTTTTGCTCCTCGGTCTGTACGTCAGGGGGAAACCCGGAGTAGCGCTGCTTCAGCCCCAGAAAAGTATCTATGTACCCAGCATAGACACCTCCCTTTTTTGTTGCGAGATCGTATTGCAGGATGGTATTGAAATGCCACACGTCGTAGAATTGAAGAAGTTTGTATCCAGCACGCATCGCAGCGTAAATTTCGAACGTTGGCCAAGATCCTGTCAATGCGCGCTGGTTCACGGTGTGCTGACAAGGGGGTGCCAGCTGACCATCCGCACAGATCCTGCAAAGGGGGAAAAGCAGCTTCCCATTACACCTGCAGGGCAGTACAGGGATGAACAAATCGTCGGGGGCTAACAGTGTGGCGTGTGCAATGCCAAAATAGTGGTCGAGGTCCGTGGCGAAATCGGAGGTGATCCGAACCGGGTGACCTTTACCGAATGGAGCCTTGTTGCAAACATAAGGGTACAGGCTGTTGTAATCAACGTAGTTAAGGCTACATCCTAGGCCCGCCGATGCAAAGATCGAAAACACCTCCACGCGCCCTCCGTAGAGGTAGTCACAGGCCCCTATACGCCTGATAGGCTCGACGGATTTATAAATTAATGCGACGGGTGGGTTTTTGCGCATCAACTCGTCGAATTCGTGCTCCCACATGATTTTGCATGTGTACCCGTTCATCAGCACTTTCAAGGTCTCAAGACGATCCATGGTCCGGGTGTTTAGCAGACCAAATGGCTTTCTCGTGCGCTGATCTATTTTTCCAGGGTTGAAACATTTCAAGCAGTGATGATAGTAACACCCTAAAAATTCGCAATAACAACGGGTACTGTGGCACACGCCGTCTAATTTGTACTGCCCTATCTTATACTCACCTCCAGGTGATCGCGCAGTTTGAATTACGATATTGTCCTTGGAAGCCTCATACTCTAACCATGCGAGAGCTTTCAAGGACTGCCGGTCGTTACTCGCCGAATACCCTTGGGCGGGACACACACCGAGGGTATTCTTTTGCAGAAACTTCCCACGGAAAATTCGAAGACAAGCACCGGCAATAGTCAGGTCACGTGCAAATGGGTCTACGCCTGTGAGATTTAAAAATTCCTCACGGAAAGCTTGGGCGCCTCGCCGCAACAACTCTGTATCTGCCTTGCAGTAATACAGAAGCTGTTGTTGAAAATCCCAGGGTTCAAGGCTTGCTGCGACATACCACTCGTTGAATGCTGACAGAGTTTCAGGCTCCATGTCTTCCGGCTGGAAAAAAAGCCGATCAGGGATGGGTCCTGCATATTGTAGATTTTCCTCCTTCACGAATTTAAAGGGGAAAAAGCCTTTCACCGTCTCCAAGTTGAAGGTCTTCGTGAATGATCGAAGAGGAGCCTGAATAAAGGACAACGTGTCAATGAACCTTATTTTAAGGCCAGGTAAAAAGATACCTAAAATCTTGGATCCATCGAACACGAGATCCGGTTTTAAAAATTTTCTGTACAGGTAACTAATGATGAACATGCCGTCAAAGCCTTTCAGATTATGTGCGAGGACTGTGGCGTCCTTGAATCGTTGAACCCCAGGACGTTCTTCGTCGAGAATCCAATCCATAAAGGCGTCCGTTTCCGGGAATGAAGCATAGACCCACTCGTCGTCCACTTGGTATGTGACCACACATAGTATCGGTTTTAGCAACCCGTCGGCACACTGCACAGTCTCTACGTCAAAGTAGAGGTAAGTCTGACCGACAGGGTCAATTTTGCAGGGCTCGACGAATTTTAAGGTGTCAGCCTTGCAAACGTGCTTTTTCAGGGGATCGTAAATGCTAATGCACTTAACACAGCGATGCCGTGTCTGACATGCCTTCAGCAGGTGCGCCTGAAAGCATTCAGCCCCGCGCAAATACACACAGCACACCGTGCAAAGCAACAGCTCCCCTGTATGAAGCACATCGACTGACAGGCACCTGTTGCAGGTTCCCTTGCAAACATGTCCATGATTATACCCCTTTAAGCAAATGTGGCAGAAATGCCTAACCCCAAAAAACCCTGATGGTTTGGTAATCACGTCGTAATGCCCTGCACTAAACAACAAATAAAGGTTGTCCCCACCTTCGGGACCAATGAAGATGGGAAGAAAGGCGTCGTCAGCAGAATACACAACAATCCTGAACTGTGTCAGGTGAGCTTGGAAGAGACGTACTTCCGGGAGTCCACAAGGACCCTCGGGAATACCCGCATCCAAGTGAAGTTGACGGGCTTCTTGGCGTTGTAAAGGGTAGCGATAATCAGCAATTTTGATGTAGTTGTTTGCCAACCCTTTATTTTTTAAGCAAAGCTCTCGTGCGACGACGAGAGCTCTTGCTAAACAGAGGCTGTCACGATTTACAATTTTTATGAGAGCCTTCTTATTGTTGATGAAAGACTGAACGTCAGCGACGCGACGAGTCTCGGGACCTGTGCGTCTTCCATCTCCACCGCTACCGACCCGGTCCAGGTTGGCACAAACGAAGTCAAACTCCAGCTCGCTCCCGGGACCAAGAGACTCATTTGACTGCACAACTTTGTCTAGTGCAGCCATGAATCTCTCCCCCGTCAGGGCATTACGCCGAATTAGGGCCAAGTTGACGGGGTTTTTCAAATCCCGGGAGCGTAAACATAGTCGAACATGGCTATACTCCCCTGTGGGGACGACGTCGGCCAACATTTTCTCATGTAGGTCGTGTAGGACCGGGAGGAAATTATAAGGTTCCACATTCTCCATGCCTCCAAGTCGCACACTTGTAGAGACGAAATCTGTCTTGAATTTTTTCGAGTTGTACCGCCGAGTGTGCGACACTGTGAAGTGGGGAGACTCTGTAGAGCTGACAGGAACGTTGGAGAATCCACTGACAGGAACGTTGGAGAATGCGGACCTAGAAAGATAATTTATTTTTCAGAATATGCAGTACATTTACATGTTTTTTTTTTATCTTAGAACAGAAAATGAAAAAACCAATATGCTTCAGTTTGCTAACTTGATCAAAAATCTAACTAAAGTTTGAAAATTATCATTTAGAATAAAAATGACAAGGGTAGAAACAAATACATTGAACTGAACAGTTGTAATAAAAGCACACTTTACTAACTTGAGCAAAAATCTAACTAAAGTTTGAAAATTATCATTTAGAATAAAATGACAGGGTAGAAACAAATATAAAACTCTATATTGAACGTTAGTAAGTGGTTCAGTTGAGTGCCTTAATGGTAACATTAAATAAAATTACATTTACCTGGTAGCGGTGGAGGTACCAGCGGCGATAGTGAATGGTGTCCTTATGCCGGAGGAGACGGGAACACGAACGCTGGAGGGTCCGGTACCAGCGGCGATAGTGAATGGTGTCCTTATGTTGGAGGAGACGGGAACACGAACGCTGGAGGGTCCGGCACCGGTGGAAGGGCTAGACCTGGATAGATAATTTAGTCTCAGAATATGCAGTACTTTACATGTTTTTTATCTTAGAACAAAAAAAAAAAAAAAAAATGAAAAGGTAACATGCTTCAGTTTGCTAACTTGATAAAAAAAAACTAAGTAACTAAAGTTTGAAAATTATCATTTAGAATAAATGACTTTACATGGTATAAACAAATATAAAAATCTATATTGAACGTTAGTAAACGGTTCAGTTGAGCACCTTAAGGACACCATTAAATAAAATTACATTTACTTCGCACAGCTCGATCAAAAAACTAACTAAAGTTTTAAAATTATTTAGAATAAAATGACAGGGTAGAAACAAATATAAAACTCTATATTGTGCGTTAGTAAGTGATTCAGTTGAACACATTAAGGACAGCATTAAATAAAATTTCATTTACCCGGTAGCGACGGAGGTATCAGCAGAGAACACGGAGGTGACGTCAGATGAGGCAGGAGCGCCGGTTGAAACTCTCTTGACAGCCGCATCCATCACGGTGCCTGCGTTAATGAGATCGGCGGTTGCATTGTGAGACCTAGAAAGATAATTCCGTCTCAGAATATGCAGTACTGTACGTGCTTTTATCTTAGAACAGAAAATGAAAAGGCAACATTGCTAGCTTGATCAAAAAACTAATATTTAACTAAAGTTTGAAAATTATCATTTAGAATAAAATGACTTTACTAGTTAGAAAAATCTATATTGAACTGAACAGTTGTAATAAAACCACACTTTACTAGTTTGAACAAAAAATCTAACTAAAGTTTGAAAATTATCGTTTAGAATGAAACGCCTTTACAGGGTAGAAAAACAGAAACAAATCTATATTGTACGTTAGTAAGTGATTCAATTGAGCGTCTTAAGGACAATATTAAATAAAATTTCATTTACTTCACACTTTGCTAGCTCGATCAAAAAATCGAATATTTAACTAAAGTTTGAAAATTATCGTTTAGAATAAAACTCTATATTGTACGTTAGTAAGTGATTCAATTGAGCGTCTTAAGGACAATATTAAATAAAATTTCATTTACTTCACACTTTGCTAGCTCGATCAAAAAATCTAATATTTAACTAAAGTTTGAAAATTATCGTTTAGAATAAAACTCTATATTGTACGTTAGTAAGTGATTCAATTGAGCGTCTTAAGGACAATATTAAATAAAATTTCATTTACTTCACACTTTACTAGTTTGAACAAAAAATCTAACTAAAGTTTGAAAATTATCGTTTAGAATAAAATGACTTTACAGGGTAGAAAAACAGAAACAAATCTATATTGTACGTTAGTAAGTGATTCAATTGAGCACCTTAAGGACAATATTAAATAAAATTTCATTTACTTCACACTTTGCTAGCTCGATCAAAAAATCTAATATTTAACTAAAGTTTGAAAATTATCGTTTAGAATAAAACTCTATATTGTACGTTAGTAAGTGATTCAATTGAGCGTCTTAAGGACAATATTAAATAAAATTTCATTTACTTCACACTTTACTAGTTTGAACAAAAAATCTAACTAAAGTTTGAAAATTATCGTTTAGAATAAAATGACTTTACAGGGTAGAAAAACAGAAACAAATCTATATTGTACGTTAGTAAGTGATTCAATTGAGCACCTTAAGGACAATATTAAATAAAATTTCATTTACTTCACACTTTGCTAGCTCGATCAAAAAATCTAATATTTAACTAAAGTTTGAAAATTATCGTTTAGAATAAAACTCTATATTGTACGTTAGTAAGTGATTCAATTGAGCGTCTTAAGGACAATATTAAATAAAATTTCATTTACTTCACACTTTACTAGTTTGAACAAAAAATCTAACTAAAGTTTGAAAATTATCGTTTAGAATAAAATGACTTTACAGGGTAGAAAAACAGAAACAAATCTATATTGTACGTTAGTAAGTGATTCAATTGAGCACCTTAAGGACAATATTAAATAAAATTACATTTACTTCACACATTGCTAGCTTGATCAAAAAAATCTAACTAAAGTTTGAAAATTATCGTTTAGAATAAAACTCTATATTGTACGTTAGTAAGTGATTCAATTGAGCGCCTTAAGGACAATATTAAATAAAATTTCATTTACCTGGTTGCAGTTGAAGGTACGACGGGGACGTAGGGATTTCCCATACCCGCTGCGACAGTGGATTGACGACGCTTCTTGAGGGAAAGTTTCGATGTCCTTTGCCTTAATTCCTTGCCACCTTGTTGGAGTATGCAGAGGCGCTTTGACTCTGTTGGAAGCTCGGGTGTAGGAGGTCTTTTGGCTGCCGCCTCTAGAGTGCGCACTGCCGTGAGTAACTCTTCAAAACAGTCGGCACTAGTGGAAGGACCAGCATCAGACCTAGATAGATAATTTAGGGTCAGAATATGCAGTACTTTACATGATTTTTATCTTAGAGCAGTTATGTTGTAATAAAAGCACACTTTACTAGCTTGATCAAAAAAAAAAATCTAATATTTAACTAAAGTTTGAAAAATTATCGTTTTAGAATAAAATGACAGGGTAGAAACAAATATAAAAATCTATATTGAACAGTTGTAATAAAAGCACACTTTACTAGCTTGATCAAAAAATCTAATATTTAACTAAAGTTTGAAAAATTATCGTTTTAGAATAAAATGACAGGGTAGAAACAAATATAAAAATCTATATTGAACAGTTGTAATAAAAGCACACCTGACTAGCTTGATCAAAAAAAAAAAATCTAATATTTAACTAAAGTTTGAAAATTATCATTTAGAATAAAATGACAGGGTAGAAACAAATATAAAAAATCTATATTGAACTGAACAGTTGTAATAAAAGCACACTTGACTAGCTTGATCAAAAAATCTAACTAAAGTTTGAAAATTATCATTTAGAATGACTTTACTAGTTAGAAACATATAAAAATCTATATTGCACGTTAGTAAGTGATTCAGTCGAGCATCTTAAGTACAACATTAAATAAAATTTCATTTACCTGGTATCAGTTGAGGATCCAGCACGGGAAAATTCTCGCATAGTGGACATCTCAGGTAGAGAAGAGGATCGACGAGCTAGCAGGTAGAGAAGAAGAGCGAGCAGGGTTGACAGGTCGCAAACTGACAGATGAACACAGTGACAGTCGCTGAGAAGTCGGTGTTTATATACACCCTCCCCCCCCCCTGGACTTTGACCGTTGTGCAATGTGGATTCTAGGAATCATCTATTTTTAAACCTTATCAGTGTCAAATGCAGACACAGTGAAGCGCTGGACATTTGACCTTTTGACCTTCCAGCTGATAAAGGATTGCACCATATCGTGTGATGTGGCGAAAGTGCTGTTGCTACCCCACTAATAAGCGATCTGAAGGATGTCTACAGGAAACGTACGATTTCCGATACACCGATAACGGACTTGGAAAACTTTTAGTCTGTTGAACGTCTATTGCAAGGTAGATCTTATATACAAGTCCTACGAATAAACTAGATCCGATGAGGCTTTTCCCCGAAATTAACGTGGAGGTACGCTAGCGATGGAATGATTTTTTTTTCCGATTAAACCCATCTAGAGTAACTGATTTATTACGAGCGCTGGATGATTTTAATAAAGGTGAGTGAGAGTTTTTATTTACTAGGGGATCGATTAACGGGTTGGAAAAAATATATACCGGAGTTTTAATAAAAGGGAATCGTTTAAGAGTCCTGGCAAAATGAATAGCAAAAGATTTTTTATAGAGGTAACTTTTAATAGAAAGGGTTTTAATTAATAAGAATACAACTTTGAGAGTTGATTTTTACAATTGAGACTTGTGTCATCCTTTTCTGTGGAATTATTCTGAGACTTGTAATCCGAGGGAAGGAGGGGCCTAAATATAGGTCAACCAGGGGGGTCTGCAAAATCGAGGTTTTAAAATAAAAGGTGGGTCTGAAATAAAGAAAAATCGAGGCTATTCGAGAAGGGGAGCTTAAAATATAGGTGTGTCAACCAGGGGGGTTTGCAAAATCGAGGTTTTAAAATAAAAGGTGAGTCTGAAATATAGGCCAACCATGTGGTTTGCAAGTGGAGGGTTTAAAATATAGGTGAGACTGAAATAAAGAAAAATCGAGACTATTCGAGAAAGGGAGCTTAAAATATAGGTCAACCAGGGGTCTATGAAGAGGGCTTAAAATATGGGTAGGGGTCTAATCAAGAAAAATCGAGACTATTCGAGAAGGGGAGCTTAAAATATGGGTGGGTCAACCAGGGGGTTTGCAAAATCGAGGTTTTAAAATAAAAGGTGAGTCTGAAATAAAGAAAAATCGAGACTATTCGAGAAGGGGTGTTAAAATTAGAGTTAAAAACTAGATAGCACCAGGGGTTAAAAGGGGGAGGAATTTTCAATTACGAATTATTAATTATGAATTATTAATTATGAATTATTAATACCATGACAGTTGCAATGCCAGGGTCAATTTCCTGTTGATTGCAATATAAGGGTCAAAGTTCAGAAGGCAACGTGGCCCAGCACAGGTCAATTTCCGGTCGATTGCGACATAGGGGGTCCAAGTCAAGAAGGCAACGTGGACGATTGCGACATAGGGGGGAAAGCACTGTGCAAAGGGGAATCGGTAGGTTGGGACTAAACTACTCCCGCTAAACAATTGTCATTTACACTGGAAGCGGTAAATTTCTACACCTCCAAGGAAGGGGTGAGGAATACAATTTCTTCGTTTTAAAAGATAAATAAAAAAAATACTTTTTTTGTTTATTAAAGACAATAATATTTAGTTACCATTTGCATTTCCCAATCAACTGTTAATTTGAATTTCCACTGTTAGAGGGTGCAAAACTCGAAAAATAAAAAAAAATCATTATCTTCGAATACGAGCATTCCATATTTGCCAGAAACTATATGTTGTTCATTTAGTTGATTTGATATTTTTTGCTAGCCTACTTTGCACGAAGAGTTTGTCTTTAGTAAATCAGTATGAGAGCACAACAAAGATAATCAAACGATCTGTGACTAAAATGAACTTTATACTTCATCTTTCGAATATTTTTTGTGATTTAAAAGATTTTCAGTGCAGATAGCACTCGTTGCGTTGGGCCCTATCATTCGAAAGAAATAGTCAAACAATCGTTTATAAATTCCCCTTTTTCTAAGAATGAATAAAATATGGGAATAAATTTTCTATATCCTATGACACTGCACTCGCTCCAAGCTTTCATTGGACACATAATTCGTTACTCTCGGCCCTCCGTGTGGACAATATAGTGGAACAATCCCAGAGACATACTGATAGACCCGCAAACCCCTCAGTGCGGAAGAGTGTATTCTGCAAAAAAGTTCAGCCTAGAAATTTTTCTCTAGCTTCGAACGAATAATAACAGACGGTGAACAATCAGCTTCCTTTTCCCTACTAGAAATCTCTGTCCTTGTTGTCTGCGCACCAGAACTCACTGTCTCAAAGCCTGAGCTCGGCTTTGAAATTCGTTCACATAAGGACATGACTGTCAGTTTTTCCGTCAAACTTGCGATTGCTCTGGACAAGTCCAGCCTGTTTAAGTCTTAAAACTAGAAGTGTTTCTAATATTATCACTAATATTTTTATGTTTTCTATTCCTTTACTCCTCTTGTATCACTTTTTTTTTGCATCAGATGGGAAAATGAATCATATTAAAAATAGTTTAGTTGAAGCTATGTAAGCTTTTTAACTCAAATTTCACTGAAAACACTGGGGCGGGGGTGGCTCAGTAGGTAGCGCGCCAGGCTCGTACTCTGTAGTTCTCAGGTTCGAGTCCCAGCTGGGTCAGCGTTGAGATTTATCTCCGCAAAATTCCCCGCCCTGCCCACGGTAAGTGGCAGGTCAGTAGGGGACATCGGTGGAAAGGCCGCCGTCCGTCGGATGGGACGTTAAGCCGTGGCCCCGTGTGCGGGAGATCCATACCCTGTGCACGTTAAAGAACACGCTGGATGGCCTTGACGGGAGGCTACCATCTGTCTCCCAACAGCTGTTCCAATGGGTCCCCTCCCCCAACCTTCTCTGAGCCTTCGGGGTCCATGTGACCTGGCCATTTAGCCCGTGGTGTGCAAAAAAGTGCCGCTCAGAGGTAAAACAACAACTCGCTGAAAACAACTGAAGTAATATTCTACGAAGAAAGTTGTAAAAATAATTCATTCTAAAATGTTGAAGTATATATTGCGAAAACCGAAATATATATTATATTGTTACATTTTCAAAAAGCCAAACTTCAAGTGTATGATGATGCACATTAAGTGAATCAAAATGGCCCCAGAGATATTTCTTGCTGGGTGCCCAGAGTTTTTACGGTACACCACTGAACAATCCTTTGCACCTTTCCCTTTCTTTTTGGAAGAGAGAGAGCCCTGTGATACTGCCCAAGTCAGAAGTCAGAATAAATGGGAAGAGTTTCCGATTAAACACCTCAAACATCACCGAGAGGCATCAGTGACAGAAGCAAATAGCATATACTTTCGAGAGGACATTGATGACCAGCAAACCGAGTTAGATAAAACGGACTTTTGCATTTTAAATTTCTATTTTTCCATAAAAAGTAAACAACTTTTCATGGGATACTGCCTTGATACTGCTCAAGTCAGAAGCTTTCATTTGACATATAACTTGTTACACTCGGTCCTCACGTTCGAAAGATGTAGTGTAGCAATCATTTTTGAATTTCTTCCCTTTTTTAGGGAAGAAGAGGGAGAAGAAACCCTGACGATAAATTTTATATAGCCTGTGACACTCCCCACATTGTTGATCTTGTCGGAAGCTTTCATTTGTCACATAACTCGTTACTCTGGAAGCTTTTTCAAAGGACAATTCTTAATTTTGGATTCTTAAATCCAGAACATTATCTGGCACACGAAATTTAATCTACCATTATTTTAAAAAATGCACTTTTTTCCGGGCAAAGCCGAGAATTTTGGTTAGATGAAAATAAATAGGAGAGTTTCCGATTAAACACCATAAACATCACCGAGAGGCAGAAAAGTGACAGAAGAAAATTGCACATGATTTGGAGAGGACATTGATGACCAGCAACCGAGTTCGATAAAAGTGGATAAAAGTTACAAAGTAAACGAACTTTCATGAAAAATATTTTTTTATTGTAAAAAATTATAAACTTTTTTTGCCTTTCGGGCAAAACATTTCATTTTTTTAATAAGAGCTTCATTCGCGACCTATTGAATCGTTTCTTCGTTTTAACCTGTTTGAATTAATGTTTCAGATCAATTAGTTTAATCGCTATTGCCGTTCTCAAATATGTCACTTCTATAATTGTTAAATACTGAAGGAACTTGTTGAAAATCGAGATTTTGATGGATTTGTCTGAGGTTTTTAATTAATAAATGGTCACTTTTTTTCACAAAAAAGAAACTATTTAAGAACATATTTTTAAAACAATTTCACCTTTTTACTGTAAAAATTTACTGTAAAAGCTATAATATTATGTATTTGCCTACGGCTTGTTTAAAAAACTAGAAGCACTAAAATATTTAAAAAAAAATAGTAATAAATTTGAGCTTTCAGAAATAAGACGGAAAATTCAATATTTCCGTTGAGAAGATTGCTTTACTTTCTCTTCTGCCATAGAAAGTTCTTTTAATGTAGGACTCTGTTTAAAAACTGGTTTTATTTTTTGTATCACACTTAGAGATCGTTGTTTAGGAATGTTCTCGGCTTCATCAACTGCAAGAAAAAAAAATCTCTTGGATTTTTTCCTCTTTGTTCTTAGTACAATAGTTTCAATTTGAAGCCCTTTAGAGAGATAAGATATTGGGGAAAACGCTCTCCTCTTAGAATCCTAACCTTTCCTGCTTCCCATTTCCCTATTCTTCAAGTAAGATTAAGAATTGTTCGATATCCTTTATGAATCGCTTAGATGCGGTCTGTTTACGCTCCGCACTTGACCTCGCTGCACACCTTTAGGCAGAGCACAAAATCTCTCATTTTTTGATCACTTCCTTTATAACCTATAGCGCTCCATCGTTGATGCAGTCATTTTCCTCATTGTATCAATGAATGCGATTAATCCTCTTACTCTAGTCATTGTCTTTGATAAACTGTCTCTTGTTCTGAAGCCAAGGAAGACAATGCATTTACTGGAAATTGGCGACTGTCGACAAATGCTCCGGGGCAAATATCGCTTCTGGGCCACCTTAGCATGTTTTCTTCCCTTATACAGTATCATATTTATAAATCTTTCTCCATTTAGTTGATTGTCCAGTAACGAGAGTGGTTAGAACACTCAACTCTACATTACAAATGGATCTGATTTCGAATACGAAATAAGTGATCGGCGGAGTCATTGTCCTCTTTTCTTCTCTCTGGGCAGCGAAGTGAGTAGAGGCAAAATGAGCTCGCTCCTAACAATCGAACGAAAGAAATTTTGCAGCAAAACTTATGCAGACACAAAAGGAAACGATTTCGCTCCACGCTTCACCAGATATCAGATATTTAGTGGTGCTTAAGAATCACGGCCTTCAAACTATCCTTCAACGAATTTTGCTGATTGGCCATCATTAGCCTAATGCTGTAATAGCAGCTATTGAAATGATTTATGAGAAATACATCATGAGGCCTTGTTTGTATCTCTAATAACGCATAAGTAGTTGATATCAACGCACGCAACTATTCTGAAATTCTCTGCAAACATCTGGAACCAGTAATAATGATAAGAAATTATGCAGAAACGCAACTTATGCAGTGTCCAGAAGAGGTTTAATAGTTAACTAATACCAAAAATTAAAAAACAAATTGCAGATACTATACTATTAATAACTAGTATAGTCACATTACACTCATATAATGAAAATTCCTCTCGAAGCAGCCGACTTCCCCAGAGGTCTAGCATGTACCTTTCAGTATACAGTGTATCCGAAAAATAATGATGTAGTAGCAAAATAATATATATGTATTGTAATAATGTCAGAGAAGAGACGTGCGAGGAAGTCGAGACCTCAAGAGGAAAACGTTTAGAAGAAAGGGAGCATTCGCATCAGCTACTCAAACCAATGTATGATTGTTCTTCAGCTAATGTACAGTAATGGCCAGCCAGTGGGAATACTTACAATGTCGAATGCATATCTCAAGTTATAAGCAGTAGAGCAAAAATTATCAAATTGTAGTGCATAAATAGAAATATTCCATTTAAAAATGAAATTAAATTTTATTAACGTCCATTATTATGCATATTATATATACGCATACACTTCCTTTCCATAATAAACGAAACAGAATTAATTTTAAATATAATGTACACAGGTAAAAATTCAAGGATTAAGAATATCCTAATTTTAACAGTTCAACTCTATGTACAAATAAAGATTATTCGGATAATCTGCTTTCTATTGTAACGGTACAGTTAGAGAAAAGTCAAAAAGTTTTTGTCACCCAATGCAACGGAGAGAAACTTTCTCCACCTATGTTACTGTTTCATTTCCTTCAGAATGGAGCTATTTCTAATGTCTGAACTATATCTCATAAACAGCAGTAAATTAAGTTTTTTCAAATGGATGTCATTTCTATCACTGCAATATGAAATCACCCAAAATTAATTCTGTTTTATGAACGGAACAATGTTCTTTTTAAAGTGAATCATTATACAGTTTGGTAGCAATGTTTGAATATCTTAAACGAACTAAAACATTTGCAACGAAGAGTATTTTAATTTTTCCCAAAAGTTTCAAATAAATATTTTCCAGATAGTTATTATGTTGAATTTCCAAAATTCGGTAATTCATTTTAAAAGAGAAATTTTATTCCCCACATAGAGATGCTGCATGGAATAAATTATTATTATATATCATTATCTTCATCCCTCTGAGATGCTTTTCAGGGACGCTCTTGTCCCACAGTTTACACTGATCGACGATAATTCCCTTCCTCATACAATCGATCAGCAGGTTCAGGAAACATCTCTTGTGCCGCCCATTGGCAGGCAATCCTTGAAAGGTGTGGATATACAGAGGATGGAATGGACAATCTATTCTCCGGATCTATACAGCATGTGGGGGATGCGCTGAACAGACACAATGGAGGTCGTAAACCCTCCAAGAATCCCCCATTTCTGCTCTCCAGGAAGTGGGGTGTGTTGTCTCAGTAATGATTAGCTCAGTAAACAATATGAGAAGTTGTTGCAATGCTTGTGAAACTGTTTGGGGTCATGAAATTCGGTATTAGCCTCTCCATTCTGCTGAAACGATCATTTATGCAGCTATGGAGACTTCGGCTTCATCTGCATAACCCATGGAAATCATTCTATTGGTTTGTTCATGTGTCTTACTCTTTATTGCATCATATGACAATGCACTGCCAATCCAAATCTCATAGCATTTCATTGTCGCGTTTTTGAGATCTTCCAGAATTTTCGTATTACGTTTAACTTTTGGACAGCAAAGTACACTCATGCTACTCATGAAAGAAAGTTTTAAATCATGGACCGATAGTACATTTCTTAAGAATTCCCGCCAAGACGTACTCTTGAGTAGGTAAAGACTCTCCTGCACAAAGGGCCACTACTTATAACACCCCAACTGATGGAGGTTTCCTTTCCAGGCCCCTCGGTATCTCTTCTACCTGAGGACAGAGAAGATCTCAACGCAGACCCTTCTGGGATATTAACCTGAAAACATCAGATTACGAGACTGTCCTACTAATGGCTGAACAAACTCCCAACAATAACTACAGTATTACAAGGTGTTTCGGCATTTTACTAGAGCAACTGCTAAGAAAAAGAACCTGAGAGGCAAAGTTTTAAGTGTAGCGGCAAAATTGTTATGGCGAATGAAATACTAATCAACCATCGAGATCCCGCTCACGATTTCCACTAATAATGGCTATGAATGTTATATCATGCATTGATTACTATAGCAAAGGGCATTTTTCATCGAGATGAGTACAGTTAGGAGAGACTGTCACTTTTCCAAGCTGTTTGTTTAGCGACTGAAGGACTTCAAGTTTCAACTGAAAAATTCTAATAGTACATGATTTAAATGGGTCGTAGAAATTTAATTTTAGCCAACGACGACTGTGCTTCAGCGAGCTGCCCAGTGCAAAATTCACGTTAATGATAAAAGTGATATTCTCAACGGGAATATTTTCTGACATGAAGATTCTTTGGCTTATTAATTCATTTTAATTATAACACGGATGCATATTACAGCTTTAAAATGAAGAGTTAAAGCAGTAATCTGCATCCGTGTTAATGTTTATTGGGCGAAAATCTGTTTCGAGCTCAAGAAACTAGCAACAGATTATTTATCTTGGAGATAGGGAGTGCGGAACACACTGCGGGGCAACATTTCTCAGAAGGGCGCTATTTATAGAGGCGCCTTCGTGTAACTGAAGAGGGATAAGGCGCCTCTTTGCACCTCAACGACTCTTATTCTGGCAACACTAAGGTGCACAGAAGAGTCGGGGGGGGGGGGATTTCGTTTCCCACGGGAAAAGTTTACGAAGCAGAATGAGGGAAAAATGGGGCAGGAGGTAAAAGGAAACGGAATGCTAATGAATCATTAGGGGAGAATTTATGGCAGAAGCAGTAGAAGAATAATCTCTCAGATCATTAAAAAAAATAATTCTACTGGATATTACGTCGTCGACAGGGGTGAGTTTGGCAACCGAAACATTAACCTTCAAACCCTTTTCTCAATTTTTACAATCATCAATTAAAGCCTACCTGTAATAAGAATTTTAAGTTAAAATTCGAAGAAATTATTTAAACTCGCAAACAGTAAACTATACAAATAGTAGAGGTAATTTCTTCTGGGTTAGCAGATGGCCAACTGTACCCAGTTTTCCAACAATGCACGTTGATGTAGAACTTAATAAAACTAAAAAGAATTGAGTTTCGCTCTGAGTGGGACCGAAATCCACCTCTCTCTGTTACATGTCGAATGTTCTCACCACTAAACTCTCAACGACTAACTTTTTTCTCAGCTAATTGTGACTATAGACAGTTACATATTTATTTTCGTTTTCCTTTGATAGTTTAATGGCAAGAACATCCGGCAAGTAACTGGGAAACGTGAGTCAGAGTCCCATTCACTGCGAACTCAAATTGGTTTTCAGCTAACTGTTCAAGAGTCCCATGTTTACAAGATATATGTGATACTCTACTATTGAATTATCACAAGGTACAAGTTTTTTCGAACTTAGGGGAGCGCCACGTGATTTAATGTTCAATGCATGATCTTTTTTACCTAACTTCTTATGGCTTTTCGCTCGTCATTTGTTAGTTTGTTGGTATGTCAGTTTATCGGTTTGTCAGTTTGTGTGTTTGTCGAAACAGTTTGTTGCACCATATCTTTCGAACGCGACGGGCAAACTTAGTGATTTATGTGTCAAATGACAGCTTCTTGCGCGGGGAGTATTATAGGCTATAAAAAAAACTGACCTCAGCATGATTACTTCTACCTTGAAAAGGGGGAAATATGAAAAATATTTTTCTGTTATATTTTCATAACGAGAGGGACCTATGAATCAAGTGCTTGTGACATGAAGAGTGTCACAAGCTATGAAAATTCCCCGTGCATTCTCCTCCCCTCCCCCCCAAAAAAAGAAAATATATGAAGGATTGTCCTATTCTTTCGAACGCGAGGGCCAAACGTAACACGTTGTGTGTCAAATGAAAGCTTGTGACGTGAGGAGTATTATGGGCAATAAAAAAAATTCCCTTCGTTCACCACCCCCTAAAAAGGAGAAAATGTGAAAGTCGATTTTGTACGATAAATTCCGAATAAGAGGGCCTACAGTTACGAGTTAGGTGTCAAATGAACCCTCATACGTGGACCTTCGTAGATTACTTCGATTATGTCCCCCACCAATTTTCCAGCCCTTTAAAAGGGAGACGGAAATTTTAACCTTAACAAGTTATATTTCAAATTAAAGAATGTGACATCTTCAGTGTCATGGGCAACCTCAAACACGACTCCAAAAAAAAGGGGAGGAAAAATGTGGTCGATGTTTGTGAGTCATGTATCAAAGGAAAGTTTCTGAAGGTAGGTGTTTCAGTGGTGAAGAAAAAATATAAATTAAAAGATTCCTCAGGTGTAAAGAATCACAGAACGTGTCCTGTAGACATGGAACTCATGAAATAATAAGCTGGAAAAACAACGCCACGAGCTTGAGTGACAAATATTAAATTCCATCTCTGTGAGGCAATACACAGTTCTCCACTTCCTGGATAGATGGCGCCACTCTGGATAGAGGGAACACAAAACAAAAAAGTATTGCATGATAGATTAATAAAAAACAAATCGAAAAGTTCATATGTCACATCAGCTGAATAGAAAGCTTTAGCCGATGATGGTATAGTGGTTAGCATAATTAGCATTATTTCCAGGAGACGTGGGTTCGAATCCTATTCGTGGCAAAACCAATTTTTTCAGGTTATTATTAAAAGATACCCATCTTCCTATATGCGCCCTAAAAATTAGAAATTAAAATATGAAACAATGTGGATATGGATGGATACTTTTGCTATAACGTTTGCACGAGGAGAAATACCTGAAACGTTAAGGTAGCCGTCAATGAAGATATTAACATAGAATCTAGGAACGAATGTGAGATTGCAATATTATGTGCAGAAATACAAGATTGAAATTCAGATATGCTAATTACTCCACAAATATATCAAAGGTTAAATCAGAGAGTGAACATAAATAATAAATTACCATAAGCCAGATAACCATAGAAATTTATATAATAAGATAGAAGGATCTAAGACGAAGTATAAGGTCAAAGGTAACCAAAAATGTAATGGTAAAGAAAATTTGATTAATGAATGTAGTACCATTTCTGATGAATTAAAGTCAAATGATAAACGTAGGTTGAATTTCAAGGGAAATAAAGTTATTGGGAATAGAAATAAAAATGATAAAGTTAAATATCATATGGTCGATACAAAAAAGGTGTATGTAAATCAAGACATGATTAAAGTAATAATCCAAGGTATGATAAAAAGTTTAAACAGACTAATATTAGAGGAAACATAAGTGATTTCGGTAAAAGACATCAGGATATCACTGGATTACTAATCCAGTGATATCCTGATGATGTATTAATAGTAAATTATGGAAATAAGTATTAGAATAGAAATAGAGCGAAGTATGTAAAACATATTGGAAATGATTATGGCTGCTATGGTAATAGATATTATGGTGCTAATGATGAGATGAAGAGACTAAATCAGAGATGAAATTAGAAAGGGATAGAATTAAGATGCTGGAAAGAAGAACTAAACTTGAAAATAAGAAGGTAATGGAGAAGAAAGACCCAAGTAATATGAAAGAAGGCAATCGAGGCAAGGATGATACATTGCTACGATCTCTCTGTTGAACACAGAAAGAGGACGTTAGATGTCGTCGTGAGGTCTTGTCGAGACGAAAGAATAACTTTAAAGGGGATTCAATTGGGATTTTTATCAGTGGCAGTATAATGGAGATGAAATTCACTAGCATTAATATCTGCGGGTTAATAACATAGAAAATCATCAGCCTGGGACAGGCATGTCAAACTCGTTAACTACCGAGGGCCATATTAAGTACTATATATTAAATCGCGGGCCGCAAAACAAAAAAAACAAATGGAAATAAAGATGAAGCATAGCTTTTATTATAAACATATCAATACATACAGAATAATAATATACAGAATATAAACATATTAAAAAATAGATATGTATGTAGGAAAGTTTCTTTTTTTCAATTTAACATTATTTAAATAAAATTACATCATCTTTTTTTTTGAAGAAACTTGGCAACGTTTTTCATTAACCAAATCTTCAAAATTTGGTTGAATTTGTTGAGCTGTAGTTATTTTTAAAATTGCTTGCACTTGCTTGTCTGTTAATCTTGATCTTTCCGCAGTTTTATTGTTTTTTAAAGTGGAAAATAGTTGTTCGCACAAAATAGTTGTTCGCAATTCTACGATCGGGCTCCGACATATACATTTATGCACAATAGTTTCCCTTATATATAAATGGAAATGTTTTCTGAAATACGTTTATTTAATTCATGTACCGTGTACGTACTTATAATTTTAATTAAAGAATCCAGTGTTGTCAAAAGTAAATAAACGTATTGGTTATCAATCTTGGCGGGCCGCGTGTTTGACATGCCTGGCCTAGGATAACTGCATATTAGTGATGAACTTTATCATTAATAGACTATACAATTGATAATTGGAACTGGAGTTTATACTAGGAGTAAGAATTCACAAACTTATAATGGAACTTATAAGTGCTGCGACAAGATGATGAAAGTTCACATTATTATTTTATTTTGTGTGTGTATATATATATATAAAATGAATCTAGTGCATAAATTTGTTTTTGCAAAAAGACTGAGGTCATGATAAAATGATGGAAATTGTTTTTATATATGCTTTTATGAGGATGAGATTTCAAAATTCATTAGTTTTAGGTCATTGATGAGTTAAGTATGGTAAAAGAAAATATCATGTGAAGTGTTTAACAATGATATACTATGTATACGAATTGGATTTTAAGGGAATTAAATGAAAAACTTTTCTTTAAGTGATATCCATATAAATGTTTGATATTTGATAACGTGTTTAATTTCAGTGGTTTATAAAAATTATGAATGTGTTAATACTTCAGATAGTGTCAGTATCAATAGATTCTTTCAGTATAAATAAGAATGGAAACGGTTTTTTTTTTGAGACTTCATATTTTGGAGAGTGGTGTTCGCTCTGATGAGAGCGAACACTTATCTTAATATTACTTTATTTTAATATTACTTTATTTTATTAATAAATAATTTACTCTGATGATTAATTGAGGAATAGGCTTAGCAATAAAAGGTGTCGAGTATTATATTAAAGTAAGATTTATGACAAGGGTCCATTAGTCTTCAAGAGAAGACGTGGAAAGAAATTGAAGAAACTAACTAGGGGATAAGGGAAAAAATCACGTAAAATAAAAAATTGTTGCGCTCTACGAAATGGAATAGGGTAATGCCCCATAACTGGGGAACAGCTGGCACCCATAGTCTCAAGTTGCAAAATCATATTTAACCTCCTGATAAGTTCCATATCCCTGAAGAAGCTGAAATAAAGATTTTTCACTAGATTCAAAAGAATTCGTTTCGCGCTTCTTTTTGTAACATCTGCTGAAATCAGAATTCTGTACAAAGAATCGAGTGTTCTGAAATAAGAAAAGAGAGGTAAATTTCAAAATTGGGGCAGTCATATGAAAGAGCAATGCGTTATAGAAGTTAAATTAGGAAAATTTTGTGTTTTGGCACAGTAGCGTCAGGATCCGCTACAAAATGATCAGTTGCCAAACTAAACAGAAAAGGAAACAAAATAAACTCTTGTCTAACTCCACTAGCAATGCTAAGCTAAACTAATTCTTACAAGCCTTACCAGCTCAAATAATAGCTCTGGTAAACTCCTTAAGAATAACACCTTTAGCATAAAAGAAATAAAAAAGTTTCAGTCAGCCATGTGATAATCGAAACTTTCCCAAGGCTACATTCCCTTGGCTACTCTAACCATTTCAGCAATAATTTCATCTACCCATGGGGATTTAATGCAGTTATAATTTGGAGATAGCCAAAGTAACTTCAGAATGTGATAGAGGGACAACATTAAAGCTAGTAATCACACATGAACTCAGTGTTATTACAGAGAGCAATCATAATGCTAACTTGTCAGTATACCATGCGGTCTCAAAATCAGACACAAATTATGACAATCAAGAAATAAAAAGCCTTTTTGAAATCAATGTAACCACAGATTTCTAAAACTTTAAAGATTTCTCAAGAATCTGCCAAAATGAAAAAATTTGATATATATGTTACCGGCAAAGTGTGAAAAGCAGGCATTGTATAGAATGCGTGACCTTTTTAGGCAAAGTATGAAATGCCTGTTTTATTTTAATATTTTGCGTACTTTCCCTAGACATTGTATAGAATATCAAATACTATTTCGGCAAAGTATGAAAAAGACTTTTTTTTGGCAAATCATTATTTAGGCAAAGTATTATTTAGGCTTATTTTCGGCAAAGCATGTATTAGGTAATATATTTTTGGCAAAGTATTGTTTAGGCTTATTTTCGGCAAAGTATGAAAAAGGCTTTTTTTTTTGAAAAGATGCATGTGAAAATGTAAGAGGTACAAAATATAAGATACGGGATTTTTCTACAAAAAGAGAAAAAGACCACTGCTGAACTACTTGTTGCTACAAGGTAGACTGGAATGGCATTTTGAATTGCACTTAACTGCCTTTTTCATACAAAAGCACTTCAAATTTCGGCACTTGGTCTTGCAAGTACACCTCATGGACCCTTGGCCGCTACCTGTGGAATGAGCTGAAGCGGCTGTCCCTTGGCGACGTCTGAGATAGGAACTCGCGCAGTGGATCCCAAAGGTGTAGAAGGAAATTTTTTGTCGGAATCCATTTTCATTTTTTTTGGCCTGTATTTTCAGATTCAATTTAGATAGAATTTTACCTTCGATAGCATTCTCAATATTGAAGCAAAGAGTACACAAAATATTAACGTCATAACCTGTTCGTCCGCATGATAAAAAACGACCCAAATGAGGTGAAGCCAAGTGAGAACGAATCAGTAGAGTGTTGAATATTCGAAATTTGCAATTCGAGTTATTTCACTTTTATCCTTGTCAAATCTATTTCAGGGGACTTCCGAGATGCTTGTGATATGTCATTTTTTGATGACTTTTTTTAATCTGTTTTTTGACCTTAACTCTCTTTCTCTGGCAGCTAGGGTTCTCAAACTTTAGAGTCCCATTGGGGCAACACTCTTTTACACTCTTCAACGCTAAGGGGCTCTTTTCCGACTGGAAGGGTGTCTTTTTGGTGTCCCAAGTGACCAACTACGGCGCTCTTTTTTACCGAAAATAGGGACTGGCGGATCTGGCAATCGGAGTGGGCATATAGGGGACCCAGGGGGACACTTCGGATTGGACTGAGTGCTCTGGCACTCAGTCCAATTTATTCCAGACGTCGACAAGATCTCTGTTTGAGGCGAGCGTCGAAAGTCTCGTGACTCGCCTTGCGACCTTAAACGTCACTGCCGGGAGTATTTTATACTTTGCCGATTTGCCTTTTGCCATTCTATAGAACGCCTAGGAAATGTGTGAAAATCTAAGCGTTTCATACTTTGACGTCCCACTTTCGGCATTCTATACAATGCCTAATTTCACACTTTGCCGGTAACATATACATCACATACTACTTCATAATCTACACTGTTTATCACGCAGTTATCCATCAACTAAATTCTGAATTCTACGTATTAAGCACAATCGTGCAAAGAACTTGATCTGGAACAGAAGGTAGACTGATTCTCCTATAGTTATCACAAGACTTGCGATCACCTTTTTTTTAAAAAACAAGGAAAATAATAGCTGTGGTAAACTCCTTAAAAATAACACTTTTAATTAAAAAAAAATAAATAAATACCCCCTCAAGCAACTGCTTGCCACAGAGTTCTGACAGGAGCCTGTCTGTTTATATGCCATAATAGAAGGTCTATGAGGATAGCAGGACCTCAGCAGAGAAACGACATGAACAGCCATGCCTTACCCGGGGCTCGAACCCAGGTCCCTTAGATCAGTAACCAAGTAAGCTAACCACTCGGCCACGGGACGGCTAAGCACAAAAGAAATTAAAAATTTCAGTCAGCCATGTGATAACCAAAACATTCCCAGCTCTAAGCATTTCAGTAATAATTTCATCTACCCATGGGGATTTATGCAGTTTTAATTTGGAAATAGCCAAAGTAATTTCAGAATGTGATATAGGGACAGCATTAAAGCTAGTAATCCATCTATTCTCATTACAAACAAGGGGCATGAAACTAACCACATTGTTTAGAACACCTCCAAAATGCTCAACCCACCTATCCATGACATAATCGTCACCTTAAACCACTTTACCATGTTTATTCCTCAATCCTTGTGTCACAGTCTGTACAATTCTCTGCTGTTGTGTTGTCTAGATGCTTCCTCCCCTTTGTTAGCCAAGTTATCAAACCAAAGATTCCTATCAGCTGTTAACTGATGCTTTACGCATTTAACAAGCTTTTGGTAATACTGTCTGTTAGGACTAGTAGAGTATTGCTTAAAGTTATCTTACAGTTTTTAGAGCGGGGTGGCTCAGTCGGTAGCGTGTCGAGCTCGTAATTTGCAGTTCCGAGGCTCGAGTTCCAGCTGGGCCAGCATTGAGATTTATCGCCGCAAAACTCCCCACACTTCCCTAGGTCAGTAGGGGACACCAGTTGGTTTGGAAAGGCAACCGTCCGTCGGATGGGACGTTAAGCCGTGGCTCATATGCAGGAGAGCCGTACCATGTGCATATCAAAGAACATGCTGGATGGCCTTGACGGGATGCTACCATCAGTCTCCCAACAGCTGTCCAATGGGTCCCTTTCCCCCAACTTTCTCTGAACCATCGGGGTCCTTGTGAGCCCATTGTTGCAAAAAAGGGCAGCTCAGAGATAAAATTAAGCGCTGCAGTTCTTTCAAAAATAAGCTCTAGTGCCTTATCACTAAAATAACTTTTTCATTCTGCTCCATTTTATCCAAAACCATACTGTTAGTTTCAAGAAAAGCCTGTTTTATCTCATCCCATTTGAACTTCAATAGTACGCAAACCACGATTGTCATAATGACTAAAGCAGCTTATCATGGTAAGCTTTGGCTATACTAGGTCTTTCAGAACTTCAGTGTTAAAGGTAATTATTTCAACCTAAGCACAAGACTTCTTAAGTTTAAGGTACTTTTGACAAGATAATGGTCCTGACAGAACTAGCCCAATATGCTATTAATTAATTAATAAATAAATAAAAAAAAATACCCCCTCAAGCAGTTGCTTGCCACAGAGGTCTGACAGGAGCCTGTCAGTTTATATGCCACAGTAGTAGGTCTGTGAGGATGGCAGGACCTCAGCAGAAAAACGCCACGAACATCCATGCCTTATCCGGGGCTCGAACCCAGGTCCCGTAGATCAGTAGCCAAACGCGCTAACTTCTCGGCCACGGGCGGCTCAATTAATATATTCAAAATATCAATGTAATTATTGATACTTTGATACTTATATGATAATTTAAAGCAAGTTGTTCATTAATAAAGAAAACAAAAGAAAAAAAATTAATTCGAAAAGGAATAATTTTATTTATAAATGTTATTTTATATTGAATATTATAAATTACATGCTATGCATTGTAATTTATTACATTAATTATTACACTATCTGGTGTCAAATTAATATTACTTTTCATTAAGATTCCCACAGTCATTTCAATTGCATTACCTTTTTTTATTCACGGTTGTGAGAGTAAAAATTTTCATAATTTTTTATAAAATTAATAGAATGACTATGCATAAGTTCGCATTACCAGTTCGCGTGAGGTGTAAATTAGGTCACGTTGTCAGTGTTCACGCGGCCCTCGATGACAGTGGCTGAAAAACAAATGAAAATCCCGAAGTTGGAACATTAAGCGAAAACCCGAATTCGTAGCAAATGTTTGAAAAATGGTCTGAAACTTTTGAGATGTCTTTGACGTCCGTCAATTGGATGACTTCAACACGATGTATCAGAAACCGACAACATTACGCTTGAAACAAAAAGATACGCAAATGATGTAACCTTTTGATTTGGATATTCTGTGAAAATTAAATCATAAATTCAGAATATCAGCTTAAAACTTATGAAGAATTAGATCTTTCCAATTGCTTAATATCTGATAAATATGCAAACACAGGTGTACGTTCGAAGTGTCACGTCCCATCGGCTGAAGAGATCAACTTTTTCTGTAAGAAATGGAGCAGAAAAAATTCGAGAAAATGTTTCAGGTCTTTTGACCGAAAAGAAAAAAATACGGAAAGAAAGCTTATTATTGGCTCTTATATTTGAATTTCCCCTTTTCTAGCTGTAAGGATTAAGGTCATTTTCGATTCCTCAAGGAAAGCTTTTCCTAAACATCAAGCAAGCCAATGTTTCTGGCATGAATGAAATATAAAATATCGAGTATTGTTTCATGAAGAAAAATTGTTACTTACTTGCTGAACTGAGGTTGAACAACGGTTGCTAACCCAAAAGCTAAACAATTTAAATAAAAAATAAATGATTTTTTTTAATAACTGGTGTGTCTATGTAAAGAAAAGTTACTTTTACAGACTCTTTAAAAGTTCATTCCACTAACATGTTTCGCATCGTTGCGCATTAAAAACAGGAATTAATGAAATTTACAATTTATTATTGCATATTTTATCCATTGCTAATAAATTTTGCTGATGTCAATGGATGTATCGAATTGCAGCTGAAACATCTACACACGTTGTATATTAGAAAGACGTTTGGAAAGCAGATCATTATGATGAAATTTGAACTTCCTATAAACGACATAGCGACTCCATTCCACACAAGCAGCCAGAAAATATTTCGGTCCGAAGCCACGACACAATAAATGATGGTGGAATGAAAAAAATCGTAAAAGGTGAAATACGTATATTTCATTTAGTTTTAATAAGTTTATTGTTGCATGTACCATAATAATAAATTTATTATAAACGAAAAATACACGCAAAATGTTTTTTTACCAATCTTAATTTTGTAAATATTTGCTCTCCTAAAACTTTTGGAGTTTGGGGAGGCCTCATTTCTGGCAATGTGCCCTGCTCCAACCATTATTATCAGCAATATTTAATCCCTTCCCTTACCACCACTTGGATGACATATCATTCGTTCAGCGGTTCCGTGACTCAGCGATATCGAGCATCATAATGATTCAGCGGTTCTGTAATGATGAATAACGAAAGGGCAGACTCCAAATGAGGAGTTGGTGGACAATGTCAATCAGGATCTCATCAGAATTGGGCTACAGTGGTCAAATGCAACAGCTGTTGGAGAGACGTGTTTACAGAACTATATTGTACAGCATGGTTGAATGGAGATTTTGTTTACGATTCGTTCAAATCTTCAAAAAAAGATATACCAATTTTCCATTCCTCTTCGTAAACATCCATCATATTACATTTCACAATTGGGAAAACCTGATGTTCACGAATAAGAATCACTTTATGTCATAATAAACAGAGTGCTCCAAAAATAACGCTCTATATATAATTTTTTATATAATTATATTAATTATGTCATTTTTGAAATAGTAACGCGTTTATATAATTTTTTAATTATGCAATAATTATCTTTAAAATTTTAGTTCTTAATAACTTTCTAATTTTCTCTTTAATGTTCTCTCATTTATAAATAAAAAAATAAATAAATACCCCCTCAAGCAGCTGCTTGCCACAGAGGTCTGACAGTTAACCAAAGCTGACCAAAGTAGAAGGTCTGAGATGATGGCAGGACCTCAGCAGAAAAACGACACACACGTCCATGCCTTGCCCGGGGCTCGAACCCAGGTCCCTTAGATCAGTCGCCAAGCATGCTAACCACTCGGCCATACTGATTTCAAACTATCGCTTTTAGTGAAGAATCGCTTTATCTATCGCTTTTCGAATCGAAGAATTCATCAACAGATTATCTTCGGCGAAAGTTTAATTATGTCTTTACACAAGTAGAATTTTTTCAGAGAAAATGAAAAAAGTTGTGCTTTCATGTGACAAAAATTGCATATGCAGTAATTCTCTGATGGAACTAAACATTTTGAGAGATTTTGCATTTCATTGCGAGAATCGTTTTCGAATCGAAGAAAATCGGCGAAGTTCAATTCCAAATAAAGGAGTTTCAGAATCTCATTCTTTCGTCAAAGAAAGCAGATTCAGCAAATTGTCGGTTATCCGGCATTTATGGAAAATGGGGGAAATGATCCGCCATCCCGGTTAGATGAATCTGCTTGTTGCAAAAGAAATATTTTTACGGAAACCAAATGCAGTAGGTACAATCTTGTATTCAAGTCTCAGTTGAAATAGAAATGCAGTTAAAAACGATGATCATAAAAATGAAATATAATGTCTTTAATACAAATGCAAATATCTACGTATTTTCACACTTAATAGATTTCTGAATCCGTGCTCTTAACAAAAACGTCATAATTGCTTCACTGAAAGCCACCATGGGAATTTTGGCCATCAGATGGCGTTGACTACCGATAGTATTGTGTTTTCCTAATAGCAAAGTGTGAAAGGGAATTTTTGTGAGGTTAACTTCTGTAGAAAAGCATACTAGGAGAAAAAAATACTATCGGAGACACGAGAATAATGAAAGCTAAACTTGAATTTCAGAAAAAAAAAACAATTACCTATCCATATAGGCCATAATAGAATTCGTGACGTATCATGAATGTAACAATAAAACGCGTGAAAGACGACGCCAGCGCCGATGGCATGGGGAGAAATTTGCCTAAGTATCAAGTTCAAACGTTCAATTTGAAATTTATACCGGTTGCATGAGAATTCCGGTAGCTTGAATCCCGGATAATCGAGAGTTTACCATATTAAACTTGGTGCTAGCAGTAAGCGAGTCTTGTATTTACGCTAAAAAAAAGTGGGAAATGGCAGTTTTAAAGACACGCGTCAAGTTATGACCAATGAAGCTCTTAGGATTTTTTTTTCCATTTGCTAACGATATAATTCATATGCTGGGCTCAACATTCCTCCCAAGAGCATCTGCAGTCCGTTTCCCGTTTGTTGCACTCCACCAACACAGACTGACAGTTATGTGCATGCTGCGTTCATGTCCCATCCTCCCAGCCCTGAGTCAGGGTAACAAGACCACCTTGGCACATCCCCATGTTTGCCCACATCAGCCGAAAGCGACGACGTTGGTTGTGCAGCAGTTGACACCGAGACAGCAGCAGCTTCGTGTTGGATCTTAGCCAGTCAAGTCTCTCTGCTCTTGCCACTGTGGGTCTCGGGCACCTGTTCTCTCCTCCTCAGGCCATATTCTGATGTACTGCTGTGCTGCTGTTAATGATGCGGAGGAAATAATGCTGGTGGTGCGATGACATCGATGCTGTTAAAACTTCGCCAAACGGATGATGTATTTCATCTCTTTAAAAATATTGTGCTGACAGTGTTCACTGAGCAATTAAGGCTTCAGTAAGTGTACCAAAAACTATCCTTTCCTTCGCATAAAAAGGTTTAGAGCTATGTTTGAAAAGTTCAGCTCGTATAGAAAGGCATTACACTATACACCAGCTTTTCGTTTCATGTATCTTAAATTTGTCACTTGTGGCAGGTAATGTGGACACGAGAAAATATCTCCTGAGAACCACTGAGCAGAGTAGCCTTTCCTACCCTTGGTCAGAAAGGGGGCACCATGGTCTTGAAAAGGCCGTCATCTGTTGGATGGGACGTGGATTGCCTCCGCTTCTCATTATTTACTTGATGTTAGCATTTGGATCATCAGTCTATCTGAAACTTAATCACCCTCTAGATCAGTGTTTTCAGCCTTTTTATCTGCGACACACTTTTGAAATAGTCCATTTACTGCGACACACCTATAGAAAAAAAAATCTATTTTTAATAATTATATATCTTAAAACTCAATTTATTTATACAAAAACGGATATTAAGCTCAACATTTGACAAAAAAACAATAAAATCATAATCAAAAATTGTAAAAAAGTACTAAAGCACGAATTGTTATGTAGAATTATTTTTTTTCTTAAATTTTCAGACTTAACTTGTACACTACACACCGGTTGAGAACCACTGCTCTAGACTAATGATTGTCAACTGCTGTGGGCGGGGGTGGTTCAGTTGGTAGCGCGCCAGGCTCGTAATCTGCAGTTCCCAGGTTCGAGTCCCAGTTGAGTCAGCGTTGAGATTTATCTCCGCAAAACTCCTCTGCCCACAGTCAATAGGGGACACCGATGGGCTTGGAAAGGCCGCCATCCGTCGGATGGGATGTTAAGCCATGGCCCAGTGTGCGGGAGAGAGCCATACCCTGTGTACGTTAAAGAACACACTGGATGGCCTTGACGGGAGGATACCATCTATCTTCCAACAGCTGTTCCAGTGGATCCCCAACTTTCTCTGAGCCTTCGGGGTCCTTGTGACCTGGCCATTTAGCCCATTCTGTGCAAAAAAAAGTGCCTCTCAGACGTAAAACAAGTCAAATCAACTGCGGCCACCAGAAGATTTAAATAATCGAAATAAAGTAAATTTTAAAGTTTTCTTGAATTTATCATGCAAATTTTCCATAAAAAGAATATTTTCAAACAAGCGCATCAGTATATTTTCAAATTTATACCATTCGTTGCTTTATTATAAAGCTTTCCTTGAACCAAAGCTGTATAAAGTATAGTGGCCGTACACAGTCTGTGCATATTTGGTGATGATTTACTAATTATGTGTTAAAAATGAACAATAATAGCTTTTTATGTTTCCCAAAAAAATTTCTTTTTTAAAGTGTTTACAAATCTGTACATGCATGCTTATCTTTTCACTTTATTTATCTTATTACTGTCACAGCAAATTACTTGTGACCGGTAATGTGGCCAGGTAATACGATTAATGACAAGACCCAGATGTTCCGCAATAATGCACTACATCTATTGGGATAATGCCATGTTTTACCACTATCCACCGTCGCGGCTGAACAGTACTTTAGAAGTAAAGTCCAGCCTTTGGCAAAACCTAACTTTAATATTCGTCCTCGATCGCCACAGACAAGGATATTGAGAATCCAAGTTGACTCGGCGCCCGTGATGGGGGTAACGTGGCCACGTGAAAAATCTCTTGAGAATCACTGGTGCACAGCAGCTTTTCCTGCCCTTTGTAGAAAAGTAGGCACCATGACTTGGAAAGGCCGTCATCCATTGGATGGGATTTTAGGCCGTGGCCCAGTGTGCAGGAGAAACCCTGCAGGTTAAAGAACATGCTAGATGGCCTTAACTGATTGCTTCCGTCTGTCTCCTAACTGCTAGCCAGTAGATCCCCTTCCCCAACACTCTCTGAGATTTTGGGGTCCTTGTGACTTAACCATTTAGCCCATTGGTTGGGTTGTTTTACCTCTGAGTACATTTTTTGCATACAATGAGCTAAATGGCCAGGTCACAAGGACTCCGAGGACTCAGAGAAGGTTTGGGGAAGGGAATTCACTGGACAGCTGTTAAGCAACAGATGGTAGCCTTCGTCAAGGCCATTCGTCATGCTCTTTAACTTGCACAAGGTATGGCTTCCGTGTCTTAACGTCCCATCGACGGACGGCAGCCTTTTCAAGACGAGAAGATTGGTTTCCAAGAAAAGATTGGTGTCTCCAACTGACTGAGGGCAGGGTGCTGAGTTTTTCGGATATAAATCTCAACGCTGGCAGGAGGGACTCAAATCTGGGAAAATGCCGATTACGAGCTTGGCACGTTACCGACTGAGCCGTCTCCGCCTCCCATTTAGCATTGTGTGCAAAAAAAAAAATGACTCTCAGAGGTAAAACCATCCAACGAGTCCTGTTTTCGCATAATTTTTCTTTTAATATATGGTATAAAATGCTGTATTTAATCTTAGTACTGTCTCTAATTTTTCGTTTATAAACAACTCTCCATAACAGCGCCAGCGAGAAAAGTTTTGAAATGTCGGTTTTTATTACACATGTACTTTATTACTTGATTCGAAACTTTTAACATATGGCTGATGATGATTGATATTGAAACCACATATTTATTTTTCGTAATTTTTTAGTTGCAAAAAAAGGAAATGGTATCCTTCGTCAAGGCCATTCAGCATGCTCTTTAACATGCACGAGGTATGGCTTCCATGGCTTAACGTCCCATCGAATGACGGCAGCCTTTCCAAAACGAGAAAAAAAAAAGGAGATGGTAGCCTTCGTCAAAAGCAAACCGAAAGCTAAAAGCTTGTCGGTAGGAATCCAAACACAGTCTACAATTAACAGTCATAATTCAACTTTCTAGAAGCAAAACTATTTGCCATGCTATTCCTATTTAAAAGGGTAATCGCCGACATATTTATTTTTGACATTTACTCCTCCTTAACTGTGAACGTAAGAGTCCTATGAACGTTTAAATCTTCTTCCATTGCAAGACTCCCCACATTTCCAAAGACAATTTTATTTTATGGCGTCCCATTACAACTAAGGGACTTAATATAATTAACCTAACACGGGGTCACTCAGGGGGAACCTGAGTACGAAATATGGGACACATTGGGATCCACAGGGGGACCAGAATCTCCCGAAATAATAAACATTTCTGTAGTTTGTGAGAAAGCCACACATGCTACGAAAGCGCTCGTTGACGTTAGCAACGACATGAGCAACTCCAGGCAATTCTTCAAGTTAAATTTGTGCTAAAGTGTAGGTACTCGAAAAACTAACTTTTAGTGCCATAAAAAACAGAATTTACAGATTAAAAATGAGACCCAGTCATCACAGGATGACATTCAGCTAGTTTAATTTATAATTTAAATCTTATTCAAACCCTGTATAACTATAATCAATTCCATTGATAAATTTCTGCGATGATTATTAATATTATGTACGTTCATAATTTATATTAAGATTTTCAATGATTTTTTATACCGTGCCTCTGTTTACAACTGCTATTCTATGTTGGCATTTAGGTGGTTTGAACGAAGAAGAATCTTTGTATAAAATAAATTAAACTTTTTCTCTTGGCTATAAACATTTCAGATTTTGTTTGGCAACTCCTGACGGAAGAGTGACGTAGTGCTCCTCCTCCATCCATGGAGATACCGAGGAGCATCAAGATGAGCGACAGTGGAGGAAGATTTCAGGTAAGGAAATTTACAACTCTTCTATAAATCTCAGATTTAATAATTCATTCCTACTTAAGAGACATCTTCTATCGTAAATTACTCAATGATTTTCATTCTTCATTATTTCGATATCTATCTATAGATCCACATTTTCAACCAGCATTCAGCCGTTGGGATCCTTGTCATCTAGCCATTTAGTCCACTTTATAGAACAAGCTGACGCTCAGAGGCAAAACAATCAAACCTAATTTAATGATTGTGGTACATTTATGGAATTAGAAATCGTGGTACATTTCTTAACCGCAGAACTTTTATGAATACTATTTGTATTATGATTAGGACGCAACCAATTTTTTTTTTGCGTGGCTGATGGCAGAAAGCAGAATCTTTGGATAAAACAAATCAAACTTTTACTCTTTCTAACTTTGATCACATGCAATTTAAATTTATGAAAATTTTCTAGAAAAGGAAAACAACTGATTCTCTTTTAACTATGCCTCTGATTATATTTTTATTTGTTTGTTTGCAATCATAAATAATTATCAAAAAAATGATGCATCAATTTTTAAAAATATTTTATTTTTGATATATGGAGAGAGTAGAGACAGTCCAGTTTAGGTCCATTTCTGCTTCAGGTCGTAAAACTAAGTGATCTATTGATTATCAAATTATTTTCAAAACTTGGAGATAAATCGTATAATTGCTTTCGAAGAAATTATTCTTACGTTACATGAACTACAATTTCCGTCGATTTATTCGTTAGTGAATTGTAGAAAAAAAATCCCTACATATTGGAAATGCTTATTAAAAAAAAACCACCAAGTTTGCAGATCACGGAAAAAAAATGACTATGGCATTAAACTTTGATGCGAACCGAACTTCTGCATTAGCAGTGTCATCTGTATGACTTATTTTATTATTACAGAATAATTAATTTTTTGTGAATTATTTACAGAATTCTTGAATTAAATCTTTGATATTTATTTAATTTCACAAAAGCAAAAACCTCAGCGATTAGAGGTAGATTTAAAAACGATAGAGGAAAACTCATTCAATACTACGACACCAATGGATACTTCCTGTTTTTGACAACAACAAAAATCGATATATCCCTCCTATTATGACTGCAAACAAATTTGATTTGATAGATATAAATATAGACTTTTCTTTTAAAGCATATAAAGCAGCATTCTATTTATCCAGATAATTACAGATGAGAAATTAGTCAAAAGACTTCTGATTTACAAATATCTGGGGATAATTATTGATTGTAATTTGAATTGGCAAAAGCATATAATTTTTTAATTACTAAACTTCGGTATATATTATTTAGATTAGTGGTTCCTTACCATCAGTGGTCATCTGACCCTACGAAATTTCTATGCTTTCTGCGGGCCTACTACCAAGTCTAACCCTTTCTGCAGACCCTCTTGCTATCATTACCTGACATATTGTAACTAAATTGCAGATCCGCGCAACGACGACTCCCTAATAAAAATCCCAGGAATGAGTATTGTGTGTAGTTCATTTGTTGGTTATTTTGTAATTTGATTACAAAATGTTAATACATTAATGTTAATGATTGCAAAGTATCAATACATTGATAAATATCAATACTCAAATGTATAGTATTATACATTTGAGTGGAGAAAGTCACCAACAACCAATTTCATCTTATAATCAGCATGAGATAGCCAGTGTTGTCATACTGAATTGATAGAATTCCATCCAAAAGTAATAAAACTTGGTACCGTTGTGTGCTGCAGCAAATCTGCTTTTTCCCTTAAAGCTTTTTGAATATTGACAATAGCACGCAAACCCCTGGGGTCAGCTGACCACAGGTTGCGAACTTCTGATTTAAATTTTATACACTTAAAAATGGTTGGTTCTAAATTCTTAGAAACATCTCTTTAAGTTTATAAAATTTAAATCAGAGGTTCGCAACTTGTAGTCAGCTGAACCACAGGGGTTCGCGTGCTATTGTCAATATTCAGAAAGCTTTAAGGGAAAAAGCGCATTTACTGCAGTATACAACGGTGCAAAATTTATTGCTTTTGGATGGAGTTCTATCAATTCAGTATGGCAATACTATCTATCTTATGCTGATCACGAGGTGAAATTGACTGCTGATGACGTAAGAATTTCTCCACTCAAATATTTAGATTCAAATTACAAAATACCCAACAAATGAACTACTCATAATATTCATTCCTGGGACTTTTCGAAACTGGTTCGATTTTCTTACAAAATTACATTTTTCACGGATGGTGTTCAAACTTTTATTGGAAATTTTAGTTGGGAAGGTGCTTATAAAAGTAATTCGGTAGAATTATATATTATGCATGGTAAAATGATAAAAAAAAGGTATTTATTTTACACATTGGTCAAAACTGTGACCAAAAATGTGTAAAGATATTCTCGATTGCAGAAGGTTGTACTTGCATATTATTTGACTTATTTTCATCGCAATCAGAATTGGATTAGTATTGATGACAATAAACAACATTTAAGACGTAAGGATCACTATTTCAGATTCTACAAATTAATAGAAATATAATGAAACGACATTTTTCTCTTTAGCACCAAGATTATTTAATATTCTCGACACTTCGCTGAGGAACCAAAATAGTTTAAAAATTTGCGGCTACTGCGGAAGAATAAGCAAAAACATTTAAAAATTGGTTGAGTGTTATACGAATTTGAAGCTTGATCCTAATATAGTAGTATAAAATATTAAAAATAAGAAATGCAATAGTTATTATTATTATTTTAAGATTCAATCTTTTTTTTATAGTCATATTAAAATTTAATTGACTTCAAAAACATTCTTACAATTTTTCTGCTGAGTTTTCAACCATGCTAAAATATTAATACCGACCGAAATTCCCTCATCGAACCAGACTAACCTACTTCGCGGGCCACATCATAGACTGGATGTCCGTGGGTTAGGGAAATGATGATGATGATCAGATATCAGCAATTAAATGACAAGTGAAAGTGAACGACATTAAAGAAGCCAATAACACTTCATCGAAACTATCAACTGAGGCAGTGGTAAAGACATGTTCAAAAGGTCGCCAAGTTTTATTTTTAATATAGTTCGACTTAAAAATTGTCTCAAAACAACTAGATTTTTAGAAAGTGTTAAATTAGTTTACTAATAATTGCAATTTCATAAGGTTTTTTTAATATGCTAAGTCCAAGGCCTTAGTAGATGCGGTAGAGGCATATTAGAGGAAGGCCTCCTTATCCACCTCTGTCGACATAGCTGACATCTCCACAGAAAGCATTTCCTTTTAAAAACTTCGACATTAATCAAATGATCGCATTACTATAACTCCGAAATGTTTGTCGCATTTGCATAAAAGATGTATGAAAGTTCTGTCTGCCACACTGTTTTTTTGTTTGACTTTTTTTTTATGTCAGATTACCAGTTATATGTGAAAAAAAGATACCGATAGCTCTTAAACTTTATTACTGAAATGAAATCTGATGCTTTGCCAAAATATTCTATAATACAAGAGTGTTAATCTTCACCTAGCAGCTTTCAAGCATCACCGAATATTTATCAATTATTTTATGAGTGATGGAAGGACTTTTAAGAGTAATTAGCTGCATTTTACCCCCAACGAGTCCTGGAGAAAACTTATGAACGTTGGAATTTTCAATTTTGGTCGGCAACTTCCATTTTCCTATGAGGGCAAATTCCTAATTTCGGTTGCAAGATTGAGGACACCTAGAAAACGGAAAATTTATTCTTATTACGTTCAATGTATTAAGAGTCTTTATAGAACGCTTAAATTAAATCCATTGTCTGAATTAATCCATTTACTCCATGTCCTCAGGGTGGAGGTCTCCAGCACAGAATATTTACAGACCACAACTTGATGGCAGCTCAGCAAGAAGCTCTTCGTAGAGCAACACTTTTAAAGCACAGAAAGGTCTCTACGCAGCTAAAGGTAAGACCCACTGAAATATATAGAAAGTTTTACTTATCTCTAAGTTATGACCAAGGAAATTTATTTATATATTAATGCTCTTTAGCATTCTGTTGATTAAGATTAATAAAGGTTTCTCTACATTGAAAAAATTATGCTTTCATTCAATATCATGTAATATATCATTTTATTCATATATATATATATCATATTATTTATATATATATTTCATATTCATATAATGCAATAATTACTATCAATGCAGAGAAAGTTAGAAGAATCACTTTTTAAGATAGATACCTTTTACTATGGCATATAAACTGACAGGCTCCTGTCAGACCTCTGTGGCAAGCAGGTGCTTGAGGGGGTATTTATTTATTTATTCTATTACCTATATTCCAATATGAACTTGCCCTCCGGATATCCTTTTCCTTTTTTTGTTGTTCGTTAGTACTGGAATTACCAAGCATTTGGTCTAGTGCAGACAAAATTTTCATTTTTGTGTTTGATTGAATGAAACAGTTTGCTATTCGTTATTCTGTCATTCAGAACCAATTTAAAAATAAAAATAACCTTCTCCATATATTCAAACCGCTTTATTCTAACGCACGTTCCTTGCAGTTTCCTTATTCTCTCTAAAAACTGTCACACTGTATATGATGTCTGTAGAAAGTGGTGAATAATTCCTTTAACTAATGCCGTCAATTAGGGTTATCCTTTATGGAATATACCACTCCAAAGTTATTCTCTGCCTATCAGAAAACAATAAACATATCCACAGCTTTCATACCTTTATGCTTAATGAATGCGACCATCAGCATGATAAAGGAAAATAATTTTCTGTCGTACACAGCATTAGTTACTATTTTTTCAGAAATTCATATTATTACTTTAAGAAACTTCTTTTTTCATTTATTATATTCAGTTGCATATTTTCGAAAAAGAAAGTGATGAACATGGTACATTCAAATCGCATTTAGTTCAAAATTACTCAACTTTATTCGCTTTAATAGAACTGCCTTTTCCATCAAGAATGTAAATTTTAATCCTTTCCTGAAATCAAGACTGAAATTCTGATTTCTTGCTTGCTCTTCTGGAAGCAAACGGAACGGAGCAAAAATTCTGAAGAAATCGACTTGCCTTCCGACGACAGAACGGTGCTGCCATCTAGTTAACATACTCTTAACTAAGGGCAAGGCCAACTGATTTTAAACAGCAAATCCTCAGCATCAGACGCGTTACTTAAAGCTTGCAGGTTGTCAGCATTCAGATTTTCTCCTCGACCAGTCATCCTCAGTGAGATAAAAAACAGCTGCCTTAGGAGAGCGCAATCAGTAAGGTCCTGGATGTTCTTTTTCTCTCATAATCATTTTTTCAATCATTTCAATAATGCTGGTCAAACAACTAGCAACCAAAAAATGTTGGATAATCATTAAAAAAACAGTTTAATATAATAAAAAATATTTTCCCTTTTCTCGCAACATATCTTTTGTTCACGAAACTCACGAAATGTTTTTTAATGCTGTGTTTTAACGAAATGTTTTTTAACGCTATTTATCCAACAAGCATAATTTTCTGAAGTATCTCCTCTCCTTCTTGTGTTCATTCTTTAAATGTGACAGTGGAAAACTACCTTTTAACTTCTCACCGCTTGCGTTCCGACCATACATTCTATGACGAATATTGCTCGTATAGCTGCGTTCTACCACCCCTTAAAGTTTTGCCCACTTTTTCAGATTCACCCTGTATACCTTCATAAGATTAGATACTTTATAGTCCTCTAGTACACTTAATAAAAATATAGTTTATAGTACACATAAATACTTTTTAATCATCATCATCATCATCATCCTCAAGCAGCCATGGGCTACGGAGGTCCAACCAGACCGCGCAGTTTAATTCTCCAAGCATATCTGTCCTGAGCTACATCTGCTGCATCCGGCCACTGTACACCAATTCTAACAAGGTCCTGTTTGACATTGTCTGCCCACCGCATCCTAGGTCTCCCCCTCCTTCTGAGGCCTCTAGGCACACTGTTCATAACCCTATTCGCCAATCTATAATTATCCATACGGGCAACATGGCCAAACCAGCGGAGTCTCTCTCTGCACAATATGCTGCTTAAAGGAAGTTGCAGACTCCTTTGCCTAACCTCATCATTAGTTACAAAGTTAAACCACCTAATACCCAAGATACTGCATAAGCATCTAGAATCAAAAGCATCTAGTTTCCTGTTATCTTGCTTACAGAGCGTCCAAGTTTCACTACCATAACTAACCCTAGAAAGAACCAAACTATTATACAGTCTAATTTTAGTCTTTAGGTGTATACGCCTATTTCTCCACAATCTCCATAGATTCTTAAAAGTCCCGGCAGCAATACCTATTCGTCTGTTAATCTCATGCCGCACATCACCAGTATCAGTTACGCAGCTCCCAAGGTAATTAAACTGTGACACCTGCTCAAGACTGCAACCATTCAGATTAACTGAATCACAACCTGCCTGACCAATTTTAATCACTTTACTTTTCTCTCTGTATATAACCAAACCTACTGTACTACCAGTCTCATCAACAGTTCGAATGAAAGAGTTCATCTCATCAACATCATTTGCCAAAAGGGCTAAATCATCAGCATAATCTAAATCAGAAATTTTCGTATCTCCAGCCCATTTAAGGCCAAAAGCTTTCCCTTGAAGTGAATTTCGCATAACATAATCAATAACCAAGCTAAAGAGAAAAGGAGACAAAATGCACCCTTGTCGAACACCAGAAGTAATGCTAAACCAATTGCTACAATACTTACCAACCCTCACACATGACTCAGTGTTATTATAGAGAGCTTTCATTATGTTAACTAACTTGTCTGGTATACCATATGATCTCACAATCAACCACAAATTATGACGATCAACAGAGTCGAAAGCCTTTTTGAAATCAACAAAGCTAGCAACCAAAGGTTTCTGAAACTCTAAACATTTCTCAAGAATCTGCCTAAGTGAAAATATCTGATCTACACATCCCCTACCACTTCTGAATCCACACTGCTCATCACGCAATTGCCCGTCAACCAGATTCTTAATTCTATTAAGCACAATCATGGAAAGAACTTTACCTGGAACGGAGAGTAGGCTGATACCCCTATAGTTATCACAAGAACTGCGATCACCTTTTTTGAAAATAGGGATAATAATAGCTCTGGTAAAATCTTTAGGAACCATGCCTTTATCATAAAAGTTATTCAAAATTTCAGTCATCCAAATGGTAACTGAAACATTTCCAGCTCTAAGCATTTCCGTAGTAATTTCATCCACCCCTGGGGATTTATGAAGTTTAAGTTTAGAAATAGCCAAACTAACTTCAGATTGTGTTATAGGGCCAACATAAAAGCCAACAATGCATCTATCATCATTGCAAACAATGGGAGTAGAACTAACCACATTGTTTAGAACATCATTGAAATGCTCAGCCCACCTAGCCATGACAGAATCCTCACCTTCTATAACCTTGCCTTGTTTATCCTTCAATCCCTGTATACCTGTTCGTTTTCTACCACACAAAACATTAACTATCTGGTACAGCTCTCTGCTGTTGTGCTGTCTAACTGCTTCCTCAGCTTTGTCAGCAAGGCCATCAAGCCAAAGATTCTTATCAGTAGCTAACTGATCCTTTACACGTTTATTAAGTTCTTTGTAATGCTTTCTATTAGGACTAGTAGGGTACTGATTAAGGACATTCCTGCAGTTCCTTCTTTCTGAAATAAGCTCAAGTGCCTTATCACTTAAATAATTCTGCCTCCTCTGCTCCTTTTTCCCTAAAAGAGTACTGTTAGTTTCCAAAAAAGCCTGTTTAAAATGGCCCCATTCTTCCTCAACTTCAGTATTAAGCAAACCATGACTGTCATAATGACTAAGTAACCTATCATGGTAAGCTTTAGCTATAACTGGGTCTTTCAGAGCTTCAGTATTAAAGGTAAATTTTTTAACCCTAGCACAACACTTTTTAAGTTTAAGTTGCAAGACACTTTTAACAACGTAATCGTCAGATCCAATTTCAGCTCCCCTATATGCCCTGGTATTTCTAACAGAACTAGCCCATTTGCTGTTAATTAATATAAAATCAATCATATTCTTATGCAGCCCATCAGGTGAAACCCATGTGTATTTATGTATGTCGCGGTGTTTGTAATATGTGTTAGTTATTCTGAAACCATTGAGTTTACTTACCTGTAGGAGACGTTGCCCATTGCCATTGCAGCTACCAATACCAAAAGGGCCTATTACTCCTCCCCAAAGGTCAGAGTCGGTACCAACTTTGGCATTGAAGTCACCAAGAACAAGGGTAATATCTCCTTTCTTGACAGAATTCAAAATATCCTGAAGTTGTCTGTAAAACCTATCCTTCTCATCCTCATCAGAATCCTCAGTGGGGGCATAACAGCAGATAACATTCAAGTCTTTAATGCTTGTCTGAAATTTTGCTGTAAGAAACCTTTCATTAATGCACTCATATCCTAGAAGAGCATCACTAGCATGTCTGCTGAGCAGCAGACCCACGCCTTGGTGATGCTTTCCATCCTCCCTCCCTGTAAAGAGAAATTTAAAGTTATTTTTAAGTATCTCACCTTTACCTGTCCATCTGGTCTCTTGCAAGCCTAGAATATCTAGGTTATAGCGCTGGAATTCCTGCATGAGGACATCAAGAGAATAATCTCTATGTAATGTCCTCACGTTCCACGTTCCTGCAGAGAGAAAATGATTAGTAGGATTTTTAAAGAAATTAGGTTTATTGAGATTGGTAGGGCCAACAATATCAAACAGCCCCCTGATCGCAGGCATGGGGCAAAGACCTGTTCCTCCTCCGCTAAAGGCTGAAGTCACCGATGCTGGTAAGAACTTCAGGCACCACCTTTTCAAGTGGACTTTTTCAAAAACCATATGGCCTGCCTGAGACACATTACTCCAGTTTAGGCTTGACGATGCCCAACTAGCTAAGTAAGGTTCAGGTACCTGCGATGGCCTCTGATTAGGATTATCCACCAGCTGATATAAGGTATCCCATACCTCTGTTCACTTAGAAGCTGGCAACCCAGAAGCAAACAGAAAACACAGCGGCAGACTCTCCCTCAACAGAGGCCCACCAGTGCAGCAAGTCCAGGATCCATAATCAAGCTCAAATCCATAAACAAGTCCAGTCTAGTAGGTATAAATGGTCAGCACCAGGACCCTGTGAAGTTGACCACTCCTCAGCAGGGTTGAAAAAAAAGAAAAATGTGGCCATAGATGACCAGATCAGTAGGCCATACTGAACTGGCAGCCCTCCCCTTCCGTTCCCTTCCAAAAGAGAATATCTCTTTTGAAAGGTACTAACGGCCTGCACCACGGGAAGGCGGGGTCGGACATTAGGTGCTAGACCTGGCCGGTTCTGTGCATCATCACTGGGGATTGGTACACAGCTCTCCTTCCAGTTCACGCCTAGCTACCATTTACAAGCCACTTTTTAATATATTACCTTATTTAAATACCTTATACTCTACAGTACTAAAGGTTTGAACAAGAAAATTCAACAAGAGCGACATATTTATCCCTTTCGCTTTTCGAAGAAGAAATTTCGTTAATTTCACTTTATTTGAAATAATCAGTTTCAGACAATTAAAATAGCTGAATTTTGTCCGATTTGATATCTGCTTCAAAATTCAGAAGAATCCTCTTTTAAACGCTGTAACTCGGTTGACCACTTGTGGTTCCACTGAAAAGCGATAATTTGACATCTGTCACTTACGAAATGGTTTTGGCGGTTTTATGAAAACGGGTAGGTAAGAGTCACCTTTAGAGGTGACGCATGATGTAGGCAAAAGTCACCTTTATAGGTGACGCATGATGTAGGCAAGAGTCACCTTTAGAGGTGACGCATGATGTAGGCAAGAGTCACCTTTAGAGGTGACGCATGATGTAGGCAAGAGTCACCTTTAGAGGTTACGCATGATGTAGGCAAGAGTTAACTTTAGAGGTGACGCATGATGTAGGCAAGAGTCACCTTTAGAGGTGACGCTTGATGTGGGCAAGAGTCAGCTTTAGAGGTGTTCATATATTTAATTCTGTAGCAAATATTAATGATATGAAATAATAATTGGGTGACCTAACTGTGCCAAGAGTTTAATAGGCATATTTCTTGAAATTTAATAAAAATATCTTGATAAATGAAAAGAGATCAATCAATACGTAGCAAAGTATAAAATGAAAATAAAATATCCTGTTCCATTGATTGATTGCCGTTTTTCCTTCAGCTGGACATGGTGCAGCGTCAACTTCTGAGTCCTCGACGCCCCTTCACCGTTCACGAGAATGGAGAAGGCCACTTCTACGAGCAACAGATGACTGAGCTCACTCACCAGCTGCAGGATATCGGGCTCACCCTAGAGCGTGCGGAGAAAGATGCTCTAGATGCAAGGAGGAGACTCCTTCGTCTATCGGGGCTGGAGCTCAGCGAGAGCTGCTATGGAGGACCCAACGGGTTGCTCTCCCCTCTTGTACCCAGCTCCACCCTCAGCTCCACAGGTGCAGCAGCGGAGCACGGAGGTCCACGAGGAGGAAGTCTCACGTCGCGTGCTGTCAACTTGCTCTTGTCACCCAGAATGAAAAAGAAACATTCTCGCGAAAGACTGCGAGCAGTGTCCTCTCTCACATCTCGTAAGTGAACATCATACTACTAGCGGAAAAAATGGTTTCATAGACATAAATCAGAATTTGATACTCACACTTAAAAGAACTTCGACATCAATAAACATTCGTCGGTCGACATCGGGTGTGAATTCGTAATCCCGTGAGCAAAGGGGAGAGACGATTGAATAACGAGTTAGATTACGTTAACAGAGGATCCACTCTACCTCTGAATCTAGCTCTCTCCATCCACTGATCCTTGATGTCTGCTATTCAGACTACTGCAAAACGAAACAAATTGCGATTGAACCTATCTGTAATGGTTATGGGTCTCTATTTCTTTTATCACAGGAAGTTGCGAATCATTTCTGTTCTTAAATGTTCCTTGAGCGATATGATTCCAACGATTTTTCTATTAAAATAATGGATAATAAAAGGATAATCAGGAAAATACGATTCGTCTTATGAAAAAAGTCTCAGCAGCGCCTTTGACCGGCCTAAGAGAGAATTTTATTCTAAGGGTCTCAGTGATGGTCAAAAAGTTTATCTCTAAAAAGATGATGCTCTTTTTGAAAAGCTTCAGATAGTGAACCCTGCTTTGGTTCTTCTCTGGGGGGTTAGTGATGGTGTGGAGTGGAGATTCCGTCAGACTTCGATTTAAAGTATCTTAGGTATTTTTACCTATTTTTCGAATTAAAGATTATTGTTTTCGCTTTGTCATTTGCCCGTCTTTCTACCGAAATTCAACTTCCTTTTCCTTATCATTTTTAGAGATAAACGAAAAATAATTTTTTCCTTGGCTAGGTATTAATGAAATAGCATATATTAAGATTTGCATTTTTTCGAATTTACGATTTCTGCAATTAGAGGGCGCTAAAGTTTGAAGAGGGCAAAAATCCAAACGATGTTTCAAATATCTGTTTATAGTAGAAATATGAAATTTTAATGGTGGAATGTGATGGTGAAAAGTCATTGAGATTGATTGAACTCCGGTTTCTGCAGCATTGCATGCGACTTCTCAATTTCCAAACAATCGCGCGCGTTTTATCTCCTTTTTAACAGATTTTAACCTACCGTAAGTTCCCAAATTAGGCACACGGGTCTCTCCTTTGACATCCCATGATGAATTAAAAATTCGAGTCTCTTTCTCTGATATAACTGCAATTCGAAGTCAACTTCGCAATTTTCTAGAAATCGCGCACATTTTATCTCCTTTTGAAAACTGTAAGTCACATAATATGGAATTGTTTCTAATTTTCTACCCGGCACCTTTTTCGTGTGCTTACCAAGAAAGGTATACCAGGACGACAATATTTGGGCAAACTGTCAATACGTGTGATGGACTCGAACATCTCTCTTCCCCTTCTCAAAACAGCGTCCTCCATACTGATCAACTATCGGCACGTATTGCTATCAATTTACATATTTTCTACCCTCATTTCATTATTAAAAAATGAAACACCTCTAACTTTAATTTCGAAAAGAAAAGCTGTTTGTAGATAAGCATTTCAATTATACATATATAGAGTAATAAATGCATTAATAAAAGTACTCGCTCATGCCAATAGGTGGAGCGGGGATTCGTCGGTAGCGCACAAACTTTATTTTATACATAATGGTCACAAGTTGGAATCTTCATTGCGTAAGTGTTGATATTTTCTCCGTTGAACTCCGCTCTGCTCTCGTTCATTAAAGGCCACAACAACATGCTTGAAAAGATCGCTACGCATCGGATGTAATGTTAAGCCTCAGTGTGTAGGACTCTCAAATCCTGTATAAAATTTAAGTAATATGCGGGATGGACATGACAGGAGATTCAAACTGTCTCCTGACAACTGTCCACTGGATTTTCTCTTACCAACTCTGTGTTCTTATATCCTGGCCATTTGTACTATCGTGTGTGCCACTCAGAGGTAAAATATTCCAAATGAAATGAAAAGCCAGTTTGAAACTTTCGAGTTTTTCATATATATACCTTTCATATAAATAAACACACACACACACACTAGATATAAGTTAAACGTCAAACTATTAATTTTCACCGATACTGAAAATGTTGCTGGAGCTGGATTATTTAAACGCAGTATGTCCAATCTTAAGAATTTACCTTAAATGCTATTGATGACATAACTGCTACGTCATATTGTTTGTTATAATAAGTGGATTATGAATTTTCAGCAAAGAGATTGGTAATTTTTCTTCAATTTTGGTGAAAATTTCCTATAACAAGTGACATTGCTGTTAAATGTTCTAGTTTTCATAACTTTTTAAATGGCCAATTAGACGTTGTTCTAAAAACATTTAAATACATTACATTCATAATTTTATATAACTGGTCCGAATCTTTTTGAGCTTAAGCCTCCCATTAATATCATTTGTTAGCATCATTGATCTCTATCCGTGATGAGTTGTTTCATTTTGTTTATTAGGATTAATTAAAATGCTGTCTTATGTTACCTCAAAAGATTTCTTTATAAATTAAGCATCGAATAATAAAAATGTTTCATACTTTTAAGTTATGTTTAACTTCATTTACCAAGCTACTGATTCTTGGCGAAATTAAATTAAGAAGGTCACCGGACAAAATATTATTCATCTCCCGCCGTAACAGCAACAGAGGGCGCACCAGTAATAACGCGTCCTACAAATAGCTGTGCCGTGAGCTACGGGGTTCATACAGTGGCAAAAAGTGGTTATGTGACACGTGTGTGTTAGTATGCATTTATACTAACATTATATGACATGTATCGGTAAAACTCCGTTCTACTTCCGACGTCACTTTGCCGTCGCTTGTACAGCTGCTAAGGATCATCTCTGACGAGCGTACAACATTGAAGCCAACATTGAAGTGGATTAGTTTCCCTGGTATCGTTTTTCTATTGTTGTAATGTCCTGGTGAAAATATTCACCTTGCTCATCACTAACCATGTAACAGTTGTCGGTGGAGAAATCTAAGTGAGAATGGAGAAAATGGATCTTTAAGGATCTATTGCAGACAAGTTTGTGATACAGAGACATGTCCTTAACCAGTTTCTTATAGTTATTTACCCTGACATTCCCGAGGAATTTAGTTGCCACCAGACGAAACTCGTCCCAAGCCTTTTTCTCGTCACTCTGAAGCAGGTTGTTGAACATCTGGTCTCTGAACAGCTCGTTGATCTGAGGACCCACAAAAATTTCCTCTTTAATTTTCGCTTCGCTGAGTCGTGGGAATTTGTCAGCCAAGTACTTGAAAGCTGATGCAATCCGGTCCATGGCTTTTGTGAAGTTTTTCATCACACCGAGTTGATTTCCTGTGAGGCCAGTCTCTCTTCACGTAGTGCAAAATCTTTGGTCTGCTGTCCCATTCACATAAGAAACTGCAGTACTTCGTATATCCCAGCTGCAGACCCATCAACCGAGCCACTAACCTTCAAGTCACTACAGAGATGCCAGCCATACTTGCTGTATTGAAGACAGTTCAACAGCTATTTTAGGTTGTCGTAGGTTTCTTTCATGTAGACAGTGTGTCCGACCGGAATGGATGGAAGTCGATTTCCATTATGCAGCAACACCGCCTTGAGACTCAATTTCGAGGAGTCTATGAATAGTGGCCATTCTTTAGGGTCATGTTTGATTCTGAGGGCATTCATCAGGCCATCTACATCAGAGCAGAACTCAAGGTCTTCTTCCTTTCTGAAGTAAGGCGCAAACTGCTCATGACGAGTTCGAAACGAAGTCACTCAGACATTTTCCTTGAGAAGATTCCGTTGTTTAAGTCTTGATCCAAGTAACTATGCTTTGGCCTTGGACAGCTCCTGATCACTAACAAGGTCGTTCATTTCTTCTTCAGTGAGAATGTGTGGTGCAGATGACACACTGTAGCAGACGTATGGATCATCGTTAGGCACCGAAGGCTGCGGAGAACCCGACGTCTGTTCGCCTCCCTCCTCATCATCTGAATCGATGGAAAATTCTTTTCGAGGTTCAGGAACAGGAAGACCTTAGCCATGCAGAACTGGACAGAGAGCAGATTGTATATTCAGGTACGCTGTTGTCCACTTCTCTTTCCTTTTGATGCCTCCAGAAACAGGTGGAAGCATGCAGAAGTAGCAGTCATTTGCCTGATTGCTTGGCTCTCTCCAAACCATAGGAACAGCAAACGGCATCACCACTTTTTCACCTTTCAGTCACTTCGGAAGCTTTCTTGCACATGTACTGCAGCATACACAGTCGTATCAGAATAATATGATCACCTACCATAGTATATGTATGGTAGGTGGTCATATTATTCTGATGCGACTGTGTACGTGTGGGTCCCAGGCATTGTCCTGGTCCCCGATCTTGCATCCAAAATAAAACTCATACGCTGCTTTCACTATTAAAGTGATGGCCCTTTTCTTGCTTGCAAACGTCACTTCCCTGCAAATATGCAAAATGTATCTGCACTATTAACACAGTTACGAGTCATCACTACTCTTTATTTCGGGGTGGGGGCCGGGTCCTTCGGGACCCGCCCCCCATGGGGAAAGCTGGAATTCCGTCTCATGACACTGCACATGCTTGGCAAGAGAAGCCTGGCAGTAGAAGATGAAGTTTGTCTCAGAGGAGACCAGTAGGGACTTGGAGTATGGGTGGTATTAAAGGGGGTGCAGAGTGCAGCCCAGGTTGAAAGTGGAATATAAGAAAGAGAGCAAAAGCAGCTCTGGTCTCAAAGTAGAGAGTCCCGGAGCCGGCATACAAGTTAGCCCATGTCCCTCAGATGTGCCCTAACTCGGGCACTACCGATGGACACCATGACCGCCCCACCGGCTACCTCACTGATCGCCTGGGAGCTCCTGAGTTAGTTAGCGAACCCTTCCGTAATCGGGCATCGGAGGATATAGTGCCCGACATGTGCATATGGAGCCCCACAGCCGCAGTAACTGTGGGTAGCGATCTTAAAGCGCTCCAGATATTTTGGGAAACTCCCGTGTCCTGTCAGGACCTGCGTCAAATAGTGGTCAGAGGACATCAGGGATAGACCGACCCTTTGCAAGAATGTCTTTATTTGAAGACCATTCTCAGTCGTATCCCAGAGCCTCTGCCACTCGTCCATTGCTCATTGACATAGTATAGACTTCAGGGTAGTTTTCGAAGTCTTGACCGCTATCGCAGGTTGAGTATTATTACCTGCTGAGCGGGTCAGATGGTCTGCCCACTCATTCCCCTCATGACTTACGTGTGCCTTGATCCAGGAGAAGGAAACTCTGGACATGTTCTGATTACCCAGGATACGCTTAATCTCGTTAACAGTTTGATACCTGTTGTTTGCATCTTCAAGCGCTTGCAGAGCAGCCTGGCTGTCCGTGTAGAGCCGGATGTCGCTATTATGACTGCCGTCATAGAGGGCCCAGTTAAGGGCCTCTCTGATGGCGAGCAGCTCTGCCTGGAAGGCTGAGCCATTATTTATTCTTTTATAATCGTACACTTTGACTCCTTGATTGTAGACAGTGTAGGCTAAGCCAACACCATCCTCGCTCTTAGAACCATCAGTGTATATCTCAATTCCAAAACCTGATGGTAACTCCGTGGACCATGACACACTCAGTCTTCTGGTGGGATGGATATCCCACTTAGCGGTTTCTCTGTCGTAATCCTTGGGATCATACTGGTCTCCAAGGAATGTTGCGTTCTCCTTAGCTTGCAGGACTCTGAAAATGGTCGCTACTTTTCTGACCGTCAAAAATAATGGAGGGATCCCTGCTAATACCAAGAGGGCATCCGTAGATGTGGTCCTATCAGCCCTGATGATTCGCAGGAAAGCCGGTCGTTGGGCTGCAATCGGCTTTCTACACATGATGGAGTGGTCCGCTGGCGCCGCCAGGCGCCCGCTCCATAAGTTAGAATCCGCTCCATGCCCCTGAGATAAATTTCTTTGACGACTTCTCCTCTTAGTCTCCATGAGACGCGAGCCATTCGCCCCAGTTTGCACATAACGTTTGTGCATTTAACCTTAAGGTCCTGCAAGTGTGGGATCCAGCTCATCCTCTCATCCAGAGTGATCCCCAAGTACTTTAAAGTCGTCATGTGGCGAATATTATTACCATATAATTTGTAAATCGGGTACCTCTTTTTGAGGAACCCTCTTTAGCCACAATCATAGATGTTGTCTTTGCAAAGCTGAACCAAAGCTTATTGCGCAGACTCCATCCCTCAAGCACTGACAATGCTGCGTTACCGGCAATCTTCAGTCTAGCTCTGGAGGATGCCGATATGACAAGCAGCATGTCGTCGGCATAAGCCTGGAGCCAGGCACCCTCTGGTAGGGTCAACTCCAGGGCAGTATTGGCGACCAAGTTCCAGAGGAATGGTACACTGCACGAACCTTGTGGGCAGCCTCTCTCCAAGTTTCTTGAGGCTGTCCCGCTGGCATGGGAGTAGTTGACCATCCTCTCACTGAGGTAATTGGCCACTAGAACGTAGATGTTCCTAGGACAAGAACAATCTTTTAGTCGACTAAGAATAGCAGACCAACAGACGTTGGAGTAATCCCTACTGCTGGATTAAGACTTGCTCACCCTACGGAACGTCTCTTAAAACTAACGATTGCATCATCTTTTGTCCGCGATCGTAAAGTCGCGATGTCATGACCCAACTACATTGCATCAGACAATGATGCAATACCTCCAGGGGTTGTGTGTATGACTTGCTGATGCAATACAACGCAATATGTTGCAATCTGGAGTTTAAAATACAGCGTTGCGAAAGAGTTACCTATGTACTCAATGCGGACTGAGTCGTTTATACATGACCGTCTCTGTCTCTCCTAAACTAGAGCCAATCGACAAATTTTATTGTTATTTTCATGTTCAGTACCTCGATATTATTAAAGATTGGATATTTTCATTTCAAAGCCTTTTTGTGTGTTTCCCAGTGCACTGCAATTCATATAAAACTTTATTTCTTTCAGAATTTAAAGCTGTTTGAAACTTTTAACAGGAAAATCTTAATATTTCATTTGTGAGTCTTTCCAAATGTATGAGAGCTGTTGAAGATTAATATAAATTTATTTTTAAGTCGAAATTTGAAAAATTATCACTGATATCTGTGCCATTGATTCCCTAGTGAGTTCGGGTTCAACACCTCCTACCAACTCCGAGGATGGTGGATGGTCCCAAGTGGCCCACAAAGATCCCGAAGCAAAAGAGTTGAAGTCATGGAAAGTCTCTCCTTTTCGTATCCTTGGTAACTTCGTCGACAGTCGCTTCCGCAGACGATGGGGTGGCGCCAAGAGGACCAAATCTGCGGACATGATCTTAGAGGATCGCGGGATTCGACGTCTGGGTCATGAGTCGAGAGAGAGCAGCAGGGAGCCGGAAATGACGTTCTCTGAGCATACTGACTCTCAGACAGATGAAGTGGAGACTTGTTCTTCAGGAAGCGAGAATCTCGAAGAGGAGGAAGAAGAGGAATATGGCGATGCGAAGGAAGTGGTGGAAAGGAGTGATGGCAGTGGTATGAAAGATGCGAGAGAGGAAAAAGAGATAAAGGAGAAGAGCGGAAGGGAAAAGCTTGAGCAGAGAAAAACATCGGAAATCGATCCCGGAGTTCTGGCAGAGATTGAGGTTAGTTCACTTTCCTTTAATTACCACTACTGGATTGGTTTAAAATATTTTTAATAATAATCCATAAAGTGAGTTAATCATATGGTTCTAAACTTGTGGTAATTATGAAATAATGATATCGATCTTTTCCGTATTTCTGAAAGAGTATTCAGAATCAAGCAATTGCTAAGATTGCTTGGTAATAAGTAATCCTACTTAAATGCAAAATTAATATATTTACCTGTAAAATGTCACTTTTTACAGTTTATTCAAACATTTTTCAAGTTCAATCTTATGTGATTATCTTCTACTAATGTCTATACATTTCTGCATAGAGTGAATGGTGGTTGGATCAGTCGGTAGTGCTCCAGGCTCAAAAACTGCAGTTTCCAGGTTCGAGTCTCACCTTTCCAGCGTTGAGATTTAATTCCTATAAACTCCTTCCCTTCTCTAAGTAAGAAAAAGAACATTGATGTGCTTGGAGAAACCACCATCCGTCGGATTGGACTTAAAGCAGTAGCCCATGTGCAGGAGGGCCATACCCTGTGCACGTTAAACAACATGCTGGATGGCCTTGATAGGAGACTTCCATCTGTTTCCTAACAGTTGTCCAGCGGGTACCTTCTCCAAATGGGCTAAAAGTCCTTGGGAGTCCTCGAGACCTGGACATTTAGTCCATTTTGTGCAAAAAAAGTGCCGCTTAGAGATACAACAATCCAGACCATCCCTATATATAGAGTGCTAAGCTGGCCTGTAAATGGTAGTTAAGTATAACTGGAAGGAGAGCTGTGTACTATTCCCCTGTGATGATACACAGAACTGATGAGGCAGAGCACATAAAGTCCTATCCAGCCGTCTTCTAGTGCTAGTCATTAGTTTGTTTCAGGGAGATACTCTCTCTCCTGAAGAAGAACTGCAGGCATCACTGATTTTTATTCTGTGACCACTTTTCCGTTTTTCATCCCTGCTGATGAATGGTTGACTTCATATGGTCTCAATGCTCCCCACATATCAGACCGACGGGCTATGATTCTGATTTTCGATTAAGGTTATTTTTTCCACTACTTGTCTTTGGTTAAAAGAGAACCTATTGCTGTTTTCTGCTTTTTCGTCACTTGCCATCCCGCACCAAGAAAATACACAGGATATTTTATTTCTGTTGATGAATCTCTAGAATTATCTTGTTTACACATTGTCCGCGTTTCACTACCATAACTAACCCTAGAAAAAACCAAACTATTATACAGTCTAATATCAGTCCTTATCAAAAGCCATCGCAAATAACTGAACCTATGAAATCCGTTTTATCAACGGCGATCCTACACTGGAGTAATGCAGCTCAGATTCCCGTTTGCTGTTGCTCGAAAAAGCTGATGGATTTTGAAGGTAAAGAATTTATTACGTGTCTGAAGTCTTACCACTAGGGTGACTTCAGCTTCTAACAGATGTAGAACCATGCCTGCGATTTGGAACTGTTTGATATTGGCCATACCAAGTTTCAGTCTAACCCAAGATCAATAAACCTAGTTTCTTTACCTTTAACATGCCTGGTTTACAGAGCAGAATTCACTATGGTGGCGGGGATAATTTTAAAATGTTTCCAGCTGGAAAAACTAATAGACAGAATGTAAGGACTCGATCGGCTAGAGGGATAAGGCAGGAGCGCCATTTGCTACAGAGACTTGCCTGGCAACAAGTAGAGCAGCTCCGGGCTGGCTGAAAAACAACATATGTGTTAAATAAAGTCCTGGGCTTGGAGCTGGATTCAACGAAGGTCGCCCACTAACTTGGAACGTGGGCGTACCTGATTGGATCGAGGGAACCTTACACCCCCACGATATATCATGTGACCACACTGGCGGTAGTTTCGAACAAAGGAAGAATTTCGAAAGAGAGAGTTGCCTCTGGACTCTTGTAGGGGACGGTGCTGAGACCGTTGTCCTGTCGATATTTAACTGATTTCTTTTGTGTTGGGGTTGGGAACACCAGAAGGCCTGCTAGTAGGATTAGGAATCCTGTAGCTAGTAGAATTAAAGCCTGCTAGTAGGATTGGGAATCCTGTTTTCTTGATTTTAGCGACTTGCCGGGAGGCAGCAACGTAGCTTGTAAATGTTTGATTGTGCGTTGTATTGTTTTCAACTGTATTAATAACGTTTCAACTGGGCTTGTACATCAGTATATTTACCTGTAATTAAAAACTGTATTAGTAATATCATATTATACATACGTAGTAAGGTCCAAAAGTTTCCAGCCCGAACATGTTAGAACAAGAATTGACAACCCCCCACCCTACGTTTTGTTGCACTGCAGTTAAAATTTTGTAGCTCTAGCATCAGTAGCACTCCAGTTACCATCGCAGATAGAAGTGCTGTTGCCCAATATTTTAAAATGATTAAACTTGAGTATCGCTCAGTCATTCAACTTTTGACAAAAGAAGGCGAAAGCCGGACAGAAATTAAAAAATATATAAATAAATACCACCTCAAGCAGCTGCTTGCCACAGAGGTCTGACAGGAGCCTGTCAGTTTATATGCCAAAGTAGAAGATCTGAGAGAATGTCAGGACCTCAGCAGAAAAACGACACATACAACCATGCCTTATCCAGGGCTCGAACCCAGGTCCCTTAGATCAGTAGCCAAGCGCTAACCACTCGGCCATGGGACGGCTACAGACAGAAATTAAACGACGTTTAAAATTTAAAAAAATTTAATTTTAAAAATGTTTTTTTAATTTTTATTATTTTTATTATTTTTTAAATTAATCTTTTTATATTATTTGAAAATAGTAGATTCTGCTAGTCGATTTTAAGGAACGAAATACTGCAGTTAATGGTGAATATTATGCGTCATTAATGTACAAATTGAAGAATACCATTAAAGAGAAATGCCGAGGAAAGCTTCCCCGGGGAGTGAGGTTATTGCACGACAATGCGGCATGATGCAGTTGCTGCGAAGGCTGCTATTCAGCAATGTGGTTTCCAGGAATTAAATCACCCACCGTACAGCTTAACTAGCCCGTAGCGACTATTTTTTTTTTCCAAATTGAAGTCGGATCTGCTTGGGAAAAAATTTACAATTGATGAAGAAGTCATATCTGCAGTTTTATATAATTTTAAGGACAAAAATTCAGATTATTTTTTCAGTGGTATCATCATCATCATCATCCTCAAGCAGCCATGGGCTACGGAGGGTCATCCAGACCGTGCAATTTAGTTCTCCAAGCAGGTCTCTCCTGAGCTACATCTATTGCATCTGGCCACTGCACACCAATTCTAATAAGATCCTGTTTGACATTGTCTGCCCACCGCATCCTAGGTCTCCCCCTCTTTCTGAGGCCTTAAGGCACACTGTTCATAACCCTATTCGCCAATCTATAATTATTAATACGGCCAACATGGCCAAACCAACGGAGTCTCTCTCTGAACAATATGCTGCTTAAAGGAAGTTGCAAACTCCTTTGCCTAATCTCATCATTAGTTACAAAGTTGAACCACCTAATGGCCAAGGTGCTGCGTAAGCATCTGGAATCAAAAGCATCTAGTTTCCTATTATCTTGTTTACACATTGTCCGCGTTTCACTACCATAACTAACCCTAGAAAAAACCAAACTATTATACAGTCTAATTTTAGTCTTTATGTGTAATACGCCTATTTCTCCACACTCTCCATAGATTCTTAAAAGTCCCGCCAGCAATCCCTATTCGTCTGTTAATCTCATGCCGCACATCACCATTATCTGTTACATAACTCCCAAGATAATTAAACTGTGACACCTGCTCAAGATTGCAACCATTCAGATTAACTGACTCACAGCCTGCCAGACCAATTTTCATCACTTTAGTTTTCTCTCTGTTTATAACCAAACCTACTCTACTACCAGTTTCATCAACATCTCATCAACATCATTTGCCAAAAAGGCTAAATCATCAGCATAATCTAAATCAGAAATTTTCGTATCTCCAGTCCATTTAAGGCCAAAATCTTTCCCTTGAAATGAATTTCGCATAACATAATCAATAACCAAGCTAAAGAGAAAAGGAGACAAAATGCACCCTTGTCGAACACCAGAAGTAATGCTAAACCAATTGCTACAAGCCTTACCAATAACAACACGACTCAGTGTTATTATAGAGAGCTTTCATTATGTTCACTAACTTGTCTGGAATACCATGTGATCTCACAATCAACCACAAAATATGACGATCAACAGAGTCGAAAGCCTTTTTGAAATCAAAGCTAGCAACCAAAGGTTTCTGAAACTCCAAACATTTCTCAAGAATCTGCCTAAGTGAAAATATTTGATCCACACATCGCCTACCACTTCTGAATCCACATTGCTCATCATGCAATTGACTGTCAACCAGATTCTTAATTCTATTAAGCGCAATCATGCAAAGAACTTTACCTGGAACAGAGAGTAGGCTAATACCCCTATAGTTATCACAAGAACTGCGATCACCTTTTTTGAAAATAGAGATAACAATAGCTCTGGTAAAATCCTTAGGAACCATCCCTTTATCATAAAAGATATTCAGAATTTCAGTCATCCAAGTGGTAACTGAAACATTTCCAGCTCTAAGCATTTCCGTAGTAATTTCATATACCCCTGGGGATTTATGAAGTTTAAGTTTGGAAATAGCCAAAATAACTTCAGATTGTGTTATAGGGCCAACATTAAAGCCACCAATGCATCTATCATCATTGCAAACAATGGGAGTAGAAGTAACCACATTGTTCAGAACATCACTGAAATGCTCAGCCCACCTAGCCATGACAGAATCCTCACTTTCTATAACCTTACCTGGTTTATCCTTCAATTCCTGTATACCTGTTCATTTTCTACCACAGAAAAGATTAACTCTCTGGTACTGCTCTCTGCTGTTGTGCTGTCTAACTGCTTCCTCGGCTTTGTCAGCCAAGCCATCAAGCCAAAGATTCTTATCAGCAGCTAACTGATCCTTTACACGTTTATTAAGCTTTCTGTAATGCTTTCTATTAGGATTAGTAGGTTATTGATTAAGGACAATCCTGCAGTTCTTTCTTTCTGAAATAAGTTCAAGTGCCTTATCACTCAAAAAATTTTGTCTCCTCTGCTCCCTTTTTCCTAAAAGAGTATTGTTAGTTTCCAAAAAAGCCTGTTTAAAACGGTCCCATTCTTTCTCAACTTAAGTAGTAAGCAAACCATGACTGTCATAATGACTAAGTAACCTATCATGGTAGGCTTTAGCTATAACTGGGTCTTTCAGAGCTACAGTATTAAAGGTAATTTTTTTAACCCTAGCACAACACTTTTTAAGTTTAAGTTGCAAGACACTTTTAACAAGGTAATGATCAGATCCAATTTCAGCTCCCCTATATAACCTGGTACTCCTAACAGAACTAGCCCATTTGCTGTTAATTAATATATAATCTATCATATTCTTATGCAGCCCATCAGGTGAAATCCACGTATACTTATGTATGTCATGATGTTTTGTAATAAGTGTTAGTTATTCTGAAACCATTGAGTTTACTTACCTGTAGGAGACGTTGCCCATTGTCATTGCTGCTACCAATAAAAAAAGGGCCTATCAGCCCTCCCCAAAGGTCAGAGTCAGTACCAACTTTGGCATTGAAGTCACCTAGGATAAGGGTATTTTATCTCCTTTCTTGACAGAATTCAAAATATCCTGAAGTTATCCGTAAAACCTATCCTTCTCATCCTCAGTGGGGGCATAACAGGAGATAACATTCAATTCTTTAATGCTTGTCTGAAATTTTGCTGTAAGAAACCTTTCATTAATGCACTCATATCCTAGAAGAGCATCACTAGCGTGTCTGCTGAGAAGCAGATCCATTCCTTGATGATGCTTATTGTCGTCCCTCCCTGAAAAGAGAAATTTATGATTATTTTTAAGAATCTGACCTTTATCTGTCCTTCTGATCGCTTGCAAGCCGAGAATATCAAAATTATAATGGTGGAATTCTTGTGTGAGGACATCAAGAGAAAAAGCTCTGTGCAGAGTCCTCACATTCCAACTACCTAAGGAGAGAAAATGGTTAGTAGGAGGTTTAAAGATACTATGTTTATTGAGAGAGAGATTGCCAACAATGTTAAACAGCCCCCTAATCGCAGACATGGGGCAAAGACCCGTTCCCCCACCACTAAAGGCTGAAGCCATCTACACTGGAAGACTTCCTCCAATGTAAAATTTGACGATGCCAATAGAAGCAAAGAGTTCAGGTGCCTGCGATGACCTCTGCTCAGGATTATCCACCAGCTGATAAACATATCCTGTGAATCTATTCACTTGGGGCTGTCAATCCACAAACAAACAGAAAACACAGCGGAAGATTTTCCCTCCACAGAAGCCGACCAGTGAAACAAAATCAGGATCCATAATCAAGCTCAGAGCCATAATTACGTTTAGGTTGTTATATATGGTCAGCACCAGGACCTTTCCATACATAGCTTCCATACATACCACTCCTCAGCTGGGTAGAAAAAAAGAAAAGTAGTCATAGTTGTCCAGATTAATAGGCCACACTAATCTTGCAGCCCTCCCCTTCCGTTCACTTCCACAAGAGAGTATCTCTTTTGAAAGGTACTAACGGTCTACACCACGAGAAGGCGAGGTCCGACATTAGGTTCTAGGCCTGGCCGGTTCTATGCATCATCATAGGGAATTGGTGCATAGTTCTCCTACAAGTGACTACCTAGCTACCACTTATAGACCAGATTTCTCCCCCCCCCCCACACACCAAGTCTAAAAGGTCAAGTGGTTGTTGCCATTGGCAACTTCGTAACCTTCACATTTCAACACTAAAATTTCAAATTTCTAGCATAACTATCTCGTTTGGAATATTCGTTTGAAATTTTGGAAATTTCAAATTTTTCCACTGTTAGGGGCGCAGTTATAACTTTGGGGAGATTCGAAAAATGCAAATCGTAATTTATCATTAATACCTAGCCAACACAAAAGGAATTTTTTACTTATCTGTATAATTAAAAAAGTTCGATGTCTACTGATGAACAGACGACAAAGCGAAAAATTATTATTTCCTTTTTTTTTAAAAAAAGCCCTAAAATTTACTTTTCCTTTTTAGCCGTTTTGTAAAATGCTTCCAATCTTGAGCATTGAAATCTGTATCAGATATTTCTCTACTCTTTTCTGGAATCCATAAGTATTCGTGCAATACCATTCAGCTTTCCATGTACAATCAGATTTAACGGCAACAGTTCAAAGAACCCTCTCCATGCAAGATTAGTTTGTGAATATTCAAAGAAAAAGAAAACAACCTAACCTCTTCGAAGCAAAAAAATTAGAGTAATGGTTACTGCCGCAATGTAGGTTTCATTTTTAGCAAATTTTTTGAACATATAAATCATAAACTTTAGTCCATAATCTTTCAGGACTAATTTAAAAAAACGTTCAAAATGAATAATTTCTATTAAAAAATATATTCTCTTTGAGTATATTATCTCTATTCGGGAGTTCGAAAAGTTCTTGAAAGGTGTCTTTAGACTTGCACTCGTTAGTCCCAAATTAACGAGCAACGACTTGTTTGAAAACTTGTCTGAACTTGCCATTACGTGTTAAAAACATAGGTCTTCTCATAATTTTCCTCTTCGCTGGTGGCGTGTAAAGTTGTGTTGGAGAAATCTGTGCTTTGTTGCTATTAAGCTTAATAAAGAAGGAAAAAGATTTTACATTTTCACAAGGATGTAATTTATGGACGACGCAAAAAAATTCACGCTATTTTTTCCCAAGTATGTGGGATCATGCTTGTTCACATAGCACTGTTACGGGATGGATGCACAAATTCAGAGAAGAATGGAAGAGCTTCGTAGATTTCCCTCATGCAAGAAACCAAGCGAGGCAATGAATGAGAGAACCATCCTTCTGTTCATGAACTCATTAAGAAAACCCCGCACATCACGGTTCAGATGTTTAGATTTTAGATCAGAGTTTAGATGTCAGTGTGGAAGCATATATTCATCAACATTTAAAGTTCCAAAAGATCTCTGTGCCAAATGGGTACTCAACAAATTGGCAGAACAACAAAAAAAGGGCTAGAGTTGACTCGTGCAAGGAGATGCTGGCAATGTTTGAATCTAGTGGCCATTGTCACAAGTGAAGAGACGTGGGTTTATTACTATATATATATATCCTAGAAAGATCGACAACTATGTTTGGGTTGCGGAACATGAACCGCGTCCCCAAATCCTCCAACAAGAGATTTCGCTCAAGGAAGAGGTTGTACACAATTTTTTTCAATTCTCAAGGAGTGATAGCCAGAACACTTTACCCGAAAAAATGACTATAAATGGTCAATACTACACCAACATTGTTTTGCCCAAAATGGTTAAAGAGATAAAGAAGCGGCGTCCAACAACAGGCGTCTTTTGGTTGTATCCCTAAATTAAAAGTGAACTTGCTGGGAAGCCTATTTCAAGGGCGCAAGACCTTGCAAAATGCTTTCAGTCAGAGTTGTGGAGTATTCCCCAACAGGAGTACCACCAAGCATTCTAGAATTGGCATAGGCGTCTGCAACTTGCGTAGATGCTGGAGGGGAGATTGTAAAAATCTTGTTGTGGTAAGTGCAATGGTTTTTGTTCGGTAAATGAATGTCAAGAACTTTTGAACAACTCTCGATTTTTATCTCTCCAAATCTCCCCAAAACTCGATTTTAAGCAATATCCGTTGAATATTTAAAGAGTTATTGAAGCCAAACTATTTGATAGCAAACGCTGTTGATAGACTTGTTTGAAACATTGTTTTAAAATTGATGGAATAAAAAAAACTTTAGAAATACTTCTAAAATAAAAAACGATTTGTTAATAGCTTTTGAGTTTGATTCTTACAACTAGCAACACCGCTTTAAATGTATCAGCCTCAAAACTCTTTAAATGTTATATAAATGTTGCTCAAAATTCAGGTTTTAGGTTTTTTTCCTAAATTAGGGAGTTTTGAATGTGGTTTTCATTCATACATCATGGAAGTATCAAATACTTTGACAATTTTAGAGTGATTGATAACTACCAAAGCAAAAAAAAAGCTAGTAAGAAATATTTCTTAATTTGAAAAATTTATAATTTGATTTTTAGATGTTACTGCATACTAAATATTATTATTTGTACTATCTGCATATATTAATTTATTTCATTCATTTTTGCAGTGTTTCACATTAAAATTCCCATATCCATTTCGATTTGCATTATTTCTTTTTTTCAAACAATTATGAAATTTATAATTTTTTTTAATTTCACAAGTAAAAAAACATTTTTTATTGAAAATTGAAAATAAGAATGTCCACAAATCCGCACCACCGCTTCTTGTATTGATGGGCGCGTGAGGTATTTTAATTATATTATTTAAACATAGTTGTTTAAGTAGGAAGGAATAAATCGTACTGTAGTGATATTCATTTTGTAGTGGAAAAGGCAAGTGCGGAAAAAAACTCCTCTCTGGCTCCCGGGATCTCCTGGTTATGCACCAGTTGCTCTATCAGTTGAACAAAGGACAGGACAATTCACAACATCATAACCTTCCTTAAGCAAAGTGTGAATTGTCCCGCCCTTACTACAAACTGGTAGAGCAACTGGCGCATGAACAGGAGAGCTGGAGTCCGGGAGGCTGATGGGTGGTGGTTTTCCACTTGTCTGTTTTTACTATAAATGCCTGTGTTGAAATTTTAGCTAAATATTTTCTAAAAGAAATCCTATTTTGTTTATTTTTTCGTTTAGGAATTTGAGAAAATGGCTGCCCGATATCTCAGTCAACACAGACAAGAGTACCCGTCTTGAGGTTCCAGAATCCGGCTGTATTTGAACAATATCCTTCGCTTGTAAACGGTTATTAAAAGTCAGCATTGCTACAACTTCTGGGACAGCTCAGCGCTAAATGATCAACATGGACAATGGAGCAATTAAGATGTTTTGTCAAAGGTTGCTTACATTATTTGGATGCACATAGTTCAGCAAAAATCTTTGTCATGATGTAAATGTATGTATATAAAAGAGCTGAAAGAATATTCTCATCAGTGTTATTCATGTTACTTTCTATTGTCGCACTAACACAAGAACCAAAATTTTGCAACCTTCAGCAACGTAGTATTTTTAATTTCAGTTTCCTTGTACGAGACACGCAAGTAAACAAGTCTTCAAAGAGAGTACGATTCAATCACAGGTGTGTGCAAATGAACCCCAAACTGGGCTGAAAAGGACCAAGTCCTGAACGGTATAAACCAGTAGGACTGCCTAACACATCTGAACTTTTAATCAATTTTAAATATTAGATGCACTGTGTCATTTCAAACGTGAATCTCATTGAGATATCAAAAGCCGGATATTTCATTCAGAATTCCATTGATTCGGTTGTGCATAAACTTCTTCATTTCAGTGCACGACCAGAACCAGAGGCCTGAAGATATGGAAATTATGAAGATTTCTTCTTTATAAATGCAACTTGGAGATGCCTACATGTGATACCGTTGAAAATGAGGGTAGTGGCCAATTAGCAATTACTTTCGTCGCTCTTGTTTGGATATAATGGAAACAACTTTCACCAATAAATCCAGCACTTCACTCTTGAAGGTATTTACAGAGTTTTTTGTTATGCATTTGCAAATAACCCACGAGCCTAAAAACATAAGATGAAGTTTCTAAATTGCGGGGGTGGCTCAGTCGGTAGCGCACCAGACTCGTTATCTGCAATTCCCACGTTCGAGTCCTGCATGGGCCATTGTTGAGATTTATCTCTGCAAAACTCCTTGTCTCAGTCAGTAGGGGATACTGATGGGTTTGGAAAGGCCACCGTCCATCAGAAGGGACATTAAGTTATGGCCTGTGTGGGACAGTCATACCCTGGGCACGTTAAGGAATAGCTGTCCAGTAGTTCCCTCCCCCAACCTTCTCTGAGCCTTTGGGTCCTCGTGACCTGGCAGTTTAGCCCATTGTGTGCAAAATAAAGTACTGATCAGAGCTAAAACAACAAAACCCGGAATCTTAGCTTTATCTAGTTTAGGGATGACGGAAATGCGCATTCTCTGAAATACAGCATCATTAAACTGCAGGAGCCAGGTCACCATTATTAGCGGCCGGTAATACATAATTGGCTGATTCAACCAATAGTAGAAGAGCTGTTACCCAGAGAATATCTTCAATTTGACTGTGGCAGACTCAATAAGCCTAAACTTTCCTGACAAGATGTGCTTGAACAACTTTTTATTTTGCCAAGAAGGGATACTCATGTATGAAGAATTTAAAACAACATTAGGCATAAAAATATAAAATGTGTTGAGCATATGGTCTGCAAAAGAATGCTAATGATGTATTTTAACATCACGCATCTCCAGCAAAGCGTAACTTAGTCAACTACTTATATCTTTTTCATTATTTTTTCGACATGCGAATTTAAGGTCTTCGGTTCAATCCCAGCTGCTGTCAATATAGTTGTTTTTCATTCTCTTTTCATATTAATTTTTTAACCATATCACTGTTTTACAATTCGTTGTAAAAGATTAATAAATGTAGTAATATATATATTAAATTAATATTGTAAATGAAATATAACCAAAATAGAAAAATTTTCAAGTGATAATATACGGCGAGTAATTTAGTTTAACATAATAAATATAAATTCATAATCGGAACGGTGTCAAAACAATTAGTAAACCTACAGATGCTGGACAATAAAAATGGAAACATTTACGTGTTAAATCAATGGAGAGTCAAATTCGAAGATTCGAAGAAAACAGGACTAGATAAGTTAAATCTCGATTTTCAACAATATTTCTTGGGTATTTAAAGAGCTATGGAGCTCGAACACTTAACAGCAGCAAAGTCGGGCATATGAAACATGTGTAAAAATGATAATTATTGAAACAACTATTTGCACAAAATACAAAATCTCACTTATTTTATTAAATGATTTCAAATATGATTTATTTTAAGTTTTATTTTACTTCTGAGATAAATTCTTATGATTGGCATCTCTGTTATTCAATATTCTAATCGTTATGAATTTAACGGATGGAAATTGAGCGCGAGTTCAAATATAATATTTAATAACAATTATTCTAAACATGTAATTTATTACAAAAGTATGAATGGAAACATTTATATAAACGAAATTCAACCAACACAAATATTCATCGGTATAAAAATAAACCTTCGAAAAAACATAGCACCTTATCACCATTTCTCAAAGAGTTGTTTCTAACAATCTCTACTCAAAGCATGAAATAAGGCTTTTTACAACGCTCGATAAGTGGCACAATCCTATTTGTGAACAAACCTGCAATCTATCAAGAATATCCTTACCAATTCCTAAACAAACTAAATAACTATACTCTAAGTGACTTCCTTGTAAGGTTTTAGTCATCAAGTTCTCCAAAACTGCGGCTAAGTATATTGGTTTCTCAGAACCAATTCCTTTCAGACGTTGATCACCATGCACAATACGAAGAATTTTTTTACTTACTCTTTCACTAACAAAATTCACACTAATAAACTTATTTAACCTTCCACGCACAAGACGAAGAATTTTTTTTCTTACTAGTTCACTAACAAGATCCGCACTAATAAACTTACTTAACCTCCCACGCACACACCAAATAAAAACATTTCTTCTTTATACTGTAGTGCAAGGAATAAAACAAACTACGTTTTCTTTCACACAAATTCTTCCTAATTACAACTCTCTTATTCTTCATTTCTAAGTTCGTTGGAAGTGGTTAATAACGTAATTCTCACACTGAAGTAGACGCGAGCATCAAAATGATGCATCACATTACCGTTTTAAGTCGGTAACTCTTTCAATACTAAACAGGATATTGTTAAAAACAGAAATCCAAACAGTTTAATTGACATCTTAGGTTATATATTTCCGTCATTATGTTTCCATAAAATTTATTTCACCAGTTACGGAGCCTGGAATTCGATTTTCCATTGACATAAGATGAAGATATTTCCATTTTTCTTTCCATTGCCTATATATATATCAGATATAATTTTCACGAATAGTTTTTAAAATATCATTAGAACGGAGAGGATGATATAAAATAGGTATTTAAAATATCATTAGAACGGAGAGAAATGGATATGGATATGGTAAAAGAGGTATTTAAAATATCATTAGAAAGGAGAGGAAAAATGGATATAAGTAATTAGTACAGTGGAAAAGCAAACTCCAGATTTGAAGTAGAAAGGACAAGAATACCTTTTCGAGTTTTTGTGCTTTTTATTCGAAATATTTTGGTAAATAATGGGTTTTGAGAACAACTGAAAATAAAAATTAATATAATCAATATTTTTTTTACCTCCGACCCTGCCAGTAGTAAGTATAGTGCACCACCAAAACTTTAAGTCCATGAGCTGACCTTGGGTCAATATTAATAATTTTTCTCATGGCTATGCAACATATACTTCTCGAAATTATACTTAATTATCTTAAGCTTTCTAATTTTTTTAAACTATTATACTCACTATCATCTATACAGCTAATATAACTCTAAGGTGATTTATCTATACCTTAACTAATACAACTACTGCTCTTTTTAAGCCTTGCCATTTTACTCGTTTCTTTTAGACAAATTAAATTTTACATTTGTTACTGAAACAGACTTATTTATCAATTCCTCAATGCTATCAGTATTAAAAATTTCAATTGCATTTCTGTTAGTTACCTTACTTCTTACATTAGCATGCGATAGCAACTGCCTAACATCATTGTTATTACGACTCGTATAGTTTGCTTCATTCTGAGTAAAATCAAGATCCAAATTTTCATTATTAAATAAAATCTGTGGCTTATCATTATTTACAATTACATACAAATTTCTTAAATACAATACATTGCAATTTCTTCAAAACATCTACAATAATTAATTCCAACATGAGTATAATAATTAACTTCAGAATTCATGGTTTTTTTAATATTCTTATTCAAGACTATAGAGGTTACTATTACAATTATCGGAGTCTCTCCTACGAGAGACGTTCAAAAAGTTCTTGACATGCATCTGCAGAACAAAAACCATTGCACTTACCTCAACAAAACTGTTACTACCCTTCAATATATATACAAAGTTGCAGACGTCTAAGCCAATTTTGTAATGCTTGGTGGTACTCCTGTTGGGGAATACTCCGCAACTCTGAATGAAAACATTTTGCAAGATCTTGCACCCTTCAAAATGGCTTCACAGAAAGTTCCTATTTAATATTTTTAAACAACCAAAAATCGCATGGTGCAAAATCGGTGTGAATATTCAGCTGTTTGATTTTTTTTCCTGCTCCAGATAGGCCATAACTTGACGGATTTTATGAGCACTAGCATTTCCTTGATGAAGAACAACCTTTGACACGCCTTGTTGGTGGACGCTGCTTCATCTCCTTAACCATTTTGGGCAAAACAATGTTTGTAGGTACTCAGTCAGCTAGGTCGGAAAGGGCCAGTCAGCTAGGTCGTCAGCTAGGTCAGTCAGCTAGGTCGGAAAAGCCAGAATCACCATTTTGGCAGCAGGGCCTTCTCTGCTTAGCAACAGAGGGCCAGTGGTAGAACAAGTGTGCATGTGTGTGTGTGTGTGGGGGGGGGGGGGTTGTGTGAACAAATGCAACATGTGCATTTGATTAAAGCCCCAGTTCCTCCTTACATGAAAACAAGAGTTAACGTGGCACAGGGAATCGTGTCTTGTTCCATTGGCTGAGATATCTTAACGTCCCCGAAGAAAGCATCACGTGACGATATCTGGCAGTTTTTCGAACGAGCGAACAGTTTTGGAACTGAAAGAGTTGCGTGTGGACAATGAGACCTTCCGCACGTCACGCGGATTTTCTGAGGTTTGATTCAGCCATTTTGTTCTTTCATCTAGCGGGAGAACTGCTGAGGCTCCTTGAAGCCTTTTCTTCAGCGAGTGACTGTGCCGGGTGGCAGTCAATAATTTGTTGTATATATATAATGTAAAATTTCAGATATTGTGTAAATAAAGTTTACATATAAATATTACATCTTAGTTAGTATTTATTGGCCACTTAGATAGTAGCAACCTCCTGATAGATACCCTTCTTCACACATGGTCGGTTCGATGAAAAAAAAAACCAGCCCAGACAGGTCGAGAAGAAAACCCGATCTTATACAAAATCTCAAACTTGTCTACCTGCTTTAAAATTCAAAACAATTGTTTTTGTATAATTATATTTTAGCCCCGTAGTAGATTAGTCCGATACTTAAAATAGATATAAAAAAAATTATAAAATTTTATTCCATGTAGAATGTTATTTTAATCTTTCCTGTCCATTGGAATATTTTAGTTATTAGGAACCCTACTCAAGACTTATTCGTAGATACCTCCCCCCCCCAAAAAAAAAAATAAAAATAAATAGAAAACTAATATCAATTAAATTTTTGAAAGCCTTCCACTCTCACCCCCGAAACTAAATTCTGGGCACGTCCCTGCTTGGGGTAACATAAATAAGCTGCTACTGCAAAGAATACTTCTATTTTGAGATAGCTAACTATTACCTGTTTCTCAGGTAATGTAACTAAAAATATTTGCATTCTAAGTAGAGCCCTAAGTCTACCCAAATGCACTGGTTCAAATAACTCTGCCGTAAGTCCTGACGAAAGACGGCGGCTACAAATCCGAGCGAATGGCTGTCCCGTGGCCAAGTGATTAGCGTGCTTGGCATTTGATTAAAAGGACCTGGGTTCGAGACACGGGTAAGGTATGTATGTTCGTGTTGTTTTTTATGCTGAGGTCCTGTCATTCTCACAGACCTTGTACTATGCCATATAAACTGACAGGCTCCTGTCAGACCTCTGTGGCAAGCAGCTGCTTGAGGGCGTATTTATTTTTTAACATTTATATGGGTGCAGGAATCTAAATTCCTTTTAATTCCGACTCTCCGAATTTTATTGTCACCTCCTGCAATTTTTCAATAGTACCCATGTTTTCTATGTTATAAGGAGCTTCTAGAATTTCATCCTTAAAAAGTTAGAATAGAATTAGTGTAAAATATTAGCTACAATAATTGTTTACTCAGTTTTAACCTTGTTCTCATTAGCCTTAATTTTCTGTGAACGAGCAGTGAGATTTCATCTGGGACAATCTTATTTGAAATGGCCTGACATAAAACAATCAAAACATTTCTTATCAGTTTCAAATTTTAATTTAAAATTTCCTACTGTGTTTAGGTTTGGTGTTCTGTATCCGAAAGTTATTCAAGTTTGACTTCTGCTTAATGCTTGGGAAGAATAATTTCCAAATTTCCGGTTGCTCCTAAATTTGGCACTGTCATCATTGCTATTTGACTTCTGATTTGCGAACTTCATATGAATGAAGATTTAACTTGCAAGCAATATTGTGTGTGTGTTTTTTCCCAAGATTCACCTTCCTGGCAAATTATGTAGCCAAGTGTTTCTGTGGGAAGTAAACCTTTTAATTTGTCAGATATAATTAATTGTTTCGTGAAGCTATGCGAAAGCAAAACAAAATGTGGGCTCAATTTGCTGCTCATTTATTCAATATCTGGACTTACATGAAGATAACAGGGAAACCAAAACTAAAGAACATCTGTCAAAACTAGGAACATTTCGTTTTGCTTTTGTTAGCGCTATTTCCCTCCATTTTTCTCTTTCTGCAAATCGATATATATCTCCCAGTTTCTCTTTTTGCAATTCTATTCTGAACCTCTCATTTCCCAACAGCAAAATTACAATTCTTCTAATATCTTAGATATCTCCTGCATATTCTCTGGATGTTGTGGCTGTGTGGGATGGAGATCTTCACATGTGATGTTGCTGAGAATGAAAAATGGGATGTAGGTCATAGCTGTTATTAATTTCTTTCGTCACTGTTGGTTACTTATTGGACTGGAGATAAACTTTCACCAATAAATCGACCACTTCAGTACTGGATGTAGAGAGTTTTCATTCCATATTACAAATACCCCTTAATGGCAGCATTGGCTCTTGGTATGGCTGCTGCATCACTGTACATTCTACTATATGAGGAAAGTTTCGTAAATCACTAAGCAGTTTCGTAACTGACTCAATTTCCCAGATAAAGTTTCCAGAGATTTTAGCTTAATCCCTCTCATGAGCGATGTCCACAGCTGATCTTCCTAATGTACCTTCAACATTAGGTCTGTATTTATTAGGATTATTCCTAATCATTAAAAACATCATTTATGCAATTATTATGATTATTCATCAGTATTATTCCTAATGAACTTTCAACGTTAGATCTACCAGAATCCTTCTCCTAACCCCTAAAGTTTTGTAATCTCCATCACACTTTCACATTCTCCACCAGTAAAACCAGAAATAGCCCTTTTCATCACATTCTAAGGCTGCCTCCCATGAAACTTACTTCTTACTTCAATTCCTCCCCATCCCTCCCCTTACTGGGTTCAAAGTATAAGGGATCAAGGGATATAAAGTTAGATCAGGGTACAAGGGAATAGATATAAAAAAAACAATTAACCTGAGTTGCAACGGCAGCCGGAAATTCTCATCCTTTACTCAACGATGGAAACAGGTCATTAGGAGACCACCCACAATATTTACTGCTTTGGTAGAGCGATGCAATGTACTTGGAACCCAGTGGGGGGAGGGATGGAAGTAAGAAGGAAGTTGCATGGGAGGCAGCCTTGGAATGTGATGAAAAGGTCTCTTTATGGTTTTACTTAGAGTCTAAAGCGAACCTGTTACAAGAAAGTTACATAAGAAAGAAATATATCGATGTTTTCACATTCAATTTTACAATGTGGGTATGTGATGGTGGGGTGAGGTCTTGGACTTACAGAAATCAAATGGAGAGTGACTTGGATTGTAAATAGGTGGCTCTAACATATTTCATGGCAACTTCATTTACAGGTGTACGAGCTCTGAAAAGAATGAATTTTATTCCGGGTTGGCTTTCCTGGATGATATTTTTTTTAATGTATCTAGAGAATTGTTTACTGTCGTTTTGGACACACCAAATATGTCCTTATACTCTTTTATCCTGATATGAATTCCGGCTGGCTTATAACTTCCATGCTGAAAAACTGTATCACTGCACAATGATCATGTTGGAATCTTATATGATATGGTTTAAGAAATCATAAAACAAATCACAAAGTTGGTCATCCGCTCTCAAGTGCGATCTTCACTCACTTCTCTACATTTTAATGGGATGATATAATAAATAGTTAGGAACGTGGACAGGGGCGTAGCGAAGGACTATGGTAGGGGGTGGGTATATATATCGAAAATTTTCCAACTCGGAAACCAAATTTTGCCAACTGAGCAAATGATGTCTAGATAGATTTTTAGCTCGGTGGGGGGGGAGGGCGGGGGGGGGGGTAACAAAATTTTTCACGTCTCTTGCATTTTGCTATTTGACTTACAATTTTGTCCCCTACTACTCGTAATTTCACGGAAATTATCTCAATATTTACATCTTATTAGAATTGTAGCAAGTCAGTGTTAATTTTCCCTTGATTTGGCCAACTCTCATTAATTTTACAAAACCAATCGCAATCTTTACATCTCTCCTAAATTTACCAAGTCACTTAAAAATTATCAAACTGTACAATATTTTGCCAGGTTTTCTCGATTTTGTCAACCCAAAACGATTCGATTTTTGTCAAACCCAATCCCAATTATCACACCTAGCCAAGTGGATTCGAATTTTGCCAACTACCCTAGATTTTGCTAACTCACCTACATTTTGCCAACTCGCCATAATTTTACAGAAATTGTCGCAATTTTTACATGTTCCCTGAATTTGCCAAGTCACTTCGAATTTTATCAACTCTCAATTGCACGAGAAAAGCACTTTTCACAACTCTCCTGTATTTTACCAAGTGCCTTGGAATTTTGCCAACTGCCCTACATTTTGTTAAGTTTCCTCGATTTGTCCAACACTTCTTAATTTGACAAAATAAATCCCAATTTTTAGAAATCGCCTATATTTTACCACGTGGATTCAAATTTTGCGAAGTTTTCTCGATTTTTGTCAATTCTCCTTAATTTTACAAAAACAGTCGCAATTTTCATAACTCGCCCGTATTTTACCAAGTGGATTCGAATTTTGTCAATCGAGGAAACTTGGCAAAATGCCAAGTTTCCTCGATTTTGCCATTTCGCCACAATTTTACAGAAAAAAATCCAAATTTTTACATCTCACCTGATTTTTGCCAACTTCCCACGAATTTGCCAAGTAACTCCGAATTTTGCCAACTGCCCCTAGATTTTGCCAACTCCCTAAGTTTTGCCAACTCTCCTAAATATTGGGAAGTTGCCTCGATTTTGCCAACACGCCATAATTTTACAGAAAACAGATTGCAATTTTTACATTTCACCTGAATTTTGTCAACTCTCCACGATTTTGTCAAGTCACTCCGAATTTTGCCAACTTCCCCTAGATTTTACCAACTCTCTAAGTTTTGCCAAACTCGCCATAATTTTACAGAAAAAAAATCCCAATTTTTACATCTCACCTGAATTTTGTCAACTCCCCATGATTTTGCCAAGTCACTCCGAATTTTGCCAACTTCCCCTAGATTTGCCAACTCGACATAATTTTACAGAAAAAAATCCCAATTTTTTCATCTCACCTGAATTCTGCCAACTTCCCACGAATTTGCCAAGTAACTCCGAATTTTGCCAACTGCCCCTAGATTTTGCCAACTCCCTAAGTTTTGCCAACTTAACATAGTTTTACAGAAAAAAATCCAAATTTTTACATCTCACCTGAATTTTGCCAACTCCCCACGATTTTACCAACTTCCCCTAGATTTTGATAACTCCCTAAGTTTTGCCAACTCGCCACAATTTTACAGAAAAAAAAGACCAATTTTTACATCTCACCTGAATTTTGCCAACTTCCCGCAATTTTGCCAAGTCACTCCGAATTTTGCCAACTGCCCCTAGATTTTGCCCACTCCTTAAGTTTTGTCAACTTGACATAATTTTACATAAAAAATCCAAATTTTTTCATCTCACCCGAATTTTGCCAACTCCCCAAGATTTTGCCAAGTTGTCCCAATTTTGCCAACTCACCTGTATTTTACTAAGTGCCTTCGAATATTGCCAACTGCCCCTAGATTTTGCCAACTCGCCATAATTTTACAGAAACAAATCCAAATTTTTACATCTCACCTAAATTTTGCCAACTCCCCACGATTGTGCCAAGTCACTCCGAATTTTGTCAAATCACCAAAATTTTGCCAAGTTGTCCCAGTTTTGCCAACTCACCTATATTTTACTCAATGGCTTCGAATTTTGAGAACTGCTCTAAATTTTGCCGTCTCTCCATTTTTCAAACTGCCCTAGATTTGCCAAGTTGCCTCAACTTTCACAACTCCCCTTAATTTTGCAAAAAAAAATTACAAATTTTCCAACTCATCTAGATTTTACGAACTCGCTTCGAATTTTGCCAACTCCGAGTTATTTTGGTGGGGGAGCCTCCTCCCCCCCATCCCCCCCCCCATGGCTACGCCCTTGAACGTGGAGACATGGACGGTTTCTATTTAACTTCTCTGTTTCGTATGAGGGGTTGTAAAAATGAAACAAGACTATGGCAACAAAACTTTTGTTATTAAATATTGCATAAATCAAAATTGTCCCTATCAAATTATTTCCTTTTGGCCAGAACGCACTGGTCTGCTCTCATTTTCCATGCTGAAAACCAATTTTTGAACTCCTCTTCCAGAATGCATTTTAAGATTTCAATGTCTTCACTGATATGAATGAGGAGAAGTTTAGTGATGAACCTATTGCTTTCGATCATATTTTTCGGCATGAATCAAGCCACATGAACGTTTAAATTAATATCCAAAATTGCCTGTACCTTAGCTTTACTGTAACTCCCTGCATAAAATAAATTATTATTTTTATTATAAATGGGCATAACACAGACACTATGTACCAGAGTTCAACATGCTAATCGAACCTTGTTAGAATTAGAAAAGAAATCTGCCTAAACAGTTGTTAAATCTTATTATTAATAGAAGGTATCCTCCAGTTTTGGTGAAAACCTTTTGTGGTACACTCCTACCTACGTTTGTTGTTACCACAGTTAGGGGTCTCCTTCTCAATGTCTGGCACAGATGCCTTGAGGATGTTGTTGTTGCTGTTGGGCCATTGTCTCCTGCATTTGTTGTTGCTGTTGGGCCATTGTCTCCTGCATTTGTTGTTGCTGTTGGGCCATTGTCTCCTGCATTTGTTGTTATCACTGGTTCATGGCTTAGCTCTGCCACATTTCAATATTATGAACAATCAACAAAAGTCATCTGATACACCAAAGACACAAGAAAGTAAACAAATTTTTACTTCATGGTAGGAAATACAGACGGGTTTCGGATAACTATAAAGACAAAAGGGTTTCGAGGGTGTTAAATCTTTTTTTTTCTGTAAGAGAGTATCACATAAAATATATGCATGTACAGTCCCATATCTTTTATGCTCCGCCTCACATATTATTGGTCTAAGTGGTAATCACACTCTACGGACAACTACAATCTGTCCAGTCATGTAGCAAGAATCACAGAGTTATATACAGTGAATGGACAAATTATTATATACATCTACCTAATAACCTATTGCTCCACCTTTTGCCCTTATAGCAGCAGTCAGATGTGTTGGTAAGGATTCAATGAGGTGTTTAAAACACGTAGGTGGTATTGCCTCCCATGAAGCGAGGATCACCTGTTGTAGAGCATCCACAGTTGCCAAGGGGGTTTGGCGGGCTCAAACAGATCTTTCCAATTCGTCCCACAAATTCTCAATAGGGTTGAGATCCAGTGATCAGGGGGCTATTTGAATGTGATAAACTCACTTGAATTCTCCTGGAGCCAATTGGTCGCCACTTAGGAAATATGCAGTGTGGCGTTGTCCTATTGAAAGATGGCGTTATGGTACGGAAAGAGAATCTTTATGAACGGGTGTAGATCTTTAAAAAACAGCGAGGATGTTCGTATACCTTGTACTGGTGAAGAAGGTATCGACGGGTATCCCAAGGAAGCCCATGTAAACGCGCACCGAACTGTTACACTGCCTCCAACTGCCTTTGTGACCGCAACTTGGCAAGATGGGTCCATCGCTTCAAGTGGTTTACGCCACACATTCACCCTCCCATTTGCATGATAGAATTGAAATCGTGATTCGTCAGACCAGATGACATGTTTCCAGTCCTTTACACTCCAGTTGCGATAGGCTTTTGCAAACTGCAGCCTAATCTAATCGATGGAGTTCTGACCACTACCTTCCCCCCCCAAAAAAAAACTAAATCCTGAGTATTTGCCTGGTTATTCTCTAAGCATTTCGTCAGATTTAGGATAATATAAATTATCAGTAACAGGTAATTTGATACATACAAAGAGAAGCTATGAAAAAAATGCAATAAAAAATAAAATCAACATTAAAACGCCGTTTGCTGCTTTCTCGTATGTTATGTTTACCCTTATTTTGATTTTGATGCAGTTTAAAAACCACATCTTTCTGTACTAAATGTGGAACCTTATCACCATTCATAGAATCTTCAATTAGTATTGCTCCTGGGTTTCATGAATTTTGTTTTACATAATGCTTCAATGAACTAAAAAAAGGTTGGAAAGATTTTAATCCATGATTGCTTCGAGTGGCAGGAATGCTAAACCGAACCCTAATCATGAACTACAAAGTGAATTTTGCTTAATACAGAAGATTCAATATACTTATTTGAAGAAATTAAGATTAATAATGGTTGTAACGATTTGTGCAACCTACATAGACCTCTATGGTTATTTCAGCATTTTCTTACCATATTTTCGAAGTTCTGTTTTGAAATACTGATTTGAAAATGAAAGATGTTTCGCATACCAAGTCAATCGTTGTTGTGGAAGCCGTGGGGAAAATATCAGCTTGAGCCAACCCTTGTCTGTGGAACCAATGGCGTTCATCAGCTGCTTTGAACGGGAACTGTGTGAGTCAATGAATGTGCGGCTGATTATTTGAGTGGAAGAACTGAATAGAATAAACATAATAATGAATTACATTTGATTTTGAGTAGAAAAGTAGTGTAAAAAAAGTTTGCTGCAGAAATTAAGTGAATTATCTTGGTTGTAACCATTTGTACACCCTACGACAGAAAACGATTGTACCAAACATTATTTGATTGTATCATGTCATATAACAACTGTACAAACTTGACCATCATTATGGTAAAATTACATTATAAGAGTCCTTTTTGCTCAACTTGCTCTATTTGTACATACAGTCAACTTGTATGATTGTCAGATTTATTTCTAGTATAGGTACATGTGGCAAGAATCTTTCTTTTTGGGATGAAAAAAAATTCAAAAATTAGATGGAATAGAGTTGCTCATTATACTTTCAAAATTTGGAACACATGAAAGCTAAATAGAAAAAGCACACAATTTTGAGATGTAAACCTATTATTTCGAAGCAATATCACTAGTGACAAAAACTGAAGGATAATGACAAAAGTGTATGTAGCGAAAAATGATTTCAGCTAATTCATTTAAATGAGGTACGGAAAGGAATTGCGATATGGCAAAATAACGTCGAATATCATCATCATCATCATCAAACACCATAGGCTACGGAGGGCCATGGCTGCTTGACTGTACAATTTAGCTCTCCAAGCATATCTTACCTGAGCTATATCTGCTGTACACCAATTCTAATAAGGTCCTGTTTGATATTGTCCGCCCACCGTATCTTAAGTCTCCCTCTCTTTCTCAGGCCGTTAGGCACACTGTTCATAACCCTACTCGCTAATCTATAATCATACATACGAGCAACATGACCAAACCAACAGAGACTGTCTCTGCACAATATGCATTTTAAAGGAGGTTGTCAACTCCTTTGCCTAACCTCATCATTACTTACAAAGTTAAAGCACCTAATGCCAAGATGCTGCGTAAGCATCTAGTTTCCTGTTATCTTGTTTACAAATTGTCCAAGTTTCACTACCATAACTAACCCTAGAAAGACCCAAACTATTATACAGTCTAATTTTAGTCTTTAGGTGTATACGCCTATTTCTGCACTCTCTCCAAAGATTCCTAAAAGTCCCGGCAGCAATCCCTATTCGTCTGTGAACCTCATGCAGCACATCACCAGAATCTGTTACATAGCTCCCAAGATAATTAAACTGTGACACCTGCTCAAGACTGCAACAATTCAGATTAACTGAATCACAGCTTGCCCGACCAATTTTCAACATTTTAGTTTTCTCTCTGTTTATAACCACACCTACTCTACTACCAGTCTCATCAACAGCTCGAATGAAAGAGTTCATCTCATCAACATCATTTGCCAAAAGGGATAAATCATTAGCATAATCTAAATCAGATATTTTCGTATCTCCAGCCCATTTAAGGCCAAAATCTTTCCCCTGAAGTGCATTTCACATAACATAATCAATAACCAAACTTAAGAGAAAAGGGGAGAAAATGCACCCTTGTCGAACACCAGAAGCAATCCTAAGCCAATTGCTACTACCCTTACCAACTCTGACACACCACCCAATGTTATTATAGAGAGCTTTCATTATGTGGTATAAGGACGAAATCGTTTAATATGCATGAATGCTGGATATGGAAGCATGCGTTCGTGTAATGGAAGTGAGGGAATTAAGAGAATGATTTTAATAAGATGTATGATCACCCCTGACATCTATACAACTCACAAAAATCATTCTCCGATTGTAAATACTGTTTTATGGTAATAAAGCCCAGTCCTCAACAAGAGCAGATCTGAGCATCTTGGGAATTTTTGATGAGGCTGGGTTCTTACAATTCGTCTCACTTATTTTCAATCGTATTCAGATCTGGGTATCCTATAAATATCTTCATTTTAAAATATATCGTAGACCATATTAGTCCTACGGGGACTGACATTATTCATAAAATCAGAAACCAGAAATCAGGGCAGAGGTAGCTCTGAAAAAGCTGTATATTGGAGGCAAAAACTTCATCTCCTTAATAATTGCTCAGTCAGAGTGCTTTCTAGATATGTGTGAAATTGTGCAGCCAGGCATCGTGATCCCAAAAAATCAATCCATCTATGATCCAGACAATTAGTTTAAAAAAATTTAAGTCAACCTCCAAAATGGTTCCTTTCTTTGGTGGTACAACTGCTGTGGTAAGAGATTTATTTTCTCCAGGAGAACAAACGTTGAGAATCGGTGTTTATATTGAATCTGGATTCATCTGTGAAGAGCAGATTTTCCTACTTGTCTAGGTACTAAAGGCTATATTGTCTGCACCACTTTAAACGACACGTTTTGACAACACCCACGTGACCACTTTTCATCACTTTAGTTTTCTCGTTCATACAATCCTCTGTACACAGTATGTCTTGATACTGTCATTCCTAGGCTTATGACAGCTAGTGAGACATTTGTCTAGCTTTTTTCTCTCTATATATTCTTGCTATTGAAGACAGATAATAGTCATTTTGAGCAGGCCCTGATCTAGAGAAAAATCAAGTGGTTGGGGGAGGGGGGGGGAAGGGTGGTGGTAGGAAGAAACAAAATAGGGCCAGAAAAATGTGAAGCCAGAACAGTGCATTTCCAATATTTTATAATATTTTCCCCTCCATTTTTCAGGTCTTCAAAAAATTTCGAGAAAAATGCATGAACTATAAATGTTTAATAATCTTTGTCTTTATTACCTTTACTAGCATTCTGAAGGGGGGGGGGGCACTTTCGCTCTCCCCTAGATTCGGCCATGATTGTGAGCAGGGTGGGTGATATTTTGATCTACTCTTAACCTTTCTTGTTCTGGAAAATGTTCCCAAAGCGTTAACGTGAGATTTTAGGGTATATTTTAGGCCCTGGATACCTTGGACTGGGACTGATCCATTTCCATCCTACCTATCACTCTCCAGTGGCAGATCCAGGAAACATGAAACAGCGATGGGAGGTATATCATAGAAAAGAAACACGATAAATGGAAATAAACTTGATATGATCTTTTAAATTTTTACTTGTGATGCTTGTCACATGGAATCATTATCACAGATTAGTTCCTTATTCTGTGATCTACATATCCTAAGTAGCCCTTGTTAACCGAGCAGTTTGTTGACATCTTCTAAATTGCAAGAAAAGGTGAAATATCCAGTAAAATAAATCAGTTACATAGTGGTTCACCAGGAGCTTGGAAGGGGCTCGCAAAGCTCTGATAGTTGATATTACTAGTACGTGTAGTGCCTTTTTCCTACAATATTCCGTGAGATCAGATCCAGATCTTGAAAAAAATAAAGGGGGAGTGCAAGAGACTAGATTTGCCAGTGCAAATCTAGTCTCTTGCAGTGTGACATTTTCCCCCTTCGTTTTACAGGTTTAAACGGTTGTTGAAAATGCGTGAAATGTACAGATATTTAACAATTTTTGCTCCTCATTATCCTTATTAGTATTTTCAAAGCTGTGGTGGTGGCGGCGGCTGCTCTTAGAACCGACCATGCTCCATGAATCTATGTGTGTTTATATTTTTTTTAAAAGTGTTTTGTGACCATTAAAAAAAAAATAAAATAAATACCCCCTCAAGCAGCTGCTTGCCACAGAGGTCTGACAGGAGCCTGCCAGTTTATATGCCACAGTAGAAGGTCTGAGAGGATGGCAGGCCCTCAGCAGAAAAACGACACAAACAGCCATGCCTTACCCGAGGCTCGAACCCAGGTCCCTTAGATCAAAAAATTGTCAACTGCACGCGGTGTTCCCAGGTGGTCACCCTCCCAAGTACTGACCGCGCCCAAAGTTGCTTAACTTTGGGAATCAGACGAGAACCGGTGCTTTCAGCTTGGTATGGCCGTTGAATTTTGTGACCATTGCATTGTGTTAAATGCAAAAAGATAGTTTTATTTCATTTCATTCTATATATATATAATGAATTTATTAGATTTAATTATATAGATATCTACATTAATGGCAGAGGGAAGAGGTCGCATAATTTTATCTGCTATTCTAGGGTGTCGTGTAATTTCATTATAATTTTAGGGTGTCGCAGTGTCAAAGAATTTGCTACCACTGCAGTATGGTTTCAAGAATGAGCATGTCACTCTTTTGACGCGCTAAATGAGTGGGAACTCTTTAGTTCCTCTGCTGTTTTCTTCCTGATCTCGTTATTTTTGTCATATCTCTTCACCTCTTTCGGTGATTCACACCCCTTCCGGATAAAAGCGTGGGTAGTGCAAGAGACAGAGATGATATAAAACTATATTGTGCTGTCACTTCCGCGCGCGTCTGGACTGTGAAGTTTACAAACGATCCAGGAACAGACAAAAACATTAGTCGACGAATGACCACAATTAGCAAGCATTTCCATTGAAGATACTGCTGAAAATTCACTTATGACATATATACAACAGCAAGAAAATAAATTAGAGAGAAACGTCAAGAGGGCCTCATTTTGAGATTTAGCCGAGGGGTGGCAAAAATTTTATTCCGACCCTGCTCTCGATTTGACGGAACCGTTGGGAACCAGGGTTCACCAACGTTGGAAACACGCTGATTGACACAATAAATTATACAGAAAGCTGAAGTTAATACTTATTCGATTTAAATATTAAAATATATTTTAAGAACCCTATCTGATCCAATGCTTTCTGAAAGTTATTTATGTATGAAATATTTAAAAACAGAGCTCTATGAAGGGAATGCTAATATGAATCCTGCAATACCTAAAATATTTAATTTCCTATTCTCCTCAGTTTAACGAGAAAACGTCATACACTTGTATTTGGGATTATGCCAACATCCGGGAAACTTGCCAGCTGCATTGCGATAGTGAAGGCAATCACGTTGCTTTGGTTGATACCTCGTTGGTTGGTGCTGCGAAATAAATCAAGTTGTGCAATAAAACCAGCTGATTCTAGTTTTTCAGAGACGTTCTGTATACTTCTTAGTGTTACTGTCATTAATTTATTATGTGCTTTTATTTTCATGTCGAAATATTTATTTTCGCCAATAATGCTTTTATGGACTGCTAGGAATTATCTTGGCGATTTTGGGCTGCTAAAAGTGTATTTTAAAGAACTTCCTTGTTTAACATCTGACAACTCAACATTGACCGAGTGAAGAGCGATCGATGGGGGTTGTTTATATTGCTGTGAGTAGAGTGTGTGTAAAGTTGTTGTAATAAACTGATCTGACGGTTTTTACTTCAAAAGAAGAATGAATCCGTGTTACTGAAGGCAGAAGATTATATGATTGAATAACTGGCACCATGGTATGTTTGAGATTAAATGCTTTTTGCTTCTTTCAATAATCGTTTATTTTTGAGTGCAAAGAAATCACTTTTCATTGTCATTGTCGCCTACAGTAATAAACACACTGCTACTTATGGCATATTTCTTTACAGTGTTCATTTTCCTAAACAATTTTTTGTAGAATGCTAAAATTTTACTTTCATGTTTAGTTAATACTTTTTTTTAAAACAGGTGAGGTGTTAAGATTTTGCAAATTGCGTTTTTTCCCAATGATATTTAAGGGACATTGTCAAGAATTAAAAACTTAATGACAGTAGCATTTTATGTAATTTAAGTCTGCATTACACTGTTTCCATTTTCAACAAAATGGAAAAACTACACCTCTGCTTTTAATGAAAACAAATAATTGGGCCCATTTTTTTCAAGATCTAAATTTCACGCTATTACAGTTGCAAGGTAAAATTTGTAGTTGAAGATTAGGCTAACAGGCTACATCTCACCCCCTTCCTATATATGACAAGGTACTGATTACTCTGCAATTTGTTACATCTACTTCTACCAATTCTAGGTTGCCTGCGGCCAAATGCGTACTCGCCAAAATGTAGGGTTTGCTGGCACTGCACAGTGCTGGTCCCAACTTACTGACTTATACAGCACCCATAGCCCACTTATGCCCATGGACCAGATGATAAAAGGACTTCTACATTCTATTCTATCCTTGTACATTCTAAAGAATTTGGCTCACATGGGCTCATTCATTATCAAGATGCATGTGTGCTAAAACTTGTCTCCTGTGAGCATCACATCAAGCTTATAAATGACTTCCTCAAAAGTTTGCAACGAATTGCTCATCCATTTGTTCAGTTTCTGGTGCAGTGAAATGGCTGCCATCTGGTGGGCAAATATATCATTAGCAAAACAGGCTCCTGATCTTTCTAAGCATAAAATTACATGTTCGGTATTTTTTTTATTTCATTATAAAAAATGTTTGCAACAAACGTTTCATTGTCATATATGGTTGTAACTGAAACATCTGTACTCCCATATGAATTTGTTAAGTGAACTGCCTTTAAATGACCGGCAGTTATTGTAATTATTTGCAAATTAATCAGATAGCATACAATGTATTAAAAGAAAATGCAGAAAATAGATTCAAAAATGCTATTAGCATTGAAAAAAAATCCAAGAGTGCAACAATAAAATTTATAACAACAGGGAAAAATTTACCAAAATCTTAAAGTTTTCTTGTGCTGTATCAGCTCAAACACGATGCATCACCTGAAATATTCAATACCTTATAGAGTGTGCTAAAAGATTCTTTGAAGTATTTTTTGAAATTAAAATTAGTATGTTCAGGATAGGGATAATAATTCCCATTCCCCTCCTCCCCCACTTCTCCCATTGAGGCTTCGATATATATATTGTCCAAGTCTTTGAAAAACAGACTCGTACATCAGAATAAATGCAAATATATTACCCCACTTCCCTATTGAAAATTTCTGGTTATGCCACTGATAATATATTATACTAAAACTGTATCGGATTATCTATTATTTTTCTATTCAAATCACACTGTTTCTCTAGATCTGGGCCAGATTTAGATATACAAAATCCCGAGATCAGAGGTAACTTCCCATATCGTGTATTTTTTGTTTATCTGCTAGCCCGATATAAAACAGGTGAGAATGGCTCAGTTGGTAGCTCTCCAGGCTCATAATCTGCAGTTCCCAGGTTCAAGTCCCAGCTGGGTCAGCATTGAGGTTTATCTTTATGAAACCCCCCTCCCTGCCCTTGGTCTTTAGGGGAGACACCATTGAGCTTGGAAAGGCTGTCATCTGTCAGATGAAAACATAAAGTTGTGGCCTCATATATGGGAGAGCCATACCCTGTGTATGTTAAAGAATGTGTTGGATGGCCTTGACTGGAGGTTGCCATCTGTCTCCTAACAGCTGTCCAGTGGATTCCCTCCCTTAACATTCTCTGAGCCCTTGGGGTCCTTATGACTTGGACATTTAGCCCGTTGTATACAAAAAAGTGCTGCTCAGAGGTAAAACAATCCAACCCTACCTGATATAAAAAATGGTAATCGATATTGCTATGTGGGGATTTCATCTTAAAAGATAGTTAAAAAATATTACATATATTTTAAAACATGTTTTATGAAAATTGTAATTATTTGTGAGCATCTCTGTATTTTGCAGCCTTTTGTGTTTAGTAAACTTTTTGAAGTATTATTTCATTAGTAAATGTTTGATATTAAGTACTTTTTGCTTCTCCCAATAATCATTTGTTTATGAGCACAAACAAATCACTTTTCATTAACATTAACTTCAGATGTATTACCATACATCATAAACTAATGTCTAACCCTTATCGTTTGGCACCATATTGCTTCAGTTCAAAGTAGTGCTTAAAACCTCTATGTAGTAGCAATGCAAAGCTATAAAATCCACATATGCAGTCTTCATTTACATTGAAGTTACCATTTCGTCAGTTTTGCTGAACCATTATTATACATGATATATATTTTTTATAAATGTAATTTGCTATAAATTGAACTGTTTCATTATATTATATAATTTCTTTTTTTTGTTATTATTTCTCTAACAATATTCTTCAACTACAGCCATGTAGATATGCATTGTCATTAACTGAAGTAAGTTAAAGACCAAGAAACATAACTTCTGATTCTATTAAGCTGTATACATTTCTTAAACTTTGTTTGAATATTCACTTTCACATACCTCAATTACGTTAATACTAAGTGGTTTTTTTATAGGTTTGTTTCTTAAAATGTGCATAATATAAAACATAACAATTATTTCTTGAGCAGTTATGCATTGACTTGGAGAGACTTCAAGCTCTTAAATTTTATACATTTATTCCCACAGAATCAAGCTCATCTTGGTGCTGAGGACTATTGAGTTGCTTTCAAGTCAGCATCAACAGTCCTTTACTTTTATCATTTTTAAAAAATCCTCTTTTCCCAGATGATACAGTAAAAATGCAACTAAATGTAGAAGACAAAGCTTTATTTGCTAAAATTGATGGAGAATTTTCTGCTGGAACCAGCATATTTGTACAATTGCAATCAATTTTAGTTCTACCATCTTAGATGCACCACAGAAATGTCAATCTCATATTCATTATCATATTCCTCATTCCAATCTTAACTCTGATCTCTGCATCTGTAAAAAAGTGTGAATAGAACATTAAAACACAGTTAACAATTTGCCAATAATCGTAATGTGCTTAAAAACTTCAGTAACTGTTTGCAAAGTATAATGCTTATTATCATATTGCCTTAATCTTTTGTAATCCTGTGATCAGCTGAATTCTTCATTTCCTGCTTGTTTCTAATTAAAGTCAACATTTCTACTGTTTTGCAAAATAGGTTAAGCAGAACATATTGTTAATTTTCCCTCCAGAATTATTTAAATTTTTTAGATAATGTTCAAGATGTGGCCTACCTATTATGTGCCCCACAACCTTGGATTGAAAACTTGGTTTTCACAGGCTTTTGTGTTGTTTCAATAAAAAATAATGAAAGCTGCAAATCAAAAATAAATTATCACATTTTGTAGAAAGCTATTGAAGTGGTCTTAATATTGAGTAGTGGCAACCTAGAAATTAGAAGTTTAATGCTTGGGTTATATTTTTCTAGGATACTATTACTTAATATGGTTGGAAAAACAAAGAATAAGTAACAAAATTTACAACACAAATGGAAGCAATTTATTATTTATTGAAATTTTCTGAAGTTTATAAAGAGCTCTTCGATATTTTAAATATGTAGTTTATTATCATGTATCGTTAATACCTTTCAAAACAGATACTCTCTTGTGGAAGTGAAAGGAAGGGCTGCCAGATTAGTATGGTCTACTGATCTGGACAACTATGACTACTTTTTTTTTCCTACCCTGCTTAGGAGTGGTCAACCATACAGGGTGCTGACCATATAAACCTACTGGACTGATATAAGTAGTGGGCTTCTGAGGAGGGAAAATCTTCTGCTGTGTTTTCTGTTTGTTTGTGGGTTGATAGGCCCAAATGAATAGATTCACAGGATATGTTTATCAGCTGGTGGATAATTCTAATCAGAGGTCATCACAGGAACCTGAACTCTTTGCTTCTACTGGCACTGTCAAATTCTACATTGGAGGAAGTCTTCCAGTGTAGATGGCTTCAGTCTTTAGTGGTAGGGGAACGGGTCTTTGCCTCATGTCTGTGATTAGGGGGCTGTTTCATGTTGTCTGCAATCCCTCTCTCAATAAACATAGTTTCTTTAACCCTTTAACGCCCAAGAAATCTGAGAAAAAGGTAGAGGGTAGTAAAGACAAAGAAATAGCACTATTCGGACTAGTCCATTTCAAAATCTTGGCCGTTCTGGGTGTTAAAGGGTTAAACATCGCACTAACCATTTTCTCTCCATAGGTAGCTGGAATGTGAGGACTCTGCACAGAGCTTTTTCTCTTGATGTCCTCAAACAAGAATTCTACAGTTATAATTTAGATATTCTCAGCTTGCAAGAGACCAGATGGACAGATAAAGGTCAGATTCTTAAAAATAATCTTAAATTTCTCTTTTCAGGGAGGGCAGACAATGAACATCACCAAGGTGTAGGTCTTCTTAGCAGATACACCGGTGATGCTCTTCTAGCATATGAGTGCATTAATGAAAGGTTTCTTACATCAAAATTTCAGACAAGCATTAAAGATTTGAATGTTATCTGCTGTTATGCCCCCACTGAGGATGCCGATGAGGATGAGAATGATAGGTTTTATGGACAACTTCAGGATATTTTGAATTCTGCCAAGAAAGGAGATATTACCCTTGTTCTAGGTGACTTCAATGCCAAAATTTGTACTGACTCTGACCTTTGGGGAGGAGTGATAAGCCCTTTTGGTATTGGTAGCTGCAATGGCAAAGGGCAATATCTCCTACAGGTAAGTAAGCTCAATGGTTTCAGAATAACTAACACTTATTAAAACACTGTGACATACATAAGTACACAGGGGTTTCACCTGATGGACTGCATAAGAATATGATTGATTACATATTAATTAACAGCAAATGGGCTAGTTCTGTTAGGAATACCAGGGCATATAGGGAAGCTGAAATTGGATCTTACTATTACCTTGTTAAAAGTGTCTTGCAACTTAAACTTAAAAAGTGTTGTGCTAGGGTTAAAAAATTTACCTTTAATACTGAAGCTCTGAAAGCCCCAGTTATAGCTAAAGCTTACCATGATAGGTTACTTAGTCATTATGACAGTCATGGTTTGCTTACTACATAAGTTGAGAAAGAATGTGACCATTTTAAACAGGCTTTTTTGGAAACTAACAGTACTCTTTTAGGAAAAAGGGAACAGAGGAGGCAAAATTATTTGAGTGATAAGGCACTTGAACTTATTTCAGAAAGAAAGAACTGCAGGAATGTCCTTAATCAATAACCTACTAGTCCTAATAGAAAGATTTAAAAAATAAATAAATAAATACCTCCTCAAGCAGCTGCTTGCCACAGAGGTCTGACAGGAGCCTGTCAGTTTATATGTCATAGTAGGACTGAGAGGATGGCAGGACCTCAGCAGACAAATGACACATACATCCATGCCTTACCCGGGACTAGAACCAGGTTCCATAGATCAGTAGCCAAGCGTGCTAACCACTCAGCCACGGGACTGCTAGTAGAAAGATTTACAGAGAGCTTAATAAACGTGTAAAGGATCAGTTAGCTGATGATAAGAATCTTTGGCTTGATGGCTTGGCTGACAAAGCCAAGGAAGCAGTTAGATAGCACAACAGCAGAGAGCTGTACCAGATAGTTAATCTTTTGTGTGGTAGAAAATGAACAGGTATACAGGAATTGAAGGATAAACCAGGTAAGGTTATAGAAGGTGAGGATTCTGTTAAGGCTAGGTGGGCTGAGCATTTCAGTGATGTACTAAACAATGTGGTTACTTCTACTCCCATTGTTTGCAATGATGATAGATGCATTGGTGGCTTTAATGTTGGCCCTATAATACAATCTGAAGTTATTTTGGCTATTTCTAAACTTAAACTTCATAAATCCCAAGTGGTAGATGAAATTACTACGGAAATGCTTAAAGATGGGAATGTTTCGGTTACCACTTGGATGACTGAAATTTTAAATATCTTTCATGGTAAAGGATTCTCAGGATTTTATCAGAGCTATTATTATTCCTATTTTCAAAAAACGTGATCGCAGTTCTTGTGATAACTATAGGGGTATCAGCCTAACCTCTGTTCCAGGGAAAGTTCTTTGCATGATTGTGCTTAATAGAATTAAGAATTTGGTTGACAGTCAATTGCGTGATGAGCAATGTAGATTCAGAAGTGGTAGGGGATTTGTAGATCAGATATTTTCACCCAGGCAGAATCTTGAGAAATGTTTAGAGTTTCAGAAACCATTATTTGCTAGCTTTGTTGATTTCTAAAAGGCTTTTGACTCTATTGATCGTCATAATTTGTGGTTGATTCTGAGATCATATGGTATACCAGACAAGTTAGGTGTCGACAAGGTCATTTCTGGTGTTTGACAAGGGTACATTTTGTCTCCTTTTCTCTTTAGCTTGGTTATTGATTATGTTATGCGAAATTCACTTCAGGGGAAAGATTTTGGCCTTAAATGGTCTAGAGATACGAAGATTTCTGATTTAGATTATGCTGATGATTTAGCACTTGGCAAATGATGTTGATGAGATGAACTCTTTCATTCGAGCTGTTGATGAGACTGGTAGTAGAGTAGGTTTGGTTATAAACAGAGAGAAAACTAAAGTGATGAAAATTGGTCAGGCAGGCTGTGGTTCAGTTAATCGAATGGCTGCAGTCTTGAAAAGGTGCCTCAATTTAATTATGTTGGGAGCTATGTAACAGAAACTGGTTATGTGTGGCATGGGATTGCTGCTGGGACTTTTAAGAATCTGTGGAGAGTGGAAATATAGGCATATGCACCTAAAGACTAAAATTAGACTATATAATAGTTTGGTTCTTTCTAGGGTTCGTTATAATAATGATACTTGGGCATTTTGTAAACAAGATAACAGGAAACTAGACGCTTTTTATTCCAGATGCTTATGCAGTATCTTGGGCATTCTTTGCTCTTCTTTAACCAAGCCTGAGCAGTACAAATGGAGATTTGCCCCTCAACTTCCACTTTGCATATTTCTCAGGCTGCTTTGGTAGCTTTTAATATTTTTTTCCAGTTATAACATAAAATTGCATAAATTTCAATACTTAATTCACTTGTTGTACAGTGTTTCTAATGATGAAAACCAAGACTCCAATAGTTTTAATAATTTTTATGGACTGATGCAATGGATTTTATATTTTCAGAGGTATGCAAATGTAACATAGTTCATGGATTTTGCAAAACTCATTCATAATTTGCTTGGCAAAAATACACAGATTTATGAATCACCTGAGTTGTTGGGTTGTTTTACCTCTGAGTGGCACTTTTTTGCACACCATGGGCTAAACGGCCAGGTCACATGGACCCCGAAGGCTCAGAGAAGGTTGGGGGAGGGGACCCACTGGAACAGCTGTTGGGAGACAGATGGTAGCCTCCCGTCAAGGCCATCTAGCGTGTTCTTTAACGTGCACAGGGTATGGCTCTCCCACACACGGGACCACGGCTTAACGTCCCATCCGACGGGACAGCGGCCTTTCCAAGCCCATCGGTGTCCCCTACTGACCGTGGGCAGGGGGGGGGGGGATTTTGCGGAGATAAATCTCAATGCTGACCCAGCTGGGACTCGAACCTGGGAACTACAGATTACGAGCCTGGCGCGCTACCGACTGCGCCACCCCCGCCCCTATGAATCACCTGGTACTTTAACTATAAAATAACACATCATTATACTTCTGCTTATTGTCAGTGCAAATTATGAATTTATTATAGTTGATGTAGGAAAACAAATGGGAGGATGTCAGCTGATAATGTGTTTGAAGGTATTGAATTTTGACTTAGTGGAAACAAACTTCAGCTACCAAATGACAGACTCCCTCCAGGTTACCACTTGTTGGTGATAAAATGTTTGCTTTGCAAAGGCATTTATTTAAACAAAATTTTCAAAAAGTTTTGAATTTTGAAAATGATATCATCAATTACAGAATTTCATGTGCTTCCAAAATAGTTCAGGATGCCCTTGCAATTCTAGTATGAAAATTCTCTACATATTGAAATTGCAGAAATCCTACATGTTTTGTTTTACACAATTTTCTCCAAAGAAATGAAATATGTATTTATATGTGAAGAAAATGCTATATTTTGAAAATCCTGGGGCAATTATTTTAACTGAGAAGGGAGATCATAGAAGCAGTTTGTAGTACTGGAAAAATGGAACTACTGTTAAGGTATTCAGAGATAGTTTGCAAAACTATTTTAACAAGGCAAGGTACCATGGCAGGATAAGATGCTGGAAAATTTGGCAGTGGTGTACAAACTATCTGATCAAGAGTATATGGGATACAATTAAAAGGACCTTCTTGCTCAGAAATTAATTAAAATAACTTAAAATTCTCTGTTGTTGAGCAATAAAATATTAAAGTTTATTGTTCAAACTAGGATTTTCAAAATCTAGCATTTTCTTCAGGTGCCGAGTGGTTAGCACGCTTGGCTACTAAACTAAGGGACCTGGGTTCGAGCCCCGGATAAGGCATGGATATTTGTGTTGTTTTCTGCAGAGATCCTGCCATCCTCTCAGATCTTCTACTGTGGCATATAAACTGACAGATTCCTGTCAGACCTCTGTGGTAAGCAGCTGCTTGAGGGGGTATTTATTTTTTTGTTTTTTATAATTATATATTTCATTTCTTTAAGAGAAAATTGTGTAAAACACAACATGTAGGATCCCCTAAAAACTCTAAAGGATAAACTTCAAAATTTTATTGCTCAACGACAGGGAATTTTAAGTTATTTTTTAAGTATATGTGATGTCATGCGATAGTCTGATTCAAACTATCACATGATGATCTATGTGATAGTCTGAATCATCATCATTTGACCATGGAGATGTAAGACTGTGCAGAGCACAAAGCAATAAAGGTACAAAATTTAAAATTAAGGAATTTTGCTTTTTGCTGTTATAATAGCTTGTTATAAAAACTTTTATGCATCAGAAGCTATGAGATACATTACAACACTGATGCAAGTTTTGTACCAAATGAAAATTTGTAAATTATTTCACCAAAGAATTGCATATATAAAATTCCATGTTATGTGATCTAAGCTGAAAAATTACCTAATGACATCTTTTCAGAAAATGCTTTAAAATTATGCAGCTTCTAATGTGGTTTCTCATTTCCACATTATGTGAATGGAACACCACATTTGAGGTTCCATAACTTGAAGTGTTTTCTGAAAAGATGTCACAGGCTAATTTTGCAGTTTAGGTGGCTAAGATACTGTTGCTAGTTGTTTCACATTTGTGGACAAATAGTCTGTTTGGATTAGACTTGTTTTTTGCAAAGATGGGAGGGCGATAAGGATTCGTTTTTGAGATATGCTTCTGCTATGATGCTGTAGCAAGATATCTCTGTTTTATACTAAGAAAACTAAATAATTCAGTCAGACTAGTTCCAACAGTACATATTCATAAAGGAAGATGCCTGTATAGCACTCTTGGAAAAAAAAATGACAATTCAGATAGAATAAATGGTTTAATGACAACAGATAGACTAAATAAATATAAATAATTCCTCAAGCAACTGCTTGCCACAAAGATCTGTGAGACAGGAGAGACCTCAACAGAAAGACAACATAGAAAAGAAACATTCATACATAATCCAGAGATTGTTTATAAATCATGATTCAGAGAGATTTGGTATTTATCTCCAGTGACATTTTTCCATAAAAAGTTGTGTTTAAAAGTTATGGAGCTCCCAATATGCTTTCCATCCACAACGAGAACATCCAAACATTTTTGGTAACATAGTATATTTCTAGAGATTCTTTACACTGAAAGATTATAAGCAATAAAATTTACAAACAAAAATATTTTTGCTGTATATTATTAAGAATTAAAATTGACAAAAAAAAGAAATCATTACTGTAAAGTTATACACACTTGGATTCACAGTTGAGGTGGTTGGGCATAAGAGCTGCATCTTCTGTCATAGTTTTAGTAACTGAAAAAGAGTAAAAAAATAGTAAATTTTTATGTTGCATGTATTTAGCCTCAATATTTTTATTTAAACTAAAAACAGGTAAAGCATATTACAGGTTTGATTTTTTTTTTTGTTAAATTTTTATTGCAGAAAACAATCTTGCTCTAATTAAATAAAATTTAATTTTTGTAAAAATGTAAAATTTTGTAAAAATTTACAATTTAAAATTTAATTTTACTGTGAAGTGATGGAATTATTTTTATAACGGTTATACTTGTCTAAAGCATATGAGTCCACTTAGTTCAAATGGTTAAAAGTTTTTTTAACTGATTTAATCAAAGATAGTATTGAGTGTTTGCTGCAGAGTCAATTTATCATGATACTTTCATGTACACAAAAGCCATTGTGCACACAAAAACTATATTCCTGAATATTACCAAGTCGTGTCTGAAATCACAGTTTAAATATCATTAAAAGATTCTGGGGTGGGGGTGGCTCAGCGGGTAGCGTGCCAGGCTCCTAATCTGTAGTTACCAGGTTCGAGTCCCAGCTGGGTCAGCATTGAGATTTATCTCCACAAAAAAAACCCCTGCCCATGGTCAGTAGGAGACACTGATGGGCTTGGAAAGGCCGCCATCTGTCGGATGGGACGTTAAGCTGTGGCTTTGTGTGCGGGAGAGCCATACCCTGTGCACGTTAAAGAACATGCTGTATGGCCTTGACGGGAAGCTACCATCTGTCTCCCAACAGCTGTTCCAGTGGGTCCCCTCCCCCAACCTTCTCTGAGCCTTTGGGGGTCCATGTGACCTGGCCATTTAGCCCATGGTGTGCAAAAAAGTGCTGCTCAGAGGTAAAACAACCCAACGCATTAAAAGATTCCATATTTCTGAAAATTCAGTGAACCATTTGAAGAGAATGTAATCATTCTGACAATATGTTTAGCATTTTTATAACAATCATAGAATTTTAAGCTTGTATTATTGTACAATAAACTCCCGGTTACCCAGTACTCAGGCATCCAGAATTCTCATACAACTGGCAAAAATTTCAAATCGAACATTTGAACTTGGTACATGCTCATGGTAGTTCTAGATGCCAATGGTGTCTGGGAGTATTTCTATCTTTTGTGTATTTTACATCTCAACCCTCGACATCAGCTGTTAATCAAGAATCAAATGCTAGTTCTGTTGAGGACCATGACAGAATGACATTAGAGTTTTTAGCTTAACACCAGTAAACTACACTGCATATACATATGGATATGTAATTGTTTGTTTTTTCTGAAATTAAAGTTTAGCTTACTTTCACTCTTCTCATGTCTTGAATAGTATTTTTTTTTGTCTTATGTACGTTTTTCTGCCTATTTTACCTGTTAAAAATTCTCTTTCACATTTTATTATTATGAAAATACAGTACTCCCAATGGTCAGCACTATCGATGGCCAAACTTTACTCTTCCCATGGTAGCTTTCAGTGAAGTAGCATGGTTTTTGTTAAGTGCATGGATTTAGAAATTCATTAAGTGTGAAAATACGTAGATGTTTATATTTGTATTAAGGGCATTATACTTCAATTTTATTATCATTGTTTTAAACTGCATTTTTATTTCAACTAAGGGTGGAATATAATATTTTACCTACTGCATTTGGTTTCTATAAAAATATTTTTCATGCACCAGGCAAATTCATGTAACTGGCAATCCCCATAAATGCTGGATAACCAGGAGTTTATTGAAATATATTTATCTATATACAGTATACATTTTTGTCTGTCAAGCAAAATAACAATAAATTCAAAGTATATACTACCAAAAATTCTTATATGAAAGGTAAGCATAATGAAGTATACCATCATCACATCCTCAAGCAGCCAAGGGCTACGGCGGTCCAACCAGACCATGCAATTTAGTTCTCCAAGCAAGTCTATCCCGAGCTACATCTACTGCATCTGGCCACTGCACACCAATTCTAACAAGGTCCTGTTTGACATTGTCTGCCCACCGCATCCTAGATATCCCCTTCTTTCTGAGGCCTTTAGGCACACTGTTCATAACCCTATTTGCCAATCTATAATTATCCATATGGGCAACATGTTCAACCAACGGAGTCTCTCTCTGCACAATATGCTGCTTAAAGGAGGTTGCAAACTCCTTTGCTTAACCTCATCATTAGTTACAAAGTTGAACGACCTAATGCCCAAGATACTGCATAAGCATCTGGAATCAAAAGCATCTAGTTTCCTGTTATCATGTTTACAAAGTGTCCAAGTTTCACTACCATAACTAACCCTAGAAAGAACCAAACTATTATACAGTCTAATTTTAGTCTTTAGGTGTATACGCCTATTTCTCCACACTCTCCATAGATTCTTAAAAGTCCCGGCAGCAATCCCTATTCATCTGTTAATCTCATGCCGCACATAACCAGTATCTGTTACATAGCTCCCAACATAATTAAATTGAGGCACCTTTTCAAGACTGCAGCCATTCAGATTAACTGAACCACAGCCTGCCTGACCAATTTTCATCACTTTAGTTTTCTCTCTGTTTATAACCAAACCTACTCTACTAACACATGGTGTGCAAAAAAGTGCCGCTCAGAGGTAAAACAACCCAACCCAACTCTACTAACAGTCTCATCAACAGCTCGAATGAAAGAGTTCATCTCATCAACATCATTTGCCAAAAGGGCTAAATCATCAGCATAATCTAAATCAGAAATTTTCGTATCTCTAGACCATTTAAGGCCAAAATCTTTCCCTTGAAGTGAATTTCGCATAACATAATTAATAATCAAGCTAAAGAGAAAATGAGACAAAATGCACCCTTGTCAAACACCAGAAGTAATGCTAAACCAATTGCTAGAAGCCTTACCAACTCTCACACATGACTCAATGTTATTATAGAGAGCTTTCATTATGTTAACTAACTTTCCTGGTATACCATATGATCTCACAATCAACCACAAATTATGACGATCAATAGAGTCGAAAGCCTTTTTGAAATTAACAAAGCTTGCTAGCTTTGTTGAAGTATACCATGCAAGGCCATATTTAAATTTTACATATCCCTAGGCACATGAAGTGGTAGTGCACATGGTGGCATTTTTTTTTTTACTTTCATGGATTTGTTGGATGTGAGAATTTTGATGATATGCTATACTTATTTGTTTTCAAATGTTATAAAAATTAATGAAATAAATTAATATTACGCAGCATATAATTTATAATATTTGATGTGCAGTAACTTTTGAAAACATTATTCATCCTCATGTTTAAACATTTTCTTCCTCAATTTTTTGCTCTGGGAGTGAACGAATTACACTAAATTATCAGAAGCTTTGGGAGAATTCCATGTTGTCTGAATTGAAAACTATATTTAAAGTTTTCTAACTTTGAAATAAAACTTTTGTAGCAAAATGCCACTTCAAATTGAAAATCTTAAAAAAAGATTCCCAAATCTCAGTTTTAGGAATATTTGTTTAAGAGTTATGGAAGCTGAAACATTTAACAGCAGTGTTCCTAGTCATAAGGATTTTCCTCAAATGTAATAACAAATTATTTATTAAAATAAATATAATTTTAGAAGTTTGTGCAATGATTTTTTCATTTTCCATTGATTTTGAGTGTTAGGACAAGTATGATGGCAATATCTGTTATTAAATATTTTAGCTTCAGTAGCTCTTTAAATAGTTTTTTTAAGCCAATATTGCTTAAAATTGAGATTTGGAGAAATCTGAGATCTATAATTTGTTACTTGCAACATTTTTTTCTGTAAATAAAAATTTGTTTTCAAATTTAGGGCATTTGAAAATAATTTTCCATTCCATAACATGGATGTGTTCCAAGACATTTGGTATAATATGGTGTATATCCTAACAATCCATATTTATTTAGAAGTTCACTTTAGATTGTTAGGAGAAACAGTGTGTGTTTTGAAGATAGTAATTGCTGTTCTAATCAAAAATATTTCCAGCAAGTCTTTTACTCCTAAGAATCGAAGGTTGTTTAGGCACCTCTAGGCAAGTGCCTAACATGGGAAATCTAGCCCTGATTCCATGACATTTATACCATGGATTATTTTGGCAATGAATGTAAACACAGCCCAACAACATACTTTTTAGGAGCTGTTTCTCTTATCCATTTCAAACTAAACCAAAGTTAATGATTTGATCTTATGAAACAATTTTTTAGTGAATAATTAAAGCTTACTTCAACTACACATACAGGGCAGTCACATTTTACCCTTTTATTACACCCTTTCAGAATGGTAAAAGAGGCAAAAACTATGAAACTTATTTTTATTTCGTGCATTTTTCAAGAGATTTTTTAAATACCTGTAAAATGGAGGGGAGAAATGGTATATTGCATTGGAAATCCAGTCTCTTGCTTCCCCCTTTAATTTTTTCTGCTCAATTGTGTTTTTTGGCCCTCGCCCTCAATTTTTTTTTTCTCAACCCAGACAGGCTTCACATGATACTGACAAAGGATTGTGAATATCTCTGTTTACCAGCTAAAGTGGCACCTCCATGTGGTGTGGCATAAATAATTTACAGTTCACTCGGTCAGCCAGCTTTGAAATTATGCGACACTTCATGATTCATTTTTATTTTATTTTTTTTCATTATTTAAAATCTTGCACATAAAGTGAGACTTTATTAATATTTTTTATGTCACACTATTTCAAATTCACATAAAATGTGACTGCACTGTACTTCATTGTATTATGATTCGAAGTAATTTCACGAACACATCATCACAATTTCACGATATCACAGCAAAATCCCATGCTTTAGGTTTGATTTTGAGGCAAATTTAAAGTTATTTGGTATATATACTTCTTAAATGTAGATAGATTTTTGTGAGTTAGTGGTTGCCTGCCTGCCTGCCTGATTGATTGATAGTGGATCACACAAATTCTAACTATGATGCAGAAATAGTAGAGCTAAGAAAGCTTACACCTAGGGAGTAATCTGGGTTGCAGATCTCAAGAAAAATCCAAAATTTTGCCTCTATTTTCTTTGGATCAGGAGAGGCCAAGGTGATTGGTCAAATTTAGATCTATCAGTGCTAGGAGAGCTAAAAATTAGTACCTTATTTTGAGTCATCTCAGAACTGTTGTAAAATTTTGGAGGCGATGATCCTTCGTGATCAAAAGTTAAATTTAGATATACTGGTGCTGGAGAGCTAAAAATTAGTGAATGGGGTTATTTCAGGCAGAACTCAGAAATAAGAGAGGTTTTCGGATCCAGTGTTGCATTCAAAATCAAATAGGGATAAGAGTGATGGACTAGAAATCAAGAGGTGCCAAAGGCAACAATTCATTTCTAGTTTTATTATTCTTGTCTTCCAGACACACTATTATCAGCTAATTTTGTTTTCTATAAACAAGACATGGACATATAAGTGTTTAAAAATCTTCCCAGAATATCCTTGACATATTTTAAAATTCAGCACCACAATATCAAACAACATGATACGAGAGCCAATGCCAATAATTGCACAAGTCCACTAGCCAGATAGCACAACAGTTAAGTTTAATTTTCTATTCTGAGCACAAGCCTCCCATGATGCTTGTACTTAACAAAAAACACAAAACCAAATTGGTGTTGCTGAAAAACCATTCATGCACAGTTTGAATTTGAGTTGGGCTTGCCTTTATCTTCCTTGACATACATTCTGGTAAGTGGATGATTTTGTCTTTTTAAGTGTGGACATTTAAGAAGTATTTGTTGAAGATTTTCTCAGATTATAGCATGCAAAAGAAAGTATACACATATACATATAGCTGCATAATGTGACATCTTAAGGTTTGTGAATTATAGTTTGTCTGTTATTGTGATATGTTAGTTGTTGCTGTCCACATTGTAAAGCAAAAAAAAAACCTGATATGTGAAAATAACAGAACCTGAAAGTGGCACAATTGTGATACAAATATTAAGTGGTAAATAATAATTTTTTTTCAAACAACATTAGAACTTTATTTCTTCAAAAAAGTACATAAAATTATTTCATTGTTATTCCTAATTCTGTCATGAAAAAAACTTCAAAATTAGACTCACCAGATACTTTATCATTGCAAATTCTAACTATGATGCAGAAAGTAGTGTTTCGAACAGTTTTTGACAATCTACTACAAGGTAATGAACCAAGGGCAGACTAGATATAGTTGGCTCCAGCAGCTATCAACAATTTTGACCAACATCTTTTTTTTGTATTGGTACAGCTGCTACCTATAATGGATGAGAGAGACTGTGTGTTAGTATACAAATCCTTCAGTTGAAAAAGCCAGCTGAAGAAAATTTTCTAATATTGTTTGAAAAAAAAAATTATTATTTGCCACATAATATTTCTAACACAATCTTTGTGTCACCTTCAGGTTCATGAGTTAGTGTTTCTTCTGTTATTGTGATGTTTCAGTTTTGTTGCTTTACAGTGTGGACAGCAATAACTAACATGTCACAATAACAAATTATAACTCCCAAACCTCAAGATGTCACATTATATAGTTATGTACACCGAAGGACCAAAACATTACTACGACCTACCTAATATGATGTTGGTCCTCCATGTGCTGCCAAAATAGTTCTTACCCGGTGAGGCATGGACTCTACAAGATTTCTAATGGAGTCTTATGGTATCTGGTACCAACACATTATCAGCAGATACTTTAACTCTTGTAAGTTATGTGATTGAGCCGCCACAGATCGAATATGCTGTTCCAACACAAACCACAGATGCTCCATTGGAGTGATGTCTGGGGAAATTTGTAGGCCATGGCAATACCTGGAAGACTTCCTCATGTTCCAGGGGCGGGGGTGGCTCAGTCGGTAGCGCGCCAGGCTCGTAATCTGTAGTTCCCAGGTTCGAGTCCCAGCTGAGTCAGCGCTGAGATTTATCTCCGCAAAAATTCCCCGCCCTGCCCACGGTCAGTAGGGGACACCGATGGGCTTGGAAAGGCCGCTGTCCGTCGGAAGGGATGTTAAGCCGTGGCCCGTGTGCGGGAGAGCCATACCCTGTGCACATTAAAGAACACGCTGGATGGCCTTGACTGGAGGCTACCATCTGTCTTCCAACAGCTATTCCAGTGGGTCCCCTCCCCCAACCTTCTCTGAGCCTTCGGGGTCCATGTGACCTGGCCATTTAGTCCATGGTGTGCAAAAAAGTGCCGCTCATAGGTAAAAACAACCCAATCCTCATGTTCCACGAACCATTCTTGAACAATCCGGGGAGTGTGGCATGGTGCATTATCCTGGTGAAAGAAAGCACTACTAGAAGGGAATACTGTTGCTATGAAAGAATGTACCTGGTCTGCAATAATGTTCAGGTAAGTGGTAGACATCATAGTTTCCTGCACATAAATGACTGGACCCAGAGTTTTCCAGCAGAACATTGTGCAAAGTATTACATTTCCTCCACCATCTTGTTTTTATCCCACAGTGCATTCTGGTGCCAACACTTCCCCAGATAAATGTTGCACACATATCCAGCCATCCACACAGTGGAACAGGAAATGAGATTCAACAAACCAGATGACCTTCTTCCAATTATTCACGGTCTAGTTCTGATACTCGCATACCCATTGTAGGCACTTTAAATGGTGAACCAAGGTTAGCATGGGCACTCGGAGCAGCTGCTGAAAATGGAGCAGCATGGCTATGCAGCTACATTTTCAGCAGGGTTTGATGTACTGTGTGTTGTGACACTTTACTTCCATCATCAACATTCAAATTACGGGCAAGTTTCCCCAAAGTATTCCTTCTGTTAGCTGGTATCATACAGGATAGCCTTCACTCTCCTCTAGTATCGATGAGCTTGTGGTCTCTTGTCACCTCTTGATTTCTAGTCCTTGTTGGTGTTTGTGGTGTTTCAAAAAGTGGTCTGAGGAGGGAAAAACCACCAAACACACCTTGTTGGTGTTTGTGGTTTTTCCCTCCTCAGACCACTTTTTGAAAGTGCTGACCTTGAGCACCCCATAAAGCTTGCCATCTCGGAAATGCTCTGCACAGTCGTCTGTCCATTACAATTTGGTCTTTGTCAAACTCACTTAAGTCTGCTGCCTTTACCATCTGAAAAACAAAAATAACACTGATTAACCCTTTTTCACTCCAAGGTTTTTTTGCTATAGGGAAGTAGCAACTCAAAGTTTTTTTGCTAAAAAGTTGATGAAATTTTTTACAACTAACATAAAAATAAATCGCATAAACAGTGTAAAACCAAACTCATCTTCACTACTACTAAATTCATCATTTGGCTCCATTTTTATAACTACTAAAACAGACTAAGTTTAAAATAATAATTTAATTAAACACAATGCTGTACTATTAAGTGCACATGTACAATAGACACATCTAAAATGTAAAGATTCAAGATATCTGTTTATGAAACAGTTATTGTTGCCTCTCAATTGCCATTCGAGTTGCTACATCAAACCAAGTGGCGACTGAGGGTCGCCTCTTGAGCGCAAAGGGTTAATAGAGCTCAGTATCAGGTGTTATTTATACCATTTCATGACCTTCCCACGCACTGTCATTTACATGCAGTTGCTTCAATTTGCATAAAGACACGCTGGTCATAATATTTTGGCTCTTTGGTGTATATGTATACTTTCTTTTGCATACAATATTGTGAGAATATCTTCACCAAATACTTCATAAATATTCAAACTTATGAAGACAAAACCATCTACTTACCAGAATGTATGTCAAGGAAGATAAACTTCAAAGCAAGTCCAACTCAAATTCAAACTGTGCATGAATGGCAGCAACTCCAATTTGGTTTTGTGTTGTTTGTTAAGTACAAACATCATGGGAGGCTTGTGCTCAGAATAGAAAATTAAACGTAAGTGTTGTGCTATCTGGCTAGTGGACTTGTGCAATTATTGGCATTGGCTCTCGTATCATGTTGTTTGATATTGTGGTGCTGAATTTTAAAATATGTCAAGGATATTCTGGGAAGATTTTTAAACACTTATATGTCTATGTCTTGTTTGTAGAAAACAAAATTGGCTGATAATAGTGTCTCTGGAAGACAAGAATAATAAAACTAGAAATGAATTGTTGCCTTTGGCACCTCTTGATTTCTAGTCCATCACCCTTATCCCTATTTGACCTTGAATGCAACACTGGATCTGAAAACCTCTCTTATTTCCGAGTTCTGCCTGATATAGCCCCATTCACTAATTTTTAGCTCTCCAGCACCAGTATATCTAAATTTAACTTTTGATCACGAAGGATCATCGCCTCCAAAATTTTACAACAGTTCTGAAATGTATGACTCAAAATTCCTGCAGGTACTAATTTTTAGCTCTCTAGCTAAGATAGATCTAAATTTGACCAATCATCTTGAAGAATTCTCCGGATCCAAAATTTCATAATATTACATCTACAACCCAAACACCCCAGTCATCAATTTTCACATTTTTAGCATTGTAGATCAAGGTTGACTTTGTGACCTCCAGGACCGTGCAGTAGATTTTCTCATTATGATGCAAGTCTTCGAATTTTTCTCATTATGATGTAAGTCTTCAAGAAGAATTACGTGATGTATCCCGAATGCTACCATATTCTATGAAACCTTTGGATGTTTTAAATTATTTGTGCCAAAATAACTTAATTACTTTGTATCCGAATACTGTTGTAGCTCTGAGAATTTTATTAACACTCCCTGTCTCTGTAGCTAGTGGGTAAAGAAGTTTTTCCAAATTAAAATGAATAAAACACTACTTAAGAAGTTCAATAAGCCAAACAAAACTTAGAAATCTGCCATTAATTTCTATTGAATCTACATTGGCTGCCACTCTAGACTACACATCCCTAATTAACGAATTTGCTAAAGTTAAAGTTAGAAGGGTAAAACTGTAGTAGTTTGTAGTAGTTGATAGTTGATATCATTATTTTAAAGTAGTTTATATTTTCAAAACACTACTTAAGAAAGTTTTTGACAATCTACTACAGTTTTAAAACACTACTTAAGAAGTTCAATAAGTTTTCAAACACTACTTAAGAAAGTTTCGAAATGCCGCCCCGTAAATGTTTTTTCTTTAAAATAAATAACCTTCGATTGTGATTTAAAAAAAAAACTGCACGAAATGTATGAATACTATTTTTAATTTGAAAATATAAACTACTTTAAAATAATGATATCAACTACAACAATCTACTACAGTTTTACCCTTCTAACTTTAACTTTAGCAAATTCGTTAATTAGGGATGTGTAGTCTAGAGTGGCAGCCAATGTAGATTCAATAGAAATTAATGACAGATTTCTAAGTTTTGTTTGGCTTATTGAACTTCTTAAGTAGTGTTTTATTAATTTTAATTTGGAAAAACTTCTTTCCCCACTAGCTCTTTCCCCACTAGCTACAGAGACAGGGAGTGTTAATAAAATTCTCAGAGCTACAACAGTATTCGGATACAAAGTAATTAAGTTATTTTGGCACAAATAATTTAAAATATCCAAAGGTTTCATAGAATATGGTAGCATTCGGGATACATCACGTAATTCTTCTTGAAGATCATTTACATTTATATCTAATTCATTTTCGACCGAAAGTATTGACTGGAGACTGGTACAATAATTTTCTAGCATTTTGTCATCTATATCCTTGAGTTTTAAAATGTCCTATAAAAACTGAAAATTTTTGCTATGGGTTTCCAGAAGCGTGAATTGTTCGTTCAGAGAATTAAGTTTGGGGGCGGGGGTGGCTTAGTCGGAAGCGCGCCAGGCTCGTAATCTGTAGTTCCCAGGTTCGAGTCCCAGCTGGGTCAGCGTTGAAATTTATCTCCGCAAAATTCCCCACCCTGCTCATGGTCAGTAGGGGACACCGATGGGCTTGGAAGGACCGCTGTCCGTCTGATGGCACGTTAAGCCTTGGCTCCGTGTGTGGGAGAGCCATACCCTGTGCACGTTAAAGAACATGCTGGATGGCCTTGACAGGAGGCTACCATCTGTCTCCCAACAGTTGTTCCAGTGGGTCCCCTCCCACAACCTTCTCTGAGCCTTCGGGATCCATGTGACTTGGCCATTTAGCCCATGGTGTGCAAAAAAGTGCTGCTCAGAGGTAAAACAACCCAACCCAACCCAGAGAATTATGGGTAATGTCCAGAATATAATTGAAAAAGTTTATTTTAAATTTATTCTCCTCTGTTAAGGGTTGATCGACAGCTTCTTCTTAGTCAAATTGACACTTTTTCCTTCTGGCTCTAACATCAGTTTCGGCAGGAAATTCTGCACTGCATTCAAGATTCTCTGCAATCTCATTAGCAGCAATTTTCCTTTTATCATATCCAGATTGTCTATAACTTTTCACTTTTTGTATGGTTTCTGATAACATCCTTACACAATCTGGCAAATTTATAGTTACAGATTGCAATAGCTTCAAGACTGAATTTATTTCAAATAAGATATCATACCAAAGAATTACACCGCATATAAACTTGTAATTTTTAATATTTTTTGCTAACCCTCTTGCTTTAACTTTAGTTTCTGCTTCTCTGTTGATGTCTTCTATTATTTGGAATAATGTATCATAGATTTCGCAAAGTTGAAATCGTAAAGGTTTTAACGCATCTACTGTGCTTGACCACCTAGTAGCACTCAATGGTTTTAGAGTTAATTGTGAAACATATTGTTTTAGCACTTCCCAAAGCTTTGTAGAACCAGAAAAAAAAGTGTAAAGTTCTTGTACAATAGAAAAAAAAGTTGTTTCTGTAGAAGAAGACGCTGCATCATTCACAACTAGGTTTAAAGAATGACATGTGCAGGGCACATAAAATGCCCTTGGATATTTTTCAAGTATTCTATTTTGTACACCCTTACTCCTTTCATATTAGCTCCATTGTCATAGCCTTGTCCTCTAAGCCACTTTAACTCAAAGCCTAACTGTTCCAAATGTGTCAGAATAAGTTCTGTCAAACCCTCTCCAGATGAATCACTAGCTTCAAAAAAACCAATAAAGAATTCTTCAATTTCATATTTATTTTGAATGGAGTTTAAAGTGACAACTCTTATTGTTAATGAGAGCTGTTCAATATGACTTACGTCTGGGGTACAATCGGGGATTATCGAAAAATATTTAGCGATTTTTATTATTTCGACAATTTTGCTTAAAATTACATTTCCCATTAAATTTATCAATTCATCTTGTATATTATTGCTTAGATAAGTCACAGACCATTTATCAGACTCGTGTTGAACTCTCCTGATATGTTCTTCCATAACTGGATCAAACTCAGAAAGCAATTCTACCAACTTTAGGAAGTTTACATTATTAGGCTGAAACAGATGTTTAGTTGTTCTATGAAAAGCTAAGCATTGTGAGGCCAATAGTCTAATTATTGACATAATTCTTTTTAGAACTCCTCTCCAATGCTGAATTTCCATATCCATAATTCGTTGATATTCAGCGTCAATAGTTTTTTTCTGCTTTAATCGAATGTCCAATTCTTTCCATGCTCTAAAAGCATTTCTGTGATTTACAGACTTTTCGTGCATTGTGAGGGCTCTTATAAGATTTCCCCAGTCAGAGTAACCATTTTTGGGCCAGTCATAATAGCAGACGAATTATCAAATAATATACAACAAAAGCAAAAAACTACATCATTTGTAACAGAGTAAATCAACCAACTTCTCTCAACGACTTCACTATTGCCCAACACTTTCAAATAATGCGAGGGGGAAAATATACGCCTTCCTTTATTAATAGGAAACTCGAATTCTTTAATTTGATGTGGACCCCTCTCAACCAGTATTTGACGAGTTTCAGATGACATGCAGAAAGCATTCCATAATGCAGGATCAGAAGGAATTTCGTTTAATATCTGCTGGCTGCCACTGCTACTGCTACCCGGCTCTTGATGAAATTCTGATGGTGTTATTTTTTGGTTCTCTTCAACAACTTCTTCTGGAAGTGATTGGGGCAGCACTGAATTTTTATTTGCCAAATCCAAAGCAGTCGTTGTTGATGTGGACGGCTCATCTAAACAGGACTTTTGTACTAAGAATTCCTTCATAACATAGCTTAGCTTTATTCCTTGTTCCTCTTCCTTTAAGCATTTCTTTTTATATTGACTTCCAGACAATTTTTTCCTTTTCTGTTCCATACTGTAATAAAAATATTAAATAAAAATTCACAGTCCTTCGCAAAGATGCAACCGGGGAGGGGGGGTCATGAAAATGATTAAATATGATGATGCTTATCATGCTATTAAATAGGGTAGATAAAATAACGATAGAAATGAGCTGCAAAGCTAGGAAGATTTGTAGGTAACAGAACATAATAAATAGATAACGAATATCTGTCAAATTGACAGCTAGCAGCCGTTTTGACATATGCCTTTCTTTAACTTGTTATTGTATTGTCTCCACTTCAACGTATATGAATTTGGTAAAAATAGAGCAATAAATAACGAATGCAAAAGTAGGCAAATGCAAATATTTCCCAAGCAACTCTCTCTCGATCACACACAGAATGCAAAAGTAGCCCAATATTAGCTAAATAACTCTCTATCTATCACACAGAGGCACACGTTCCGCACCTGAGATATACCCAGTCCATGCAAATGCTACTTTTTAATTCGAGTCCCTATTGTCATATCATAATCATTTTCAATGATAATAAGTAACTACAATTGCTATAAAAAACAATAATTCTCTTACCTGATCTACTTTTTAAACAAAAACACTGAATTAGTATAAATGCACAAATATTATACTGATACAGATATATATCTGATTTACTGATTTAAATACAGCACAGCCACTTGCCACTTCTCATGACAAACTAACATTAAAATCAAATATTGTCAATAATTGTAAGCTCAAAGCAGAACTATCAACACGTAACATGTGCAATTGTCTTTGTGATGATTGCCGCCTCAGCTTTTAGGAGCGGCCGCGCTGTATATTACAAACAAAAATAATAGCTTCGCGCTGCCAGCTCAAAAGTCTTTCGGCGAGCGCTCGCCAACGACGCACCTGCACCAGAAACCGAGATCAAAGGGTACCGAAAGCGCTTAGGCAGAGGCGTACGATAAATCATAAATCAATATCGGAATAACATAGACCAATATAGAAAAGCGTTGCGTAAAGATTTTTAATTATTGAATCTTTCAAATTGTATTTTGATTTCACTGCTTATGCCATCCCCTTACGATGCTGCCTGATGCGGCCGCCTCTCTGTATTATAGCACGGCACAGCCCTGGTGACCTCTGCTTGACCTTGTCAAACACATCAGAGGAAACATTTTGGATTTTTCTCAAGATCTGCAACCCAGATTCCCCTAGGTGCAAATTTTCTGAGCTCTAAGCTCTACCATTTCTGTATCATAGTTAGAATTTGTGTGCCCTATAAATCAATCAGGCAGGCAGGCAATCACTAACTCACAATCATCTATATATATAAGATAACCTTTAAATGTGCCTCAAAATCAAACCTAAAGTATGGATTTCATTGTGAAAAAAATTAATTTATGACTACTTCCCAAAAGAAATGCAAAAAGTAATTAAATCAGGATTAACTGCAACAAAAGATATATATAAACTAGTATTTCAGTTTTATAATATCCTGCTACCAACTGTGAATCAGATTATACCTGCATGGAGCTGATCTACTTGAAATGTCTTCGAATCATAATGCAATGAAGTACATGTGGTTGCATTTTATGTGCATTTGAAATAGTGTGATATAAAAATATTAATAAAGTCTCATTTTATGCACAAAATTTTAAATAATGCATATCCCCCTCCAAAAAGTAAAAATGAAAATGAATCACTAATAGTCGCATAATTTTAAAGCTGGCTGAGTGAATTGTAAACTATTTAGCTGTTCCCACACCACATGGAGGTGCCACTTTAGCTGGTAGAGATATCCACAATCTTTTGTCAGTATCGTGTGAACCACGTGGTTGTGTACATGCATCAGAACTTCTGCAAGTGATTTTGATGATTACTGTGCTGCTATTTCAACAGTGTATAACTGTGTTGTTATAATTTAAAATCTTTTTTATATCCTATAACAATGTCATCCAAGCATCCATTAAGTGCCAAAAATCAATAACTTTTGAATGGAAGAATGAGTGTTGTGAAGAAAGCCAAGCAACAACAATGATACACATTGCTGTTATTTAGGAGAGAGAGAGATCACTTTGTGAAATATGAGATAATTCTGAGAAAATAAAAAAAGCAGCATTAAAACAGATACTCCTTTAAGTGCCAAGAATCATCATATAACCAGTCAAGGATAATGGACAAAATGCTGGTGACATGGCTGCAAGATCAATGCCACAGTAATGTTCCCTTAAGCCAAGCTTCTGTCTGTGATAGGATATGAAGGATATGTACTGATTTGAAAGAAGGTGACATTGATTCAAAGCATTTTACTATAAGTCATAGCTGTCTTTCCAATTTTAAAATCCATCATGGTTGTGGGTGGGAAAATGACTGGGGAACCTGCATCTGCTGACTTCGAAGCCTCCGTAAAATTTCCTGAATAACTAAGGGATATCATAGAAGAGAGTGGATGAGACCATGTTATACCGGGAAAAAATGCTTGACAGAAATAAGTCTCCACTGAAAAAAAGACCATATCAGGTTTCAAAGCTGCCAGTGATCAGCTTCTTTCCTGCTGGGTGGCAATGCAGAAGGAGCTTCATTCAGCCGCTAGTTTTGTACCATTCGGAGAACCCACAGGCACTGAAAGGATTTGAAAAAACTTTGATTCCAGTCCATAGGTATATAAGCATAAAAGGCTGGATGTCTGGCCCTGTTTTCAAAAATTATTTTGGAAGCCAACTTATTAGGAATTAAATCCTAATAACTAAAATGAAGCATTAGAATGAAATCATTAGGACAAGGGGGGAACTAAAAGCACACTCTCCAATCAATTTTTTTACTTTTGCGAAGGAAGGAATAAGTGGTTGGTTTCATTGGTTCTGAAGAACAGTTAGAAAATGAAATGAGTATGTGTTATTAACATACATAATATTAACATTACATACCAACATTAAGTATGTAGAACTAAAATTCTATTTGGATCTACACATTTCAACATAACTTAGAATTCTTCAGATGTTACAAGTTGAGCATTGCATTTTCAACATAGGTTCTTTGTGTGTTGTGTTAGCTCTATCTAAGGAAGTGGTCAGCAATGACCACTTCCTTAGTAGTAGGCCTGTAAAAGCTAAGAGTAGCTTCTAGGATTCATTGTCCTAGATATGTTGCAAAAATGAATGAAGGTGCATGTGCCATCTGCTGAGTAGCATGTGACATTTGGATTGTTATAAGATTCTATTAATTTGTATCAGGCAAGCCACTATGTGGGAAGGGGTGGAAGGAATCTCCTAATGCTTTATTTCCACTGTTCCAACTGGACAAGTGTAGAGATTTTTCTCTGCTAAACTTTTTCCTACAGTGAATAGGGGTCACAGTTGGACTTGAAAAGGCTGCCGACCATTGGATGTGATGTTAAGCTGTGGTTCCGTGTGTGGAAGAGTCACACCCCACTCACATTAAAGAACACGCTGGATGGCCTTGATGGGAGGCTGACACCCTCTTCCCAAGATCTGTCCATTTCGTGGTTGGTTGGGTCCCCTCACCCAACCATCCACGAAATCATGAGAGTTTTGAACTTGGACATCTGCCCCAAATATCTGATATTTAAGTAGTGAATATCATGTTTTTGAAAATAATAGAGCTCGAATTTACCCCTTAAAAATGGAAGACTTTCTGCACCATTCATGTACAGAGTTGCAGTAAAAATTAGACCATAATGCTACCAAACCATATTGGCAATAAATTATTGGCACGGTTCAAAATTCGAAAGTTCCAAAATTAGAAATAAGAATGAACTGACAGATTTCAATAATATTATAGTAATATGAATAATTAATGAAGTAACTCGACTTATTTCGAATCGAATTCAAATAAATAGGCACTTTAGCGTCGATTTCAATTTTAGAGGAAAAATTGTCTTGAGCTGGGTGGGATACGAACCCACGACCTCCTGATAACATGTCAGGTGATCTGGACCACTGAGCTACCGGCCGCCGATCAAGATCTCCTCTAACTAATAACTAAATGTTAGAGGAGATCTTGATCGGCGGCCGGTAGCTCAGTGGTCCAGATGTTATTAGGAGGTCGTGGGTTCGTATCCCACCTGGCTCAAGACAATTTTTCCTCTAAAATTGAAATCGACGCTAAAGTGCTTATTTATTTGAATTATAGTAATATAGACGATAGGTACTCTCTCCACTGCTTCATAGCCTTAATGTCAGTGTTCTGTTAGGCCTGAACAGCCCACGAAGTCTGCTGTTTCTGAGATGCTTCTACCCTTGGCACAGTAGCCGATGATTGTTCCTTTTTTGAACGTCTGTCAAATCAATACCTCTGCCCATTGTGCTCACGTTATGCACCATGGCTCATCTGTCCTGGCCAACCACTTATATCTCCGTGTGGTCATATTATTCTGATATGACTGAATGCATCTGATATGTCGTTTATGCTCACATTCTTTGTGTTTTTCATGGGTGTTAGATTTGCTCTTGTTCATCAATTAGAGGTGTTCTGATTACCACTTTCTTTGATAATATAGGTTGTGTTCATGTGAAGGGGATCTGGTTCAGTATGGCAAATGACTTACATTATACCTGGGTTGTATAGTCAAAAAATGGAACTGTATTTTTTCCTTAATCCTTATCTATTGTGCATTTTATGGCTAATAGAACATTTTGACATGCATTCATGTAGTGTTTTAATATTGATATTTTTTTCAATATCAATGAGACAAAAGTAGTAAAGGAACAGAACTCACAACCTACATCATCACAAAATTGAATTAGCAATGACACTGTTAATGTCATCAAAGTTTCAAAGTATTCAGCATCAGTTTGTCAGTGAAAACAGCATGGAAGCAAAGGACTGGCATTGTCAATTCAATACTATGGATATGAGCTTGCAAACTACCATTAAGCAATGACAACACGGAAGTGCCACAATGTCTAAAACTCAGCATTTTCTTCTGCCTACTACTATCATACATTGAAGAGTCAAAACAAAGCAATTGCAGGTAAATGACAGTGCAGGTGAATATCATGAAATGTTATAAATAACACCTGATACTGAAATCTATTCATCAGTATTATCTAATCTATAATCAGTTCTTCAGATGGGAAATGCAGTGGACTTGAGCGAGTTTGAAAAAGGCCAAATTGTAATGGCCAGACGACTGGGTCAGAGCATTTCAGAGATGGCAAGGCTTGTGGGATGCTCATGGTCAGATGTAGTTAGTACCTTAAAAAAGTGGTCCGAGGAGGGAAAAACCATGAACCGCTGACAAGATGTGGGTCGACCACAGCACATCAATGCTAGAGGTGAGCGAAGGCTATCTCATATAGTGTGAGCCAACAGAAAGGAATACTGTGGTGCAACTCGTCCATAATTTGAATGCTGGTGACATGAGTAATGTGTCACAACACACAGTACATCAAACCCTACTGAAAATGGGGCTGCATATTCACAGGCTGCTCCAAGTGCCCATGCTAACCTCGGTTCACCATTAAAAGTGCTTACAATGGGTAAGCGAGCATCAGAACTGGACCTTGAATAATTGGAAGAAGGTCATCTGATTCGTTGAATCTCATTTCCTGTTCCACTGTGTGGATAGCTGGATACGTGTGCATCATTTATCTGGGGAAGTGTTGGCACCAGAATGCACTGTGGGATGAAAACAAGCTGGTGGCAAAAGTGTAATACTTTGGGCAAAGTTCTGCTGGGAAATCCTGGGTCCAGTCATTCATGTGCAAGAAACTATGATCTCTAACACCTATCTGAACATCATTGCTGACCAGGTACATCCTTTCATGGCAACTGTGTATCCCTCTAGTAGTGCCTTCTTTCAGCAGGATAATGCACCATGCCACACTGTCTGGATTGTTCAAGAATGGTTCGTGAAACATGAGGAAGACTTCCAGGTATTGCACTGTCCTCCAGATTCCCCAGACATCAATCCAATTGAGCATCTTGGTTTGTGTTGGAACAGGCATATATGATCTGCTGTCACTCAACCATGTAACTTACAAGAGTTAAAGGATCTGCTAGTAACATGTTGGTACCAGATACCACAAGACATCTTTGGAAATCTTGTAGTGTCCATGTCTCACTGGGTAAGAGCTATTTTGGTGGCACATGGAGGACCAGCATCATATTAGGCAGGTAGTCATAATGTTTTGGCTCTTCGGTGTACATGAGCCAGAAAAACTTCAAAGCAATGCTAGTTACCACAAACACTAGTCTCAGCTTGTGATATCATCTTTGACATCTTTGCTTCTGAAACACTTAAATAATTGTCAGCGAAATTAAATCTAAATAGCATCTGTTACTTTGATTAATGGATACAATAGCATTTGCCAGACTGATGAATTGTCTTTTAAAATAGCTATTTTGTTGTAAGTGTTGAAAAATAAATTCAGTTTTAAAGTTAAAATGCTGTGATACAGTTTTAAAGTTAAAATGCTGTGATACTTTTACAGAGTGTCCAAAAAATTCCCTTTATCCTAAGTTTGGAAATGTATTATATGTAAGAGATTACAGTTATGTATCTAATTGGTATATGTATATCTTCAACATATGTTGTGAAATACTGATGCAGTTCACAACAAGTATTGGACAAGTTCTGAACAATTCTACAGTCTAAGTCTTTGCCGACTACAGTCTGTATTTTCAGAGTAAAGCATGGCTGCACAATGGGTAAGAGTATATTTTCAAACATTGAGTGAAAGGACTTTTTGGACACTGTATTTAAACTACACCAGTGCAGCCAGCACACCAGAAATCTCACTATAGCATGGCCATATCAAATAAGCAAGGCTATATTAAAAGGGAAGTATCCCATTTCATGTGCAAGTCCTCACCATAGACCAAAAACTAATAAAAATAATAAAACAGATCAGAACAAACAAAATCCAAATGGAGGAGTACATAATAAATCTCTAATTGATAAACAGCAGCAAAGCTAACACCTCTACTACTATATAAATATCAAAACATGCAGTGTGGCATGGCACATTGTCCTGCTGAAAGAAGGCACTACTACCGTCTTTCCCCGAAAATAAGACTGTGTCTTATATTAATTTTTTCTCCAAAAGACGCATTAGGGCTCATTTTCAGAGGATGTCTTATTTTTTTATGTACAAAGATCTACATTTCTTCATGTACAAAAACCTACATTTATTCAAATACAGTCATGTTATCTTCTTCTGGGTCATCATCATAACTCTCCAAACCCTGAATTCCAGCCTGAATTTCTTGCAACTCCATTTCCTGTAGAACCATTGGCCCTAATCTCTCATGTCCAGCAATAGATTATAATTAAGTATTTACAAATACTTAATTATAATTTATATTATCATTTATTTTATAAATAATATTATTTATTTATATTTAATTATATATTAATATTATTATTTTATAATTCAATACGTTTGTCACGTGTTGCAACGGGTGTACTAAATGTGTCCGTCTGGCTGACGATCTTAACTGGGGCTTATTTTTGGGGTAGGGCTTATATTATGAGCATCCTGAAAAATCATGCTGGGCTTATTTTCTGGTTAGGTCTTATTTTCGGGGAAATATGGTAGAGGGATACACAGTTGCCATGAATGTACCTGGTCTGCAATGATGTTCAGGTAGGTGGTAGAGATCATAGTTTCCTGCACATGATGAAAAGAGCATCAGCAGAATATCAGGTACAAGAAGCCCCTACTACATCCTCTTAAAATGTCTTAAAGGGAAATATTAAACCAATTTTTGACAAGGCTTAAATACTACTAGCACTCCCCAAGGATTTTCAACTCACAATTGCCAAAAAGTTAATGATATATATAAATGTAAAGAAAAATGATGAAATATCAGAGCTGCACTTTCTGTTGATAGTGTTAATGCAGAAAACCAACAAAGAAACTGTATAAAACCACCTACAATGAAAAAAAGCCTGCCGAAGTAAAAATAGAAACAGAATGTATGAAAAACTTTTACATTGAGCAAGTAGAAAGAATGTAATGAAAATGGATCAAATGAAGATTTCTTCCACCCCTACCCATATAATGACTTGTCCAACATAAACTAATCAGATATTACCCCAACCTGGATGTCACATGCTGCTTCAACAGACAGCACATACACCTCAAAAATTATTGTAAAATAGGTGTTCAATTTGTAGCACCTTGAGAATGACAATTTATTTTGAAACACATAATTGCAAACAGTGTTTTAGTTGTACATATGCATGTTTAATGATGGTATGCAATATAAAATATTATTTATGTCAGTGACACATACTTGTTTCATTGTCTTACTGTGCCTCAAAACTTAGGGGTTCAAGGTATCCATGATGAAATTAGCCTCCATTGAGGGGCTCCCTACACCAGACTGATGAAGCAAAACACTTGTGCCTCCACAAAAGTGAAAACTGATCTGAAAGTGTGCCCTTGTTATAGTGATTACCCTCTAGCTACTATAATTGGTGGACCCAAGGAACCAACTGGATTCTCCAAAACTTGAAGAACAGGGGAGTTGATTTTACTACCTGCTTCATCAGGTTATGGCTTAGGAGTCAACAGCCCATGGCATAGTGCACCAAGTCGAAAGGTCACATAAATTTTTTAACCATTCTTTCATATTACTTTTTTTGATAAAATGGAGAAAGCTAATGGAATGAGAAGCTAATTGTAAGATTGTAATGGAAAGGATGAAACCACATAGTTGAAACAGTATTTTGCAAATACAGGGTGATTCAAAACTCTTGGGCCAAACTTTAAGGGGTGATAGAACACACATAAAGAAGCACTTTTCGTCATACAATGCATGGTTGGAACTCAAGTGGTGAAGTGCTAGAGGGCACTTTCCAGTGAACACTTATAAGCACTGGTTTTCGCACTCATCATTTCTACTGTGGATTGCAGAACAGATGGATTGTTTCATGAATCAGGAGAAGGTGGACATGCATTTCATGTACGGAGCTGCGGACGGGAATGCAAGAGAAGCCCAAAGACTGTACCAGGAGCATGTGCCTGATTGTAAAACCTTTCAGCGATTGCAGCAGCATCTGTGTGAAATGGGCTCCTTTGTCAGTGGCTTGCAGGATACAAGGCATGCAAGGAGTGTGAGGATGCCATGTGTTACAGAGGAAATTCTACCTAGGGTTGGAGATCATCCCGAATGTAGCACACAAGCATTTTCCCATGCCATAAGTGTGCCCCACTCGACGGTGTGGCGAGTTCTACAAGATGAATGATTACACCCCTACCATGCACATAGGGTGCATGCCTTGACACCTGCAGATTATCGGCCTCATGAATTTTGCACAGTGGTTCCTGCAGCACAACTGGACTTTGATGCATGCGTCTTATTCACTGATGAATGCACCTTTACACGTGAGGGCATTTTTAATACCCACAATTCTCATCTGTGGGCCACCAGTAATCTGCACTCCATACGTCCACATTTGTACCAGTGGCATTTCTCCATAAATGTTTGGGCTGGAATCCTCCATGACCATTTGATTGGCCCATACCTTCTGCCAGCCCAACTGAAAGGGAGAATGCACCTCGTATTTTTACAAGAAGTCTTGCCAGAATTACTGAACCCTGTTCCAGCAAACATTCAAACACATAGGTGGTTCCAACATGACGGAGTGCCATCCCATTTCAGTGTGGATGTGCAGAACGCCTTGGATGCAACATTTCTATGGTCGATGGATTGGTCGGGGTGGTCCCATTGCTTGGCTGCCACGATCGCCCAATCTCTCATTCTGGACTTTTTCCTATGGGGCCATATGAAAAGCCTCATCTATGATAGCCCCATCGATTCCAATGAGGACCTTGTTGCCAGGATTTCTATTGCTGCTGCCACTGTATGAGAAATGCTTGGTGTTTTCGCCCATGTACGCCGATCACTACGTCGAAGGTGTGAAGCCTGCATTAAGTTGGCAGTCCCTCTTTTGAGTGGTTTCTCTAATTTGTTCAATAAAATTCTGTACTTTCTGTTCTGTAATTTCTGCAATTGTTTCAAACCTCTTTTGTCATTTTTGTGTTTCTTCATTTCCTGACACAGTAACTGCTAATCCCTAGCGCTTCACCACAGAACCTAGAGTTCTGACCATGCATTGTATGACGGAAAGTGCTTGTTTAGGTGTGTTCTATCACCCCTTAAAGTTTGACCTAAGAGTTTTGAATCACCCTGTATATGTAACCTTAAATAATTCTGTGTAAATGTAGTTGATTTGTAAAATCTAATATCTCTAAACTGTCCCAGTGGTTGATTAGCTCAAGTGCTGGGTTGTGAGTGAAAGAGGCTTGGGTTTTAACTCTGATAAGTCACGAATATTTTTTTTTCTTTTGAAGTATTGCTTTACTCAAAGATCTCTGTGACATATTATGCTGACATGCTCCTATCAGATCTCTGTGAAAAGCAGCTGCTTGAAAGGTAATTTATTTTACCTCCAATATAAATGTGTCATGTAAATCAATAATTGATGTAAATAGAATTGTAGTGGGCAGTAGTATTTCTGTACAATTGATGTGTTTGAGACAAAAACATCTTTTTCTAATGTTTTCTACGTTGTGGATGCTAAATTGTTTTCGAGCAGTTTCAGCATATTGAACAGTATTCAGAAGTTTTAAGTTGTATCAGTACCTGTTCATCATTTATTCTGATAATGGTGATATAGATCAAATGATAATACCCTATATATATTCAGTTTTGCCTACAGGTTTAACTGAACAATCCAAGACTGATCTGGTTTACCATATATTTGCACAGAGGTCAAAACCCAACCCTTGTCCTTCCTTCTTCTACCCATATACCTTATATATTTAAATCATGATCAACATTATGGTTCATATGCATATGTTTTTTTATTGTATTCAAAATATTTCCAATATCATGCAAAGGAAATAAGTAGAAAAACAACATGAAAGTGTTATTGAGGACTTTTTACATTCTGTTAAACCTATAAAAAGTAATATATTTTCCACCATTAAATCCTTAAAATCATATTTTCATTGGTACTTAATTCATGTCATATTCTCAGTATAATATTTCACTTAACATTCAGTCATCTACTGCATCTAATGAGATTTTGCCACATAATAAATGCATGCCTATAATTCTGTAGTAGTATTGTAGGAGATGTCCTGTACACACAGGACTCATGAAATAACTAGCTGAAAAAAATTTAGGTTTGCTGTGAGTGGGATTTGAACTCGCACTTCCCAGTTACATGCCTGTTGTGCTGATCAGAACACTATCAGCAGCTAACTTTTGCTTCAGCTGATATGCTTTCCCCAATATTATGTGATTTGCACATGCCTATAATTAAACCAATATTGACTTTAGATCAATGAAATTAAAAATAAAAAAAATTGAAGTAAGGAATGTAATGTAATTGACAATTTCAAAATATTACCCCTCGGGCAGCTGCTTGCCACAGAGATCTGACAGCTGCTTGCCACAGAGTTTTTCAATTAAAGAAAATCTGTAAGGAAAAAAATTATCTGTACCTTATATTTTATTATATTGAACTCAGGTCCCTTAGATCAGTAGCCAAGCATGCTAATCACTCAGCCACTGGGATGATCATTGATAACTTTGCTGTATGCAACATTATTGCCATTGAAAATTTTGGAAGCCCATAAAAGAGACCAGGGCCAGTAGCATACTTGTTCCATCCCTGATACATAAATTAGAGTATTATGATCTGATTGTTTCTGATTGACCAGAACATTCCCATGAATTTGTCTTCAAATTTGCAAGACAGCGAAAGCAATGTAAAGTGAAAACACAAGCTGATAAATTAATGGCAATTTATTAATTCAAAGAGTTTTAATTGTAAGTGTGTTAAGTAGCATTTGGCAGGATTGAAGTGAAGATTTAAACCAGTAATCTGAAAATAGAAATCAGGTTTTGGTATAGCTATAGATTCTGATTTTTAATGCAACATGGCACGAAAACAATTCATGCCAATTTATCAGAAGTAGGGGATCATGCCTGTTCATATGGCACTGTTATGGGAGGATGCACAAATTCAGAGGATGGCAAAGCTTCGAAGATCTTCCTTATGCAGGAAGACTGAAGGAGGCAATGAATGAGAATTATTGCTACTGTTCGTGACCTCATTAAGGAAAACCCACACATCACTTTTCAGGCAATAAATTTAGATGGCAGTGTATTGATTGGCAGTGTGGAAACAATTATTCATCAACATTTAAAGTTCTGAAAGATCTGAGCTAAATGAGCACCCCATTAACTGACAGAACATAAAAATTTAGGAAGGGCTAGAGTAAACTCTTCCAAGGAGATGGACATTGTTTGAATCTAGTGGTCCTATATGGTTAACAAATGGTTAACAGATATTGTCACAGGTGATGAGAAGTGGCTTTATTGCTATACATCACAGAAAGACTGGCAACTATGTTTGGGTGTGGAAGATGAATTGTATCCCCAAATCCACCAACAAGACTTTTGCTTAAGGAAGAAGATGTTCACAATTTTTTTCAATTCCCAAGGAGTGGTAGCTGGGGACAACTTACCTGAAAAAAATGACTATAAATGGCCAATACTACACCAACATTGTTTTGCCCAAAATGGTTAAGAGGAATGAAAAGTAGCGTCTAACAATAGGAGTGTCAAGGGAGTGTCATGAAGCAGGAGAACCCTCTCCTGCTTCATGACACTCCCTTGACACTCCAGAATGACAATGCCAGTGCTCACAAAATCTGGCAAGTTATGGCCTATCTTGAGTAGAAAGAAATCAAACGGCTACCCCATCCTGCATATTTATCTGATCTTGCACCATGTATTTTTTTGTTGTTTCCAAAAATTGAAAAGGAACATACTGGGAAGCCTTTTTCAAGGGTGTAAGACTTTGCAAAATGTGTTCACTCAGAGTTGCGGAATATTCCCCAACAGGAGTACCACCAAGCGCTCCAGAATGGATGTAGATATCTGCAACTTTGCATAGATGCTGGAGAAGAGTATCTTGAAGGACAGTAATAGTTTTGTTTGGGGTAAGTGCAATGGTAGGTGTAGGTATTCTGTAGATGCATTCTGTTGGGGTAAGTGCAATGGTGGTGGTATTCTGTAGATGCATGTCAAGAACTTTATGAATGCCCCATGTAAGGTCATTGAAAGTGAGCATTCTCTAATGGCTAAGTGGCTGAGCATTTCACAGATATTCCAAACAATATGGCTAATTATTCTCCCATTTTTGCATTGAGGAAGATGCATTACTGGCTTTGCACTGCTTCCCTTACCTCGAGAATGCTTTGCCATTGCATCAACACCAGAATAAGCCTCAAATATCGACTTGAACATAATAGTCGTGTGTATTCCAGACTTTATAGCATTGAAAGTTGAATAATGCATGCTAAGCTCAAGTTTTAATTTGATTATCAGTATCCACCACCACTGATTGACCACAACTCGCCACGATATTGTGAAACTTTGAGTTTTTCAAGGCAAGCAATAAAATTGAAGCTCCCAAGACTTTTGAGTAAGAAGGTTTTGTTGCATGACAACGTCCACTCACTGTCCAATTAATAGTAACAACATCGGATACAAAGTACCTCATTCATTAAGCCACCTGGGGTAGTGCCCCCGCCAAAAATAATCACAAGAAATAATAAATGAATTTGAAATTTAATGTTCATTATTTGTCGTATCTAAAAAACAATGTGTATTTATGTTTGTTTCATTCTATGCTCTGTTATGTAGACAATCAGAGCATTTTGTGAATCAGGGCCACAATGTGTTCTTTAGTTTATACAATATGAATTTTTTATTATTTGGCCAAAATATACCATACAATTTTTTCATTATTTTACAAAAGCAAGGGGTGGTTCAGTCGGTAGCGCACCAGATTTGTAATCTGCAGTTCCTAGGCTCGATTCCCAGCTGGGCCTATGTTAACATTTATCTCTGCAAACTTTCTGCCCTTCCCTTTGGTCAGTAGGGGACACTAATGGGCTTGAAAAGGCCACCATCCACTGGATGGGACATTAAGCCATGCTCCCCTTGTGCAAGAAAGCCATACCCTGTACACTTTAAAGAACATACTGGATGGGCCTTGCTGGGAGCCTATGATCTGTCTTTCTCCCAACAGCTGTCCAGTAGGTCTCCCCCCCCCCCCACCTTCTCTGAGCCCTTGGGGTTCCTTGAGATATTGCGATTTTATATATGTTTTGTGATATGTGATCTGGCCATTTAACCCATTGTGTGCAAAAAAGGCTGCTCAGAGGTAAAACAACTCAATACATTATTTTACAATATTAATTTATCCATTACTGGCAACACCTTAATCTTAAAATTATATATTATTGTGATTATGCAAATATGTATGCACAGAAATACAATAGCAATGAACTGTAGTAGGCAGGCCTTCAATTCTGAGTGGCCTGTTCAACCAATAAGACAAATAGTCCAAAACCTCCTTTACGTAGCCAAAAATATATTTGAATGTACCAGTAGGTTTACCAACTTTTTATTTTGCCAAGAAAGGACATATAGGTGTGAACAGTTCGGAAATGATGTTCAGATATGTAAATATAACAATGTATCAAACATTTAATTTAGGATGGAATACTAATAATACATTTTAACACATAGCATTTCATCAGCAATTCATGGCACCTCAGCGCAATGTCTTGTGACAGACACATCAGTGCAACAAAGACTCTGGTTTTTGACACCAGCCTCCTCGGGTTTTTTTTTTCTGCAATTTGTCTGTGCATCATTTAAGCCTAGCTGAACATAGTAAATTCATTTTATAATTCATTGCTTAATAAATTGATATTTTTATATTGAAAAATCTATTTTATTACTATATAATAAAATAGATATATGAAAAAGTAGTGTTTTAAATTATTATAGTAAAAAAAGAGAACTGTTTAAGTGATAATTTAGAACTACTAATTCAGTTAAAAATAATAAATATAAATTTATAATCGTAACAGAGTCAGAAAAAAACCCCTCTACATTACACATATTTTTCATCAATAATTTTTTAAAATATCACTAGAATGTGGGGAAAAAATGCATATATTATACAAGTAGGGGCGTAACGAAGGACTACGGTTGGGGGAGGGAGAAATCAAATATTTTCCCATTCGAAATTCAAATTTTGCCAACTGAGCAAAACTTACTTATATTTTCCTCCGTGGAGTTCGCTCCGTTGAGGCAATTTTCACAACGCTCCTGCATTTTGCCATTTGACTTCCCATTAATTTGCCATTTAACTTACAATTTTGCCAACTAGCCGTAATTTCACAGAAATAATTCCAATATTTATATCTTGCTGAATTGTAGCAAGTCAGTGTGAATTTTCCTTTGATTTGGCCAACTCTCCTTAATTTCACGAAACTAATCCCAATCTTTACATCTCTCCTAAATTTGCCAAATCACTTCAAACTTTTCAAACTCCCCAAAATTTTGCCAAGTTTTCTTGATTTTAGTCAACTATCCGGAATTCCACAAAACAAATCGAAATTTTCACAACTCGCCTATATTTTCCCAAGTGGATTCGAATTTTGCCAACTCGCCGTAATTTTACAGAAAAAAATCGAAATTTTTACATCTTTCCTGATTTACCAAGTCACTTCGAATTTTATCAACTCTCCATAATTGCACAAGAAAGGCACAATTTTCACAACTCCCATGTATTTTACCAAGTGGCTTCGAATTTTGCCAACTCCCCTAGATTTTGCCAAGAGTTCTTGGTTTTTCCAAACCAATCCCAATTTTTACAACTCGCCTGTACTTTACCAAGTGGTTTCCAGTTTTGCCAACTTCCCTAGATTTTGCCAGTTTTCTAGATTTTGTCAACCCTCCTAAATTTCACAAAAACAATCCCAATTTTCACAAATCGCCCATATTTTACCAAGTGGATTCGAATTTTGCCAACTGCCCTAGATTTTGCCAAGTTTCCTCGATTTTGCCATCTTGCCACAATTTTACGGAAACAAAATCTCAATTTTACATCACACCTGATTTTTGCAAAGTCACTCTGAATTTTGCCAACTCCCCCAAGATTTGCCAACTCTCCTAGATATTGCGAACTTGCCTCAATTTTGCCAACACGCCATAATTTTGCGGAAAAAAGATTGAAGTTTTAGATCTCATCTGAATTTTGTCAACTCTCAACGATTTTGCCAAGTCACTCCGAATTTTGCCAACTGCCCCTAGATTTTGTCAACTCGCCATAATTTTACAGAAAGAAATCCAAATTTTCACACCTCACCTGAATTTTGCCAAGTCGCCCCGAATTTTGTCAATTCCCTAAGATTTGGTCAAGTCACTCCGAATTTTGCCAACTCCCCAAGATTTTACCAAGTCACTCCGAATTTTGCCAAGTTGTCCCGATTTTGCCAACTCCCCAAGATTTTACCAAGTCACTCCAAATTTTTGCCAACTCCCTAAGATTTTGCCAACTCACCTATATTTTACTAAGTGGTTTCGAATTTTGCCAAATGCTCTAAATTTTACCGTCTCTACATTTTCCAAACTGCCTTAGATTTGCCAAGTTGCCTCAATTTTGACAACTACCCTTAATTTTCCAAAAAAATAAAATTACAAATTTTCAAAACTCACCAGATTTTACGAAGTCGCTTAGAATTTTGCCAATTCCGAGTTACATTTCGGGGGAGTCTCCCCCCCATGGGTACGTCCCTATATACAAGGTTCAAAGGAATCATTACCTCAAAGGAAAGCCTTTAAACACCCGAATTACTTTTTAATGAAGGGTTCTAGAGGTGCAGATGTTAGATCTACCTGCCCTATCAAATGACATGAATGTAGCGCCCCTTAGTAGCAAATTTAGGAAGTTAAACCTAATTTAGCAACAAAGAAAGCTAGAGAAAAAATGCAAATTATAAAGTTGTAGAACATCTAATTAGTAAAATATGTGTGATATGTTTGAAATCAGTGATGGAAGGCTATAAACGCTGATCATTTGAAACCAAACACTCGACATTTAGCCACTGCAGAATGCTGTGACAACATGCAGACTGTGGAAAACATGATACATCATCATCACCAAAAGAACATTTATTAAAGAATTCAAATAAATATACAAAACACATACATATAGAACAAACAAGACGAAGAAGAAAAGAAAGCTGGAAATAAGGAGCACGCAGCTCCTCCAGATTCCAGATAGAAAAATTCTTAAAACTTTAGCAAGTACTAATAACATGGTGCTAGATCAGATGAATATGCAGGATGGGGTAACTGATTTTTTTTCTGCTCCAGCAGCTTTTTCTACCTGCCATAACTTGCCAGGTTTTGTGAGCACTGACATTGTCATGAAGCAGGAGAATCCTTGACACTCCTGTTGTTAGACGCTACTTTAATAGTGGTAAGTACAAGGTAAACCTAAAATACTTCCTATTACATAAAAAATACATTTGACATAATCAAGCTAAGAACACAATTACTAAAATGCTATGGCAAAGTAGATAGAATGATAGATTACATTGTGAATTTTGTTTTTGAAGACATGAGACTTTTCCACATACTTATATAATAAGGTAGAGAGTTAAATAATTTTGGAGCAATGAAAACAAAATGTATTTTCAAATTATATTTTTTAACCAATGGAAGATGAAGGAAAAAAAGGCATTTTTATCCTCATATTGTAATCAATTATATTTTTGTATGTAACCAATGTCGAAATTTGAATAAAAATAGCACTCTATACATATAGATCTATCTAATATTTCTAAAAGAGTATGATGTGTGTATATAGGATTAGTATAACTGAAATGAAAAACAAATTAAAAGATTTTCAATGAACAAAAAACGGCATTTAATATATTTTGAAGTATATTTAATAAGTATTATGCATTTTTCTGACTTAACTGTTAGTCGGTACTTGACATAAAACTTAGTAGGGAAAAACTTATTGTATTTCATAAATTGAAAGCATGTTGTACTCGTCCTTCCATTTTTCCTTTTTTGTCCTCCTTTTAGGACACTGACATCAAGCGCCAGTGTCCTAAATGGCTGATAACCCTAGCCTAGAAGGTGGTCCTTCTGGCTAGGTTATCAGTAAAGCCAGAAGCGATATGCGTTTTTGTAATTTTTTTATTTAAAAAATTTTGATGCTTCCGTGGGTATATCTAACCTATTGAACTATCTATGGATTAGGAGCAACAGAATTCAAATATCTCCGGGTTGCAAGATTTAAAAAGAATGGAATCCTAGATGTGACAGTACCTGAAAACTTTAAATAATATTCTAGAATTAAAAAAAACCTTCTCAAGCAACTACTTGCTACAGAGGTGTGACAGGAGCGTTTCAGTTTATAAGAAGTTTTGTGAGGTTTGGGAGTGGGGGGGGGGGGCTTCAAACATTTGCATGTTTGTAGCCTGTAAAGCGGTTTTACTGCTGATTTTACACGTTCAGTGACACGATATAAAATATTCTTGCTGTGTATTATGACATGAGTTCGAGCCCTGGATAATTAATTAAATTTTGATAGCAATAAATGGAAGGTAAATATTGTTTACACTGACTCCATTTGGGAGAATTAAGAAACAGATATAGCATTACAAACATAAAATGAACGATTATGTACAACATCACGTAAGAAATAGACTGGAGACATAATCCTTTGGCAATCTTAAATGAAGTCAGTTGAAGTTGTTGTTCTTCTATTTCCTCAGACTTCTTTATGATATATTTTACTGACAGCCTCCTTTTCAGTGCTATTGGAAGTTTTTGCGTAAAATATGTCAAAATATGAAAGTGGAATATTTTTGAAACTCCGTTAAATGCTGGGAAATTTTCAGTGACACTAAAATTTTTATTAATTTGTCGTTCCTTTGGAATAAAAATGCCTCCAGAATATAACAAGCTATAACTAAACGTATAAAAACAGTTTTTTATTGTGCAACATATCGATACTAATGGCGCAAAAAAAAAAATCAAATATAAAAGAAAAATAAAAACCACGAGAATTTAAAATATCTAGAAAAAGCTTAGAATGAAAATTAAGATTCAGTAAGATTTAATGAAGTTTTTATGCTTTCAAAATATTATAATTATCATTAGAATGTCAGTAATATAAAATATTTACCAATGAAATTTTAATATAAAACGAAGAATTTACGAAAATGACAACATGTCAGAAGATTATTTAAATATCGTATACTTTTTTTCTATATACGCCCTCATGATATAAAATTTTCAAAGAAAATTAGGGATGATCATCTGACATCTGGTCACATCCATCCTCCTCCTCAAGCAGCCATGGGCTACGGACGTCCAACCAGACTGTCCAATTTAGTTCTCCAAGCATATCTGTCCTGAGTTACATCTGCCCACTGCACACCAAGGTCCTGTTTGACATTGTCTGCCCACCTCATCCTAGGTCTGCCCCTCTTTCTGAGGTCTTTAGACACACTGTTCATAACCCTATTCGCTAATCTATAACACTGGGCAACGCACAAAAAGGCTTTGAAATGAAAATAGCCAATCTTTACTAATTTCGAGGTGCTGAACATGAAAAAGACAATAAAATTTGTCGATTAGCTCTTGTTTAAGAGAGATAGATGGTCATGTATAAACGACTCAGTCCGCATTGAGTACTTAGATAACTATTTCACAATGCTGTATTTTAAACTCCAGATTGCAACATATTGCGTTGTATTGCATCATCCCACCATACACACAACTCCCAGAGGTATTGCATCATTGTCAGATGCAATGTAGTTGAGTCATGACATCGGAGCTTTACGATTGCGGACAAAAGATGATGCAATTATTAGTTGTAAACGACATCTCATAGGGTGAGCAAGTCTTTTGAGCGACTCCCATTTACCCATGAGTCATAAGTACAACACAAGTGATCCTTGCAGTTTTAATCCAGCAGTAGTGATGACTTGTAACTGTGTTAACGGTACAGATACCTTTTGTTACATTTGCGGGGAAATGACGTTTGCAAGCTAGAAAAGGGCCATCACTCCAATAGTGAAAGTGGCGTATGAGTTTTATTTTGGATGCATGATTGAGGACAAGGCCTGGGCCCCACACATATGCTGCAGTACGTTAGCAAGAAATCTCCAAAGTGGCCAAAAGGCGAGAAAGTGGCGATGCTGTTTCTGTGGTATAGAGAGAGCCAAGCAATCATAATGAATCACACAAATGACTGCTACTTATGCATGGTTCCACCTGTTTCTGGAAGCATCACAAGGAAAAAGAAGTGGACAATAGCATACCCGAATATACAATTCGCTCTCTGACCAGTTCCGCATGGTGAAGGCCTACCCAAACCTCTAAAAGAATTTTCCGTCAATTCAGACGATTAGGAGGGAGAATCGATGTTGGGCTCTCCTCAGCTTTTGGTGTCTAATGTTGATCCCTATGTCTGCCATGGTGCGTCATCTGCACCAAACATTCTCGCCAAAGAAGAAATGAACGATCTTGTTTGCAATCTGGAGCTGTCCAAGGTCAAAACAGAATTACTTGGATCAAGACTAAACATTGGAATCTTCTCAAGAAAAATGTCCGAGTCACTTGATTTCAAACTTGTCATTAGCAGTTTGCACCTTACTTCAGAAAGGAAGATGACCTTGTGTTCTGCTCAGATGTAGATGGCCTGATGAATGCCCTCGGAATCAAATATGATCCTCAAGAATGGCGATTATTCATAGACTCCTCGAAATTGAGTCTCAAGACGGTGTTGCAGCATAATGTAAATCGACTTCCATCCATTGCGTTCAGACATGCTACTACATGAAAGAAACATATGACAACCTAAAACAGCTGTTGAACTGTCTTCAATACCGCAAGTATGGCTGGCATCTCTGTTGTGACTTGAAGGTAGTGGCTCTGTCGGTGGGTCTGCAGTTGGGATATACAAAGTACTGCTGTTTCTTATGTGAATGGGACAACCGAGCAAAGACTTTGCACTATGTGAAGAGAAACTGGCGTCAGAGGAAATTTCTGAAGGTCGGATAAAAGAATGTGGACGCACAAAATCCTGCTACCATCCCTACACATCAAACTCGGTGTGATGAAACACTTCATGGAAGTCATGGACCGAACTGCATCAGCTTTCAAGTACTTGGCTGACAAATTCCTTCAACTCAGCGAAGCGAAAATTAAAGAAGGAATTTTTTTGGGTCCCCAGATCTACGAGCTGTTCAGAGACCACATGTTCGACAACCTGCTTCAGAGTGACGAGAATAAAGCTTGGAACAGGTTTTGTTTGGTGTCAACTAAATTCCTCGGGAATGTCAGGGCAGACAACTACAAGAAACTGGTTAAGGACATGTCTGTGTAATACTTGGCTGCAATATGTCCTTAGATCACTTTCTCCATTTCTACTTAGATTTCTTCCCTAACAACTGTGGCATGGTTAGTGATGAACATGGTGAACTTTTTCACCAGGACATTGCAACGATGGAGAAATGATACCAGGCAAACTGGTCCACTTCAATGTTGGCTGACTACTGTTGGACGCTCGCCAGAGATGATCTGAGCAGCTGTACAAGTGACAGGCAAAGCGACGTCGTAAGTAGAAGCAGAGGTTTACTGATACATGTCATGTATGTATTAATCTATTATATAACAAACTATTGCGGATTTCTCAGAAATCATAGCCAATTTTGCCTTTTCATTGTCATTCGTGTTCAGCACCTTGAAATCTTTCAGAAATGTCTACTTTTATCTCAGAGGCATGACTTTTATGAAAATTTGTTACCCAGTGTAATTATTCATACGAGCAACATGGCCAAACCAACGGAATCTCTCTGCACAATATTCTGCTCAAAGGAGGTTTGCCAACTCCTTTGCCTAACCTCATTGTTACTTACAAAGTTGAACCACCTGATGCCCAAGATATTGCGTAAGCATCTAGATTCAAAGGCATCAAGTTTCCTGTTATCTTGTATACAAAGCGTCCAAGTTTTCAGTATCATAACTAACCTTAGAAAGAACCAAACTATTATATAGTCTAATTTTAGTCTTTTGGTGTATATGCCTATTTCTCCACAATCTCCATAGATTCTTAAAAGACCGAACAGCAATCCCTAATCGCCTAATCTCATGCTGCACATCACCAGTATCTGTTAAAAAAAATACCCCCTCAAGCAGCTGCTTGCCACAGAGGTCTGACAGGAGCCTGTCAGTTTATATGCCACAGTAGAAGATCTGAGAGGATGGCAGGACCTCAGCAGAAAAACGATACACACATCCATGCCTTAACCCGGAGCTCGAACCCAGGTCCCTTAGATCAGTAGACAAGCGCACTAACCACTCGGCCATGGGACGGCTAGTATCTGTTACATAGAGTAAATATTGCTTATTCTTTTAGTCGATATATTTTTTTTTTTTATTTTTTTTATTTTGATATTTTTCTAGTTGGATAGTAGCTTCAATAAAATAAAGATGGACTTATAACAAGAAAGTAATAAAACCAAAAAATTAACTAGACATAAGCCTTTTTAATATATAAACTAGAAGAACTAATATCGCTTGGTGCCTATGGTGCATACGGGAATTACTCCTTAAAAGTTTCAAGAGAAAGGAGAAAATGCAAATGCTATTTTATTAGTAGTGGTTAGGGAACTAGGGACCGTTCCACTAGGGCAAATTTGTGAGTTGTGTGAACTCTTGAGACAGGGGTTAGTAGTGACTTCGGTCTTAGTAGAGCATGTCCTTGTATGAGACCAGGAGTAATTTCTAGGACCCTTATCTGTACTATATGTTGCAAATAAAAGAAAAAAAATATATATATACAACATGAAAAATTTGTGTTTTTTATTTCTTTAATTTTAAAAGTTGTGTTTACCACACCTCTCTGAGTAAAGTGGGTATATTATTACTGCCAGTGAAATATCTCTTAAAAAGAAAAGAAAATATCACCGAAATTTCAATTTTTTTACATATACAAATCATTTGCAAAATTCATGGAAACTTCCTGACATTCACAATCCACCAATAAAATTTCAAATTTGTAGCTTAAGTACGTCGTTTGTAGTATTCGTTAAAAATTTTGGAATTTTAAAAGTTTTCCATCATTAGAGGGCGCAATTATTGGTTTTGGGAGATTCTGAAAGTGTGAATCATAATATTTCATCAATTCCTATCTAATCCAAAAAAATATTTCATTTTTCTCTAAAAGCAAAAAAAAAGTCGGTTCGTGACATTCAAATTAATTCCTCCACCGAAATTTCATATTTTTAACATAAATACATTGTTTGCAATATTTGTTTGAAATTTTGGATTTTTTCAAACTTCTTCACCTTTAGAGGGTGCAATTACAGTCTTAGAGAAATTCGGAAAGTTCAGATCGTAATATTTCATCAATACCTATCCAACATAGAAAGAATTTTTAATATAACCTATAAACTAAAAAAGTTCAGATAGACAAACGACAAAGCGCGACTATTATCATGTTTTATTTTTGAGAACAAGATATGGTAATCTGGGAAATTTTTAGCGCTGGCCTTGGCAAAGTTGGCATCACGATATACTAGAGAACTTTTGTTTAGACCTATGGGAAGCAGCTGCTTGATGTATGAACAAATGTATGATACAAAAAAGACGTGTTACGATAGTGAAAAATCTCTATTATAATTCATCTTTATTAATGTTATTGTGAAGTATGTTATTAAACTCGCTGTTCAAAATTTTTCTTTTTTTAAAGTGTTCTGTCAGGAAAAAACTGTTCCAAAATGTTTCAAAACATTGAAAGAAGCTTAAATGTAGAGTTACCAGATGCCAGTGTCCTAAAAGGAGGACAAAAATGCTAGAAATTGAGGACAAAGGAGGACAATAGTGCAAAAAATGGAGGACAATAATGCAAAAATGGAGGACAAAGGAGGATATACTTTCAATTTGCGAAATAAGTTTTTTCGTACTAAGTTTTATGTCAAGTACGGACTAACAGTTGTCAGAAAAAGGCATAATACTTATTATACCTCAAAATGTATGAGGTGCCGATTTTTATTCATACTTGATATCAAGAATTACTTTGCCTTAAGTGCTATAATGGTTAGTAACAATCTGCTGGTACAAAAGGTAAACTCTCTGCTGATATAAACTCTGACTGAGGTAGTAGTAGATTTGTATGAGAAGTCTACCACAAATTAGAGTAAATTCCTTCGCTGTGTTTTATATTGCAAAAAATCTGCTCTCAACGTTCATTTCTCTTTTATCCGTGGACGAAAGCAAATTTTTTTGCAGTTTTCTAAAGCGCATACTTCTTTCAATCTGACATGTAAATTGCACATATTGAGATTACGTAAAATAGTAACTTTTACGTCATTAACAGAGATTATTTAGCATTCATGATTTGCATTTTTAGTAAATTATTTCGTGGCTAACAGTAAATTATAATATAGTCATTGGTCAAGAAATTCGAAAAAGAAAAAGTACAAAAAAAGAGTGCTTTAATTTTAGTATGAAACATGTTATGAGTTTATACAAAAAGGAGGACGTTTCATATTTTTCCAAAATTCTGGGAGGACATGAGATAAAAAAAGGACATGTCCTCCTTTTGGAGGACTTATGGTAACCCTACCTAAATGTCATTAAAAGTAAATGCGATTTCGCCTCAAATGTTTTATTATGTTTTATCTTTCTATTGCAAAAACTGATGAATATTGCAAATGCACTCTGCAGCCTATTAAGTTGTAACCTAAGTGGTGTTCTTTTACATTGCCACTTAGCAACTACTGTAAAGAAGAGCTTTCATAGGATATGACACAATGAATCATCTTGAGCCATCATGCCAGTTTTATTTATATACTTCAGATATGCAGTCGAGTATGACCTGACCACTTCTGCCTACAGATTTCTTCGGAACACAGTTGCCCTTTCAGCCAAAGAGGTTTTTTAAATGTTTATGAAAAGAGATTCTCATTTTAAAATGCCACAGATATAACGAATGTATTGATGCTTGTTTTCGTGGACTTTGAACGAGGATTACTATAAACTAGGGGTTCCCAGTGCCGTTGACTTCGAAGATTCGAGGTTTTAGGTCACGTTCTTATTTATTCATCGCATCTGAAATATTTGTCTATTTTTATATTTACTTCTGTTCCTAAATAGTAGCTTTACGTTTATTATTTCTAATAGTAATAAATGACGCTTTCATACCTACGAAAATAGTTTAAAATTTGTTTCATTTCTACCTTTGACCATGCTTCGTAAACTTTCATTTTTTTAATTCACTAAGAGATTTTAATTAGTGACAGGCTATGTCTAATATGAATTTCTTTTAAAAGGGAAGAAGGTGAAGGTACTCTTCTATAAAAAGGACGGAGATGACCTAGGAGCTCTATTGGGCTTGTCCTGATTTCTTTCTTTTGTGTCTGATTTCTCTTACAACAACATTTTTACTTACAACATACAATTAAACACATACACATGGACATGTCCGCTGGATTAGTAGTTAGGTATCCTAATCACTAGACCAGATATGGGCTTTTAGTTATAGGAAACAATACGCACTGAAGAGCCAAAACGTTATGACTACCTGCCTAATATGATGCTGGTCCTCCATGTTCCGCCAAAACAGCTTTTACCTGGCGAGCTATGGATGCTACAAGATTTCAAAAGGTGTCTTGTGGTATCTGGTACCAACATGTTACTAGCAGATCCTTTAACTCTTGGTTGAGTGACAACAGATCAGATATGCTGTTCCAGCACAAACCACAGATCCTCGATTGGATTGATGTCATATTGTACTGTCTAATACAGTAATCCCTTCATTTACACGGATTCACTTTTACCCGATTGGACATTTCATATTTTAAATGAAAACTTTACCGATTTCGACGCAATTTTAAATAATTTCCCTTGTTGCACGTCCGTCGGGGATGTACATGGGGATTTTCCTACTTATATCTAGATCTGTAGTTCCCCCAATATACACTTTTTCGGGGAATTCCCTATTTCGCCTATATAAGAACTACACTGCCCTTCAAAGATTATTTATTATATAAAAATCAGAGGCGTAAACGAATGAATAAAATGGCGTCAGCAAGTAGTACATTGGATAAAGTCACTAAGAAACAAAAACGCAAATTAGTTTAGAAGTTAAACATTATTAAAACGGAGCCACGGCTTAACGTCCCATCCGACGGACGGCGGCCTTTCCAAGCCCATTGGTGCCCTCTACTGATCGAGGACAAGGCGGGGAGTTTTGCGGAAACAAATACGAAGAATTAAGAAATAGTTTAGCTGCATGCATTTCTATATGTATGGTATCCGATGTGTCCAAAATGTTTCTTCTTTTCCTGGCTCGGGTAGGATCGGGCTCAATAATTGTCGAAATGGTTCTGACTGGGACTCGTTTATTTTGGGCTGGGGCATCGAGATTTGATCCTAAACTTATCTCCAATATAAATAACTAAATTAATAAGGCTAATTTTATAATCTAAATATATATTTAATATTCTAAATCTAATCTATGGTTGAGCAATCAAAATTAATACTTTTCGGAGTCAGGGTAATCGAGTATTCAATAAAACGAAATTTTTTAAAAGTAAAACCTTCATAACGAAACAATCAGAAATGAAAAAAGAGAGAATAGATACGTTCTCCAGAGAAACTAGCCTGCATCTTATCTCTTCCCTCTCTAATCCGGAATTCAGTAGTGTGAAATTTGAAAATTCTGTATCTTCAAAGCCAGCGGTTTCCAACCGTTTGAAAGCGGGGGACCCCTATTTTAATTTTAAAAATATAGTTATCCTATTATATTTTACATATTTAATTACTGTTATATATATATTTTTTGAAAAATACGATAGACTCCTGTGGAGGGGTTCGCCATATTGTAATCGCTTAACCGTCTCAAAAGTGAATACCACAGACCATAGGTTGGGAACTGCTGTTCTAAACGAATCGGTTGAAAAATCAATGCAAAAAAAAAAAACTATATATATAGATATACACGGTGTCCCAAAAGTTCCTGTGATTTTTTACAGGTTTCTTTTTCAAAAATCACAAATATGCGACTTTGTAACACAAACAAATACACTGCTCGACATTGAAAGTATCCCACTCAGTAGGATATGTCATACAAACATGCAGATATAAGGGTGGGTGTGCGCAGTTGAGATATGCGAATGATTATAATCTAGAGCCAATGACGTGTATGGCTCAAGAGATAAAAGATGCAAGAAGGAATATTGATGATATTGTGTTTATACAGGCGGAAGTTGTGCAAACTGTTGAGATTAGGTGTTTCCCCTTGGAAATTGTTCAGCGAAGGCCAAAAATGCCTGATACATGCCGTTGGCAGGTTTATCGTCATTTGGATGCTTTTGAGAGAGGAAGAATTAGGTTTATGTGAAGCTGGGTGGACTATACGTCATGTCGCTACCCATGTTCATCGGGATGCACGAACTGTTGGATGCTGTTGGCAACAGTGGCTAAATGAAAGTTCTAGCGTGCGTCTGAGAGGGAGTAATGCCGTCCGACACATCACGGCTTGATGGCACATTGTTCGACATGCTCGTTCGTCACCACAGAGCACTGCAGACTATATTCGATGAGCTGTGTCAGCAGCCATGGACATCCCCATAAGGACCTGAATGGTAAACAAAAGGTTGCATGAAGCACACCTGTGCTCTAGGCAGCAATTATATTGACTGCAAACCATCGCAGTGCTCGTCTGGCTTGGAGCCGAAGTCATGCTAACTGGGGTCAGGAATGGAACACTATTGTGTTTAGTGACGAATCCCGTTTCTGTCTGGGTGCTGACGATCGACAGGTTCATGTATGGCAACAACCTGGTGAGAGGACGGATCCAGCTTCTGTTCATGACTGGCACACTGCCCGTCAGCCAGGCATAATGGTATGGAGTGTTATTGGATATATGACAACAGGTTACCTCTTGTTCGCATCACGGGAACGGTGCTGACAATCGACAGGTTCATGTATGGCAACAACCTGGTGAGAGGTTGGATCCAGCTTCTGTTCATGACTGGCACACTGCCCGTCAGCCAGGCATAATGGTATGGAGTGTTATTGGATATATGACAACAGGTTACCTCTTGTTCGCATCACGGGAACACTGACAGCTGCACGATACGTTAGGGCAGTTCTGCAGCCCGTTTTGTTGCTGTTCCTGGGAGGCATGCAGCAGCCCATTTTCCAGCATGACAACGTCCATGCACACACTGCTAGGGTCTCCAGACAATGTTTGCGACATGTTTAAGTATTGCAATGGCCAGCAAGATCTTCAGATTTATCCCCAATGGAAAATCTGTGGGACCACATTGGCGACGTGTGCACATTGGGCGACCAGCTGGAACGGAATCTCGATGAATTATGGAAGCAAGTCAATGCGCCTTGTGTGCAATTCCCCAGGACCATATCCGTCGACTGTATGACTCCATGTCACGCCGTATTGCTACCTGTATTGCCGTTCACGGCGGTGCAACCACCTACTTAGGCAGTCACATTGTGCTGCATTATCTCATTTCTAACCGCTGTAAGTGGCTGTAAATTAAATCATGGTATGCCAATATGTATTGCTATGTGTGTGCTACATTTCACCCCTATCCCCTCACTCCTGGGTGGGGCAATTTCAATGTGCAGTGTATGTAAATTCGAAGTAATGACGAATGACCATATTATCAAAAATTCACACTCTCTAGATTCATTTTTCATTCGAAGTGGCCTCCTCTGGTTTTAATTCCCTCAGTCTCTAAAGCTGTAAGAAAATAAGCATAAAACAAAATCACAGGAACGTTTTGGACACTCTGTATAGTATATGTATTCTCTCTGATTCAGATTTAAATAAAGTGAAGTTTTTCAAATTCCATTTATTCTAAACGAATCGCTCGAAAATATAATTATGCTCCGGGGAACAAAAATAGTCAAAAATATTTTGTATTATCTGTAATCTGGACTTCAATAAAAAGCAATTTTTGTAAGTCTCTTCCGAACAAACCATTCGGATATCAAACCAAAACACCCCAGGAAAGAAACAACCAAAAATTATATCTCTTCTCTCTTATCACGATATTAATAAAGTGGTATTTTGAAAAATTCGTTCATACGAACGGAATGATCACTATGCACTGTAGAACATGTTCCCAAAGTTTGACTAGACCTTTATGCAGGGTGTCCCGAAAGTTCTCGTGGTTTTGTTCAATACTTAATACAACATTAGACACAGGGAATGTATGTAAGCCAGAGGCAGCCACGTCGAAACAAAAATGAACTAGATAGAGTGAGCTTTCAATTGTGTGGTCATTTTTGTGATTTTGAATAAACATTGTTGTTTGAAAAAATCACGGGAACTTTTAAAACACCTTGTGTATATACATTTCCCTACAAAATATTAGAGAATTTTCATATTATGTCAATGGGAATCTAACTTCGAAGCTCTATAACTTGTAAATATGCACTAATGGGAAAAATGTGGCTGAAGATAAAGTTGATAATCAAATCTATTTAAATCTTGTTTTTTTTTTTTACAATATTGTTCATTATTAAAGAATTAATTGAAGGTAGACTAACAATATTCATAAGAATTTACTTCAGAAAGTAATTAATACTTTAATTTTAAATATAATACTTATTATTTATGTTTGAATCTGATAAGAATTGAAATATTCAGGTTTTACCATTTCTAATTATAAAATAAGGAAAGGTAGACAAAAGATCAGAGTTTCGTGGTATTATATTTCTGCACTGTCAGACCTCAAACTAAAAAACCCTGAAGAACTTGATCTTTATTATTTCTCAGAGCTCCTGCTGCGAGAAACAGAATTACGAATTTAACGTATCTCGGTTTATAAGACATAAAATGTTAGAGAGGGAGAGAGTTCAAAGGAATCATTGCACTTTCGACGATATCAATTTCGGAACGCGTTTGTGAGAAGACAGGTTTTGAGTGCCTTTTTTCCCCCTAAAATATTACTTCCCTTATAAGTAAATTCTGGCAGACTCTTCAGTACGTGCATTTTTTTGCACATGTGTGACAGCTTGAAAAGCCAGGGAGAGGAAACTCCTACTCTCTGAACTCAAGAAAAAGGTGAATGTAAACAATCTTGACCGAGTTCGAGAGACCGCTGTCTACTAAGTGTTAGCAAATTTAGAGCGTGAGGTGAAAAAGAACTCAGGAGTACGAACACAACGTAGTTATTTCTTAGAGTTATGCAAATTTCGTATTTTGTAAAAACGATTGTATTATTACTTTTTATGAGTATTAATATTGGCACCCAGATAAAGGAGTTCTACTGTACTAAAATATTTTTCACCTAGGAATGTAAGTACGCACTCACATATTGTTGTGGTAAAATAATTTCAATGGAGGATTGCAGATATTTGAGGATGGACGAAGTGATTAGTGAAACAGCATGCAGTTTAGTAAACCCAGTTGGTAAGGGATTATTACACACGGGCAGAATATTTTTCTTAACTTTTTTTTGGAATATTGGAAATTAAAAAAAATTTGAGGGTGATGAAAAAGGCACTTTGTATTTGAAATCAGTAACAACTGTTGGGTGTAAGCGTAGTTAGGTTTTATGGTCCTTATTCCATTACCCATTCCAGGGTCTTTTCTTAAAATCCTTTTATGTTTATCCTCAATAAAAAAAAAGTGCAGAGTTTATTGGAATTCCGTATAAAAAAGAACGCCCATCAGACACAATTTACCTCTTTTTAAAAATAATAAATTGTAGTAATAATCCACTTTTTAACCTATATTAAGGCTATATCTGAATTAAAAAGATGCAGATAAAGGAGTTCTACTGTACCAGAAACGTTTTCACCTTCTAGGAATGCAAATACAGTAGACTTTCTCTTATCCGGTCACGGCTCAACCGGTCGTTTCAAGAAGCGGAAGAAAGTCGCCGCTTGTTTATTAGCTTCAGTTCCAAGAAGCGGAGGCAAGTCGACGCGCATTTTGTTTACAGTATAGTACACATTTGCTTCAGTTCCTCTTTGTGAATATTACACTGTACAGTGTACTGTGCGTATACAGGAGTGTGTGTTGTGATCTATTAATTATTGTGTGGTACAAAATGAGTGGATGCAAACGTAAGAGAAAATGTTACGATAGAGACGAAATTAAAAACTAGAACGTATTGACAAAGGTGATTCAGTAAAGCATATTTGTGATGAACAAGGTGTTGGCAAAAGCACGGTAAATGACTGGAAAAGAAATAGAAAATCTTTACAAGATTTTTGCACTCAAGTTGAGTCTAAAAAATCGCTTTCTTCTCGGTGCACTCTTCAAAAGCCGAAAAATGAAATTATCGATGATGCACTTTGGTTATGGTTCATGCAAGAGCGTCGAAAAGGAACGCTTATCAGTGGGCCAATCTTGAAAGAAAAAACATTAATCCTTCATTCTAAAATCGATAATGGGGAAGATTTTTCAGCAAGCGAAGGATGGCTTTCTCGCTGGAAAAAACGGTATGGTGTTAATTACCTTGATGTTTGTGGAGAGAAATTGTCAGAAAAACTTTTAGTGCTTATTGAAGAAGAAGGCCTATGCACAGAACAAATCTACAATGTTGATGAGACTGGGTTAAATTTTAAACTTCTTCCAACGAAAACGTTGTGACAGCGCAAGAAACCTCAGCATCAGGATTTAAAACAAAGAAAGAATCACAGTGTACAAATGCTGCAGGTACGCACAGGCTTCCTCTTTTTGTAATTGGGAAATCAAAACCCTGAGCATTTAAATTTAGCTGCTCTGCCAGTTTACTACAAAGTTCAAAAGTCTGGTTGGATGGACTCGTATTTGTTTAAAGAGTAGTTCTTTAGAGAATTTGTTGCAAAAGAAAAAAAACACTTGACAAGTCTTAAAATGCTTGTAAAGGCCCTACTCATTCTCGACAATGTCTCAACACACCCAAGCGATCTCGTTTCTGACAACATAAAAGTAATGTTTTTGCCACTTAATGTAACATCTTTAGTGTAACCAATGGATCAAGGCGTTCTTGTAAGTTTAAAAAGGCAATACAGGAGAAATCTTTCAGAAATTCTACAGCGAACCGAAAATGATGGAATAGGACTTCTAAATTATTAAAAATTATCAAGGATGTGATCTACATGTTGGCAAGAGCTTTCGAATAAATGCGTTGTACAACGTTTGTGAAATCATGGGGAAAACTGTGGCCCGAAGTTGAAAACTGTAGAAAGTACCAAAGACTACAACACGAAAGTAACGAATGAGCCTGCGAGTAGTTTGTTCCCGCTATACGGTATCCCTTTGTACAGTGCTTTCCCCCTATGACATCACTGGCCGGACTTTGACCCCTGTGTCGCAACTGTCCATGTTACCTTTTCAGATTGAACTTTGACCCCTATGTCGCAATCGACTGAAAATTGAACCCTTTGTTTCAACTGCCCACGTTGCCTTCTCAGATTGAACTTTGAACCCTATGTCACAACCGACCATGCTCCCTTCTCGAATAGTCTCGATTTTTCTTGATTTCCCCCTGGTTGACCTATATTTTAAGCCCCCTTCTCGAATAGTCTCGATTTTTCTTGATTTCCCCCTGGTTGACCTATATTTTAAGCCCCCTTCTCGAATAGTCTCGATTTTTCTTGATTTCAGGCCCCACCTATATTTTAAGTCCCCCTTCTCGATTTTTCTTGATTTCCCCTGGTTGACCCACCTATATTTTAAGCCCTCCCCTCTTAAAAGACCCTCCTGGTTGACCCATTGCAAATCAGTTTTTGAGCATTTAATCGGTGTCATCCAACTTTCATACCATTTTTAGTACGTCTCCTGTATTTAAAAAAAATTCCTTCCGACAGCGTGATTTGATCTCGTTACCTCAGTGTCGATAGCTAGAGCGTTATTGCACTCGGCTATGCTTTGTTATTTGATGATGTTGCTTAGATGTGTCTCAAATGGGATATAACCGTATAAATCACGTTTCTCTTTATTACAGCTTGAGTTTTATATTTCAGATATTAACCTAAGTTTTTTATTATCCTACGTTTTTTTACAACCTTCGTATTCTTTATAACTAGCTTTTTTCAGCATATACGTATTTCTTATAATGAACTCCGTGACTAGAAGAAGGACAAATCTACAGTTTTAAAAGACTATCCCACAGAAAATACCAATGGGCAAAAAAATCAATAAAAGGAGAAAAAAAAATCTTAAAAACTTATTCGTCATTATGTAAAAAGGGATAATATGGTGATCTATAACTTTAGTACATCTCCTGTATTTAAAAAAAAAATTGCTACCAACGCCGTGATTTGAATCCGCTACCTCGGTGTTGATAGCGAGACGTTATCGCACTCGACTATGTCTTGTACGTGATGATGTGTTTTAGATGTGTCTCGAACGGGGTATAACCCATCGTTATAAATTACGTATATCTAAATGGTGTATAACCATATAAATTATGTAGCTCTTTATTACAGCTTGAGTTTTATATTTCAGATATTAACCTAGGTTTCTTATTATCCTACGTTTTTTTACAACCTTCGTGTTTATAACTAGCTTTTTTCAGCATAACTTTCGTTTATAACCTACGTATTTTTTATAATGAACCCCCGATAGTCCTCTCATATTAATATACGTATTTTTATAACCGTCGTATTTTTCAGTCCGTTTCAGTAATGCTTATTTCTTTTAACTCCATTACTGTTGGTTATCACATTTTTACTAGAAGAAGGACTACCCCGCAGTAACTGATTTAATAGAATGTCCCATAGAAAATGCCATATTGAATGAATATTTAATAAAAAGGAAAATTTAAAAACTTATTCTTCATTATGTGTGATATGCTGACCTGTTTGGGTGTCATAAAAGTCCCGCTTTAGAACAAGTGTTCAGCACCGGACCATGTTTTATTGATGGATGTTCAAGTCCTGCGAAATTAAAAATTTTTTAACTTCTACCTCAGCTGAAATTTTTCCACTAAAACTTTTTTTTTTGAATGGCGACGAGGGTGTTGCAATTCTTTTACCCATATTTTGCGAGTTCGACCTTTCATCGTGCATTTCGCAACAAGCAGGATGTGACAAGGTCACTTTAATTTCCTTCATTAAAAATAGAATTCCGGTGTTTACATATCACGAGGTTGTTGTCAGTTATTGGTGACCTTGATCATGTTGAAAGACATATCAAAGGTCATTTATGAGAAACATTTGCCTGTATATAAGCACAGTACCCTCACTTGCTAAGTCATTCAGTGCAATTGGTTGTCATCTGCTGTCAGAAAGTTTTGCTCTCTGTTCCCAGTCTACTGTTGTGAGAGATGTCAACTATTAGAGAATTTGCGTATGCTACTGAGATGGCTGCTGAGAGGAACGATGTAGCCCATTTGTTTGATGACCTCCTTGCCGCAGTACGTATATTGGATGGTGCATCCAAACTTCCTGCATCACCTGAGGTTCCAGCATTGAAACGTATTTGTCTGCCCGCACTCCAACTCGGTGGTAAGGCATTTCAAAACACAAGAAAACTCTCGTTAACTGCACGCCGCCGTGCTGCATCTGCTGCTAGGCAGGCACGCCCCTACGTTCCTGCAAGCACGTTAGGTGGCTCACGTGCCGGACCTTCCAGCGCTCACGATGTCACATCTGTATTCTCTGTTGTCGCTGGGCAGACTGGTGTACGCTCCTATGTTCCTGCTAGCCCATTAGATGGATCACGTGCCAGGCCGTCCAGCGCTCATGACATCACATCTGTATTCTCTGTTCCCAGTGTGAATTCTTCAACCGTGCCTCACTACACCATCAATAAAGTGAGGAGTTTTAATTCGAAGAAGTTTAAGACACAATTCGTATCCACAAGTGTGCGCCTCGGAGGAATGGACAGTGTTGAAGCTCACAATTTCCTTCTGGTGCTACATACCATGCACGCGGAAATGCTCGAAGCTTTAGTCCCTGCAGGTGATTACAGCCATGTTCGCCTGTGTTTTCGGTCATCTGACCTGAATAATCCAGTGAACTTGTCCCTGATCCGTCGAAATGAACTGATGGCAGAACGGTTCATGACTGCGTTGGAGCGTGTGATTTAATCTAATGAATCTCTTGGTAGCCACAGCGACCTTGAATTCGACTTTGTGTGTGCCAATCTGGAGCGTCAGGGGTGTGGTCGCACAGCTCCTGAGACATGTCATCTCGCCAATGTTCAATCTTTTGTGGATAGCAAGAAAACTCTCACAAAAATCATCAACACGGATTCCATTTTGCCTTGCTACAGCTCTCGTCGTCGAGAGCTCTGTTTAAAAAACAAAGGGCTGCCTAACAACTATGTGTCAGTCAGAGATTATCGTTGTACACAACAGGCGACAACTACATCTCGACGCTGGTGTTCCTGAGGGTCCCTGTGGTATACATGAAGTGCAGCTATTTCAGACGCACCTCACACAATTCCTGATCATTGTTTATTCTGCTGAAGACGCCTTTTTACCTATTTTCATCGGTCCTGAAGGTGAGGATAACATTTATTTTTTATTTAACAAGGGACATTACGATGTGATAACTAAACTGGCCGGGTTTTTCGGGGTTAAGCAATTCTGCCTGAAATATTTAAAGGGTTTAAATACACTGGGTCACGTTTGCAAGGGGACCTGCAACAAGTGCCTGTCAACCGATGTGCTTCATACAGGGGAGTTGTTGCTCTGCACGGTGTGCCGCGTGTATTTGCGTGGGGCTGAATGCTTCCAGGCGCACCTGGTGAAAGCATGTCAGACACGGCATCGCTGTGTTAAGTGCATCAACATTCACGATCCCCAGAAAAAGCATGTTTGCAATGTTGATACTTTAGAATTCGTCGAGCCCTGCAAAATTGACCATGTCAGTCAGTCCTATCTTTACTTTGATGTAGAGACAGTGCTGTGTGCCGACGGATCATTGAAACCAATACTGTGTGTGGTCACATACCAGGTGGATGAAGAGTGGGTTTACGCCTCATTCCTGGAAACGGATGCCTTTATGGATTGGCTTCTGGCCGAAGAACGTCCCGGGGTTCAATGATTCGAGGATGTCACTGTACTAGCACACAATCTGAAAGGCTTTGATGGCATGTTTATCATTAGTTACCTGTACAGAAAATTTTTAAAACCGGATCTTGTGTTTGATGGATCTGAGATTTTAGGTATCTTTTTACCTGGCCTTAAAATAAGGTTTATCAACACATTATCCTTTATTCAGGCTCCTCTTGGCTCCTTTACAAAGACCTTCAACTTGGAGACGATGAAAGGTTTTTTCTCCTTTAAATTTGTGAAGGAGGAAAATCTACAGTATGTTGGATCCATTCCGGATCGGCTTTTTTTCCAGCCCGAAGACATGGAGCCTGGGACTCTGTCAGTGTTCGATCAGTGGTATGCCACAGCAAGCCTTGAACCCTGGGACTTTCAACAACAGCTTCTGTATTACTGCAAGGCAGATACAGAGTTGTTGCTGCGAGGCATCCAAGCTTTCCGTCAGGAATTTTTAAATCTCACAGGCGTAGACCCCTTCTCATGTGACCTCACCATTGCCAGCGCTTGCTTACGCATTTTCCGTGGGAAGTTTTTGCAGAAGAATATCCTTGGTGTGTGCCCCGCCCAGGGGTATTCTGCAAGTAATGACCGGCAGTCCTTGAAAGCTCTCGTGTGTTTGGAGTATGAGGCTTCCAAGGACAATATTGTCATTCAGACTGCGCAATCGCCCGGAGGTGAATATAAAATTGGCCAATACAAACTGGACGGCATGTGCCACAGTACCTGTTGTTTTTACGAATTTTTAGGGTGTTACTTTCATCATTGTTTGAAATGCTTCAACCCTGAAAAAATAGATCAGCGTGCTAGAAAGCCATTTGGTTTGTTAAACACACGAACCATAGATCGCCTAGAGGCCTTGAAACTGCTGATGAACGGGTACATGTGCAAAATCATGTGGGAGCACAAATTCGATGAGTTAATGCACAAAAACCACCCCCTCGCATTAATTTATAAATCCATCAAGCCTATCAGGCGTATAGGGGCCCATGATTACCTCTACGGAGGGCACGTGGAGGTGTTTTCCATTTTTGCATTGGCTGACCAAGGATGTAGCCTTAACTATGTTGATTACAACAGCTTGTACCCTTATGTTTGCAAGAAGGCTCCTTTCGGTAAAGGTCACCCGGTTCGAATCACCTCCGATTCCGCCACGGACCTTGACCACTATTTTGGCATTGCACACGCCACATTGTTAGCACCAGACGACCTGTTTATCCCTGTACTGCCTTACAGGTGTAATGGGAAGCTACTTTTCCTCCTTTGCAGGACCTGTGCAGATAGTGAACTGGCACCCCCTTGCCAGCACAGTGTGAACCAGCGCGCATTGACCAGTTCTTGGCCAACATTTGAAATTTACACGGCTATGCACGCTGGATACAAGCTCCTCAAATTCCACGATGTGTGGCATTTTAAGACCATTCTGCAGTACGATCGTGCAACGAAAAAGGGAGGTGTGTATACGGGGTACATAGATACTTTTCTGGGGTTGAAGCAGCGTTACTCCGGGTTTCCCCCTGACATGCAGACCGAGGAGCAAAAGGAAGCCTTTTGTGAGGCCTTCCAGGCGGAGGGGGTTCAAATCCTTCCCTCGGAAGTTGAAAAAACAGCCTTAAGTGTACTCTTTCCAAGGTCTCACTTAATTCGTCATGGGGAAAACATGCGCAGAACATGAGTCAAACCCAGACGACCATTGTGAGCTGTCCTGTCAAGTACATGGAGCTCTTGACGGATGCCTCATTAGTTGTGACTGACATCGCTATCATCAGTGATCAGGCCGTGTTAGTCACGCACAAGCCTGCGGAGTCTGCCACTCCTCCAAACACCCGTGGAAGCTTGATTCTCGCCGCAATGGTGACGAGTCATGCCCGACTTAAACTGTACGAGCTTCTGTCAAAATTAGGAGCTCGTGCCCTGTATTCGGACACGGATTCAGTGATTTATTCTACGTCTCCTACTGACATCTACACCCCTGCACAAAACCCATTTCTCGGAGGTCTCGTCGACGAAATTATGTCAAAGCATGGCCCAGATGTGCATATCACAGATTATGTCAGTGCCGGAGCTAAAAGCTATGCACTTCGTCTCAGTAACGGTGACGAAATTCTGCGTGCCAAAGGCATATCTCTCACGAAGAAAAACCGTGAAAAGTATCATTTTGAACTTCTAAAATCTATGGTATTAGAACAGTCCCCCTCCAACGAGACCTTTGATGTCCCCTTCAACTTAGTTCGTAATAAAGTGGATGGGTCACTTACGAACAAACCCATGGTAAAAAGGTTTAAGGCCAACCTTGATAAGCGCTATCTCAGCTCGGGTTCGACTGTTACTGTACCCTACGGGTACAACGACCTGGGATTGGATAGCCTTATTCAACACATGGATGAGTAATTTCATTGTACATAGTGGTGCTTTATTATTATTGTTATTTCATTGTACATAGTGGAGCTTTATTTATTATTATTTCATTGTACATAGTGGAGCTTTATTTATTATTATTTCATTGTACATAGTGAACCTTAACTTATTATTTCAATGTTCCTAGTGAACCTTAACTTATTATTTCAGTGTCCTTAGCGGACCTTAACTTATTATTTCAATGTCTTAGTGAACCTTAACTTATTATTTCAGTGTCCTTAGCGGACCTTAACTTATTATTTCAACATTCGTAATGTCCCTAATAACACACGGCGTCGTCAGCAGATTTTGAAATTTGTATTGTTTTATACGGATCTTATATGTGTATTTTTATACTTTTTTGAATTAGCAACATCATTGTCTTTGAAACCTGCTAAATAGTGTTTTTATACTGCTTTTCAGCAATTGATTTGAAATCGTCATATGAATTATCACCACTGTCTGTTTTATAACTGTTGATATGTTTGATAAAAAAGGTTTAAAAAAAAATCCGTCTCTTTATTTCCCAACACTGAACGATATCTATGTGGGAGGGATGAAAGCAAGAAGTAACTTTTTTAACAGATGATCTGGAGTATTGTCATCAGTGCAGCGCGACTTAGGGCCCGGCCCGTCTACCCATCAATCACAGTGCGAAGGCATTATCTCCCTCATCCACACTACAGAAACTCAATGAGGCGGCGCTCCCTAAGTTGCGCCGCAGCAACACATTGATTGGTTCCCCCTGTGCGCTCACTGTATACACTAGCACCCCCTATTGCACTTCCGGGTTTCAGTGTCAGCGCTGCTCTCTTGGCGTGCGTCTGCACTAGCACATCTAGTGCTGCTGTAAAAAAACTAATTCACTGAATGAACAAGAAGCGTTTATCAGTTTTAATTTCTTTTATTGGATATATTTTAATACATTGTTTTACATTTTTAATACCTGGCTTTTTAATGCAGAATTTTAATACACAGTTTTTAACACAAGTCTTCAAGTACACAAGTCTTGGAAATACATTGTTTTTTACAGAAGTCTTCAAACAGATATCTTCAATATGAAGCCCATTGAAATTTCCTTTTCTTACATCGGACGGGAACAAAGTCGCTAATATCTTTTGGAGGGTGGCCAAAAGTCTCTGCTATGGGTTGTCTGGGAATGTTGACCTTTACTTCGTGGGGGGGTTTCCAATTGTTGGTTAAATAACAGGTAATTTTTCAATACAGCCAAGTACTTTTCAGTTTTATCATCAACGTCAGATTCAAGTATTTTCTTCGTCTCCGTGTCTAAATCACGCCCTTTTTTTCGTATGTTTCACCTTTGAACAGCCTTCACTGAAATCATTTTCGAAATAATGAACCCAGCAGTGGAAAGGCTGCCGAAGAAGGGGATGTAGAAATCCTGATCCCTTTTGCAGGAGACGTTTCTTGTGACGGACAGATGCACGTTTGGACGCTAGACTTCTTATGACTGTCTTGTGACTTCGTAAATTCTTTAATACTCAATGGGAGACAGGTATATTTGCTTTTAAGAAATTAGTGCACACTTCACATAGAGCATACATCTGAGGGTCAGAGATGTGCATCAACAGAGCTGCATGTTGCTTTCCCCCACGTTTTGGTTAACACTGAAGGAACGGGCCTTGAGATCTAACTTTCACTTGGGACGTAGAGTATCTCGGGTTCTTCAGAAGGGAGGATCTTGGCACAGAGCCTTTCAGTATCTAACGTTCTGGGATTAAGGTCCACGCACAAATAGCCAGAGGGAGGTTGTGTAGCTAGTCTATAAACATCGGTCAGGAGTTTGGATTGATGTGGAAATACCTGTCTGGCCAGATGCGTTATTTGTGAAGCGTCCCGACAGTTGTGAAATAAAAACATATAGTGAGCATTGAGTGATATAGTCCTCGAATGTCTTCCCTTTAAAAACAGATTTTGCAAGATCAGGACAATCGTGATATTTTTATGATGCCCTCCACGAAAAAACAATTAAGATATGCGTTCACTGGCCACAGACTGTTCCATCAAGTCGTCCAGCACCAGAAGCGTAGGTCTGAGGGGGTCAAATTCCAGATCTACAGGTAGTCCTTCGTAAAATTCCATAGTTTTCTTAAAGGGTTCAAAGGCAGGTTGCCACTCCCCGTAGCAGTAAACGACACGTTGGGGTGGGGGTTCAAACACAATGAGCAGCTTCTTTGATGAATTTCAGAGTGAAAGTCGTCTTTCCACACTGAGAAGGAGCAGCAATAAAAATATTTGAAGGAGTTCAGAGAGCCATCGTACCACCATGTAGTCGTTAACGTCTACTCGACACGTGTAATCGCGATGCAGTACTGTGGGAAGAGTCGAACCACACGCTCTTTTAAACAGGAAATACAGACAGTGAGCACCACAAGTGTCACCCATGGGGTACTGCAGAGGAATCGAGGGATGTAACACGTGACGTATGCCTAGGCGACTGTAGTATTCTTGCATGGAGACATCGGGACTTGTGCCCAAGGGGTCAAAATGATCCACGTGCATTCTTTTCTTGTAAACTGCTATCCAGTGGGTTCCAGGTATGGAGGACGGATCTGTATTGTAGATAAATAAGGCTTCTGACCGGTCGATTCTGTGTGGTAGTCTGTCACATGGGAACACACCTAGACTTGTAGGTAACATCGAGAGGATGGATTCTAACTGATAGGTATTCATGAGCTGTAGTTAAACAGGATTTTACGATCCAGTGGGATTTCCAGCAGATTCTGGTGGTAATCTGCATACAGGATCACAGTGACTGATGTGGGTAGTGGCTTGGCAAACTTGAATTCGACTCTCACACTACATCTCTTTATTAAAGAAAACACTTGATTACATTCACGTTGCTCGGGGGTCAATTGGAATCCAAACAGTGTAAAACCCTCGCCGTAGGCTTTTCGCGATAAGTTAATGCCACTATCGGATTTCCATGCATCCACAGCTTCCAATAATCCTTGGTAACATCTGAGATAACGTCCATTCGTAAAGTCTGGGGTGTAGGACTGCTGATCACTGTCAATGTGAAGGCTGATGTAGTTTTAGTCAAAATGTTGGAAGTTGAAGAGATTTTTTTCATACGATCCATTCAGACTTGTACTTTCCACCATACCCAGTACCAGACGTACTGGAAGTTGGCTAAGAAATAAATTGTCACAGTTCACACTCGACAGACCTGCAGCAATGGAGAACATACATAAATCCGTTCTACGCAGGGGGTATTTGGCACTCTCTGACCCCAGTATGTGCACATGTGCAAGGATGACACCGGAAGTGGGTTTGACTTTGCGCACGAAAAATTCAGCTTCGTGAATCTGTACTTTGTAAGAGGGGTCCGCTTCACTTGTCACAAGACAGAATTCGGGCTTGGACCTTAACAAATGCAGTCTCAGATCGACCTGATTGAGTGGGTAGCGTTCTTGATTGAACAGGTCAGCATGGATCCACGAGATGAGTTCGATACCTGTTGACTTGGCGTACCCCTTGCACTGAAGCCATCCCTAGTTCTCCCAACTGGACAGTTCCATTTTACCAGGGGTGTCGAGGTACCAGAATGACGTACCGAGCTGACTTCGTGTGGAATCGGTACCGTAATTCAATAGAGTCTCCAGGTACGCCCTGTAGGGGTACAGGGTGTGAGAAGCACTCACTAGGTGATCGTCGAGGAAGATGTCTACTTGATTGAAGAGGGCGTGGAAGAAATTTCAGGGGCGATCACTTCTGACGTGGGTGTACCATCGGTTTTCACAATTTTCAAGACGAGGCGCAGGTGACAGCGGGATAGATCAATGTAATCGTCTGTCCCCTTCATGATGAATTCAAGTGGAGCATTACCTTCCAGCGAAGCCACAGGTAAATAATTAACATAGCAGCCTCTTTCCAGTTGAGAGACAGTGGGGGGAACCAGAAACAGGTCCAGTTTGGAATTGGTACAGTCGCCACAATCAGCGTGAATTTTCTGAATGCTCATGATGAAAACACGTCCTTCACAGTACAGAGTCTCTTCACTTTATGAACACTAGGATGATGACGGCGGCATTTTATCCCTTTTCCACCATGCAACTTGGAACTGGCATGTTGCAATAGGTCTACACCGGCTTCATGCAGCCCTGCTTTGGCGGCAGTTTTGAAGTTTTTCCCCTGGGCCATCTCTGAAACGAACCGTAGCCCACCCATATGTAGGGTGGACAGTGCCGGTTGTACGAGAGGGCTGATGAAATGTCCAATAGTGGCAAAGATGCTACCGAGTCCATCACCTCTCTGATAACGAGGGCCCCTGAACACACCCTGCCCTGTTTGGCTCTTGTAGTAGCTCACATAGGTGTCTGCAGAAGGGGGAACGAATTTAACCCTCATGGCAGAATTGTAACTTGACTAAAACTTTACCGAATTTAAAATGCAGAGGTTCTCCTGTATCGGTACGAAGGAAGATTCTCACACTCTCGAAACTGTTTCTTTTGCCAGGGGGTAGTAATCAGGTTGTTGATACACTGCAATGATGGCTTCGTTATTACTGGTTCTGACGGCAGGATTCACAACACGCCACAGGTCACCATGAGTATCACCTAACAACTGAGGTGCAATCAGGTCTGAATACAAATAAATACCGTACATTCTCTGTTCATATCGATCGTGTAGTCACCCGTGGCTTTATTCAATGGAAAATCTAATTTAGTGATTCCTAGCATGTCTCCTAATCCAGGGTTCGAATGTGGAAATTTAATGAAATGTAGTTTGTCTGCATCCATCAACATTGTGTGATCAGCCTATTGCTTGAAACGGAAAGCTTTTCTCAACTTGTAGGGCATGACCTGGTTCATCGCATTGATTAATGATTCAGCAGTTTTATATCGTCCGTGGGGTACCTTTCGTTCATGGAAACTACATGGTGGAATCACGTAGAAATAACAATTGTCATCTATATCAAATGTTGCAGTATTGCACAGTTTGGTAGTAAATCGCTGGTGGAAGGGTTTGTCAACTTCTCCCTCACCGACACACAGAAGCCTGCCGAAATTCGTTTTAGGGAACATCAAACCGTATCCCTCACTTGGTTTGAACACCCAGTAACCACTGTTATAGGACACTATTATTTCTTTGGGGAGCTGAGTGGAGAGGAGAGACAACAGTTCCATACGAGTTATTTTGCCTGGTTTAAGCTTGATTTTCCAGTATTCTTCAGAGGGAGCAGGAGCATAATATTGAAACGTGTCATTAGAACCATCCACATTGTACCAGCTCACAGGTAAGTGAACTTCTGCTAGTCGCACTTTCCGTTTTCCACTTAGTCTTAGGGGTTGTGCTAGACGAACCGTGAAATCACTCTGCGAATTGTTTGGGTAAATATTCTGACTAGCCGTGGAGGGTAGGGTCAGGTAGAAACTATCCATTTTTTAGGAATCCACGAAGGTTTGGGATAACCGCGAAATTTGACCAGTGCCTTGTGACCTTTTCTCTCGATTATTTTCTCAACAGTGTAAAGTTCAGGTTCGGTCACTTTTTGAAGTTCTGATTTATAGAATATGCCCTTCAACACTTCTCCCTTGGAATCCCGTATGACATATACAGGGGGCTGACGTTGTAACACCTTGTCCACTATAAAAATTTCTTCGGTCCACAAATGCGTACCTGCCTTCTTGAAGGGTACTTTTAGACTGGCTAGTCGAACCATGTCCCCAACTTTAAATGCCGGTTTTTCTTTTACTAACACGTTGCAGTACATCCAAGTACCGGTAGGTGTTATTGCGTGTATAATATCTCCCCAGTCTCTCGCATAGAGTGCGATTCCATCTCTCCACCAAAGCAGCTTTTTTGTCAGAGTAGGTGACGAAGAACAAATACCTCTCTTTTTCAGGAATTTCTGGAATACTCTGTTGATAAATTCGGTACCTTGATCCATGTTTAAATTCAGGGGAGATTACCCCTTGGAAAGGATTTTTTTGAAAGCCGACACCATTTCTTTCCCTGTTTTTGCCTTCATAGGCACTGCCCACCCATACCTTGAGAACACATCGATGATCGTTATTATGTAGCGATAACCGTCATTGAAGCGAGTTAAATTTTTTACAACAACGAGATCGGCTTGCCATTGTTCATCTAAACCTGTGACGTAAACTTTGTTACGGGGGAACTTTCTGCGAACAGGTTTATGTAGCGTGTAGATGGGTTGCTTTTCTAACCACTCTCGGACGAGTTTGAGTGGCAGCCCTGTATTCAGAGCTAACTTTTTTACACTACCAAATCCTCTTTCAGGGTCGAAATAATGGGATTCCAAAGTTTTGTTTTCTGCTTCACCCAGACGTCGTACCCCACCAGGTTTTGCCATTGATGTAACGAAAGTGTAACACCTGTAACTGTAGGAATGTCTCCTATAAACTGTCTGATGTCCACTGTTAAGTTACACACACGAATTTTGTATTCACTGTCTAAGGCTTTTGACTCTCCACACTCAATATTTTTACTAGGGGCCACAAGTTCTAATACAAGCACCACTATCGTTAACACTGTTATGATTACACTACCGACACTAGCTAACACCTTCTTTCTCCTATCCATACCAAGACTAAAATGAAACAGGATGAAAAGACAGACACATTATATAGGTTACAATTATTTATTTAATTTATACATTTCATTTTTTGCCTCGTCAACAATAGTATTATAGAGTACACACAAATCCAGAATCTACAAAATTCAACAGACCTCGTTTCCAGGCTGTATCCACAAACACTTGTGCTAAGGTATTAATGTCCAAGTTACCAGACCATTCAATGATGGCCGGTATTTTTTCTTCGGGTTGTAGTCCATCTAACGGGATCAGACGTATTAGTTCTTGCTGAAAAATATTCACCAGCAGCTGATGTACACACTTGGGGGTGCCGAAAACAGTTCCCAACAGGAAAGGTCGAACTGATTCGCAATGTTCTATAATGGCACTGTGGAGATGGTCATCTTTGGGAGTTCCACACACGTTTCGCACGACCCGCATCACTTCATCTACCTGGATAGCCAGTGTAAACCACTGCGACGCGTTCAGAGTTGCAACTCACAACGCGAAACTGTTGAGTTCTTTGGTCGGCAGATTCTTTGATGAAGTCGACACAGCGTTCGCCACCTTCGTTGCGGAACATGAACACGCATACACCGGGCATCAGGTGCCACGTCTGTTGATCGGGACCGATTTTCACTTGGTCCTCTATGTGGGGCACCGTGGCACACAAAGCCTCCCATTCAGGTATGGAGAGGTTGACTCCCACAGGTGTAGGGTAGATGAGTTCAACGTTTTCATATTTCTTGTAGCGACGTACGTGCACAGAAAACTAATTTTTGAACAGCGAAGGCACGACGTAAACATCTTCACTGAGACACCACGCATCTGGATTGCTAGCCTGCATCGTGAACAATGACACACTCGACGGTCACGCAACCTATTTAACGTGGGAAAGAAGCGCCCTCTGGAAGCAGGAACGATAATTATGCCGATAACGTGATTGTCCAATAAGCGAACACCTGGTGATGCAACACTTGTAACATGTTCTCAATAGTTGAGACGTCGATCAATCCATCCAAAAGAAGCAGCTGTTATGGCTTAAGAGCAGTGGACTCCCTCTCCTGCGTGATATCCACACTCGAAATCAGAAACTTTTGGGAGCTCACAATATTTGGGACAACCCAAAAGTTCAAGATTAACGCTGGGAAGAATTAATTGCTCCAAGAGAATTATTTCCACGTTGCCTCCTTTGTAACCCACCACAGTAGCTTCTTCAATACGTGCAAGTTTGTAAGCATATTTCACGATGTTAGGAATGTGATCTAACGTCCACACCTTTTCGCTAGGTAGAGGATGAAAGGGTAGGCCTAACACATATTTAGACACGTAGTTGACTGTCTTCCTATCCTTTATCAACAAAGCTTGGTAATGTTGAAGATTGAACCGATAGACACCACATTTCCCGTTCCGAGTTGCATATCCAAGTTCATTCACTAGGAAATGGTCGTTTACACAAAACCCGTCGAGATCTAGAACCATACAGATATTTTGCATGTTTGCACTCTGAAACTCACCCTAATTCAAAAACTGTTGGTGGAAAGCAAACACTTGACGACTTCACACAGGCACGACTATAGACGTCTCAGGGCCCGAACGACGTTCTGCGGTAGACCAGGGGGCCAGGTTTCAGGCGGTTTCATAACCAAAGGGCATCGTAGTCCTGTAGGTGGTGGTGGCGGCTTGTCATCGTCACTAAGAACGGCTTGAAGCATAGGACCACTAGGTCCACGACGTAGCTCCATTCTAACAGTTGGCGCTGGTGGTGGAGGCGGCACAGCCAAGGTCGACGTGACAACTGTTGGATACGCACCCCGATGTGTTGAGGGTCACTCTGTTAGCCGGAGTCCTCGTCACTCGTCCAAAACCCAAAATCCATGGTGACAACTATAACACATAGCTCAGAATAAATGCTAGACCTTTTTCTGTCCGTTATATAAAGCCAGAACCATGACCTTTACACATCCACTAACTGATAAACACTTGCGAAAGACATGTCAAATCGCTTGTGCGCATGACCATGACCTTGGGGGGTTTTTCAAGGTCTTTGGAAAATTACGACTAAAATCGAGGGTTTTTCTAAAAATAGTACTCAACATAGACACCAGATGACGCCATGGGGTTTTTAATAAAGGGGAGGAAATTTGAATAAGGGGGAGTCAAATATGAATTATGAATATTAATAAGGAGTGCGACCGGGTGCCATATCCCATGACAGTTGTGACATAGGGGTCAAAGTTCAATCTGAGAAAGCAACGTGGACAATTGCAACATAGGGGTCAAAGTCCAGGGCAGTTGCGACACAGGGGTCAAAGTCCGGCCTGGTGACGTCATAGGGGGGAAAGCACTGTGCAAAGGGGAACCGCATAATGGAAACAAACTACTACTGCGCCTGCCGAAGATGTGACGGATAATTACAATATTTCGCTGCTTAATTGAAACTGCTGCCTGGATGTGACACACTTGAAGATGACGACATTGAAAAATGGTTAAAAGGTGATGAATAGTTGGAAAATGAAATTATCGATGCAGTCTGCCAAGAAAGGAACGGAGAAGCGGAGAATGAAGAAGAGGCAGAAGGGAAAGTTAGCCATATTGAAGGAAAACAAACTTTTTATGTTGCAGTAAGATACATTGAGCAACAACAGGAATCATCTGCGATTGATGTGACGTTTATTAAAAAATGACAAGATTTTGCAGGTAAAAAAAGTAAGTTAAAAAACAAAACAAAAATCAAGGTCTTTTTCAAGTGAATGGGAGTAAATTGTTAATATTGTACAAAAAATTATTACCGTATTTTCCGGCGTATAGGACGCACTTTTTTCCGCTCAAAATACGTCTAAAATATGGGGTGCGTCTTATGCGCCGGTAATCAAAATTATGAGTAGAAATTTCAGTCTAAAACTTTTGATTTATATCAATATACATATATAAGTATTCTTTTGCATTTTGTCCTTTTGTGAAAGAGTGGTTTCAAATAAATCGTTTCCATATTTTTTTTTCTGTAAAAATAATAAGTTGCGTGATGTATTTTATGCTTCACTACTGATAGAGGGAGCATTCGAGTAAAATAGAGTTCATATCCACTGACACCTCAAGGTTACGATTCATCCAATGTGCGCATGTGTGATCACATTTCACCAGCATATGTTTTTGAAAAGTGCAAGCATGGCGCGTCGTTACCGATTACAGCACCTCAAGGCAACCAAAACTTAAACTTTTAGTACTGAAGAAGCTTTCTCATGTTTTTGCTGTGAAAAATGGCTCAAAAACAATGCAGATTCTGCTATGATATTGCATTCAAGCTATGAGTGATTGAGTATGCTAAAGAACACGGAAACAGGGCAGCAGAGAGGAATTTCGGATCACCGCCAACAGAAAAGATGAAAAGAACTTGGAGAAGACAGGAAGAAGACCTAAAAAAAGCTATGCGTAGTAAACATAATCTGCGACATGGAATTGCAAAATGGCCGGAACTAGAAGAAGAATTAAAAACTTGGTTATTAGTCCACCGAAGCTCGGGATTTTCAGTTTCCACAAAAATGACTATTCAACAAGCAAGAGTGATAGTTACTAACAGAGGCATCGCTGATTTTACAGGATCGACGTCATGGTGTTCTAGATTCATGAAGAGAAATGACTTACGTATGCGGACTAAAACAAAAATAGCACAAAAGATACACGACAGAATACGAAGACAAGATTATCGAGTTTCATAAAATTGTCATTAATGCAAGAAAAAGTGGAAATTTTGAACTTTCACAAATAGGAAACATGGATGAGGTACCACTGACGTTCGATGTACCCTCAAACAAAACAGTAGATTCCAAAGGTGCAAGAAGTGTTATTGTTAAAACTTGTGGACATGAGAAAACGCACTACACAATCGTGTTGTCTTGTTGTGCCAATGGAACAAAATTGCCGCCTCTTTTGATTTTCAAAAGGAAAACCTTGCCCAAGGAAAAACTGCCTAAAGATGTGTTTGTGCACGTTCATCCGAAGGGCTGGATGGATGAAGGGGGATGAAGTTGTGGATAGACAATGTGTGGTCTAGGCGTCCTGGTGGACTGTTAAAGAAACCTGCCTTGCTAGTATGGTATCAGTTTCGGAGTCATAGAACAGAAGCTGTAAAAAATAAAATCAACCAATTAAAAACTCAGTTAGCTGTAATTCCAGGTGGACTAACGAGCCAGCTTCAACCTTTAGATGTCTGCATTAATAAACCATTTAAAGGATTCATGAAGGAGAAATGGAACAGTTGGATGCAGTCTACAGATTTTGAAGTCACACCATCATGGTGTCATCAGGAAGAAGGAAGATACCTAGCATTTTGCAGATTTGTGAATGGGTCAAAACTTCATGGAATGCTGTGAAACATGAGACAGTTGTAAAGTCATTTAAGAAATGTGGTATTAGTAACTCACTTGATGGCACAGAGGATGATTTGTTATACGAAGACTCAGTTTCTGAAAAAGAGGCTTCAATTGGTTTTTCATTTATTTCTGGAGATGAATTTCTGGGTTTTGAGGATGAACATTAAAAGGTACCTAACTACAATGTTCCCTAGTTACATTTTTTGTATACATAAATAACTATAAAATGAGTACAGTAAATCTTTATGGAAATTCATGAAACAATGTGGAAATTTTTTTTCCCCTTAAAAATGTGTCTAAAAAAGGGGGTGCGTCCTATACGCCGGCAAATACGGTAATTAAAATACAGGACAGTTAGTATTTTTGTCATTTGCTGTTTTTATTTATTTTCTGACATAATTTTGGGATTAATCGGCCTTTCGTTCATCCAGCCAGGTATCCAGTCCCGTAAGGGCCAGATATGAGGGAGTCTACTGTACTCATCCACATAGTGCAATGTGTCATTACGTTGCAATGTGATAAAATTAGGTTCATGGAGTATTACTTACACTTGAGGAGGAACGAAATGATTATTGAAACATAATCCAGTTTATTAAACTTGGTTGCTGAGGGATTACTACACATCAAAAGCAATATTGTCAAATATGAAAGTCAGACAATCGATAGCACTTTTTGTTTATTTATGTAGTCTAATAGCATTTTTTGTTTATTTATGTAGTCTAATAGCACTTTTTGTATATTTATGTAGTCTAATCGAAATACAAATACTGTTTGCCATTAAAAGTGCTCATCAGATTGTCCCAAAATATGCAAGATGGGTAGCGCATGGGAGAACATGTAAACGATTCAAAGTGCAGCACATGCACATTATGCGTGACAGTAACGCCCCTTGGAAGTGGTATAAGAAATTACAAAGAGCTGGTGTAAAGCACTGGAATTGTGTTTACTCGCATTTCTTGTGCGCTAAAGGATCAAGTATGCCTCATTGAAGAACACGACATCCATATGATCAGGTTTCCATCTTTCATCGAGGGAGAATTGTGGGATTACTGGAAGGTGGATTATCATACCGAGACATCGGTGCTCAGACTGGATGGAATGCTGCCACAGTGATATGATGTCAGTGTGTAAGGGAGAAATAAACTCACCAATGTGAGGGATCTAAATGACCATGCCACACAAATGAATGATAGGACAAACATCTTGTGTGCATGGCTTTGATTGATCGTGCAGCCACATCAAACACCTTAGCTGAACAGTTAGGGTGTGTTGCACATCAACCAGTGTTTGCACATACAGTTCGATGTTGTCTACAGGATTTGGGCATCTTTGCTAGGTAGCCATTGCTTCGGTTACTATTGACTCTATAACACAGGCGTATGCGACTGCAATGATGCTAAGAACATTGCACATGGATGGGCAAATCGCATCGTCTTTTCAGATGAATCCCGCTTCAGTATGCAGCACCATGATAAACGAATTAATATCTGGTGGTACCGCAGCGACAGGCTCAATGAGACATGCATGATGCAGCATCATACAGGTCTGGCCCCTGGTGTTATGGTGTGGGATACCACTGGACTCCACTCACGCATGTACCTCGTATGCATTACCAGTTCTTTGAACAGCCAGCGTTACATCAGTGAGGTGTTGGAGCCGTGGTCATACCTTACCGTCAGTGGCTCTCTGGTGCCCTTTACTAACAGGACAATGCCCGACCACATGTGGCATATATCGCCCAACAATTCTTGGATAGCCACCATGTGACACTTCTGCCTTGGCTTGCGTGTTCACCGGATCTGTCCCCAATTGAACATGTACGATCCATGATCTCATGACAACTAGCACACCAGCAGCTGCTACAACAGATGAACTTTGGCTAGGTATCGAAACTGCATGGACTGACATTCCCCAAACACACATCTGACGTCTCATCCTCTCAATGCCAGACCGTGTAGCAGCGGTTATTGCCGCTCATGGTGGCTACACAAGACATTGATTTCTTTGTATTCCACAAGTCTAACCGAGTTGTATTTGTAATCATTTTATCCTTGTAACATAAGCTGTGTATTCTCTAAATATGGCTTTGATATTTCTTGTCTTTCCTGGTGTTGCACTTTTAATGGCCAGCAATGTAGTTCATCAGTTTCCAGAAACTCTACCGTTCTAGAACAAATTTGTGGACCCTGTTGTGGAAAAATATCGTGGACCCTGCAGGCATTTAATCTTTGTTGAAGTTTCAAAATTTTTCACTCTCATTTGCCGTTTTCTAGTTTCGTTGTCCGGTGCAACCAATAATTTTGGATGTATTGGATACATATTGGACATAATTATTGGTGCCTTGTGCGCAAAACGATACTTTAATCTATATAATATTGTCGTGAATGACCACTGAAGGCGCATGACACAGCATAATTAATACATTATAATTTTCAATCAGTAACATAAATATTTTACAGGTAAGTAATAAAAATAACTAGAAGAATAACATATCGCCTCTGCGAATAATAATATATCCCTAGAGTTATTTAAGGGATAAATCAATCAGTGTGTATAAAATAAAATACCATTTGAAAATTTTAACATTATGTACTAACTTTTTAAAAATAAAGAGTAATCGGGTGAATTTTGACAAACAGTGATTTAATTAAAACACCTGAATGCAAATTATATTTATGTTAGTAAGTTTTCTGGGTAATCTGTTCTTGAACAACACATTCTATCACTAGAATTCCTACCATAAATATATCGTTTGTAATATTATATCAAATTTTACATTTTCTACATTTACAGTACCCTATTACAATGTAAATTAAAGCCTTTAGGAGTATTTGGAAACTATGAATCATCATATTTCGTTAATACCTATTCAACTCAAAAAGTTTTCTGTAATCTCTTAAAACATAAAGTGACATTTTTCCATCTCCTGGGGTGAACGGACAAATTGTTGCTGCTAATGTAAACTCCTTTATCATCACACTCCACCACTAAAATATTAAATTTCTAGCCCAAATATAGATTGTTTGCAATATTCGTTAAAATTGTTTAAATTTTCCCACCATCAGATAGCGCATTAAAACTTTTGGGCAATTTCGAAAGTAACTATTCAACCCAAAAGAAAATATTAATTCATCTCTAAAAACAAACAATTATCTCTTAAAGGAAAGAAATTTTTTTACCCCTCATTGGGGTTAAGGGGAAAATCATTGTTGTCAGTGCAAACTTGTGGCATTCACATTTTACCACAAAATTTCCAATTTGTAACATAATTATATTTCTTGCAATATTCTTTCACAATTTTGCCAGTTTCAACCTTTTCCACTGTTAGAGGGCGTAGTTATAACTATTAGAATTTTGCGAAGGTGGGAATCGTAATATTCATCAATATCTATATAACTTAAAACTGTTTTTTTATCTCTAAAAAGAAAGAAGGTGGATGTTTACAAACGGACAGACAGACGACAAAGTGAACACATTAGTTCGTTTTTTGAAACCGAGCGCCGTCCATCCGATGGGACTTTAAGCCATGGCCTCGTGTGCGGGAGAGCCATACCCTGTGCACGTTAAAGAACACGCTAGATGGTCCTGACATGAGACTACCATCGGTCTCCCAACAGCTGTTCCAGTGGGTTCTCTCCCTAAACCTTCTCTGAGTCTTCTTGGTCCTTGTGATCTGGCCATTTAGCCCGTTGTGCGTAAAAAAGTGCCGCTCAGAGGTAAGACACCAAACCCAAATCTGAAAACGCTAATAAAACGAATGAACTCAAATAATTATTATGAAAACTGTACAGTCACTGGGACTTTTCAAATCCGTGGAGAATATGGAAAAATAGACGTATATACCTGAAGATTAGAATTAGGGTGTATAATAGTTTAGTGGTTGGTAAAAATGAACTTCTTAAATTTGGACTCTTTATAAACAAGATAATAGGAAACATGATACCTTTGCTGATGCTTACGTAGTTCCTTTTACTTTAGATCAGTGGTTCTCAACCTTTTTTACTTCACGTACCCCCCCTGGAATTGTGTATGTAACTGGCGTACCCCTTATATAGATGGGCTCAGTCGGTAGTGCGCCAGGCTCGTAATTTGTAGTTCCCAGGTTCGAGTCCGAGCTGGGTCAGCGCTGAGATTTATCTCCGCAAGTTTCCCCGCCCTGCCCACGGTCAGTAGGGGACACTGATGGGTTTGGAAAAGCTGCCATTCGTCGGATGGGACATTAAGCCGTGGTCCCGTATGCGAGAGAGCTATACCCTGTGAACGTTAAAGAACACGCTGGATGGCCTTGACAGGAAGCTATCATGTCTCCTAACAGCTGTTTCAGCGGGTCCCCTCTCTGAGCCTTCGGGGTCATGTGACCTGGCCATTTAGCCCATGGTGTGCAAAAAAGTGCCAATCAAAGGGAATGCAAGTAGGTAGCGCGCAGAACCTCCACCATGTCCCCCACCTTGTCCTAAACCCTCACTCTTTCAAGCCCATCGGTGTTCTGGAAAAGATACCGATGGGCTTGGAAAGGCCGCCAGTCAGATGGGATGTTAAGCTGTGTGTAGGAGAGCCATACACTTTTCACACTAAAGAACAAGCTGGATGGCGTTGAGTCTTTCATCATTAGCAGCTGTCTAGTGGGTCCCCTTCTCAAGGCTTTCCCTGAACCCTTGGGGTACTTCTGACCTGGCCATTTAGCCCATTGTGTGCACAGAAGTAGCATTCAGAGATGAAAAAAAAAACCAACAAGTAAACACAGCGGTCAGAGCATTTTACATGTTATCAGGAGGATATGGGTTCGTATCCCACAAGGCTCAAGAGAGTTTTCCCTTTACACTTAAGAGAGTTTCTTATTCTCCAGTTACAATTAAACTTTTTAATTTCTTGATGCAATGCGTTATTTTCCCACTGACAATTTTTGTTTATACCATAGTAATGACAGCAATATAGTGAAATAGAAGTAAATTATATTAATATGGTTGCCTGCAGCTAAGAAGTAGAGAACCGAGTTGCAACATCACGATATGCATCGATGAAAAAGGGTCAGCAACTTATGTATATTGAATGCGATTTTTATTTTTCATTTTCTTCCATGCGCTTTAAAATGAAATGATAAAGTAGGTCAGCGTTCACATTGGAAAGCTGCAGCAAGAGAGAGCAAGGTTCAAACAAGGGTGGCCGGAGTTGCCCTTTCGACGTGCCGTAATGCGAGATATTTTGGTTCACTTTTCCCCCCGCCGTGAGCAATGAATGTTTAGCATAGTGAAAGCATCACGTGCACCTACAGTGCAAATAAAATAAACATAAATGCTCTCAGATACGTAAAACTTTTCGGAAGTTAATCTGAAGTAGTATTTAATTTAATCTCTAAATGTTCTACTTAAATTTTGATTTATTAGAGGAATGGTAGAATAAAATAAACGCTTCCAATGAAGAGTTAAGTTTCGAGCTCTGCAGCTTCAAAAATCTTTTCAAAGTTCATCTTTCATAGTAGGATATTTGCTTTTTAATGGCTAGAAACTTTTAAGTTTTCCTTCTGTTTTGAAATTCTAACCTTACAGAAGAAGGTCTATATGGTTATACATAACCCATACAGAAGGTGTCATAGGAAATTAATGAAAAATAAATTGAAGGAAAATTTACATTAAAAAGTAGTTATTGATCTGCAAATGGAAAGTTATATTCGAAGTGCTGTAACGTATTGATATGGTCAGAGAAACTGGAATGAGTGAGAAGTGCAAACGTTACTTAACTAGGGGCGGGGGTGGCTCAGTCGGTAGCGCGCCAGGGTCGTAATCTGTAGTTCCCAAGTTCGAGTCCCAGCTGGGTCAGCGTTGAGATTTATCACCGCAAAATTTCCCGCCCTGTCCACGGTCATTAGGGAACACCGATGGGCTTGAAAAGGCCGCATCCGTCGGATGGGACGTTAAGCCGTGCCACCGTGTGAGGGAGAGACCTACTCTGTGCACATTAAAGAACACGTTGGATGGCCTTGACGGGAGGCTACCATGTCTCCCAACAGCTGTTTCAGTGGGTCCCCTCCCCCAACCTTTTCTGAACCTCCGGGGTCCTTGTGACCTGGCCATTTTGCCCATGGTGTGCAAAAATGTGCCGCTCAGAGGTAAAACAACCCAACCCGTTATTTAACTATCCTTGTTAACATGAAGACTTTTTTTTTTTGCCATAACTGTTCAAAATTAAAAAAAAAAAACTCTTAATAGCTATTTTCTGAGAATTTTTGTTAAAAAAAATTAGTGTATATTTGGGAAAAAATCACGTGTGATGATATAAAGTCTCCAATTTAGTGTACTTTTCTGTGTTAATAAAAGTATCGTTTATTCTTTAGCTCTTTCAAAAACTGGAAAACTAAGGGAAGTTTGCATTTGAGCATATACAGGCATTCCTCGGAAATATTGCGGTTCGGTTCCAGGCCACCGCAATAAAGCGAGTCAGACGAATATTTTGGTTTCCCAGTGCACATAAAAGTTATGTTTACACCATACTGTAGTCTATTAAGTGTGCAATAGCATTAGGTTTAAAAAAATGTACATATTTTAATTAAAAAATCTTTATTGCTAAAAAATGCTAATCATCATCTGAGCCTTCAGTGAGTCGTAATCTTTTTTGCTGGTGGAGGGTCTTGCCTCGATGTTGGTGGCTGCTGAATGCTCCAGGTGGTGGTTGTGGCAATTTCTTTAAATAACACAACAATGAAGTTTGCCGCATCGATTGACTCTTCCTTTCACGAACGATTTCTCTGTAGCATGCGATGCTGTTTGGATAGCATTTTACCCATTGTTGAACTTCTTTCGAAATTAGTGGCAATCCTCTCAAACCCTGCCGCTGCTTTATCAACTAAGTCTATGTAATATTTAAATCCTTTGTTGTCATTTCAATAATGTTCGCATCATCTTCACCAGGAGTAGATTCCATCTCAAGAAATGACTCTCTTTGATCATCCATAAGAAGCAACTCCTCATCCATTAAAGTTTTATCATGAGATTGCAGCAATTCAGTCACATCTTCAGGCTCCACCTGTAATTCCAGTTCTCTTGCTATTTTCCCCACATCTGCAGTCACTTCCTCCACTGAAGTCTTGAATCCCTCAAAGTCATCCATGAGAGTTGGAATCAATTTCTTCCAAAAACCTTTTAATGTTTGTTTTGACCTCTCATGAATCACGAATGTTCTTAATGACATCTGGAATGGTGAATCCTTTCGAGAAGGTTTTCAATTTACTTTGCTCAGAATCATCAGAGGAATCTATGGCAGATATAATAAATTATACTATTTTTTTAACATCGTATTCAGCCATTAAAATTAATATCATATATAAAAATTATCATATTTATTGTTACGACAGAAGGAATCTGGCATCTGAAAGCAAAAAGTATCAGCCAACGAATAAGAACTTTGGGAGAATTTGAAGAAGAACAGTGGAGCGTGTAACGGTCGTGTGTGTAACGGTCGAGAGTTCGAAAATGGACGGTTAGCTGTTAATAGTTGATTTGTTTATAAGATACTTCATCCATATTTTCTTTGTAACAATTTACCTTGTATTGAATTTGGTTTTAAAATATAGTTTTTAATACTCACGCTCAGTGGCTATCCATTTTTGTAATCCGCAACAATATGTATAATGATTTCGAATCATATACCATATAATATATCAAATATTGAAATTAATATCGAAATAAAAATTAATAGCTATATGTGATCATCAATCATTCATATATGATTTATTAAAATACAAAATGTATTTCTTAAATAATAAGACTTGAAAGTCGAAATTACTCTTTGATCCTATAGGCTGCAGAATAGATGTTGTATTAGCAGGCATGAAAGCAACATTAATCGCGTTGTACATTTCCATCAGAGCTCTTGGGTGACCAGGTGCATTGTCAATAGCAGTAATATTTTGAAAGGAATTTTTTTTTCTCAGCAGTAGGTCTCAACAGTGGGCTTAAAATATTCAGTAAACCGTGTTGTAAACAGATGTGCTGTCATCCATGCTTTCTGGTTCTATTTATAGAGAACAGTCAGAGTAGATATAGAATAATTCTTAATGGCCCTAGGATTTTCGGAATGGTAAATTAGCATTGACTTCAACTTAAAGTCACCAGCTGCATTAGCCCCTAACAATAGAGTCAACTTGTCCTTTGAAGCCAGCCATTGACTTTGATTGAAAAAGGGTGAAACTGAGATTGATTGAAAAAGGGTGAAACTGAGATTGATTGAAAAAGAGTGAAACTGAAGTTAGACAGAGGAATTCCTCTGTCTAACTTATCATTATTTACATAGTGAAATCACCAAATATCGAAGATACTGCGCAAGGATCTAGAATCAAAGGCATCGTTTTTCCTATTGCTTACAAAAGGTCCAATTTTCACACTACTGTAACAAAGTTTACAAAGATTAAACTATCATACGGCCTAATTTTAGTTTCCCAATGTATAAACGCCTATTTTTCCCATATTCTTCACAGATTCTTAAAGGTTCCAGCAGCAGCTTTGTCTGTTCTCCTGTTAATCTCGTTAGTAACTTACCATTATCTGTAACAGCACTCTCGAGATAATTAAAATAAGAAACTTATTCCATAATACTCCCATTCAAAAATATTGGAGCATCATCCACCTTACCAATTTTTATCACTTTAATTTTCTCTCTGTTTATCATTAAACCTATCCTATTTAATCTTTACCAGTTACTAAATGAGGTTTTGTGCTAATAAAGCCTATTTCTTCATGAGCAGATCTGAGCCTATGAAGGTTTCTGGGGGTGATATAGTGTTCTGAAATTCATCTCCGCAAAGAGTGGTGACACATGTTCAGTAGAATTTGAATCTGTGGACCAGGCTGGTTACTTCATCCTATAAATATTTTCGCTTTCCAGGAAATCTAGAACACAAGAATCTTATGGGGACAAGCATAATCATACATAAGAATGGAAACAGTCATTCAAAAAACAACTCAAGACCAATAAGCACCCCTGAAAAGTCTTACATTGTGTGAAAGAATTTCGTTTACTCCGACCTCACATTGAGAAGTCTCTGTCCACTGAAAGATGTCAAACTCTATGGTGGTCAGTCATCATGATGCCAATCCAGTATACCACAGTATCATCACCAAAATGATCCCTTTGTCATTTTCCCAAGTCATCTTGCTGCTGACTTCGGGAATTGAAATATTATGATCCTACTCCATTACTCACCAGTCACAATTGCAGTATCCAAGAAACATCCAACTTCTGCTTATGCAACGCTTAACAAGACCTATTCCTGAAACAACACAACTTCTTGTCAAAGATGAGGGTTTTTAAGGAACAACCTATATTGTTTTATGCTTCGTGAACTCAAGTGAGCTGCCATTAATGGAAAATATGCTGCTCTATAGCTGCCATTAATGGAAAATATGGTGGTGCCCAAAACTACTAGGATAATATCGTACTCCAAAAACATATAAGGGAATGTGATGAATATTGTGTACATGAAAATTTTCCAAAGCGCAAGGAAATGCGTGGACATTCAACTGATGCTACTAGAGCATGTAAATTAGGACTACCATGAAACAATAAATAGCTGCAGTCATAGTGATTTTCATTCCCAACCACAACCTATCATTAATTTGGGTGCATATTTGATTTCACCATGTCCAAAATATGAATGATTATTTATGGTAGCGGGTCAGCTCCAGACTGAGGTATCAAGGCCTTAAATCTACTACCACAAAAAAGTCTTTTCGGAAACTTTGCAGACAGACAATTTCAAGAAGCAGGTTAGTTGTAGATCTGGACAAGGTTGTCCTAGGGTAGTAGTTGAGAAACTTTACCGAATCGGGCAAGAAGTTGGTGCTGCCAAAAGTGGCAAAAAGTATCAATAAAATAATACCAGTTGCCATTGGTTGTGAATTGCAGCATTCGGCAAATTCACAACCTGTGCCAAACGTGGCGCAGTTTGCTGTTCATAAAAATTCTCAAAAATAAAATGCAACTGAGTTCAAGAGATATATTTAAATTTTAATGGGCTGAATTTGGTCCATTGGCTGTAGTTTCCCTATCACTATCCTAGAGGGCAACTGCTAAGGATGGTGCTATCCTCTAAAGAAGGGGAAATATGAAAATAATTATTCTGCTATACCTTCGGAAAGTAACAAGCTATGCTTTAACTCTCTGTTAAAGTCTGTTTCTCCGCATTAGAAGGAAAGCTTCTAATGCGGGGAATGTCATAGTGTATTAGAAATTGACCATCCATGCTTTTTTCCCCCTTAAAAAACGGAAAATGTGAAAGTCGTTCTACTATGTATATCTTCTGAACGCGAAGTAATGATCGTCATAAGCTATTTCTAATTTTGCTCCCATCCTCCTCCTCCCCTGATGAATGGGGGAGGCGCATTTTCTTGGGGTTTGACCTTAACGAGCCATTGAAAAACTACTATAGTTTTTACATATTTAATCTCAGATTAAAGAATGTATGTGAATAATTATCAAATTAAAGAATGTGACGTCTTCAGCGTCATGGGCTACCTCAAACACGACTCCAAAAGGGAGGTAAAATGTGGTCGGTGTTTATGAGTCATATATCAAATGAAAGTTTCTGAAGATAGGTGTTTTTAGTGACAAAGAAAAAATATAAATAAATTTAAAAAATACCTATCTTCCTACATGAGCCCTAAACAGTAGAAACTAAACCTAAAGCATTTCAGTGGTGAAATCAGTCACCGAGTTCGTATTCATTTCAAAGAAAGGTTTCTGATTTACCTACTCAACAAGATTATCAGCGCCCTGACTTCCTTTTGAAATGAATACAGGTTCAATGATTGATTGCACCATCGATAAGCTTTAGTTTTATTTTCTACTTTTTAAAGAGCATATAGGAAGATAGCTATTTTTTAATTTTTGTTTTACCTGTTTTCCTATTCCTTATCATCATTTGTCGGTTTGTGGATTTGCCAAAACAGTTATTCCACCATATCTTTCGAACGCGTCGGTCAAACTTAAACTTTTATTTCACACAATTTCACACAAGAATCATTATGACGCGGGGAGTGTCATAGGCTATAACAAATTGACCCCTCCATGCCTTCTTCCCCCCTAAAAAAGGAAAAATAAGAAAACATATGTTCCTCTCTGTCTTCAGAACGCGAGTGCGAAAGTGTCAAGCTATGAGTCAAAAGCTTGTGACGCCGGGGAGTGTCGTGGCTATACAAAATTCACTAACCATGCTTTCTTCCCCCCTAAAAAAAAGGGTGAAATATGAACGACTGTTCCTCTATATTTTCAGAGCGCGAGTGCCGAAAGTGACAAAATATGCATCAAATGAAAGGTTGTAAGATGGAGAATGTTACAGGTTAAAAAAACATTCATCCTCCTTTTCTTCCCCGCTAAAAAGGGGAAGTATGAAAATGATTATTCCGCGCTATCTTCTGAACGCTAGGACCTACAGGGGGCGGGGAGGGGGCTCAGTCGGTACTGCACCAGGACTCGAACATGGGAGCAGCAGGCTCGATGTGGCCGTTATTTATGAGTTATATATGAACTGCAGTTCCCACGTTCGAGTCCCATCTGGGTCAGCGTTGAGATTTATCTCAGCAAAACTCCCCGCCCTGCCCACGGTCAGTAGGGGACACCAATGGGCTTGGAAAGGCCGCCGTCCGTCGGATGGGACGTTAAGCCGGGGCTTAAGAGCCACACCCTGCGCACGTTAAAGGACACGCTGGATGGCCTTGACGGGAAGGCTACTATCTGTCCCCCAACAGCTGTTCCAGTGTGTTCCTTCCCCCAACCTTCTCTGAGCCTTCGGGGTCCTTGTGCCATGGCCATTTTGCCCATTGTGTGCAAAAAAAGTGCCGTTCAGAGGTAAAACAACCCAATTAGGACCTACAATTAAGAGTTAGGTGTTAGATGAAAGCTCATATCAAGCCTGTCGTAGACTATTTCGAATTTTCCCACCACCATTCTCCTCCCCAAAAAAGTTTGGCGGATTTTCGCTGGAGTGAACCGTAACGAGTTATATTTCAAATTCAAGTTTGTGATGCCCCAATGTCATGGGCTACTTTAAACACGATTCCAAAAACGGAGGAAAAATGTGGCCGTTATTTATGAATTATATATGAAAGTTTCTGAAGGTAGATGTTTTTAGTGACAAAGCAAAAATATAAATAAATTTTAAAAAAATTGAAAGATACCCATCTTTCCATATGCATCGTAAAAAGTAGAAAATAATTTTGTTTTTTTTTTTCAACGTTTTAGGGTACATATGGAAAGATTGATATTTAAAAAAAATAATATTCTTATGTTGAAAAAAGGAGATAAAAATGGTTGATATCGGCCAGAATTCTGTAATATTCTTAGCTCAAAAATTTCTTTTAACTTTTTAATTCGAATTATGCTTATATAAATACGATTCTAAATATTTCATTCGAGAATTTCGATTTGTGAGATTTCGATTCATTTCGTTTCTAAAAGTTTTGTGAAGGTAATGAAACGAAAACGAGGTGATGGAAACAAAAATATAAAGAACTTTAATTGTTAGCGGTGTCGCAATTTCGATTCCTCTTAACGAGTAGATAGTTTGAATGTTCTTGTCGAAGTATTCCAGGTTTTTCTGACCTTGATGTTAGAAATTTGTTCTCTGTTCATCCTTAAAAAATTCGATTCTAATTAGGCGTAGGCATTTTTTAATCAAAAGTGAAGATCATTGGCTGCAAATTCGGCAGCCCCATATATATTGAATAGAAAGTTGTAAATTGATACTGTTGTCTTTTGCTTCAGTCTGCAATCCATGTTAGGTTGCGTTGTTCTCATCTTACGGCAACAAGGTTCATCGTGTCACGATACATGGGTCAGGGGAAGAGGAGAGGAGGGAGGGGGCGAGGCAGCAGGTGCAAACTGGCATGTTCGTGACAGCCCATACATTGGCGTCATTATCACACAATGGTTGCGTGTTGTTGTTGGGTTGTTTTACCTCTGAGCGGCACTTTTTTGCACACAATGGGCTAAATGGCCAGGTCACATGGACCCCGAAGGCTCAGAGAAGGTTGGGGGAGGGGACCCACTGGAACAGCTGTTGGGAGACAGATGGTAGCCTCCCGTCAAGGCCATCCAGCGTGTTCTTTAACGTGCACAGGGTATGGCTCTCCCGTACACGGGGCCACGGCTTAACGTCCCATCCGACGGACGGCGGTCTTTCCAAGCCCATCGGTGTCCCCTACTGACCGTGGGCAGGGCGGGAAATTTTGCAGAGATAAATCTCAATGCTGACCCAGCTGGGACTCGAACCTGGGAACTACAGATTACGAGCCTGACGCGCTACCGACTGAGCCACCCCCGCCCCATGGTTGCGTGTGTTGGCGGTGGTGGTCAGGGGTACTCAATGTGATTTGAGGTGTGCTATGGGACCTAGACCTCCATCGGTGCCCAACTTAGCTGCCTACACAAAATTTTAAGATTTTTTTTTTATATAGTAAGCGTTTTTTCTTGTCTTCGTTCGTGCTCTAGGTAGGGTAATCAGTGGGTAATCAAAAAGAGTTCAGCGTCGGCTAATGTATTATATGATGTGTTATTGTTATTTGATTTCCGTAGAGAGATTAAGATACTCTTTAATAACGGAAATTGGATGCAATGCTATTTCATGGTCTTTGTTTATAGAGCTATTGATCTTACGATGTATATAATAGTCACGGGGCATCAAGCTTTGCTATTGTAGAAAATTCCTGTTCTCATCCAACGATACGATGGCTTTAATGCAGTGATTCTCAACCTTTCTGGACCATCGCCCCCTTTAGAAGAGAACAAAAATTTCAACGCCTGTCTAGTCCATAATAGTTAATTTTATATGAAATATTAAAATATTGTTGAATATTATCTGTACCTAATTTATCTGTTTATTTATCTATTAAAAATCATAAAGCAGAAATTAATAAAACGACAACCAAATGTACAATAAAATTGTTTATTAAAATTTTAAAAATAAACACAGAATCAATAAGAAATAAAAAATAATGAGATAAACACAAAATTAATAATAAATAAAAAAAAAAATTAATGAGATGGTTGAGGCTGGTGGAGTGTTAACAATTTGTTAATGTCGGGTTCCAATTTCGTTAACATCAATCGCAGATCGCCACGTTCAGTGATGTGTAGTCTGTTCCTCTTCTTTGACAGTAAATTAGCTACTGCACTGAATCCACGCTCAGCCATACAGGACGAAGGAAATGCGATTAAAAATTTCTGTACTATTGCCCACAATCCAGGGTAGAGAACTGGTATTGATTTTTGAAGCCAGAACTCTTGGTATCCATGTTTGAATTTTACTTTGAGTGCTTCGTTAGTGGTGAGTTCTAAGAGTTCCTCTTCCAAATTTGATGATTCTTCAGTATCTGTGTTTGCGAAAGGATCTAAAACCCAACTCGGTATATTCATGTTTAAAATATCTTGGAAACGCTCCGTAAAATCAACATGAAGAACTTCCAAGTGTTGGCAGTAAGTAAGTAAATCTTCCGGTTTTGCAGAGACTACTGATAATGTGGGAAAGTGGTTGTATTCACCTCTACCTAGATTTCGTTTGAATAGAAGAAGTTTTCCGCAAAAGCAGCTATGACGTTTTTTGTTTTAATTAAATTCAACTCATCACCTTGCAATTGTAAATTAACTTGATTAAATTTTTTAAACAGGTCTGTCAAATAAGCGATGTCATTTTTTGACGTAATCAGGTTTTCGCGCAATTTTTCGTCTCTGTCTTCAAGAAAATCCAGTACTGAGTCAAATAGATCGAAAAAACGATTCAGACAAACACCTTTAGAGAGCCAACGTACTTCTGTGTGCAGCAGCAAGCGATTGTAATCTTCATCATTTTCATTACAAAGCTTACCAAATAATCGGTCATTCAATGAATTGCTTCTAATCTTATTGTTTGCATTAATAACGTAATGGAGCGACGTATGCAGACGTTCATTCAAATTATTTGCAACCAAATGCTGACGATGAATAATACAATGTACAGCAAGTACATTTGGTACTGCTTGTTTCAAATGCGCTATGAAACCCTTATGACGCCCTGTCATTGCTGGAGCACCATCAGTAGCAGCAGACAAAATATTGCAAATAGGAATTTCTTTCTCTTGAAAAAACTTTTGCATGGTATTAAATATAGATTTTCCCTTTGTATCAGATTCCAAATTTTTAGCAAATAATAACTCTTCATGAATTTTTTCTTCTTTTATAAATCGTACGTATGATAAGAGTAGAGCTTCGTTATTTGGTAGAGTTGATTCATCGAGTTGAATGGAAAATTTGCAAGTCTTTAAGTAATCACATAATGATATTTCAAGGTCTTTTGCCATTTCATCTATTCTTCTTTGCACTGAATTATTACTGAGAGGAATTTTTTTGATGATATCTGACGGTGTCTTATGATGAAGAACAGTTTTTAATATCTCTTTGACTGCCGGCAAAATTAATTCCTCGCCAATTGTGTGTGGTTTTCCTGATTTTGCGATTAACAATGAAACGTTATATGAGGCTCGTAGTCCATCATCATCTTGTTTAGAAGACGACGCAAAAAGGTTTGACATAGTTGGCTGTTTTAAATATTGCTTTTCCAGTTCTTGAAAATAGGATAAATCTTTGTTCTTCTTATCAGCATGCATTTTATTTAAATGCTCTTGTAGCCTAGAAGGTTTCATAGCTTCATTTGAAAAAACATTTCGGCAAATTAAACACATAGGTAATGATTGGTTTGTAGGAGAGTACGTAAATCCATATTTCAAATACTCAATACTGTACTGCCGGCATTTCTGTTTAGATGTAGATTCAGACATTTTCAAATACAGATTAACTTCTCCAACTCTAACATACACAGATAGTCTCAGTTCATTTCTCAACAGATTTATAGATAGTTATAAAAATAATGTTTATAATGACTTCTAACACTTATCACTCACGACTATTTATCACGGTAAAGCACATAAAAATAATAAAACATTTCTAGAGCTATCGGTTTTATGGATTTGATTTTGTGCACGCATTAACTTGTATGTTTGCGATGCCGGCGCACTTGCTCCGTAAACAAATCATTTCAAGCTCTCATATTCTTGTCGAAACATGTTAAATTGCATGAACCGCGTGTTTGACGATGACAAGTCCTTGCAAGTTGGTAGGCAATCTATTCTAAACTAAAACAAATTAGGTATAGGTATACCTAATGCTAATTTAAAAATGCTTATTAACGCGATAACAATAAGATAATTTACATAGCTAGATAAAATATTTATTCATGAAAACAGGTATTTTCAAAGTATTTTATTATATTAAAAAATAATTATAAAAAAATATTAAATATAATAAATTTATTATTATTTTATTATTGCATCAAGGTTGATTTGCCTATCAGGACGGACACACATGTCCAACATAATAAGCCTGATATAGTAGTGCATGTAAAGGTATTGAATGAGATTACAATTATTGAAGTAAGAATAACATCTCAGGATAACCTGCAGACAGTTTGCTGTATGATCTGCTGGCTAATGAGTTGAGCCTAATTCACAAGTGTAATGTTAATATTGTACCTTATGTTCTGACGTGGGATGGTATTGTAACTATGTACCATAAAGCATACTCAAAGCGACTTGGAGTGGGAAAACATATTGAAGCTTATATCCAATCTGTGATCTTGAAGAGAACTTTTGAGAGCATCTCAGTCGACTTCAGACGTACCAGTACGTACCAGTGCTAGTAGGCGGTAGCAGGGAACTTATTGTCCAAGCTGCAGTTGAAAAGCTGTACATGACGGATGAGGTAGTGGATGACCAGAATCACCAGGAAGACACCACAGAAGAGATAAAAAAGTTGTCACAAAAAATTCCATTAAATTTATTCATTTATTTGACCGCCCCTCTTGACTGTCTTTTTTGCCTCTGGATCCGCTATCGCCCCCATGGAAGGCTCTAGCGCCCACTGGGGGGCGGTATCGCCCCCATTGGGAATCTATGCTTTAATGTAACAGGAGCGTACCCAGGGTATCCGGACCCTCCCCCCCCCAAAAAAAATAGCTGTCTTATAAAATCTCAAACTTGTCTACTTGCTTTGAAATCCAAAACATTTGGTTTTGCGTAATTTTTCTTTAGCCTCATATTTTATGACACTAAAAATAGATTTAAAAAAATGCAAAATCTTATTCCATATAGAATATCATTTGACCTTTCCTATTTCTGTCTAATATAAAAATACCCAAGTCCCCCTGTTTATGTTCCTGAAACCAGATGTTTGCTGATCGTATCAAGCTCCTATGACGTTGCCGCACACAAGATCAAAGTCATATCGTTTTTCTCTTATTATTCCTTTCGTAAAATATATCCGATAATAGATAAAAGTAGTTTAGAAACACTAAAAAATACCCCCTCAAATAGCTGCTTATCACAGAAGTCTGATAGGGGCCTGACAGTTTAATTCGCCATTGTATAAATCTGTGAGGATGGCGGGACCTTAGCAGATAAACCTTACCCAGGGCTCGAACCCAGGTCCCTTTGATCAGTAGCCAGAGCGCTAATCACTCGGCCACTAAAATAATTTTTAATCGCAAAATATATTAAAATGAAGCAAAAACGTATGCGGCTGTACCGACCCGAATATAGATAGAAATTGAGTGGGGGGGGGGGAGGAAATACAATCGAGCCAGCCGGAAAGATATACATGTGTAGGTGTGTGTGTGTGGGGGGGGGGGGGTGAGAGCAAGAGACCGTATTTCAAATGCTGTATAACATTTCCCCCCTCTGTTTTACAGGTTTTTACATGAAATATAAATAAGTTGAATAATTTTTGGCTTCTAGTGGTTGGCGTGCTTGGCTACTGATTCAAAGGAATCTAGGTTCTAGCCCCGGGTAAGGCACAGACGTTTTTGTGTTGTCTTTCTGCTGAAGTTTCTCTTTCCTCACATATCTTTTTTATGGCGTAGCAAACTGACAGGTTCCTATCAGACCTTAGTGGCAAGCAGCTGCTTCAGTTGGTATGTATTTTTTTTACTCATACCAGCATTCTGAAAGGAGAATGGGTGGCATGGCCCTCCTTCCCCTTACCTCTAGATTCAGCCTTGCAAGTGTTTTCATGAAAATCGTTGAAATCCTCCAATAGAAAAAAATGTTCCCTTGGTATCTGACTTCGTTTTATTGAGAACACAGATAGTTGAATGTTTAGTAAACAACTGAATTAACTCGCAGGTGCTCTCTCTCAGTTACCGCGAGAGTGGTAGGAGAGAGTAAACTTATCCCACGGTAACCTGTCCCCTACACTGTGCTAATGGCAGTTTGAGCAAAAGTTTTTTTATTTTCCGATACATCAATTTGAGAAATAAATTGACGAAACTGGCATTATTTAAGAGCTCTAAAATGTCTATTTCAAATATATATAAATAAAAAAAGTTAGTTCACACTTTAATTTTTTTTTAATTTTATGGTACTAACAACGAAGTTTATTGTACATGACTGTATATGCAGGCTTTGTGAACTGGATTTTCAAGGTCGTGGCAGTGTAAGGTTTCTTTAAAGATCCTACTTACAATATTCTCTCTACTGGTACTTCAAATTCGACACACTGGTGATGCTCTTCTAGAATATGACTTATTTAATGAAAGATTTCTTATAGCTAAATTTAAAACTAGGATTAGATATTGAATGTTATCTGTTGTTTTGACCCTCAGAGGACTCCGATGAGGACGAGCAAGACAAGTGTTTTGGCCAATTACAATTTATTTTGAATTCTGTCAAGTAAGAAAATGTTACCCTTGTTCTAGGTAGCTAACTTCAATGGTAAATTTGGTAGTGACTCTGACTGTAAAATATCCAGTATATTTTAAAAATCTAAATACAGAGGTAAAACAATCATCAGATAACAAATGTCTGAAAGTCAACATCACCCTTACTCTCAGACATTTGTTATCTCATGATTGTTTTACCTCTGTATTTAGATTTTTAAAATATACTGGATATTTTACTCGCATATAGTTTTTACTCCAGCTTCTTTTATATATTTTTAACCCAGGTTGCTTTCACCTGGGTTACTTTTATCTCTTTTTACAACATATTTATACATTTGTTTACTGTTACTCCCAACGTGCCATTTTATTGTTTTACATTTTTCTTGTTGCATTTCTAGTTTATTTTTAAAAATTGGTTGAGGGTGACATGACTTTTATCTTTTTACTTTTTGGACATTCGCTTGGCGCATTGTAGCCTTAGATGCTAATGCGCCATAAAACCCCAAACAACCAACCAACCATTGCCACTACCAATGCCAAAGGGATCTAAAACTCCTGCCCAAACGTCAGAATCAGTACCAACTTTAGCATTGAAGTCACCTAGCACAAGAGATATCTCCTTTCTCAACATAATTCAAAATATCCTGAAGCTGTCTGTAAAACTTATCCTTCTCGTTCTCATCAGAATCCTCTGTGGAGACATAACAACAGGTGACATTAAAGTCTTTATTGTTAGTTTTAAATTTATCTGTAATAAATCTTTCATTAATGCAGTCATATCTTGGAAGAGCATCACTGGCGTGTATACTGAGAAGCAAACCTACACAAACCTCACAGGCTCCATCAAGTCAGACCAAGCAAGCAGCTGCTTGAGAGAATATTTCTTTCTTTCTTTCTATTCTCAAACGATTAAGTTTAGTTAGCTGCAGGAGACATTGCTTTGCAACTGCTAATACCAAAAGGACCTATCACCCCTCCCCAAAAGTCAGAGTCACTACCAAATTTACCATTGAAGTTAGTTACCTAGAACAAGGGTAACATTTTCTTACTTGACAGAATTCAAAATAAATTGTAATTGGCCAAAACACTTGTCTTGCTCGTCCTCATCGGAGTCCTCTGAGGGTCAAAACAACAGATAACATTCAATATCTAATCCTAGTTTTAAATTTAGCTATAAGAAATCTTTCATTAAATAAGTCATATTCTAGAAGAGCATCACCAGTGTGTCTACTGAGGAGCTAGCCTATAACTTGAAGATGCTTTCCGTCCTTCCTGCCTGAAAAGGAAAATTTATTTTTAAATATCTAACCTTGTGATCTTCTGGTCTCTTACAAGACCAGAATATCTAAGCTATAATGCTGAAATTCTAATATGACGATATCAAGAGAATAATCTGTTGTGTAGAGTCCTTGAATTTGAAGTACCAGAGTAGAGAGAATATTGTAAGTAGGATCTTTAAAGAAACCTTACACTGCCACGACCTTGAAAATCCAGTTCACAAAGCCTGCATATACAGTCATGTACAATAAACTTCGTTGTTAGTACCATAAAATTAAAAAAAAATTAAAGTGTGAACTAACTTTTTTTATTTATATATATTTGAAATAGACATTTTAGAGCTCTTAAATAATGCCAGTTTCGTCAATTTATTTCTCAAATTGATGTATCGGAAAATAAAAAAAACTTTTGCTCAAACTGTCATTAGCACAGTGTAGGGGACAGGTTACCGTGGGATAAGTTTACTCTCTCCTACCACTCTCGCGGTAACTGAGAGAGAGCTCCTGCGAGTTAATTCAGTTGTTTACTAAACATTCAATTATCTGTGTTCTCCATAAAACGAAGTCAGATACCAAGGGAACATTTTTTTTCTATTGGAGGATTTCAACGATTTTCATGAAAACACTTGCAAGGCTGAATCTAGAGGTAAGGGGGAGGAGGGCCATGCCACTCATTCCCTTTTCAGAATGCTGGTATGAGTAAAAAAAAAATACATACCAACTGAAGCAGCTGCTTGCCACTAAGGTCTGATAGGAACCTGTCAGTTTACTACGCCATAAAAAAGATATGTGAGGAAAGAGAAACCTCAGCAGAAAGACAACACAAAAACGTCTGTGCCTTAACCGGGGCTAGAACCTAGATTCCTTTGAATCAGTAGCCAAGCACGCCAACCACTAGAAGGTGAAGAGAACCAACACTGGAAATTCCGGCTGTGCGACACATTTTTTCAAAAACCAACATGCGAATTCTAGACACAGGTGGTCATTCCTGTTGCATCATGTGGACGGCTGGGTATGTGTGCATCATTTACTTGGGGAAGTGTTGGCACCAGGATGCACCATGGGACGTAAACAAGCCGGTGGAGAAAGTGTAATGCTGGGCAATGTTCTGCTGGGAAACCTTGGGTCCACTCATGACCCAAGGGAAACTATGATGCCTACCACCTACCTAAACATCATTGCAGACCAGGTATATTCTTTCATGGCAATGGTATTCCCTTCTAGTAATGCTTTCTTTTAACAGGATAATGCCCAATGCCACACTGCCCGGATTGTTTGAGAATGGTTCGCTGAACATGAAGAAGACTTACAGGTATTGCCCTGGCCTCCAAATATCCCAGACATCAATCCAATCGGAAATGGTATATGTGTTGAAACAGCATATCCGATCTGCGGCAGCTCAACCACGAAACTTAAAGAGTTAAGGGATATGCTGGTAACGTGTTGGTACTAGATACCACAAGACACCTTTAGAAAACTTGGTAGCGTCCATGCCTCGCTGGATAAAAGCTGATTTTGTGGCACCTGGTGGACCAACATCATATTAGGCAGGTGGTCATAATGTTTTGGCTCTTAGCTGTATGACATATGACAAATACTGTATGCTATATTCGAAATTCGTTTATTATTTTTTGTGATTGTTTTTGGTGGAGCTGCACCTCAAATAGCCTAATGAATGATTATAGATAACTTTTGGAAATATATTCTATAATTTAAGTTAAATCAATGAAAAATGTTTTTATTCATGCTTTCAGTATAACTTAAAATTTTAATTTAGTTTTGTGGTTTTTTTTTAAAGAAAAAAAACATTTTTTGGACTATAATTGTTAGAGAATGCAGTTGAGCTTTACTTGGTGTTACATTGGAGGAGTGGAATAAAGAATGTATTGAAATAGAGTTATGTAACGTATGGATGACCCGAGATTGTTAAACTTTGTTTTTTAATTTAATATATTTTGCCCATCTGCGAAATTGTTTTGTTATTAATGTATGATATTAAAGTAATCCAGAATGTCTATTTTTAGCTCTCTTCCTATAGCTTTTCGCTTGACATTTGTCAGTTGGTTGGTTTGTGGATTTGGCCAAACAGTTGTTCCACCATAACTTTCGAACGCGATGGAGAAATTTCACGATTTATATGTCAAATGATAGCTTGTAACGCGGAGAGTGCCATAAGCTGTAAAACACAAATTGACCCCCATACATTCTTCCCCCCTAAAAAAGGGAAATGTGAAACGATTGTTCCCCTATATCTGCAGAACTCGAGTTCCGAAAGTAACATGTTGTATATCAAATGTAAGCTTGTGATGCGGGGAGTGTAGTAAGTAACAAAAATATACCCCCATGCTTTCTTCACCCTTAAGAAACGGAAAATACTAAAGTCATTGTTCTATTGTATCTTCCGAACGCGAGTGCCTACGCTTATGAGTTAGGTGTCAAATGAAAGCTCATATAACAACCGTCATAACCTATTTCGAATTTCCCCCCACCATTCTTACTCCCCCCAGAGGGGGAGTTTCGCGAAGTCGATCTTAATGAGTCATAACTCAATTTAAAGTTTTCGATGTCTCCAATCTCATGAATCATATATCAAATGAAAGTTTCTGAATGTGGGTATTTTTAGTAACAAAGAAAAAAATATATAAATGTTAAAAAACATGGAAAATAATCATAATTTTTTTATGAAATTATCGTTAATGAGCGACATTACATACACCATTGTACCCACAGAGGGGTTTCCTCCAAAGGTTTGCAAGGTGAAATAGGCATAGAATGAATATTTAACTGGGCACACCTTGATAAGTGCAAAAGAAATCAAACTGCATCCGTCCTCTTTTTTTCAGAATAAGGGGCGAGATTTGTTCAATCAATAGAGCTCCAGACTTATAGCCTGATGTTCCCAGGTTCGACTCTCCCCTACTCTTCCTTTGGTGAGAGAGGAACACCTATGTGCTGGTAAGATCGTAATTACGTGTCCAAGAGATTTAAAATAGAGAGGTATTTTAACACTTTGGTACATCTCTTTCAACAGCTTTAATCATCAAGGGGTTGGGTTGTTTTACCTCTGAGTGGCACATTTTTGCACACAATGGGCTAAGTGGCCAAATCACAAGGACCCCGAAGGCTCAGAGAAGGTTGGGGGAGGGGGACCCCCTTGCTTTCTTAGTACTTTCAAAAAGTACCCACGCACCGCAGGCAAGGTGTGGGCCCGACCACAGCTCATCAATGCTAGAGGTGAACGAAGGCTATCCCGTATGGTACGAGCCAACAGAAGGGATACTGTGGCGCAATTCGCCCGTAATTTGAATATTGGTAACCGGAGTAATGTGTCATAACCCACAGTACATCTAACCCTGCTGAAAATGGGGACTGTGTAGCCGCAAGCTGCTCCGAGTGCTCACGCTAACCTCATGCTTGTTCTTTAACGTGCATAGGGTATGCCTCTCCCGTAAACGGAACACGTCTTAACGTCCCATCCGACGGACGGCGGCCTTTCCAAGCCCATCGTTTTCCAAAGCTATCCAAGTCCCCTACTGACCGTGGACAGGGCGGGGAGTTTTGCGGAGATAAATCTCAACGCTGACCCAGCTGGGACTCGAACCTGGGAACTGCAGATTATGGGCCTGGCGCGCTACCGACTGAGCCACCCCCGCCCCAATCATCGAATATCAGCATGCCATGGGAGAAATGCATGCATTTCGATCAGTGCCCACCCATTCATCCAGATATGCTAATCAATTCCAATCAATTCCACTGAGTGTTTATTGAATTATGACCACCCTATCCAATGTTGTATAAATGAGAAGCTATATTCGAATATCTATAACTTCTAAAATATGCGTTTTTATGAGGAAATGTGGCTGAGGATAATTCGAAGTTCTCAATCAAATCTATCTAATTCTCAATTTTTCACAATATTCTTTCGGTATTTAAACAGGTATTGAGATTTAAACATTTTGGAGCGGCAATGTATTCTAGCAAATTTATCAAAAAATTAAACTAATATTAGGATTATTTATACACCCTTTTAAAAATATAGTTACTTATTAAACATTTAGAAATAATACTTTTATTTCGGTCTTCATTAACTTCAAAGGTAAGTGCTTTCGTCCATAACTCTTTAAATAGATGAGATTAAATGATTGAGATTTTTAATTTACCTTTGTCATATTTCCCCACAAAATGCCTATTTTCAAAGCTTATAGAGCTTTGAACATTGGGTTAGGTGGTCATAATTAAACGATCACTCAGTAGGACGGGGAATTTTGCGGAGATAAATCTCAACGCTGACCCAGCTGGAATTCGAACCTGAGTACTAAAATATCTTTGAGTAAGTGATATAAAGCATTGATAGTTTTGCTTTAAACTTTTGGAGCACATGAAAAAGGATAGGTTTTTATTTTCATGATGCACGAATTTTACAAAGCCAACAATAGGTTTGATTATGTGTCAAATATAGATACGATTCAGATAGTAATGATACATGTTCGGTTCATCGTTACAACACGGAATTCATAATTAATACTGCACTTAAATTTTCTGCAAAAGGTTTATTGTAGCCTAATTCGTTCGGAGAGTTAATTCCTTTTTCTGTAATAATGGGTGTTGAATAGTGTACAAGAAATTTGACGGCTTACCTTTAATTTGTTGGCATGGTGACTACCCCTTGATGTGCAGCTGCATCGCTTGATTTATGGCAGATTGAATAATGTAAAAGTTGCATTGACAGTAACCTTGATTGCCATTTTGAAAGGAAGCAAGCATGCTTTGTAACTTTTACCTTGACATAAATACAAGAAAGAAAAGGCAGTTTTTTTATATTAAGCAACTCCTTTGGACAGGTGTTAGATACATATCTTTGTTTGCAAAAGCATGGTGCTGTAATATATGACATTTATAAAAGTTACTGTTTAGAAGTCGCTTTTAATAACAGCCATCGGAATAAAATAGTTTGACCACTCGAATTGTACTAACCTAATAAATGTTGTCATCTCTTTTTTTCTCATCCTTCTCTTATAAATTTATTGGTGGGTTCGCACAACATTGTGAGCTATAATTTTTTGGCGAGTTGGCAGAACATTGTGAGCTATACGGATGTCATGGCTGCGTTACTTGTGTCCAGTATTGTTTCCTCTAACATTAAATGTCTACTTCGACATTCGTATGGACATTCTATATTTATATGCTAAGTTGTAGATGAGGTGTTTCTTGCTGTGATAAAATTAATTTCTTTAATATTTATGAGACCTTAAAATTATATATTTCCTATGAAAGATTAGGTTCCCTATATATTTTTTTCAAGTTGCGTTTAGAAACTTCTGATTTTTGATGTAGTAAAGTGCTGTTTGAATGTAACATTTATATTAAAAGTAGAGACTGAATATATTTCAGCAAAGGATCAGTTGAAAATTTTAATGATGGAAAGCTAGTATTTCAGTTATTTTTAATATTTTTATTGCTTTTCGCTCATCATCTGTCGGTTTGCGGATTTGTCAAAACATTTCTTCCACCACATCTTTCCAAAGCGAAGCTCAAACTTCATGATTTATGTGTCAAATGTAACTTAGGACGTGCAGGTGTCAGGCTATAACAAATTTGAAATAATTAGTTGAAAAAAAGTTATTTTACTACTGAACTATAACAAATTGACTTCCCATGCTTTCTCCCCTCTTAAAAAAAAAAGGGAAATATGAAAACGATTGTTTCGCTTTATCTCTGGAATGTGAATGCCGAAAGTAACGGGGGCGGGGGTGGCTCAGTCGGTAGCGCGTCAGGCTCATAATCTGTAGTTCCCAGGTTCGAGTCCCAGCTGGGTCAGCGTTGAGATTTATCTCCGCAAAATTCCTCGCCCTGCCCACGGTCAGTAGGGGACACCGATGGGCTTGGAAAGGCCGCCGGCCCGTCGGATGGGACGTTAAGCCGTGGTCCCGTGTGTGGGAGAGCCATACCCTGTGCACGTTAAAGAACACGCTAGATGGCCTTGACGGGAGGCTACCATCTGTCTCCCAACAGCTGTTCCAGTGGGTCCCCTCCCCCAACCTTCTCTGAGCCTTCGGGGTCCATGTGACCTGTCCATTTAGCCCATTATGTGCAAAAAAGTGCCGCTCAGAGGTAAAACAACCCAAACAACCGAAAGTAACAAGCTACGCATCGAATGAAAGCCTGTGACGCGTGAAGTTTCATATGATATAAAAAGTGATTCCCTATGCTTTCTTCAACAATAAAATAGGGAAATATGAAAACAACTGTTCCGCTATATCTTCGCATGCGAAGGCTGAACGTAACAAGTTGTGTGTCAAATGAAAGCTTGTGACATATGGAATGTTGTGGGCAATAAAACTATACTCCAACTTGATTTCTTCCCCATTAAAATATGGGAAATGTGAAAGTCGTTCTTCTTTCATATCTTCGAAATGCCAGGACTTTCAGTTACGAATTGGATGTGAAATAAAAGCTGATATGAGGAACGTCGTAGACTACTTCGAATTATGCCACCAACCATCATTCTCTCCAAAAGCATAAGGAAATTTAGGTTGGTTGAATAACATTCAATCTGCTATATATCTCAAATTAAAGCTTGTGACGTCTCCAATGTTATGGGCTACCTCAAGCATAATTCAAAAAATAAAGAGGGAGGAAAAATGTGGTCGATGTTTATGTGTCTTGTATCAAATGAAAGTTTTTGATGGTTAATGTTTTAAATGACAAAGAAAAAAAATAATAAATTTAAAAAATACTTGTTTTCCTGCATTGCGCACTAAAAAGTAAAAAATAAGTCTAAAACATACCAATGGTGCAATCGCTGAATTTGTATTCATTTCAAGATAGGGTGCCGATTTACGTACTTCTCATTGTACTATCTTCATTTGAAGTGAATACGAATTCATTGATTGCACCATCGATATGTTTCAGGTTTATTTTCTACCTTTTGGGTTGCATTTAGCAATATAGGTATTGTTTAATTGTTTCTTATCTTCCTATGGTTTTCGCTCGTCCTTTGTCTGTTTGCGTATTTATCGAAACAGTTGTTCCACCATATTTTTCGAACGCGATGGACAGACTTAATGATTTATTTGTCAAATGACAGCTTGTGAAGGGCTATAAATTATGGGCTATAAAAAATTGACCCCATGCTTTCTACCCCCTCTGCCGGCTGAAGTTCAAGGACACTTGCCGGTTTGCTCTGTTAATGGTAGCTTGGGTCTCGAAAGAAAGACTTCACGCACGGGAATAAAATCAACGAAAATCTAAAAGAATACACTTAGTTTATTTTCTTAATTGTAGACGTGGAAACGTTTCTTCAGTTTAAGCACTTTAATGGTGATTAGAAGTGAAAAAACTATGTTTAGATTAAATTGTAGACATATTACTCGGAACTCAACTAGATGCGACCGCTGTCCTCCACAGATAAGGCGCCTGCAATCTTGTGTAGGTAAATCGGCGCTTTATCTTCCTTTGAAGTGAATACGAACTCGTTGACTGATTGCACCATCAATATGCTTTAGGTCTATTTTCTACTTTTTAGAGCCATATAGGAAGATAGGTGTCAAAATATAAATATATTAAAAATTAAAAAAAAATACCTAACTCGTAACTGTAAAACCTCGTGTTCGGAAGATATATTAGAACGACTTTCACATTTACCATTTAGAGGCGAAGGAAGTGTGGGGGTCAATTTTTAATTACCTATGACACTCCCCCCGTCAGAAGCTTTCATTTGACGTATAGCTGGTTACTTTCGGCATTCGTGTTCTGGAGATATAGCGGAAGAATAGTTTTCATATTTCCTCCTTTTTTAATGGGGAAGAAAGCATGCAGGTCAGTTTTTTATAGCCTTAATTTGATAGACTTAATTATAAGCCAATACAAATATCAGTTCATTTTAGTGTATTTAATAAAATTCACATAATATTTGTTATTAACCTAAGTAAAAACATGAAATGTGTACATAAATAGTAGCTTATATTGATTGTGAATTTTTTTTTAAATATTCGAAAAAAAAATCGGGTTTTGAGGACTCTATGAGTGTCGAGGCACTAGGCGAACGTCTTATACGCCTATTGGGTAATCTACGTTTCTTATACATTAGAGCAGTATTTTCAGTCTGCCAAAAATCCGTTGGTAGTCTCCAGGGCAGACTTCGCGGGAGTACGTTGCGTGGCAGCTCTTATAGACTAGCGGGACTACAGCTCTTGCAGGCCTTACTGATACTTCCGCGTTTTGTGATTAGTTGTGTAAACATCTAAACAGAAACCCATCTACTTCCCGTGCTCTCGCGTCGAAAGAGATTTTGTTTTGATGTTCTGCCACGTGCATTCGTGGCGTCTTCTCTCCTGCAGTCACTAGCGTATTTCAAAAATATATTTGGGGGGGGGGAGAGTTTTTTTTCTTTCGTAAGATTAAAAAAGGAGAAATCAATAAGTACATTTTTGAAAAAAGCAAACAGTAAGTGAATATTAATAAAAGACAACCAATAGTAAATGAAAACTAGTGGTATATTTCGTATAAATGTTAAGAGTAAGAGTTATTAAATGTTTCAAAGCAAAAATTGCCAAAAAGCGTGAAACGAATATATATATATATTTTTTTTTTGGGGGGGGGGGGGGAGTATTTTGTTTTAAAACCCTCAAACCTTCCCTTTAAATACACCCCTGCCTACAGTGAATCTTTTGGTGAAAAGAGGATTTAGCCTGAAAAAAAAAACTGATTTTTTTTTGTTTTAAAAGAAAATGCAGTAAAGAAACTCACGTGAATTTCCGCAAAAGCTATTGCTAGTTTCAGGTGATTAAATTTTCGGAAAAATATGTTTTAAAACAGAAAAGTGCAATTTAGCACCGAAAAGTACTGTTACCATTAGTAGTAGTTTCTCTAAATGCGTCTAATCTTATGCAAAAGAATATCGAATAGCAATGTTGGTAAATGCAATATACTATAAAAGAAATGAATCTATATTACTAATCAGTTTGTACTCTTTCTTAAAATAGGAAGAACGATATTGAGGTGTTTCTTCCGAAAACCTCATTTGTCATTATTTTAAAAAAACTAGATGGCAACACTGAAATGTTGGAATGTAGAACCTTGTCGTGTTAACTAAAAGAAATTTCGAAAAAAAGATATTTTTATTTTTTTTAGGAGCTATAGAAAAATCAGATGTTATGCAAAAATCTCATATGTTAGCTTAACATTTTTTTATTTCCGCTGAAACTGGTTCATAATGACAAATGGGTTTTTCCCAAAATGCCTCAATTTTAACTATAGAAGAGAAAAATAAATGTTAATAACGGTAACATATCCTCTATGAATGTAAGACATGCAGTGCAATACATGTGAGCACATACTCCAGTGGAGATTTATTTCCGCTAAACTCCCCCTCTGCCCTCAGTCAATAGGGGACATTGATGGGCTTGAAAAAGCCACTGTCTGTTGGATGGGACGTTGAGCTGTGACCCCTGTGCAGTAGAGCCTACCCTGTGTAGGTTAAAGAACATGCTGGATGTCGACGGGAGGCACCATCTGTCTCCTAATAGCTGTCCAGTGGGTCCCCTTCCCCCACCTTCTTTGATTCTTTGAGCCTTTGGAGTCCTTGTGATCTGGCTATTTGGCCCATTGTGTGCAAAAAAGTACTGCTCATAGGTAAAACAACCTAACAACACAGAGGGCAGCTTGTGTGGACTTGTGGGGACTATAGATAGTGGTGGGAATTAAGGAAGGGGATGTTCACTTTTTTTTAGTTACCAAGGTGTGGTAGCCGTGAACATCTTAGCTGAAAAGCATTGTAATGCCCAAAATGTTAAGGATATGAAGGAGCAGCGTCTAACAGCAGGCTTATCAAGGGTTCTCCTATGTCATGATAATGCTAGTGCTCACAAAACCCGGCAAGTTATGGCCTATCTGAAGCAGGAAAAGAAATCAAACAGCTACTCCATCCTGCACAATGTGATTTTTGATTGTTTCCAAAAATTATAAAGAAACTTGCTGGGAAGCCTTTTACAAGGGTAGAAGACCTTGCAAAATGCCTTCATTCAGAGTCCAAGCCAAGTATTCCAGAATTAGCGTAGACGTCTGCAATTTTGCATAGATGCTGGAGGGGAGTACTTTAAAGGGAAAGTTTTGTTGAGGTACGTGCAAAGATTTTTGTTTCCATGTCAAGAACTTTTTGAACGCCCCTCGTATTTTATCGTCCGCAACAGTTTCAAAAGCGCACTTATATTGAGACCTTATTATTTTATGTGATAACGTAATATTTCCAAGAGTGCCCCCCTACTTCTATACTTATACAATTTTTTCATACAAGGCCATCACAGAACAAGCAGCCATGCCACCACCAAGGATTCGAACCCGGACTCATGCTTCAGCAGTCACACCGCGAGTACACCACTGTACCATCGAGGAGGCTTGTAAATTGTTATAATACGAAAAAAATTGATACTATTGAGTAATATGTGGTGGAGATGTGGGCAGTAGAAAGAACAAGTAACTGTATCTAAATGCTAGATTAGTAGAGCATTAATTACTCGAAAAAATTGGGTGAATTGGATAACCGAAACAACTCGAAAAATATCCCTTATATTTAAAATGGAAGCATTTTATAGCATGCTCTGTAGCTACATAATAAGGTCAACTTTTTACTCAAGCTGAAAGACGACGCTGCTCCTCTAACAGCACTACAATTTCGAAAACGATCGAAAGGGGGGAGGGGGTGAAAGAGGGGGAAAACTGGTTGCTTGTTAAAACAACGCGACTTGCAGTAGGGAGAATATTTATTTTGTGACTTTGGGAAAGTCACTCTTTTTTCCTACCGCATTTTGGAGGTGGGTACGCTGCAATTTTGCATCTATTTCAGGTATGTATATCGCAGGGGCGAAATTTCTCTACCTCGTGTAATCATTGATTTTACTTGAATCCGCGAATACAACGAATTAACAAGTATTCAGGTATATTAATTTGTAAAAAAAAAACCTAAATCATTCGTTACTTGCGGAAAACTTGAGAAGTAATAGAAGACACACCTCTAAGATGACTTTAGTGGAGTGACTGCCTGTGCGTAATTTTCTACACGTACTAGCTATACTTTGAAGCGTATCGTACCCATAAGAAATAAAATCTACTTTCGTCACTGTATATATTCCATCTATATAATAAATTTTATATATTCCATTTTTAAAAACAAAATTTTAAAATCTACATATGAATTGGCAGACGGATGACAACAAACTAAAACAATAGTCCATAGTAAATACACAGATTACCTGTAGAGATAGACTTCAAACATTAGTCCAAACACCTCCAAGAAACTTAAGAAGTTTTTTTTTAATCTCTTAATTTTTTATATATATATTAATATCTATTTTCTTTCATATTTTCCTCTTCATAAAACAGATGCACAAATTAAATTTTCTTTCAACTACAAACAAAGCATCCAAAGAGTTTGCCTTCGAGTATCATTCAGAAGCAAGATCCCTCTTAGCAATTAAAGCTCGGAGATAGGGACCTGATAGCCATAAAAGGAATATGCGGGAAGCGATAAACACTGAAGAAGAACAAATAGGTCAGTTTCAAAAATGTGGGAATGTGTAATACTACTCTGGAATCACTTAAATATGCGAAGAGGTGTAAGGGACCCGGTGGGGAAAATGGACTTAGTAGATTGTTTTATGACAGGATGCCAATCTGGATGTTGTTTAAGGGACACTGATTGTTGCCCGAAGTTGTTCACAGTTAGGATTACCAGACGTTCTCCTTTTTATCATAAAATTTTTGTCCTTCCGTTATTTTGAAAAAAAAAACATCAATATCCTCCATTTTGTTTAAATGCATAAGACATATTTTATAGGAAAATTAAGCATTTTTTGCATTATTCTTTTTTTAACTTCTCGTACACGTGACCTTCAAGAAATACTAATTAATGAATGAAATAATGAATAAATGCTAATTCTAAATGCCAAAGCCATTCCGTTATTGTTATAAAAGTTACTATTTTCTGTAATACTCAGTATCAGTAATTTACAGCAGATCGAAAAAGCATGTGCTTTAGGAAATCATACGAAATTTGCCACGCCCACGGTTAGAAGACGCTTATGGAAGTTGAGATAAAAGTGGGTATGCACTCGATTATGGTGTGATGTAAAATCTCTGCTGAAGGTCTTGCTAATTTTGACTGAACCACCCGTGTACGAGTACGATATGAGATGTTTAAAAAAGCCTAAATAATTTCACCCTGAAATGAGTTCAACTAAAAGAAAACATAAGTTCACCGATAATTTAAAAGAAAAATTTTCTTCTTTTGTAAAAGGACGAAGTGAATACGATGCGAAATGTGTATTTCTGACAGTTACATATCAGCGAGTAACAACGAGTGCTTATAATTTAGAACGCCATCTAACAAGCAAAAAGTTTAAAAACTTAATAAAGATGTCATTTTCCTTAGCTAAAGTAACATTTTTTTGAACCAACATGTTTAAAAAAAAATAAAGCAAGTGCTGTTGCTGGTACTCTTGCCTTTCATGCAGTCAAGCACCCCATTCTTTTAAATCAATGGAGTGCACTGCAGGTTTAACTCGTAAACTCTCTAACGACTCCGAAATTGCCAAAAATTTATCGTGGACAAAGACAAAAAAAATCGATAATTAACCAAGTAATTTTAATTGTACAGCACACTGTAACCGAATTAGGGAAGACATTAAGTAATATATTTTTGGGGTGTCTACGGAGTTTGGAAAAATATATTTTGTCCTCAAAATGTGTCGCATTTATAGGTGATAAGCCAGTGTTAACTACGGAGGAATTAATAGAAAGCAAGGCAAAAATGTGTTCTCATTATTAACGCAAATTTTTAACAGAAATATAATTGGAATAGGCTGTCCTGCTCTTATTCTTCATAAGTCATCATGGATTAAATTTAATGAAAGTTGGTGTTGAAGCTATTGCTTTGAAAGTATTTAATTATTTTTCAATTTATACTGTGAAGACTGCAATTTTAAAGGAATTCTGTGCATACGTAGATATAAATTATAACTCGTTACTAAATCACAATAAGACAAGATGGCTTAGCTTTTTTCCTTATGTAAAGAAAATAATAAAGCTTTTTCCTGCTCTTAAACAGTATTTTTTACCACAAGAACAACCTTCAAATATGCTAAAAAAAAGTTTTTGAAAATAGTTTTGCAGAAATATATCTTTGGTTTATTCGCTCTTTAATATCCGTATTTCAATCAAAATTAGTGAAGTTGGAAGAGGAAATCCTGCTCTTAAACAGTATTTTTTACCACAAGAACAACCTTCAAATATGCTAAAAAAAAGTTTTTGAAAATAGTTTTGCAGAAATATATCTTTGGTTTATTCACTCTTTAATATCCGTATTTCAATCAAAATTAGTGAAGTTGGAAGAGGAAAAAATTCAGTATTAGAAATAATTAATATTATGTAATTTATTCTGGTTTCTTTGAAAAATTAAACGATTAAAGGAAAAATCCGTTTCTTCAAAAGAAGAGTTCTTAGGCCAAATTAATGGAATGGAGGAAGAATCAGAATTTTTTTGGATGAAATGCAATTTGTGGTATCAAGAATGCATAAATTGTTTGGAGATGTGGAATGTTTTGAATGGATGAATTTAAAAGAGAGGAAAAATATAAATTTGTTGAGTTATTTATTACCATGCCTTATATATCTCCAGGAAAATGGTGTAAATATTGACGATGTAAAATTATCTGGCCAATTCTGCAATCTGAAATCATTTTTAATAGCGAAAAAAAAAGAGTTTTTTTAGGAGAAACTTACACGAACAGGGGTGTGCATTTTTTGAAACATCTTCGAATGTGGAATATTTTTCAGAGCTGCTCAAAATTTGAATTTTTCATCTACATTTCTGGGCATAATGTAAATGTGGAAAGATTTTCTCATTGCTAAATACTCAGTGGACCAAAGAAACTAACCGACTAACGGTTCAGTCAGTAAAAGACATATTACTTACTCGGTAGAATTTAAAACATATGACGTGCCGTTTTTTATTCTTACTTGATAAGCAACCAAGATCCGTTAGAAAAAATTTTTGCTTCTCTGATAAATATAATACAAAGATATTTAAAAGCTAATTTCCATTATTTTTTGTACTTTATTTTTACATGTTTTGCTTTTCCCAAAAACTAGGGAAAAATCTTATTTTTAAATTAAATTAATTTTTCTTTGTAAATTCCATTTTTGCTGTACTTGTATATGTTGAAAAAATGTATATTTATCCAATCCCTTCCAGTTTTTTTGTTCTCTTTTGTCCTCCATTCTAGTATTTTGGTCCTCCTTTTGGAACACTGGCATCTGGTAACCCTATTCACAGCAAACTCTTGCTTGGCTGTCAATAGCGGTTCCCTTTATTCTTGAATGACAAGATGATTTCACTAAGTGGCAGACTTCAAATTTCCCGATATTGGTTACCTGACAGGGACGATTTCTCTACAGCTAGCAGATAGCAAAAGTACTGACGACGACTTTTAGTGAATTGTTATTCATGGCCCATGATAAGCTGAGGGGTGAGCTGAGAGTATTTGGGTATGGTATTCGAAATCGGAGGGGGGGGATCATTAATCCTTAAGACTCGTGTAATAATAGGATAACCACAACTTAATATTTGTTGCAGTGAGTTGCATTCATATATGGTGAATCGTGGCTTATTAAACTGACTGTTTGAGAGGTACATTATTTTTCTTTATTAAGAAATTTTATTATACAGTAAACCAGTTATGCCCCCACTGAGGATTCTGATGAGGATGAGAAGGATAGGTTTTACAGACAACTTCAGGATATTTTGAATTCTGTCAAGAAAGGAGATATTACCCTTGTTCTTGGTGACTTCAATGCCAAAGTTGGTACCGACTCTGACCTTTGGGGAGGAATAATAGGCCCTTTTGGTATTGGTAGCTGCAATGGCAATGGGCAACGTCTCCTACAGGTAAGTAAACTCAATGGTTTCAGAATAACTAACACATATTACAAACACCGCGACATACATAAATACACATGGGTTTCACCTGATGGGCTGCATAAGAATATGATTGATTATATATTAATTAACAGCAAATGGGCTAGTTCTGTTAGAAATACCAGGGCATATAGGGGAGCTGAAATGGGATCTGACCATTACCTTGTTAAAAGTGTCTTGCAACTTAAACTTAAAAAGTGTTGTGCTAGGGTTAAAAAATTTACTTTTAATGCTGAAGCTCTGAAAGACCCAGTTATAGCTAAAGCTTACCATGATAGGTTACTTAGTCATTATGACAGTCACGGTTTGCTTAATACTGAAGTTGAGGAAGAATGGGGCCATTTTAAACAGGCTTTTTTGGAAACTAACAGTACTCTTTTAGGGAAAAAGGAGCAGAGGAGGCAGAATTATTTAAGTGATAAGGCACTTGAGCTTATTTCAGAAAGAAGGAACTGCAGGAATGTCCTTAATCAGTACCCTACTAGTCCTAATAGAAAGCATTACAAAGAACTTAATAAATGTGTAAAGGATCAGTTAGCTACTGATAAGAATCTTTGGCTTGATGGCCTTGCTGACAAAGCTGAGGAAGCAGTTAGGCAGCACAACAGCAGAGAGCTGTACCAGATAGTTAATGTTTTGTGTGGGAGAAAACGAACAGGTATACAGGGATTGAAGGATAAACAAGGCAAGGTTATAGAAGGTGAGGATTCTGTCATGGCTAGGTGGGCTGAGCATTTCAGTGATGTTCTAAACAATGTGGTTAGTTCTACTCCCATTGTTTGCAATGATGATAGATGCATTGTTGGCTTTAATGTTGGCCCTATAACACAATCTGAAGTTAGTTTGGCTATTTCTAAACTTAAACTTCATAAATCCCCAGGGGTGGATGAAATTACTACGGAAATGCTTAGAGCTGGGAATGTTTCAGTTACCATTTGGATGACTGAAATTTTGAATAATTTTTATGATAAAGGCATGGTTCCTAAAGATTTTACCAGAGCTATTATTATCCCTATTTTCAAAAAAGGTGATCGCAGTTCTTGTGATAACTATAGGGGTATCAGCCTACTCTCCGTTCCAGGTAAAGTTCTTTCCATGATTGTGCTTGATGGAATTAAGAATCTGGTTGACAGGCAATTGCGTGATGAGCAATGTGGATTCAGAAGTGGTAGGGGATGTGTGGATCAGATATTTTCACTTAGGCAGATTCTTGAGAAATGTTTAGAGTTTCAGAAACCTTTGGTTGCTAGCTTTGTTGATTTCAAAAAGGCTTTCGATTCTGTTGATCGTCATAATTTGTGGTTGATTGTGAGATCATATGGTATACCAGACAAATTAGTTAACATAATGAAAGCTCTCTATAATAACACTGAGTCATGTGTGAGGGTTGGTAAGTCTTGTAGCAATTGGTTTAGTATTACTTCTGGTGTTCGACAAGGGTGCATTTTGTCTCCTTTTCTCTTTAGTTTGGTTGTTGATTATGTTATGCGAAATTCACTCCAAGGGAAAGCTTTTGGCCTTAAATGGGCTGGAGATACGAAAATTTCTGATTTAGATTATGCTGATGATTTAGCCCTTTTGGCAAATGATGTTGATGAGATGAACTCTTTCATTCGAACTGTTGATGAGACTGGTAGTACAGTAGGTTTGGTTATAAACAGAGAGAAAACTAAAGTGATGAAAATTGGTCAGGCAGGTTGTGATTCAGTTAATCTGAATGGTTGCAGTCTTGAGCAGGTGTCACAGTTTAATTACCTTGGGAGCTGCATAACTGATACTGGTGATGTGCGGCATGAGATTAACAGACGAATAGGTATTGCTGCCGGGACTTTTAAGAATCTATGGAGATTGTGGAGAAATAGGCGTATACACCTAAAGACTAAAATTAGACTGTATAATAGTTTGGTTCTTTCTAGGGTTAGTTATGGTTGTGAAACGTGGACGCTGTGTAAGCAAGATAACAGGAAACTAGATGCTTTTGATTCTAGATGCTTACGCAGTATCTTGGGTATTAGGTGGTTTAACTTTGTAACTAATGATGAGGTTAGGCAAAGGAGTCTGCAACCTCCTTTAAGCAGCATATTGTGCAGAGAGAGACTCCGCTGGTTTGGCCATGTTGCCCGTATGGACAATTATAGATTGGCGAATAGGGTTATGAACAGTGTGCCTAGAGGCCTCAGAAGGAGGGGGAGACCTAGGATGCGGTGGGCAGACAATGTCAAACAGGACCTTGTTAGAATTGGTGTACAGTGGCCGGATGCAGCAGATGTAGCTCAGGACAGATATGCTTGGAGAATTAAACTGCACGATCTGGTTGGACCTCCGTAGCCCATGGCTGCTTGAGGATGATGATGATGATGAAACCAGATAACGAAAACTATTAAATGATATAAAAGTAAATTTCGATACTACAAAATACGGTAACGAGAACTACAAAATGATGTAACGGAAAAACGTTTCTTGCTCAATGCCTTTTCTGACTTTCTCCCTTTGATCTACAAGATTAGGAACAAACCCGAGAAGAACGATTTTGTCTTTTATTAATTATATCGTTTATGCATTTTAGTCAGATTTAGAGTTCAATAATTTGAAATTGCAGAAAAAAGTTTAAATACGCTGATAAAAACTCAAAACTCCCCAAAGCGGATGAATTCTTGTGAGTTTTCCTATTAACCTTTCATCGTTCTATTTTTATGTGACGTGTTACTTGCACATGGTTTACTCAGAAGAGTTTTACTCTGCATTAAAACATAACGCAAAATCTGATTTTCTTGGATGTTTTAAATTTCTTACAATCTAAAATCATTTCTTGTCTATTTACGAAAACGAGTAAAGTACAGCAAAGAAATTGCAAAGTTTTATCTTTCAAAAAAAAAATCCATTTTCCTGAAATTGGAAAACCAATTTTTCTACATTGCCTACCAGAATATTTCACGTAATTTTCAATATTTACCATTTGAAAAACTGAATTGCCAATGTTAGTGGAGTGTGCTGGCCATTGGGAAGAAAACTTTATTTGCTCCAAGTAAAGGATTACAATGTGATATTTAGCAGTGAAATTTTAATGGTTTTAAATTCAATTGTTTGAAATGAAATTGAGGTATAAAAAGGCATTTTTACTCATTTTTTAAATTCAAAATTTTCAATTTTAAAAAGGGAAAAATAATCTAAACAATATTTTACTTGAAAAGCAGCTAAGGGAAGTTAGGCAAATAAGTAACCTTTTGCCGAATATTTGGATCCAAATATGATTGTTTTATATATTTTTCCAACTACTAGGCGTGGTTTTCACCCAGAAGAAACTAAACCATCCAATTCCATGATAACCAAAATTCTGACGTGGAAATAAACTTTGGGAAAAAAATTTAGTTCTTTGATTTTATTATTTCATTCCCGGGAAATTAAAGAATAAAAACGAAAAATAAAAACCTGTTAGGCGAAATAAACGTTGACCCCTAACACTTCAAAATTTTCTTGAAGTTGAGAGCCTCATCGCAAATGATAGAGAATACAATACTGTGCGAATTAGTTGGGACAAGCGAAGGAACGCTAAGTCCCTTCCGCTGCAGAGTCTAAACTTGTTCGTAACCTTCTGCTGCAAGTCTAGAGTTGTCTGTTGTGTTACTCTGCTATTATTTACACTTCCACTTTAGTCGGAATTGATATTTCACAGACTGAGGACGTGATTATGTAAGTAGTTCACAATTTTCATTGGAAACTTTTTTTTTATTAAATTCATCATGGACATCACGCCTCTTAAACGAGCTGAAATAATTGCTTTAGGCGAAAACACTTCACTTACTGCTAGGCAAATAAATAGCAAAAGCAGTTGGTGTCGGGAAATCCAGCGTTTCACGGATCATGAAGTTGCATAAAGAGACAGGGTCCGTGGACACGTCCCGTAAAGAACAATGTGGAAAAAAAAGAAAAACCACTCCTACAGATGATAGTCTAATTCGAAGAATTAGTATCATAGACCCGAAGAAGAGCAGTGGAGACATCAAAAGGAAGATTGCATCTCATGGGGTTAATATAGATGCTTCCACCGTACGTCGTCGCTTTCTGGAGTGTGGCCGCCCCTCCAAAAAGCAGGTTTTGACACCCGCTATGAAACAATAAAGGCTATCCTGGGCAAAGAAACATCGAGATTGGACTGTGGAGAATTTTGAAAAAGTGATATTTTCCAACGAAACCCACTTTGAGGTACATGGCTATAGGTCAAATTTCGTCCGCCGCTTGCCTGGAGAACGTCTTCGATCCGGCCACATCCAGCAATCCCCCAAACACCCACCCAAGGTCATATTTTGGGGATGTTTAACAGTTTCCGGGCTACAGATGCTTCACCCCATTGAAGGAATGATGGACAGCAAAAAGTACATAGGCGTTCTGGAGGCGAAAATGGTCCCAACACTGCAGAAGCTGTTTCCTAATGGCGATGGGGTATTTCAACGGGATCTGGTTCCATGCCACAATTCTAAGCTTGCTAAGAGTTTCTTTACCCAGCAACATTTGAAGGTATTGGAGTGGACAGGAAATTCACCCGATCTAAACCCCATTGAAAATTTGTGGGCCATTATTAAAGCGCGCATATTTAAGATGGATTACACGACGAAAACCAAAATGATAGAAATGTCATGAAAGTGTGGCACCACGACCCTGAAGTGAAGGAGGTGTGGAAAGCTAGTGGCATCAATGGTTGAGAGGTGAAAGAAGTAATTAAAGCTAAGGGGGGTCACATTCACTATTAACTATGTACACTATTAAACAAATAAATATTTTAGTTGTGTCTTTGTTACTGCATTTTCCTATTGTCCCAACTAATTTGCACAGTACTGTATTTTGAGCTTCATAATGGTTTTCGAATGGTCTCACTATCTATCTTAGTTAAAAAGTTACCGATATTGGCGAAATGGTTTGTCGCAAAAATAAGATATTTCTTTTTGTTCATTTCGATAACGCTACAAAGTCGTCTATACATTGCCAAACATCTCGAGAAGGGGAGGTGGAAAAAGATTGTGCTACGTTTTTTTGTGTTATGTTGCAAAATGTTACTATTTAGATAAGGTACTAATTCTTCTGTACATTTCAATTTTCATATTGAATTTGATGAAGATATTATGAAAGATTTAGTTGTTTTGCCTCACAGCTGCATTTTTGTGCGAACTGCGGCGAAGATACAAAGATACTAAAAGATCAGAGCTGGATAAGAAAAAGGGAATCCACTGGACAGCTGTTAGAAGGTATTTGGTAGCCTCCTGTCAAGGCCATCCAGCATGTTCTTTAATGTATACAGGAGCATATCTCTCCTGCACACTGAACCATTGCTTAACGTATCATTTGGCGGGCGGTCGTTCGATGTTCATCGGTTTCGTCATTCTCACAGAGAGTAGAGATGGGTCTTGTAGGGGAAATTTCAAGGTAGGTGCAGTGGGGACTCGAACCTGGAAATGTAAGATTACGATCGGGCTCCAGTATCGAGTAAATCAACCCGCACTCCAATTGTAAAAGACTAACCAAATTTTGATTTACACTTGTGATTAATAATTGCACTTGCTAGTGCTGTGCTTGCTTATGTAGCTTTGTATAACATTTATATTGACTCAACGTTCTCTACGTCATTCCTACGTAGTAATTGATTATTACCTTCGTGAATTTTTGTGTTTCATACTGCATTCAATATGACGAAGTTACTGTTGTTTTTTACAAACTGGAGTTGTAGGATTTTAAAATTATTAAGTTTATGGTATGTAGCAGGGAGAAATTTAATAGAAATTGTATCTTTAGTAATTTCTGAGTTTTTTTTTTAATGTTATTCTTCTTTTGTTGATTTCTTTAAGGAAGTAAATTTCCATTTCCTTATATTAATGAATGATTATTTTATAACCATCAATTAAAAGTTGTCATTTGTTTTATATTTGGAAATATCGCACTTGCAAAATATATGATTCAGAGCATTCTTATCCATTATTAGTCATACAATTTAAGGATTTATTTATGCATCTCTGGAAAAATGCCTGTAGCATTCAAGAGATACCATCTAGAGCGTCACTTGAGTTGGAAGAATCTAGGCTTCGAAGCAGGTCCGGATTACAAATGTGGATTCAGAAGTGGTAGGGGATGTGTAGATCAGATATTTTCACTTAGGCAGATTCTTGAGAAATGTTTAGAGTTTCAGAAACCTTTGGTTTCTAGCTTTGTTGATTTCAAAAATGCTTTCGACTCTGTTGATCGTCATAATTTGTGGTTGATTGTGAGATCGTAGGGCATTCTAGACAAGTTAGTTAACATAATGAAAGCTCTCTATTATAACACTGAGTCGTGTGTGAGAGTTGGTAAGGTTTATGTCATTTTGTCCCCTTTCCTCTTTAGTTTGGTTATTGATTATGTTATGCGAAATTCACTTCAGGGCAAAGATTTTGGCCTTAAATGGTCTGGAGATACGAAGATTTCTGATTTAGATTATGCTGATAATTTAGCACTTTTGACAAATGATGTTGATGAGATGAACTCTTTCATTCAAGCTGCTGAAGAGACTGGTAGTAGAATAGATTTGGTTATAAACAGAGAGAAAACTAAAGTGATGAAAATTGGTCAGGCAGGCTGTGATTCAGTTTATCTGAATGGTTGCAGTCTTGAGCAGGTGTCACAATTTAATTATCTTAGGAGTTATGTAACAAATACTGGTGATGTGCGGCATGAGATTAACAGACGAATAGGGATTGCTGCCGGGACTTTTAAGAATCTATGGAGAGTGTGGAGAAATACGCGTTTACACCTATAAAGACTAAATTACCCCTAAAGACTAAAATTAGACTGTATAATAGTTTGGTTCTTTCTAGGTTAGTTATGGTAGTGAAACTTGGACACTTTGTAAACAAGATAACAGGAAGCTAGATGCTTTTGATTCCAGATGCTTACGCAGTGTCTTGGGCATTAGGTGGTTCAACTTTGTAACTAATGATGAGGTTAGGCAAAGGAGTTTTCAACCTCCTTTAAGCAGCATATTGTGCAGAGAGAGATTCCGTTGGTTTGGCCATGTTGCCCGTATGGATAATTATAGATTAGCGAATAGGGTTATGAAGTGTGCCTAAAGGCCTCAGAAAGAGGGAGCGACCTAGGATACGATGGGTAGATAATATCAAACAGGATCTTATTAGAATTGGTGTGCAGTGGTCAGATGCAGTAGATGTAGCTCAGGACAGACTTGCTTGGAGAACTAAATTGCATGGTCTGGTTGGACCTCCGTAGCCCGGCTGCTTGAAGATGATGATGATGACATATTCACACATTTTTCCAGAATGTTTTAAAAAACCTCTGAAATGAAGGGGAAACTGTCACACTGCAATGGAAATCCATTCTTCCCCCCCCCCCCTCCTTTTACTGGCTTGACTGGTCGCTTGCAGAAACTCCCTTTTTTCTTCCTAGGTCCGGGCCTGGTGCGAATTATGCAATGCAAAATATATTCTAAAAGATTTTCTAAAAGTAGCGCTAGAAAAATAACTCGTCTCTTCTGGCAAGTATCGGACGTTCCTTTCCAAAGAGAAACAAGTTTTGTATTTTGCTCCTTTAGTACACTCTAATAGTGGAAATCCAAACTAACTGATGTTTGAGAAAATGCAAATAGTAATATTGTTTAGTATCTGTACATCACAAAATAAATTTTTTATTTTTCTCTTAAAACCAAAAAATTGCATTTTTCTGCCAACACCCTGAGGGTAAAGGGGAAGTTTTTGTTGTAATGTAAACTTCTTGACCATCACACTTTACTAGCCAACTTTCGAATTTTTAGAATTAATGGATCATTTGCCATATTCGTTTAGTTTTGGTATTTTCAAAAATTTCCACCGCTGGAGAGTATTATTAAAATTATTGGGTGATTTGAAAAATGCGAATACCAAAGGAAATTTTTTATTTATTTCTAAAAATGAACAAGTTGAATTTCTGCAGACGGTAGCAGATATAAGGCAACCCTTGAAGATATGTCTCGGAGCCTGTTCTGGAGTATTTCTCTCCTAAGGCGACATTTGATTTAGGATCGAACTTGGTCGTATGGCTTCAAGTATTTGCTCTGTCGTTTTCTGTTTCCAGTCACATACTCTGCTGAAGGTTAACACCAGATGTTTTAGTTAAGAACACTGTTATGCTATCTTCCAGAGGGGAAGCCCTCTTCTATCACCTCGAATCTACTTGGTGATCAAGTGAGAAGTCTCTTTCCTTTCTCCAGTGGCCCTCACTTACTACAGTTTCACTAAAATTGTTTAACCTTACAGATGGTGCAAATTATGCAGTAACACACTCGCTTTGTTGTTCTGTACAATAAATGGTTCTGGCCTAGTGAGCAGTTGCAAAAGAGATGGCCGAATGGAAAGTAGGATGGACACATCTTTCACACGTGACTTTCAAAAGTTAGAGCTAATTCTATCTTGAAGAAATCTCTTCCTAACAAAAAAGAAAATGACTCTGCTTGTATACATACACCGAAGAGCCAAAATATTATGACCAGCATGTATTTATGCAAATCGAAGTAACTGCAGGTAAAGACGGCGCTTGTGAAGGCCATGAAACTGTATAAATAACACCTGATAGTGAGCTCTGTTAATCAATGTTATTCTTGTTCTTCAGATGTGAAAGGCAGCGAACTTAAGTGAGTTTGACAAAGGCCAAATTGTAATGGCCACAAGACTGGGTCAGAGCATTTCCGAGATGGCAAGGCTTGTGGGGTGCTCACTGTCAGCCATGGTTAGTACCTTCAAAAAGTGGTCCGAGTTGGGAAAAACTACGTAATGCCGGAAAGATGTGGGCCGACCATGATTCATCAATGCTATAGGTTAGCGAAGGCTATCCCATATGGTACAAGCCAACAGAAGGGATACTGTGGCGCAAATCACCCGTAATTTGAATGTTGGTGACAGGAGTAATGTGACAACACACAGTACATCGAACCCTGCTGAAAATGGGACTGCGTAACGCAGGCCGTTCTGAATGCCCGTGCTAACCTCTTAACCGTCAAAAGCGCCTGCAATGGGCACATGAGCATCAAACCTGTACCTTGAATGATTGGAAGAAGATCGTCTAGTCCAATGAATCTCTTTTCTTGTTGCACCATGTGGACGGTCGGGTAAGTGTGCTTCGTTTACCTGAGGAAGTGTTGGCAACAGGAAGCACCGTGGGATGAAAACAAGCTGGTGGAGGAAGTGTAATGCTTTGGACAATGCTCTGCTGGGAAACCCTAGATCCAGTCATTCATGTGCAGGAAACTACCATTTACCCAAACATCATTGCAGACCAGGTACATCCTTTCATGGCAACGTTATATCCCTCTAGTAGTGCCTTCTTTCAGCAGGATAATGCGCCATGCCACACTGCCCAGATTTTGGGAATGGTTCGCAGAACATGAGGAAGACTTCCAGATATTGCCCTGGCCTCCAAATTCCCCAGACATCAATCCAATTGAGCATCTGTGGTTTGTGTTGGAACAGCATATCCGATCTGCTGTGGCTCAACCACGTAACTTACGAGAGTTAAAGGATCTGCTGGTGACGTGTTGACCACAAGACCCTTTAGAAATCTTGTAGCATTCATGCCATGCCGGGTAAGAGCTGTTTTGGTGGCACATGGAAGACCAATATCATATTAGGCAGGTGGTCATAATGTTTTGGCTCTTGGGTATATCATATACATTGGGAATAATTCGTATTTTGCATAATAGTGAAGTAGCTAAGAAACTTATTTGTGCATTGATTCTAGAGTAGCAAATTTGCAAGGATTGGATCTGATTGCCGGTATAACATGCTTGTTTTGGATTCGCAAAATTCAAGGATCGCAACTTGGGAACCTAATTATTTCTTCATTGACTACCTAGTAGTCATTTACGTTGTCAACCGAGAATTTCAATCTGTGGCAGTATTTCAAAGGCTGATCATCTGCGGAATTTGCCGAATTTTTTACCTGCTGGGGTCTTAGAGTGTGATTGGAGTGAGTGACTTTCCGTTATTTGTGGCTTAGAACTATACATCCAATTCTTTGAAAGGATATTTGCTCTTATGGAAAATTTTTGAATGAATTTCCAGTCATGAGGTGCTAGAAGCTGATCTGCAATTTTTTTTTTTGCTTTTTTGAGATAAGTGCTGAATTTTTGGTTATTCTTAGTGACTTATTTTTAGAATTAGTGAATAATTAATGTAATTGGCAAAATGGTCAAGAGTTGAATAATTATTTTTAGGTCATCTGGATAAGTTATATTGGTTTTAAAGTGTTAGGAGGAGTCTGGTAAAGAGGTTAGTACTACTCGAGCAAAACAAGTAGTGGAAAATTGAAATTGGCTTAGACCCATAATACGAACTGTAGTTTTTTTAGCCCGCCAAAACATGTCTTTCCGTGGGCACAGGGACGATGACCATTTGTTGAATAATAGTAATGAAACATATAATGAAGGAAATGTTAGAGAATTACTTCGTTTGCGGATAGATGCAGGAGACAAGATTCTCGAACAACATTTATTAAATACTTCTCCGTGCTACCAACATCAGCAAAAGAACTCAAAATGAGATAATCAAATGCTGTAGTGATGAAATTTTGGCCGTGATAACTGATAAAATCTTAAATGCTGAATATTACAGCATAATTTTCGATGAAACCACAGACATTTCGCATATTTCACAAATGTCTGTTGTTATTCCGATATTAAACCAGGATAACGTATGCGAAGATTTTGCTCATTTTTTGAATTGCCACTCTGAAAATTATAATTATAATCCAGATTGTTTTGAAGGTAGTATTTTAAGACAAATTGTAGTTAAGTTAATAAAGAAAATGAATTTGCCATTGGAAAATTGCGTGAGCATTTGCATAAATGATATATGCTATTTGCAGTGCTGTGTTCCTTCAGAAATAATAAAGATGAATCCATAAATTCTGCTGTTAATGTTTTACTTGCCAAATATTCGGAATTGTCAAAAGAAAGCATTGCAGTTATAAAAATTAATTTGAAAATGCTGAGATGCAGTTGTGGAAAATGAAATGGAGGTATATTAAATTAGAAGAAATAAATACCACAAGATGGCTTTACAGCTTTAAAAAATTGTGATTCACAGATTTATCCGAATGTGTGTGAGTATTGAACATTTTATGTATCTTACCAGTCAGCGTTGCCTCATCGGAAAGAAGTTTTTCATCACTAAGAAGACTTAAAATCTAGATTAGGTCTAGAATGGGAGAAGATCAGTTGCTTGGCTTTATAATATACTCATCGAGACTTCAAATACCCGAAAAAAGTGTAATAGATCGCTTTACTAATATTGGTCTTAAGTGCAATGTGAAATTTATTTTTTAAATGTGATTTTTAAAACTATGATTTTCAAACAATGTGTTTTAATAGCAAGAACATTTAAGCTAACTAACGATTTGCTATTTCGGAATGTTGTAGCAGTATATCTTTAAGCCGACTAAAGATTTGTTATCCATGTTGTGTTGTAAAACCAAAAAAAAATTAAGATGATTATAAATTTGGTATTATTTTATCAAACCATGGACTGAATATATTTTAGAAATATTACCTAGTATTTTTCCATTAAAACAAAATTTTGTTAGCTATTCATTCCTTTTAAAGGGAAGCGGGTACACCCCTACGCAAAGAACGGAGATACCTAAAATCTTTTTATCAAGCTTGTTCTGGTTTTTCGTATTAACATTTACACAAGGACATGCATTCTGAGGTAATTTAGACCAGGTAGGGCTTATTTAGAAATGCAATAAAATCTCACTACGACCGATCCTCTATAATTCGAACTATTTTCCGTAATCTTAAGTTTTATCTCTTTTTAAGTATACGACGTAATTTCTCGGCTTCTACTGATTCAATAACAATTTTTTTTTTCTGTGCTACATGAAACCTAATGAACTAAGATTATATCATTTATAAACATAAAGCATTAATGTAACACTATTTAAAAAAAACTTAATAGCTCTATTCTTTCCACCATTTCTTTTGAGACATAAAAAATTCTATATGCGAGAAATTTTTTCCTCATAAATTTAAAGGGATATATTAAGCAAGCAAAATATGTGGAAATTATTAAAAGATTCCGTTCCAATGACATTTTTAGTTCGCGTCATACGGATTGTATAAACGAGAGCGCTTTATGCGTTTGCTGAGAAAAATTCGAGGATGGAGAAGCTTTGCGAAGTCTGGCGTTGTTACATCCCTCCCTGTTATATTTTTTGAATTTTATTTTGTTTTGAATGTATATACATACACTTTTCATAAAATATTGGTTTTCCTATCGTCATATTTGTGTCCTAATATCAAGTTAATATTATTGCTGAATTATGAAAAAGTTTGTTTTTATGAACTACAACTTGAAAATACATAACTGTGTTCTACACGAGGCCGACGGTTCTACAATTGTGACGTTTCACTAATTCCGCTACCCCTTTTCCCTGTTAGTTTGAATTAGTAAGGTTTTGTTTTACTCTACATATTTTGGGTTAGGGTTGTTTTACTGTGTGGCACTTTTTTCTGGGACATAGTTTGACGAACACTGATTTAGATCATTGATAATTTTTTAATAAATAGTTAACTTTCCATTTCCTTTAAAATGCATATGACCTTGAAAACAAAATAGGAAATTCCCTTTCAGCTAAAAGCATCTGGAAAAAAATTTTTGCTGACGTGGCGGGAATTGAACCCGCAACTCTCTAGATACATGCCAGAGTGCTCTAACCATTAAACCACGCATCAGACCCTAAAATCTTCCAGAATAAGACCTATAAATCTTCATTTTGAGATATGGTGGACCTTGCGCCATCCATCATATTGCCTTCAGGAGAGGCAACTTTTCCCATTGTTGCTAATGATTTAGATGTTAATGAACAGGTCAATCACGCTTAAGCGTTTATTATTAAAAAACCATTCATAGTAAATACACAGATCACCTGTAGAAATAGACTTCAATAATAGTTAAAAAAATCTGAAAAAAATTATCACTGACGCGGCGAGAATCGAACCCGCAACTCTCTAGATACATGCCTCTAACAAGATTAAAAACCGCCAAACCCACTTAGGTTTCAATACAATCTACTTCATTAATATTTCAAGCTTAATAGGGTATCTAATCCTAATTAGATATCTTGATTTAAAATAATTTTCATTAACCTACATTTTTTAAAAACAAATTTCACCTCAAATTTAAAAATTTAGAATTCTGACATTATTATCATAAACTTTACTTTGCTCTCTCGTCTAACAGCGGCGGCTGGCACATATTTGGTCGGACATGTAAACTATTTCTTTGTTGGCATGCATGACCGAAAGGTTATTTAGTTCTTGGTTCTAATATCAAATCTAAATAACTGTTAAAGTAAAAATCAAGTAATGTTTAATAAATGTAATGTTAATAAAAGTCTGTCACATATCAATGAAAGTTTTATAGGTCTTATTCTGGAAGATTTTAGCGTCTGAAGCTTGGTTTAATGGTTAGAGCGCCCTGTCATGCATCTAGAGTAGGGGGTTCTCAACGTGGGGTACGCGGTAAATTTTTTGCGGGTACGCCGTGAAAGCTCAAAAGTCGCTAGATATATGTTATACATATGTTTTTTTTTTATTACCATTGTTGTACTATATGGTTTTATCTATACAAGGGGTACGTCAGTTACATACACATTTCCAGGGGGTACGTGAAACATAAAAGGTTGAGAGCCACTGATCTAGAGTTGATAATTTTTTCACATGTTTTTAACTATTATTGAAGTCTATTTCTACAGGTTATCTATGTATTTACTATGGGTGGATTCCCTTTCAGCGTTTTTTATTGCCTTACAGGGAAAATCCTTCACATACTTCCCTAAATGGCCCTCTGGAAAATTATAACCGCTTCCTGAAATTTGAAAAAGTTTCAGGAAGATTCCAATAAAGGGGAGAAAGAAGGACAAATTTGAAGGTAACGAAAGCTTACCTTCAAATTTGTCATTCTTTCTCCCTTTTATTGGAATCTTCCTGAAAATTTTTATTTATTTCCTTTCTTAAAAGTGAGGCCCTCCTTGAGGGTGTGCCCATTATGTAAATCTTGCTCTGCAGCCACTCACATAAAAGGTCTGACAGGATTCTGTCAGTATAATAAATCCCAGAGAAAATCTGAGGAAGAAACTCAGCAGCAAAGAATACCAGTAAAGAAACACCTATACCTGATGTGGAGCTCGAAACCAGGCCCCTTTGATTTTAGCCAAGCTAAAAAATACTTGCATTGCCATATATTCACACTACCATTCGCTTTCTACGATATATTTTTGCAATAGATTTTCTCTCGTTTATTAACCAGTTTCGTTCGCTGTTCTTCAGCGGAGATGCTGAAAATAGCAGTTGGAACGAGCATCGAGTGGCAGCGATAATATTAGTTGTCATTTCGCCTCCTTGAAGCAAGCCATCAGTACAGAGTCAATTCGACATATGCTTGTGTGCTAAGTGGACTCGCGTCTGACGGCCGCCGCTAGCAACCGTCAGGGGTTGGCGACTTCCTTTGTCGCCACGGCCCACTAGCTAGGGCTGGCTGGTGGACTGCCCGATGATAGTCTTCCCTCATCAGTCGGAAGTGTGGCCTACGGGTCGGCCAGATGGCTGCGTGATAGGCGTGAAGTGATGTGATGGGGTATTTATTGTGTAGTGAAGTTGAGTGCCGTATGGCTGTGGCTGTTCAGTAAAGATTGTTAAGAGGAATGTTTCGGGGAGCCCTACCTTATTTACAGAAAGTGCATGACAGAGTTACTCGCCTAGGTAAACCAAACTTTTATGTATTTTTCTCTTACATTATAAAGGGGAATGGAAACAGTTTGTTGCGTACTTTCTGCCGTTATCGAAAATCTGCTTTTAGTAATGGCTATCGTTAGTAAATAATTAGTAAGTAATAGTAAGTTGCTATCGTTAGTTAGCTGTACAGTAATAAAGAGTTGCTTGTTGATTGTCAGTAATAAAGACTTGTAAATAAATGGATAATGAACAAAATGGAATTGTGCTAAAAATGCGTTTGACATTTACAAGTTTAACTGTGATTTTGACAATACAACTAAATTACACTGAAAAATTGAGCACTTACACTCAGCTCTTTTTTTATGGTATTTTCGTTGCAGATGGGTACAAAGTTCATCATGTTAGAAAAGTGTGCTCAGCAACCTGTATAGTGTATGTAAGCAAGCCCGGCCTTTTCAAATGCTGGGCACATACTTTTAAAAATAAACAACAGTTAAAGAAAAACTAAACTGCTAAAAATAAAATTTTACACAGATAAACTATTATGATTCACACTTTTATAATCTCTTAAAAGTTTTAATTGCATCCTCTGATGCAGAAAAATTGACAAATTTCAATAATATAAACAAATGTTGCAAAATATGTATTTGGTTAGAAATTTGATAATTTTATTTTATTTGTGTGATGATCAAAGGGTTTACATTGGCAGCAACAATTTGGCCTTTCACACTCAAGGGTGGGGGGTGGAGAATGCAGCTTTTTAAAAATATTAATGAAAAATTACTTTTAAACAATGGGTACCAACAAAATAAAGAGATTCATAGCTTTCAAATCCTCCAAAAGACCTTAATTTACCATCGTTAGAGAATGCTAGAAAATGTAAAATTTGAAACAATATTGCAAATGATGTATTTATGCTAGAAATTTGGTGAAGAATGTGTTGTTAAAGAGCAGAATAATTGGTAATCATATGCATTTTAATTTACATTTGGTTAAAATATGAACAGTTGCTTCTTATTTTTATAAATTTAGTATTTAATTTTAAAATTTTAATAATATTTAAATATAGTAATGATAAAAAAATTATATACACTAAACAATTTGCCCCTAAACCTAGGGTATGAGAAAATCCAACTGTTTCATTTCAGGGGATAAATGAAATTTGCTTTTATAGCGCTAATTATATATTTTTATTAACCTTTTCCAATTACACATTAGTATGAATTTCCACCATTAAAGAATGCAAAATTTGGAATGAAAAAACTTCATTTTCTCTGAAAACAAGCATCCAATATTCTTCAGAAGTAATGTGTTATCCTTCTAGAGAGCATTACTTTCTGAGCTGATTTTTAGCAGACTGGCCTATTTTTTTTTATCACAAAGGCTAGTTTCCCATTCATTAAATGCCCTGTAAGGGTTTCTTTATTATTATAGAAATTAAGATTGAATGTTAGATTTTTTTTATATTTGAACCTGTAGATCATTAGTAAAGCAAGTATGTAATAGTGAAGAAAACTGTTTTTGTGCACCTGTAGCCAACTCATTCTTTGAAAAACATAGTGCAGTGAGATTTTGAATATATGGTTAACTGTCACCTGCTGCAGTTAGGTTAATTTCCTGATTCATGTGTTTTTTGTATTGTTAGTTTCAAAAAGCAACATTGATCAATTTCTTTTTAGAAGCATTTGAATATTTTTAGCTTATAAAAAAAGAGAGCTCTTTATTTTCACTTTACCATCTGTAGGCATGATAAACTCATTCTTTTTAAAGGGGCAGTGGTGGCTCAGTCAGTAGCACACCAGGCTCTTAATCTGCAGTTCCCAGTTTCGATTCCCAGCTGGGTCAGCATTGAGATTTTTTTTGCAAAATTCCACACCCTGCCAATAGTCAATAGGGGACACTGATGGGCTTAGAAAGGCTGCCATCTGTCAGATGGGATGTTAAGCAGTGACCCCGTGTCATACCCTGTGCACATTAAACTCGTTGGATGGCCTTGATGGGAGGCTACCATCTCTCCCAACAGCTGTTCCAATGGGTCCCCTCTCCCAACCCTCTCTGAGCCTTTGGGGTCCATATGACCTGGCCATTTTGCCCATGGTGTGCAAAAAAGTGCCACTCAGAGGTAAAACAACCCAATCCAATTCTTTCCGAAATAAGCTCCAGTGCCTTATCACTCAAATAATTTTCCCTCCTCTGCCCCTTTTTTCCTAAAGGAATACTGTTAGTTTCAAGAAAAGCTTGTTAAGACAGTCTCATTCTTCCTCAACTTCATTAGTAAGCAAACCATGACTGTCATAATGACTAAGTAACCTATCATGGTAGGCTTTAGTTATAACTGAATCTTTTAGAGCTTCAGAATTTATTAGCACAATACTTCTTAAGTTTAAGTTGGAAGACACTTTTAACAAGGTAATGGTAATTTTAACAAGGTTTAACAATCCAATTTCAGCTCTCCTACATGACCTGGTATTCCTAACAGAACTAGCCCATTTGCTGTTAATTAATAATAATCGATCATATTCTTTTGCAGCCCATCTTGTGAAACCCAGATGTATTTATTTATGTCACTGTGTTTCTAATAAGTGTTAGTTATTCTCAAACCATTAAGTTTACTTACCTGTAGGAGACATTGCCCATCCCATTGCAGCTATCAATACAAAAGGGACCTATCATCCCTCCTTAAGCCATTAATGCTTGTCTGAAATTTAGCTGTAAGAAACATTTCATTAATGCACTCATATCCTAGAAGAGCATCACTAGCATGTCTACTGAAAAGCAAACCTACGCCTTGAAGATGCTTCTTATATTCCCTACCTGAAAAGAGAAATTTAAGATTATTTTTAAGAATCTGACCTTTATCTGTCCATCTGGTCTCTTGCAAGCTGAGAATATCTAAGTTATAGTGGAATTCTTATGTGAAGACATCAAGGGAATAATCTCTGTGCAGGGTCCTCACATCATTCCAACTACCTGTGGAGAAAGAATAGTTAGTGGGATGTTTAAAGAAACTACATTTATTAAGAGAGGAAATGCTGACAATATCAAACAGCCCCCTAATCACAGGCTAGACCGATGCCCATAGAAGCAAGAGTTCAAGTACCTGCGATGGCTTCAGATCAGGATTATCCGCAAGCTGATAAAACCCATCCTGCAAATATATTCACTTGGGGCTGGCAACCCACAAACAGAAAGCACAGCAGAAGATTCTCCCTCAACAGAAGCCCACTAGTGCAGCAAATTCAAGATCAGAGCAATTATTCAATTCTGGTTGGTATATATGATCAGCAGAAGGACCCTGTGTGATTGACCACTCCTCAGCAAGGTAGGAGAAAAAAGAAAACTAGCCATAGTAGTCCACATATAGTGATAGCCTTACTGATCTGGTAGCCCTTCCCTCCATTCCCTTCCACAAGAGAGTATCTCTTTCGAAAGGTACTAAATAGCCGTCCCATGGCCGAGTGGTTAGCACCCTTGGCTACTGATCTAAGGGACCTGGGTTTGAGCCCAGGGTAAGGCATGGATGTATGTGTTGTTTTTCTGCTGAGGTCCTGCCATCCTCTCAGATCTACTGTGGCATATAAACTGACAGGCTCTCTATCAGACCTCTGTGGCAAGCAGCTGCTTGAGGGGGTATTTATTTTATTTTATTAATGGTCTGCACCATGAGAAAGCGAGGTTGGACTTTAGGTACTAGATGTGACTGGTTCATGCATCATCACAGGATATTAGTGCATAGCTCTCCATCCTGTGACTATCTAGCTATCATTTACAGACCAAACTCTTTTATTAGAGCTGTTGATGAGACTGGTACTAGAGTAGGTTTGGGAATAGAGAGAAAACTAAAGTGATGAAAATAGGTCAGGTAGGTTGTGTTTCAGTTAATCTGAATGATTGCAGTCTTGAGTAGGGATCTCAGTTTAATTATCTTGGGAGTTATGTAACAGATATTGGTGATGTGCATCATGAGATTAACAGACAAATAGGGATTGCTGCTGAGACTTCTAAGAATTTATGGAGAGTGTGGAGAAATAGGCATATACACCTAAAGACTAAAAATAGATTGTGTAATAGTTTGGTTCTTTTTAGAGTTAGTTATGATAGTGAAATGTGGACTCTTTGTAAATAAGATAAGAGGAAACTTGATGCTTTTGATTGTAGATGCTTATGCAGTATCTTGGGCATTAGGTGGTTTGACTTTGTAAGTAATGATGAGGTTAGGGAAAGGAGTTGGCAACCTGCTTAATTATAAATAATAACTTTATTTATGCCTTACTAGGGTTATATACATAGATTACACCACTAAGCCTTATGGCTTGTCAGCAGGATTCCTTTCAATCACATGACAGGTTAATTAAAGAATAAGACATGTATAATGGAAAATAAACAGATAATTAAAAACAGAAAACAAAACAACAACAAAAAGAAAAATGAATTAAAACACAAACATGAAAAATTAAAAACATTTATAAATTAAACCTATAAAATTACGGAATATAACACGCATTGCACAAAAATATCAGCTGTTGTACAAGTCATCATTTCATATTAATATTGCATTTGCTTAAAACAATACCAGATACAGGATATGACTTTTTGAAAATTAACTTTTCAAATATTTACATCTAACAACCATTTCGAAACTTTAGTTTTAATTTCAGAATAAGTGCTCAGGCATAACAAATCTCTTGGTAGAGGATTAAAAACTTTGGCCATTTGATAAGATATCCGGACTTTACCATAATTATTATGAAAAAACTGATTCGACAAAATAATTTTCACTCTTTCGCCTTGTATTGATCACATGCAAAATTTTCTCCTTGTGTTCATTTTTAAAGAATTTCTAATGATAGTTACATAAATATATAACAAGTCAACTGGTAAAATGTTCAGATAATGAAAACTAGTGCCAAATTGATTTTCATTAATTACATGTTTATTGAATTTAACAATATTATTTAGAATACTTTTTTGTATTCATTTAATTTTATTTGAAAGAGATTTATATGTGAATCCATTTATACTGGTACCATACCTAATGATTGATACACAGAGAGCTTTATATATCTTTATTTAATAGATTCTGAAAAAAAAATTCATCGCCGCCATGGTGGGAATCGAACCCGCATCTCTCCAGATTCATGCCAGAGCGTGCTAACCATTGCACCACGCGTCGGACAACGAATATTTTCAGAATATGACCTTATAAATTTTCTTCTTAAGACGTGACTGAGACAGCGCCATCTATACTCAAGGAGATGCATTGTTTTCAGTCATTGCATTTGATTATCAGATGTTAATGAGAAGGTCGCTAACGCTACCGCGTTAGTCATATTCTGAAAATATTCGTTGTCCGACGTGTGGTGCAATGGTTAGCGTGCTCTGGCATGAATCTGGAGAGATGCGGGTTCGATTCCTGCCGTGGCGGCAATGAATTTTTTTCAGAATCTATTAATTAATGTTTCTTAACAGGGAATACTGTGCATTCACTTTGGATTGATTTTAGCTTTATGTATCATTGTTATGACATCCAATGAAATAAGAGTATTCAACTTCAGCACTTTGTAAGATGCATACCTTAGTTTATCACAAATATATTTTATGTGTGATTTTCATTTAAAATCTAGGTTAATATAAATCCCCAAATATTGAATTTTATTAACCTCTTCTACAATTAGGCAGGGATGTGCATTTTGGTAAATATTTAATTTATATTGACAGTTATGTGTTTTAATGCATAAGTTATTTAACTTGTGCATACTCTGAATGATCATATATTTGTTTTTTCTTCATTTAAGAAGAATTTGTTTTTCTGAAACCAAGAATTTGCTACATTGTAGTCATTTTGTGCACATCTAACTACCTCTTCTGCCTGCATTCAGCAGAACGGTATCGTCAACAAACATAAACAAATTACCCTGAAAATTCATTTCTGCTAAATCATTTATATCAATTACAAATAAAAGTGGCCTCAAAACTGAATCCTGTGGTACACCTGACTTTAAAATTTGATCTCTTCTCTAACAATTTTCAATCCTAATGATGACAATTTGAATCCTAATTAGACAAGTAATTTTGAACCATTTATTCAGTGAACCTTGAATTCCCAACAGTGATAACTTTTTTAACAATATATCATGGTTAACTGTGTCAAATGCTTTATTCAAATCCATAAATATAGCACAAACCTTTTTTCAAGAATTAAGTGTTGTATTAATGTGTTGTGAGAAATGCTATAATAAATCAATTCTTCCCGTGTTCTTCCTAAACCCGTACTGCCTATCTGTAATTATTTTGCATTCAATAGCTTTGATTATCCTTTCAGTTATCCATTCTTTTGATTTCCTTTTGAAACTTTTAACTCTAGATGCCTTGAAATAACACTGATTCCTAATTTTGTTAAATTTATCTAATATCAATTTTAACAAGTCTTCCGGATTAATAACCTCAGTTCCAATAACATCCAATCTATTAAGCCTAGTTTTTGGAAAAGTTTTTTATCATCGACATATGTACCTAAGTAAGCATAATTACTATGAACACTGATCTTATTTGTAGGATTTCTATCTCTATAAATTAAGGATTTTACTTTTGTTTCGAATTAATATTCCATAGTGATCAGCAATCTTTTTTTTTTATAGACTCTTACATCTGCTTCAAAGTTTTTAATTTTATGAACCACGTGATCAATTTGAGATTGTTGCAATGTTTGCATAACGACTTCTTCTCTAGTAAACCCTGATACCTTCTGTTCCATACCATACTCCAATAACAGATTCAAGTATTGGTCGCTACCATATATGTCTTATGTCTATATTTGCAGTATCAATATTAAAATCACCAACCAAGAAAATATCATTTAGCTTTAAATTTAATTTGAACCAATTTTTCATAAATAAAAAAATAAATAAATACCCCTCAAGCAGCTGCTTGCCACAGAGGTCTGATAGGAATCTGTCAGTTTAATATGCCATAGTAGAAGGTCTGTGAGGATGGCGAGACCTCAGCAGAAAAACGACACATACATCCATGCCTTACCCAGGGCTCAAACCCAGGTCCCTTAGATCAGTAGCCAAGCATGCTAACCACTCGGCCAAGGGAGGGCATATTTGATAGAAATTCTTTAATCTTTATGCATGGTGATCTGTATAGAGCAATCAAGTTTAATAAAAAGCCATTAATTTCAATCTGTAGATGAATTTCTTCCGCAGGTGAAATTGAAATATTAATTCAGAAACATTCAGCTTATGTCTATAGAAAACTATAATACCTCTGCCACCTGAAATATTAACATCAATAGTGATTTTATCAAAACTAGCAAAATTAATAAGTGAATTTTACATAGTGTTAGTTGTACTTTCTATTAGAATAATAGTATCCAAATAATTGATAAACAAATCGATAGAAACAGTAAAGAGACCCCAATTTTTTAAACAGATCTCACATTGATATAGAATATGCCTAATTCGTTATCATCTTTGCCTTTCAAAAAAATTAGGATTAAACTCTTGTGAAGTATCAGGGCCATCCAAATCTAATCATCTATTATTTCAATAACCTCCATAAAATAAAAAAAAATAAATACCCTCCTGAAGCAGCTGCTTGCCACAGAGGTCTGACAGGAGCCTGTCAGTTTATATGCCATAATAGGTCTGAGAGGATGGCAGGACCTCAGCAGAAAAACGACACATACATCCATGCCTTACCCAGGGCTCAAACCCAGGTCCCTTAGATCAGTAGCCAAGCATGCTAACCACTCAGCCAAGGGAGGGCATATTTGATAGAAATTCTTTAATCTTTATGCATGGTGATCTGTATAGAGCAATCAAGTTTTTATAAAAAGCCATTAATTTCAATCTGTAGATGAATTTCTTCCGCAGGTGAAATTGAAATATTAATTCAGAAACATTCAGCTTATGTCTATAGAAAACTATAATACCTCTGTCACCTGAAATATTAACATCAATAGTGATTTTATCAAAACCAGCAAAATTAATAAGTGAATTTTACATAGTGTTAGTTGTACTTTCTATTAGAATAATAGCATCCAAATAATTGATAAACAAATCGATAGAAACAGTAAAGAGACCCCAATTTTTTAAAAAGATCTCACATTGATATAGAATATGCCTAATTCGTTATCATCTTTGCCTTTCAAAAAAATTAGGATTAAACTCTTGTGAAGTATCAGGGCCATCCAAATCTAATCATCTATTATTTCAATAACCTCCATAAAATAAAAAAAATAAATACCCTTCTGAAGCAGCTGCTTGCCACAGAAGTCTGACAGGAGGCTGTCAGTTTATATGCCATAATAGGTCTGAGAGGATGGCAGGACCTCAGCAGAAAAACGACACATCCATGCCTTACCCAGGGCTCAAACCCAGGTCCCTTAGATCAGTAGTCAAGTGTGCTAACCACTCAGCCACAGGACAGCTAACCTCCATAACTGTTTAAAAATGGGGAAAAAACTATAATTTAAAAATGGCAAAAATTGATCTTTAGTTAAATCCTTAATAATATCAAACATATTAATTCTAATCGGCTTATTGTTATCTCCTTTTTTAAAAATTATTTTGTTATTTTTGTTCCATACATATTTATTGTTATGTTGTCTAGCAAAAACTCTAGATCTCCAATAAAAATCTTTGTTCACTTGTGTCAAATTTTCGTTAATGTATATTGAATTATTTGAACTAACATGAAAAACCTCATCACTGTTAATTCTAGTTTTTTTTCCAAGCAATCAACTTATTTTTAATGGTTCTTATCTTAAATTGTATGATAACCTAAAAGGCAATTTTTGTTTATCCCAAACAGAGACTGTGTGAATCACATCAATATCTTTCATTTGAAAATCAGTTTAACTTAGCAGCTAAATTTTTTACATAGCCATGCAGAACACTTTCACCTTTTTCTTTTCTTAATGGGATGCCATGTATTTCAGTTGTTTCTGTTTCGGCTGTATTGTTCTATATCATTATTGACCATTTTTAGATTGCAAATCTCTTTCTCGAGCACAGAGTTTTGTGTTTTGCATTCGGTCAACTGTTCTGTGAGCTTGTTATTGTTCTTCTCAGATTCCATAAATTTGTTCATTAACACGTCATACTTTTCTGACAAGAAGCTCATAGATTGTGATGGAAAATTGTGTCAAAGTGAGAGTAGCTCTTCTTATCAAAATTTTGGTAAGCATAATTTTACTTTATTTTATGATCAGTGATGTGTAAATGATGTGAGAAGTGTCCTAATATTCTAAATTTGCTCGTCAAATTCTGTTAGGTCAAATTTTGACTCCCTTTGGGATGGGGAGTTCTGATGGTCCACCCATTCACTTTTACTTTTCCTTAACCAGTTTTACTTTATTTATGTTTTATTTATCATTTTGGGAATTATTATTTCTTTTTTTGGACTCACCTTTTGTCAGCCGCTAATGCGCACGTGTATGACACGACCTTTCTTGCGTCATAGCTAGTACGATCGTCAGATTATGCAAATGTTTTCCTTGCATACAACAGACACTTGCCGAATTTGTATGTGGCATGCTATAACTAAGTGATGTTAGGTCATAGAGTTAGTTAGTGGAGAGAGTGCTGTTAGTGGAAGTTGAGATGTAGAATTGGAATTGGTAGTAGATTGTTAGGAGTTGCTGAAATATGTTGAAATAGTATGTTGAATCAGTATGTGTAGATAGAAGGAGTTGTTAGTAGAGATTTAGGTAGATGTGAGTTGTAAGTACTTCAACTTTTGTATTCATCAAATGAGTTTGGTGAGTTTTTTGAAGCACATGGGCAGGACCACGAAACCGCAACAGTGCCACCCGCTGCAAACCATACGTTGCAGCCGCACAACAAACTCACACACTTACAATCTCCAAAGTAGAACTGTTTACCCAACTTCTGAAGATGATGTTAATAATCGGAACATGTCAAGTTATGGTGTTCTAATACCATTGTGTGATCCATGCAACAGGAAAGGACTTACTTGAAATATTTCGACAAGAAGTAAATAACATCCCTACTAACCTGTACTCACCAATCAAAATGCTGTTTTGATCTACTGGAACAATAATAAAACAGTTTGGATAGTGATTAAGATTTTAATTTATCTCAGCTGTGTTTAATCTGTTAAACTTTGTTTGTTTTAGAAACTTTTGAATTTTTGCTATTTTTCTCTTGAGCAACATAAATTGATTTTTTATTAGATTTAAGCTTTAATTAAACTTGACAATCCTTTTTTGAATACTTACTCGATAAGTAACATTAGAGAAATACCTAACAAATCCTATTTCAACATTATTTGGCAAGTTAATATTGCCTTGTGCCCGACAAAGCTATTCGGAATTTTGAATAAATTTGAATCAGACAAAAGGTCCAACTTGAAAAGTTAATAATCTTTGGATCATTACAAGGTTTTCAGTGAATCTATTTTGTCCTTCATGTCAGTTAGTATGGATAACTTCATATCGATACAAAGTAACATTGATTTCACTTCTTCATTACAAGTCATTTGCAAACGATTTATCGGAATCTGTATTTCTTTTGGAGCAGTGATGGCAAACCCATTTATTTCTCCGTTCTTTCAACATTCTTCTAAAATTAGTTTCATTTATGCTAGCACAAGAGAAGTGATACTTTCCATCACAGGTTTTGCACTGCATCAAATTTTTTTCTTCTAGCGCCTGTTTACTGCAGTCAGTATGCAAGGTTCACATTCGATACATGGTTGTTATACCTAACTGCCATTTTTGGTTGACACTGTGAAGAATGAATGAAGTGCTGTTTCCAGTCTCAAGATGCAGAAAGGAACAGAGTTCACAAGCATTCTGATGATCGCAGTGGCTTTGTCAAGGCCCTGCCACAGCTCGTTGCGAAGATGAGGACTTGTTAGATGGAACAAAACCTTGACATAAACCAAAAGAAATCGACAAAAAGCAGAATAATACTTACATTATATTCTGTCTTTGGTAGAGTTGATAGATGATCATCAAGTGGAATATTCTAACATAAAATATCAAACTTTAACACAAAATAAAATCAATATAATGAAGTACCATTTGGAGCATTGTCAGAATGCGACCGACCTCCAAATGCGCGAGGCCTTGAGGCAGACGAATAGGGATTGGTGCTGGGACTTATAAGAATCCATGAAGAGTGTGGAGAAATAGAATTAGACTATAATGGTTTGGTTCTTTTTACAGTTAGTTATGGTAGTGAAACTTGGACCCTTTGTAAACAAGATAAGAAAAAACTTGATGCATTTTTATTCTAGATGTTTATGCAGTATTTTGGGCATTAGGTGGTTTGACTTTGTAAGTAATGATGAGGTTAGGAAAGGAGTTGGCAACTTGCTTTGAGCAGCTTATTGTGCAGAGAGAGACTGTTGGTTTGGCCATGTTGCCCGTATGCATAATTATAGATTGGCCAAGAGGGTCATGAAAAGTGTGCCTAAAGGCCTCACAGAAAGAGTGGGAGACCTAGGATGCGGTGTGCAAACAATGTCAAATAGAACCTTGTTAGAATTGGCTACAGTGGCCAGATGTAGTTAAGGATAGACATTTGGAGAACTAAATTGCACAATCTGGTTGGATAGCCCATGGCTGCTTCAGGAGGAAGATGATGATGAAAGTTCAATGATAAAACATTTTCTTTGAATCAGGCATTTTTTTATTTAGCATAGGAGCTTAGACTTTCTAGTAATTATACAAGTTAAAATTAAGTGACATAAAATCCTAATTTATTATACTAACATATTAAATACAATTATATTACATTCATTTTTTAAAAAATCTGTTAATATTGTGACTAAGTGATTAACTTGTTTGGCAGCAGATCTAGGGACTTTGGTTCAAGCCCCAAATAAGGCATAGATGATTGTTTTCTTGTGTTTTTTTCTGCTGAGGTCACCTTCCTCACAGACTTCCTATATTATATATTATACTGACAAGCCATTGTCAGACTGCTGTGAACAGTAGGTGCTTGAGCAGTAATTCTGATTGGTGTATTGTGCTCTGTACCTGCTACTTTCAGCAGTTCCTAGTAACTTCACATGGTTATAAAGGAAAGCAAACTGTCCAGGGGCTGAATGGTTAGCATGCTTAACTAATTAAAGGGGCTTGGGTTCAATACTAGATAAAACATGGATGTTCCTTTTAAGATATTGTATTTCTATTGATATCATCTCTTTCCTCATAAACCTTTTTGTGCTGACAATCTCCTGTCAGACTTCTGTGCCAAGCAGAGTTGCTTAACCCTCACAATGGAAGTCTTGAGAAACTGACCCTGTGGACAGGCTTTTTTTCAACTGTGTTGAGCCAAAAAAACAGAACTTTTTTTTTGCCAAATAATTAATGTAGGAATTATGGCATTATGCCAAACTAATCAGTATTTAATTCCGATTTTCTTAAAATAAAATATTTAACAAAAAAGTACTATTTTTGTTTTAATAGGACTTTTATATAGGCATGTAGTTAAAAAAAAAATGCATCTGCCAATACAAATAAAATTTTATTAACGAAAAAGAACAAAAATAATTATAATGCATATTGTTTATATATTGTTATGTATTACGTTTGTTTAGGAATAACAAGAAAATAAAATTTTCTTTAAATGAAGAAAATTACTCTTTTTCGAATCTTTTGAATCTGCTGTGAGAAAAGTCCAGGCATCTCAACCTCTGTGACCAGTCAAATAAACAAGTCAACTTTAGAATTAAAAAAATGAAATCGGCAGAAATAAATAATAAATATCCCTCAAGCAGCTACTTGCCATAGAGGTCTGGCAGGAGCTTGTCAGTTTATATGCCATAGTAGAAGGTCTGTGAGGAAGGCGAGACCTCAGCAGAAAGAACACAACCATCCATTCAAACCCATGTCCCTCTGATCAGTAGCCAAGCATGCTAACCACTTGGACAAAGCCATGTTATGTACCAAAAGAAAGAACATTTTCTTGACATTAACAAAATGATGAAATTTAAAAAACAGATAAGTAAAAATATTTTTAAGTTTTTGAAGAAAAAATCTAGGTTGTACTGTATATTGTGCATTTTAAATTTAGTAAAAAATAAAAAAAAATTGCCATATTTTCTGAAGTATTTTTTTTCTTTAAACCCATGTCAGGCCTAAAAAGCTGAAGGCCCTGTGCCATGCTTTTTTTTTCAACTGTGTTCAGGCAAAAAAAAAAGTGAACTTTACAACTTTTTTGTCAAATAAATACTGAAAGGAATTATATCATGTTGTATACTAAATTTATTAACATATAATTCTGGATTTTCTGCAAATAAAATATTCAACAAAAAATGACTAGTTTTATTTTAATAGGGCTTTTGTAGAGGCATGTAGTAAAAAAATAAATCTAATATTGCAAATAAAAATTTATTTGAAAAAAACTAATAGACAGAAATAATTTTGATTCATATTAATAAAAAGGCTATTTCTGAATAACAAAAAAAAATTCAAACAAGAAAATTATTCTCTTTTTACTGTTTTTTTCTCAGTACTATACTTTAAGAAAAGTCCAGGCTTTTCACCAGCTATGACCAGTCAAATAAACAAGAATTAAAAAATAAAATCAACAGAAATAAATAATAAATACTCCTCAACTAGCTGCTTGCCACAGAGGCCTGACAGCAGCCTGTCAGTTTACATGCCATAGAAAAAAATCTGTAGGTAAGGTGACCTCAACAGAAAGACAACACAAAAATCCATGCCTTACCTGTGGCTTGAACCTAGGTCCCTTTGATCACTAGCCAACATGTTAAAATGTCTTGTTATATAAAATTAAGAAAATTATAATTACGGCCGTCCCATGGCCGAGTGGTTAGCGCACTTGGCTACTGATCTAAGGGACCTGGGTTCGAGCCCTGGGTAAGGCATGGCTGTTTGTGTCATTTTTCTGCTGAGGGCCTGCCATCCTCTTGGACTATGACATATAAACTGACAGGCTCCTGTCAGACCTCTGTGGCAAGCAGCTGCTTGAGGGGGTATTTATTTTATTTTTTTTATTTAAAGAGAAAAAATGTTAACATATCAAGTATCTTGATAATTCTATGGAATTGATACAATATTGTCAGTGGCTTTCTCATAATCAAAATTTCTCTCTACATAAAAAAGGAAATACTCTTACAACAAATCTTGATCTATAGATTATCTTAAATAACATTTTTAAAACTTTTACAACAGAAAATATTCATAAGAAACTTGTATACATGGCAAAGTTAAAATGAACTTATAAGCAAAATATAATGAAGTATAAAATGAACAATGGCTGTTTAGTTCATGTAGTATTTGAAATACACAAGTCAAACAACAGTTGCATTCTCTCTTAACATTGCAATTCTTCATTGCCTGTTTTTTTTTTCATCATTTAAATTTTAAATATTGCTAGATACATTGACATTTGGTTCTTGACATATTATTGTTTGCTACTCTTCACCTTTTTTCCAGAATATTAATAAATAACAAATATCCCAATAAATTATTTTGTGATTAATGTTGGTGAGGTTAAATAAAACATCATCTTGATTTGTTCAGTTTTTGGTGTTTTCAAATTTCTTGGTATCCAGCAAAGAAATTTCTTTTATCAATTCTTCACTAGAGCTGAAGCTTGTATTAATTTGCTGTGGTGCAGTGTAAATAATAAAGTTAAAAACATTGAGTTCAAAGTTTTAATAAAGACACTTTGACTTATCTAGCTTTATAAGTAACTAGGTCACCAGAGCTTTTTTTGCTACTAGAAATCGTTTTATAGGAATATCTTGTTCCATAGTGATAAATTTTGGAATTATTTATTTTGTGTTCACTCATTAGTTAATGGCCCCACCCCAGCAGTGATTCCCACCTGCTGCATGGGCCAGTCCATCCCTGGATATAACATAATCAACATGGATAACAAAATATTTTTATTTTTATCCAGATAAATTCTCCTTTACTATTTGCATCCAAAGTTTCTGAGGCCATAATTTTTCTAATAGCATTTATAACTCCATCAACCCTGTTTAAATTAGTAGTACCTTCTCTTTATATTTTCTATGAATGTTATATCTATCAGCAAATAATTTTAAATTAACGATGTTTCTGTTAAACATATGATATCATAATCATTGAAAGTGTAGATGTGAACAGTTGTGGTTCTTAATCCTCTTACTTTCTGATAATATACAAATATTATTGAGACAGTATAATTAATCTTCATGTGGCTTCTAAACAGTGTTGCTAATTTATAATTAAAATATTTTCAGTTGTTTTGCGATGCTCTGTTTGTATATCTAAACCATTATGTTTTTCTGTGGATATATTTCAATTTAAGAATAAATATACCATACAGCTCAATGCAAAATCTGCAGCATTTCCAAATCTTTCTCATTACAAACCAAAGCAGCAATATTTTCAGCAACATAAAACAGCTATCATATATTTGCACAGATTTGTGTAATATATGATAGATGGTGGTACAGTTGGATGGCTGGGTGGTTAGCATGCTTGGTTGTATATCAAAAGGACCTGGGTTTGATCTCAGGATAAAATGTGAATATTTCTTTTCTGTGTGTTGTCTTTCTGTTGAGATCTTGCCTTCATAGACATTCACAGTAACATATTATACTTATGGCACCTAAGTGTGATTTAGAAATACTTGGTTTTATTTCCAAACAAGTTGTTTGCTGTATTAATTCTTTTCATTTAAAAGAGAGGCAGTTTTTTTTTTTATTGAAAATTCATTGGACAACTTCATTTAAAAACTCAGCTATTTTTAGCTGTTATGGTAGTGAAAGGATTAAATGTGTTAAAAATGTGTTATGATAGGGTATGCAATATAAAGAATTAACAAATTATATTATAGCTTCAATTCAGAATAATAATAACTTATTGACTTGTATTGTTAAGTGCAAGTGAAAGGTTCTTTCATTTTGCATTAATATTCTCATTTGTTTGGTAACTACTATTTTTGGAATACTGATGAATTGTTTTATGTCCAATTAGTGTTAATTTTAAATTTTAATGGAATGATAGATGCAAAGTGGTTATTTTAAGTTTTGTATTCAATGGCTTGTTAAAATGAACTGTAGATTATTTCAAACACACAGTGGGTTTTCAGAGTTCTTAATATTCAAGTTATTTGAACCTTTCTGATTTTTATTGCATAAAACATGTTATATTACTTTTTAATTATTTTTTCTTTAGCTATGTAGAACATTTAGAAGAGAAGACTGATCACTGTTGACAGGGCTAGAAGTTAGGTTTTGTTGGAAGTCAGAATTTATTTTAGGTATGTAATATTTTGTAACTGCCATTGATTATACAGTAATCTCTGTAAATAAATTATTTAAATGTATCAAATGCACTTTAGAAAGAAATACATATATAATCATTAACATACTGATGTAGTTAACATTAAACTTAGTTTGCTGAGGGATTTTTTTAACATATAGTGAAATCACAGTGTACATATCATAAATTTAATAAAACTATAACACTCTATATAAGTGAAACATAGCAGAAATAAAGCAGTATGATCCAACATTAATCGTAATAATGGTGTATCAGGATCTGTGGTAACAAGAGTATGCAAGATGGATGCCAAAATGACATATAAGATGTATATGTTTATTTATCTGTAGAATGAAATTCCTTAAGATATTGTTATATATGAGGTTAATAGGTAAAAGTAATCACCAGGTAAGGCAAGTATGTATTTGGTGTGTTTTACAATTCAGTGGGTGATTTTAGGTACACAGATAATGCTAACCACAAAGGTTAGTCAGTAGCTTTTGTATTGTAAAGTCTGAATGCACAGAATTTTTCTAAGTTGGTGGTCTAATTTACCTGACCAAATTACCTTACGAAGGCCTGGTAACCCAACCTATTACCTTACTTACTCATTACCTGACTTGTGCTTCCAATTTTTATAAGACTAGACTAGTGGCTAGTTATTGGAGCTTATGTGAATATCAGGTAATGTATTATACTTTATATTTTATTTTTTTAAGATATGTTTCAAAAGACATACTCTCTTGTGGAAGTGAACAGAAGGGGAGGGCTGCCAGATCAGTGTGGTCTACTGATCTGGAGTACTCTGGCTACTTTTTTTTTCTACCCTGCTGAGGAGTGGTCAACCACCAGAGTCCTGGTGCTGACCATATGCACCAACTGGAATTAAATAATTGCTCTGAGCTTGATTATGGTTTCTGAATTTGCTGCACTGGTGGGCTACAGTTGAGGGAGAATCTTCTGCTGTATTTTCTGTTTGTTTGTGTGTTGAAGGCCCCAAGTGAATAGATTCACAGGGTACATTTTATCAGCTTACAGATAATCCTGATGTGAGGCCATTATAGGTACCTGAACTCTTGCTTCTACAGGCATCATCAATCCTGCATTGGAGGAAGTCTTCCAGTGTATAGATGTCTTCAGTCTTTAGTAGTGAGGGAAACAGGTCTATGCTTCATGCCTTTGATTTAGGGGGCTGTTTAATATTGTCACCATTTCCTCTCTCAATAAACATAGTTTCTTTAAACATCCCACTAACCATTCTCTCTCTTCACAGGTAGTTGGAATGTGAGGACTCTGCACAGAGATTATTCTTTTGATGTCCTCTCACAAGAATTCCACCATTCATCATCACCCTCAAGCAGCCATGGGCTATGGACCTCCAACCAGACTGTAATTTAGTTCTCCAAGCATATCTGTCCTAAGCTACATCTGCTGCATCTGGCATTGACATTGTTTGCCCACTGCATCTAGGTCTCTCCCTCTTTCTGGGGCCTTTAGGCTTGCTGTTCATAACCCTATTCACTAATCTATAATTATCCATATAGGTAACATGGCCAAACCAATGGATTCTCTCTTTGCACAACATGCTGCTTAACCCTTAAAGTGTCCACATCGTCTGCATACATTCAGAGAATCTGAATTGAGGGGCCAAGGACGTATGTATACATTTTTAGTACAACAAAAAATATCAATTAAAAAAAAATAAAAATTGCCTTTGTAATTTTTTTATATATATATTTTATAAAAATGTATAATTCAGGCTTCAAAAATAATATTTTGTTTTTTAATTTGATGCATATTTTATTAAACTACAATATAAATAATTTGATAAAGCCATCTGATTGCCATTTCTTAGAAGCAGTAAACGGTATTGCCAATTTGCTTGTTAACATTCCTATTTGCTGAAGCAACGTTCTGATTTAAGCTCACAAGTTTAATTTGAACTATTATCAACAAATATTTCCTTAAATTTTCGAAAATCTTCTAAAAATTAACAAATAAAATTGCTATTTTTAAAAACGATAGATTTTGGAAGTAATTACAAAATATGTAGTCATTTTTTTTCCCTTCATTTCACACTATTTTCTGTCATAAACCTATTTCAGTATTCCCAAGTTATTTTTATCATTTTTCCCAGCATTTCATGCATCTTTCACACTCTTAAAATCGAAACTGGAAGTAAACACATCTTTCTTAGAAATTCTGGTTGCAGCTGTATTTAATTAGTCATGCTTCACTTGAACAAACAAGATGCAGATGGCTGACACATGCAAGCTCCATTCCGTGTGCTATAAGTGATTTTTACAGTTTTGGTCCAGCATATTGGATACCCTTTGTAAAGTTAATATTTACTTTTTTTATATTTAAACCTTAGTTTTCATTTCAGTAGTTTATTTTCGGAAATTAGTGATCTTTTGGCTGATCAATAAGTATTGATTTTTTTCATACTTATGCTACATCTTATGGCCAGCTTACAACTTGTTGCTGTGGATGTTTTAACATCACATTATATTAGGCTATATGTTAATTTTTATTTTATTATTTATTACTTTTCCAATAAAACTTTGATCTGGTGTCATTTTCTGAAAATAAATGAGATCTTGGATATGGAAGCAAATTCATTTCTGTAGATTTACTTTCGCTAGTTAGTGATCTTTCAATTGGCTGATTTATCGATCTTTCCATGTTATGCTAGATCGGAGGTGGCTTAAAAGTTGTTGCGGATATTTTATTTAACATCCCATTAGGTTATATGTAATTTTTATTTTGTTGTTTCTTGTTTTTTTAGTAAAAAAACTTTGAGCTTATACCGTTTTCTGAAAATGAATGTCTTGGATATGAAAGCAAAATAGACTTCCTTGCTATGGAAATTAGCAGCCATGTGGGAGGGCAATTTCAGGAAGGACTTGTGCTTTGGTGCACAAACCTTTCTGCACTTAACCAAGATCACCAAACTTCAACACCCAAAGAAAAAATTCATAATGTTTACCAAAAAAAGTAGCCAAGGAAGTTTTTTCTTACTTCATAATTGGTTCAGAAAATACCATGAATGTGAGAAGTCCAAGTCACTTTGTATAACACTGGCCTTGTTTAAAATATACAATACTGAAAAGAATCATTAAAAGAAATAAAAATCATATTTCCAGTTGAATATTATATTATTCTTGAGGAAATTTCCTTTCGATAAATATATAATTTAACTGTTTTTATTTATCAGGTTTTCCAAAATGAAGCCTTAATTGTATAGTGCGATATTTTTTTTTACCATATCATATTGAAAAGGGCTTATTAAAATCAATATGCTTGTAAATTTGTTTACATTGTTCATTTTCATAAAATTCATAATTAAATTCTGTTTACTTTGGTATATAACATGATCTATTTCTGTTGATTAGAATTTTTTTTTTAAAATAATCAAAGTTGACTTTTTATCTGACTCGGCACAATTGGCTAAAAGCCTGGAATTTTCTCAAAGTATGGTACCGAGAAAAAAATTACAAAACGAGAGAAATATTTACTTAAAACGAAAAAAATTTTTTTGTTATTCAGAAACATATAGCCATTCTATTCATGTGCATTGTAATCATTTCTGTCTATTAGTTTTTTTTTATAAATTTTTATTTGTGTTGCCAGATGCATATTTTACTACATGACTCTAAAAAAAAAGTCTATTAAAATAAAACGTATCGCTTTTTTGTTAAATACTTTATTTTCAGAAAATCCAGAATTAAATGCTAATTAATTTGGCATGCAACATGCCATAATTCCTTTCATTAGTTTTTTGGCAAAAAAGTTCTAAAGTTAAAGTTTTTTTTTTGGCTGAGCATGGGGAGAAAATAGCTTGGCCTCTGGATGGAAACCTGTTTTTCAGGCTGGATACTAGAAAGGCTGGATCAGGCTGGATACTGGAAGGGTTAAAGCCAGTAATACATCTATCATCATTACAAACAATGGGAGTAGAACTAACAATATTGTTTAGAACGTAACTGAAATGCCCAGCCCACCTAGCCATGATTTTTTCAAAACATTAACAATCTGATACAGCTCTCTGCTGTTGTGCTGTCTAACTACTTCCTCGGCTTTGTCAGCCAAGTCATCAAGCCAAAGATTCTTATGAGCACCTAACTGATCCTTTACATCTTTATTAAGCTCTCTATAATGCTTTCTGTTAGGACTAGTAGGTTATTGATTAAGGACATTCCTGCAAGTTCTTTCTTTCTGAAATAAGTTCAAGTGCCTTATCACTCAAATAATTTTGCCTCTTCTGCTCCTTTTTTCTAAAAGAGTACTGTTAGTTTCCAAAAAAGCCTGTTTAAAACGGTCCTATTCTTCCTCAGCTTCAGTAGTAAGCAAACCATGGCTGTCATAATGACTAAGTAACCTAACATGGTAAGCTTTGGCTATTGCTGGGTCTTTCAGAGCTTCAATATTAAAAGTAGATTTTTTAACCCTACCACAGCACTTTTTAAGTTTAAATTGCAAGACACTTTTAACAAGGTAATGATCAGATCCAATTTCAGCTCCCCTATATGACCTGGTATTCCTAACAGAACTAGTCCATATGCTGTTAATTAATATATAATCAATCATATTTTTATGCAGCCCATCAGGTGAAACCCATGTTTACTTACGTATGTCGCGGTGTTTGTAATAAGTGTTGGTTATTCTGAAACCATTAAATTTACCTATAGGAGATGTGCATTGCAGCTCCCAATACCAACAGCGCCTATCATTCCTCCCAAAAAGTCAGTCAGTACCATCTTTGACATTGAATCAATCAATTTCAAAGATGAACTGTCGGATGGGACATTAAGCCACGATTCTGTGTGCGAGAGAACCATAGCCTGTGCACATTACAGAACAGCTGGATGGCCATGACAGGAAGCTACTATCTGCTCTCAACAGTTGTTGCAGTCAGTCCCCTCCTCCAACTTTCTCTGAGCTTCAAGAAAGGAGATATCACCTAGAACAAGGGTAATATCTTCTTTCTTGACAGAATTCAAAATATCCTGAAGTTGCCGCTAAAACCTATCCTTCTCATCCTCATCGGCATTCTCAGTGGAGGCATAATAGCAGATAACATTCAAATCTTTAATGCTTCTCTGAAATTTTGCTGTCATAAACCTTTCATTAATGCATTCATATACTAGAAGAGCATTACTAGGCTGTCTGCTGGGAAACAAACTATACCTTGAAGATACTTTCAATCTTCCTTCCCTGAAAAGATAAGGTTGATATTATTTTACAACACAAGTAAAATAATATATCAAACACAAAAACACAAGTATCTCACCTTTATCTGCCCATTTAGTCTCTTGCAAGCCAAATATATCTAGGTTATAATGGTGGAATTCTTGTGCGAGGGCTTCGTGAGAATAATCTCTGTGCAGAATTCTCACATTGCAAGAACCTATAGATATAAAATGGTTAGTGGGATGTTTAAAGAAACTATGTTTATTTGGGGAGGAGGTGCTGCTAATATCAAACATCCCCCAATTCAAATGCATGGGGCAAAGACCTCTTCACTCCACTACTCAAGGCTAAAACCATATAAACTGGAAGACTTCCACCAATGTAGGTTTGATGATGCCTATAGAAGGAAAAGTTCAGGTACCTGTATGTTGTCTAATAATGATTATCCACTATCTGATAAAACATATCCTGTGAATCTATTCACTTGGGTCTGTCAACCCAAAAACAAACGAAAAACACAATAGAAAATTTTCCCTCAACAGAAGCTTACCAGTGCAGCAAAATCAGGATCTGTAATCAAGCTCAGAGCCATTTTTCCATTTAAATTGGTATATAATATGGGCAGCATCAGGACCTTGTGTGGTTGATCACTCCTCAGCAGGGTAGAAAAAAAAAGAAAAATAGCCATAGAAGTCCAGATCAGTAGGCCATCTTCCTTCCCCAAATATATATAATATTATCAATATGTAGTCAATATTTATTGACTATATATATATAATTGTAATTTTTCGTTAAGGTTTGTCATACCCTATTGCAAAAAATGCTCTTAAAATGGGACAAAAAATATTAATCATCTAGTAAAAAGCAATTTTAATAACCGAAGCTTTCTCTATGAAGACCAGATAGATAAACAAAAGTATTTGGTAACAAAAGTAAAACAAAAGTGCCCAAGACACCTTTGTTTTACCTTTGTTACCAAGTGTTTGGGTACATTACATCTGGCCTTCTCCATAGTGTGTTTGACTTGGGGGAAGAGGCACTGGGTTCCACTGCTGCGGTGTATTATAAATCTCTTGGAAAGCTGCAAAAACTGAATATTTCCTTTCCTCATTTTTTTATTATGTTGAAATTTTAGAAGTATAAACAGATAACTTTGCGCTAGCTGTAAACTATGGATTTTCGAATTTGAATGCAATAAAAATCAGTTTCTTAAAAATTCCATATACTGTCAGAATAAATTTTCTGCTGAAATAATTCTGTTTACAGAAGCAAATTTTTCATACAAATATCACTTTTAACAATATTTATTGACTATACATATATATAATTGTAATTTTTCATTAAGGTTTGTCATATCCTATTGCAAAAAATGCTCTTAAAATGGGACAAAAATATTAATCATCTAGTAAAATGCAATTTTAATATCCTCTGAAATCTATCCTTAAATAAAAAAACAGATAACTTTGTGCTAGCTGTAAACTATGGATTTTAGAATTTGAATGTAATAAAAATCATTTGCTTAAAAATTCCGTATATTGTCAGAATAAAATTTCTGCTGAAATCATTCTGTTTACAGAAGCAAATTTTTTATACAAATATCACTTTTAACAATATTTTTTGACTATATATATATAATTGTAATTTTTCATTAAGGTTTGTCATATCCTATTGCAAAAAATGCTCTTAAAATGAGACAAAAATATTAATCATCTAGTAAAATGCAATTTTAATATCCTCTGAAATCTATCCTTCCAGCTTGTTTTATAACTGAAATAATATTGATTTTAACATATGAAGTAAATGAATTTTTTTTAAAGGAAATCATCTTTTTTTTACAATCATTATTTTCCGATGGACTGGGAAAAGCCACTGTCTGTCGGATGGGACATTAAGCCATGATTCTGTATGCGAGAGAGCCATAGCCTGTGCACGTTACAGAACATGCTGGATGGCCATGATGAGAGGCTACTATCTGCTTCCAACAGCTGTTGCAGTGGATCCCATCCTCCAACTTGCTCTGAGCTTCAGGATCCTTGTGACCTGGCCATTTAACCCATTGTGTGCAAAAAAAAGTGTCGTTCATAGGTAAAATTAGTATTTTGGAAATATAATTCACCGCAATTATTAATTTTTTTAATGAAATTGACATAAGGTTGAAAATAATTATTTCATACAATTTTGTAAACAATACATCGATTTATCACAACTGAACAATGCTCTATTTTGTCATCTTTCACCCTTACATTTTGTTAAAACTTATAATATTAGATTTGCTCTGAATGTTAAACTGAAGACTTATATACTTATGGTAGTTTATTACAATCACTTTAGTTATATACTTATGGTAGTTTATTACAATCACTTTAGTTATATCAACTGCATAATTTCAAATTGCTAGTTTATGAAATTTCAATAAACATTAATACTATTTTATACAGAGCTTTCTCCAGCACTTTTGACACTATCAATTCCATGATAAAAAAAAATTGATCAGAAATAATCAAATTCAACAACAAAAATTTCAAATGTTCATTAATGAAATGTCAGTTATAAATTCATAATTTTACCACTAAATATCAATAAATATCTACACTGAACTGAATCATCTAACCACTCAAATATTTGTGATGTCAAATTTAAACACATAATTTTAGCAGTAGATAACAACACTAAACCAAATAATTTTGCCATTGAAATAATAATGAAATTTTAAGTGTAAAACCACATAACTTTTCTACTCAAATGTATGTTTAGTATTTCATAATTCTTAATTTGAAACATAAAAGAATAGAATTAATGTTTAGCATTAATAATATAAACTGACTGCATCTCACTAAATGCTGTTATACTACTTCCATGATATATCACTTTAACAATGTACTTAATTTCCTTTTTGATATTTCAACACAGAATTTAAACTTGGCATATTGCTGCAATACTAATAAATGTATTACAGCAAGTGGTAATGATTTTATGTAATAACTCAGGTAGTTTAGTGCCACATGCATATCAATTAAAATGGGTGTGAGAAATACTGCTAACTGTTTCTTGCAATTCAGAAACTAGTTCTATGTCTTTGCTTATCAAGTATTAGAAAACTGAATAACAGACAGCATTTGCTTGATCAATAATGCTTATAGGTATAAGTGAATGACCTAATTTTTTTTTCAACACAAAGATCTAATTGCTTGTCAGTGATCAACACATTGATGCAGGTACTAAAGTTCCTTTTTTTTTCTTTAGACTATACAATCTATGGATTGTATAGTCTAAATTATATTGTGAACAATATAAATTATATTGTGAATAACCAAACAATATAAATTATATTGTGAATAACCCAACAATATAAATTATATTGTGAATATCATCCTCACTAGGCTAAACATTTATGCTACTTTCAGTAACAGTTTTTTGAATAAAGCTCTTATCTGTATGCTCATTTTAGCAGAAAAATTCATCAGAGGAAAACAAGCAACATACACTGAAGAGCCAAAACATTATGGCCAGAATGTCTTTCTGCAAATTGAAGCAACTGCAGGTAGACAGCACATGTGAAGGTCATGAAGGTATAAGTAACACCTAATACTGAGCTCTGTTAATCAGTGTTGTTCTTTTTCTTCAGATGGGAAAGGCAATGAACTTAAGTGAGTTTGACAAAGGCCAAATTGTAATGGCCAGACAATTGGGTCGGAGCATTTCCGAGATAGCAAGGCTTGTGGGGTGTTCATGGTCAGCTGTAGTTAGTACCTTCAAAAAGTGGTCTGAGGAGGGAAAAACCATGAACTGCTGGCAAGGTGTGGGCTAACCACGACTCATCGATGCTAGAGGTGAGCGAAGGCTTTCCTGTATGGTACAAGCCAACACAAGCACTGCTATGGTGCAAATCGCCGTAATTTGAATATTGGTGACGAGAGGTATCACAACACACAGTACATTGAACCCTGCTGAAAATGGGCTCTTGCTGCAGTCTGCTCTTAGTGCCCATGCTGACTTTGGTTCACCGTTGAAAGTACCTACAATGGGCATGCGAGCATCAAAACTGGACCTTGAATGATTGGTAAAAGGATCATCTGGTCCAATGAATCTTGTTTCCTGTTGCACCATGTGGACGGTCGGGTAAGTGAGCTTCGTTTACATGGGGAAGTGTTGGCATCAAGATGCACCGTGGGATGAAAACAAGCCAGTGAAGGAAATGTAATACTTTGGGCAATGTCCTGCTGGAAAACCCTGGATCCATTCATTCATGTGCAGGAAACTATGATGTCTACCATCTATCTAAACATCATTGCAGACCAGGTACATCCTTTACAGCCTTTCATGGCAACATATCCCCTCTAGAAGTGTCTTCTTTCAGCAAGATAATGCGCCAAGCCACACTGCCCGGATTGTTCGAGAATGGTTCGTGGAACATGAGAAAATGTCTAGGTATTGCACTGGCCTCCAAATTCCCCAGACATGAATCCAATTGAGCATCTGTGGTTTGTGTTGGAACAGCATATCCAATCTGTGGTAGCTCAACTATGTAACTGACAAGAGTTAAAGGATCTGCTGGTAACATGTTAGTACCAGATACCACAAGAAACCTTTAGAAATCTTGTAGCGTCCATGCTTCACTGGGTAAGAGCTGTTTTGGCAGCACATGGAGGACCAACATCATATTAGGTAGGTGGTCATAATGTTTTGGCTCTTTGGTGTAAGTCATTCACATATATATCACCAAAACAAGAAGATGTCAACTTCAGCAAGCTATTTAATTTTTTTTCTCAGACTCTCATTTCTGCTGAATAGTTACATTATAATTACATCCACTAAGTTGTCTATATTGTCCAAATCAAGCTTCTACTGTAGTTGATCAGCCTAAAATTTACCAAGTAAGATATTTCCAGTTAAGACTAGATAAAATATAAGCAGTGAGTCAAAGCTGAACTTTCAGTATGAATTAGAGCCTCAAATGTTACTCTGCTAAACCCGATTCTGTTTACCAAGAGTAATCGATTTGCCATTGTTTGACCCACTGCTATAACTACTTTAGAAATTTTAATTGGACATAGTCAACAGAAAATGTAGGATTGATTATTTTTTTTTCTAATTCCTTTACAATAAGATTTTATATTCATATTTTCCCACTAATTTATAATTGCTGAGAAATTGCTTTGTACCTTCCCAACCAAGTAATTCATTATGCTTTTGACCAAGCATTTTCAAAGCATGAACATTGGATCTGTCAAATAATTTTAATGCAAAGCTTACATTTTGTTTCTACAGATTGGAGAGAAGATAACATTGAGACAAAGATGCCAATTTAACATTTCAAGATTTCTCTAACTGATAAATATGAACTAGGTATAACAGTTCGGCATTATGACAGAGAATGCATGTGTATTTAATTGTAATGATGCCCTTCAGAGTTAGCCTCTTGGTGTTGTGGGTTAAGTCATCACCTCTCAGCAGTACTTGCCGATTTCCCTTGGGTTTTCCAAGTTCGATCCTAGCAGTGGGAAGCCTTATCTCAGCATGATGCATTATCTTCTCTAAGCAGAGCTGCCTAAATCTGATTTGACTGATAAGCAGTGATGTTCAGAGATATGGAAAAGATTTTTCTCATGAAGCAAGAATTAATTAGATGAAAATTAATGATTAGATTAGATGATTTAATTGGATGAAAAATTAATGAGTTTAATTCATGTTGGTTCCCTACTCTGTGCCTAGATGGCAGCACAAATCAAAAAGATGGTGTCCGAACTCACCATGTATGAAGAGAAGGACAGGCACAAGCATGTGACAAGAATGACATTAATACAGTTACGGGTCTTCAGATGGCTCCCTCCCACTTCACATTGTAACATCTGGGCTCACCAGTAAAGATGTTGAACCCCAAGATTTATCTGGCCCATAGATGGCCTTTGAGATGATTAGCTGGAGATTTGGAAGAATTACAACAAAGGATTTATTGAGTATATTTGAGGAGGTTTATATATGAGGTTTATTTCAGAGATTTAAGGAATATGCCACTTTTGTTTTCTCAGTCATTGTAATAGTTTAAGGCGAGTTTGTCACACAAGTGTTTAATATGAGCATTTTTTGTCAGTTTTCTTACTGAAATCTGGGTATACAAATCCATTTAATTGGGCCAATATGGTGTTTCATATATATTTTAATATATGTACGACATCAAAGAGAAGAAACAGAGGCCTAGTTTCATCAAATGACTTAGTGATCACAGGGACCTGGGTTCTAGCCCCAGGTAAGGCATGGATCTTTGTGGTGTATTTCTGCTGAGGTTTTGCCTCCTCACAGGACTTATATATGGCATATAAACTGACAGGCTCCTATCAGACATCTGTGGCAAGCAGCTGCTTGAAGTGGTATTTATTCTTATTATTAAACAGCTCATCTGCTTTAAGATATTTAACCATCTTTGTTATGAGAATATATGGATGTTAACATTACAGTGTGAACAGAATTGGCTAAATTTTGCATATCATTTTTGTATGTGCCCAATATATGCCCAGATTTATACTGAAATGCTGACTTTATATGTATTTCATTAACAAGTATATTTACAACCATTTCCTAAGCTTTGTGTAACTGTGCTTTTTATTTCAAATAAAATATATTTGGTTGAGAAAGTCAAATTATTCCACAATCGTGAATAGATTCATATACCATTTTTGACTTAATGTATAACATATATGAAAACAATATTGAATTTGAATTGTAAACAAATTGATTTGGTTTTGTATTTAATGACATCAGTTGTTCTATGAGAAAAGCCAGCGAATCTATTTTATCATGATATTTCTACACAAGTATCTTTAAAGTAATCTAGAACACAAATGCAGTCTGTTCTACACAAAGAATGTAATACAGACTGCATTACAGTTTCACAATATTTTGAAATATCACTAATAGATAAGTTTTTAACAGTTATAAGAATATGCTTCACTTCATCCCAATATTTTACACATTTGCCAACACAACCACAGTTTTTCAGTAGAGAATCTGAATATTCAAGTCCATTAATATATACTTCCCTTGACATGCTTGGCTACTGATCAAAAGGGCCTGGGTTCAAGCCCCAGGTAAGGTATGGATTTTTGTATTGTCTTTCTGCTGAGGTCCCCCTATCCTCGCAAACCTTCTACTATGGCATATAAACTGATAGGCTCCTTGAAAAAAAAAAAGCAGCTGCTTGAAAGGGAATTTAATTTATTATTTATAAGATAAATCATTTAAAATTTGTATGTACTCACAAAATTAAGGTGGTTGAACAGTTCTATCAAATAAGAATTCAACAAAGTTTCAAAATTAAAAAAAAGAAGAATGATTGTTCAGTGGTCGGTAGCTCAGTGTCAGAGCACCTGACATGTTATCAGGAGGTCATGGATTCAGATCCCACCTGGCTAATGACAATTTTTCCTCTAAAACATTTTAATGAACTACTACCAGGTGTATATCTGAGAAATTCTAATATTGTAAATAAGAATTCAACATTATTTTCATTATTAGCAGAAATACAATCAGGGCACAACATATTCTTATCAGCAACAATCTCCAGTAAATCATTGAAAGTGTTTATAACGTATTCTCAGTTAGCTGCTTGAAATTGTTCTCCGTGCCTTGCATCTAAAGTGGCATTCCTTTTGCCTGGTGATGTCTGTCTTGTTGGTATATCTGCACTGAAACATTTTGGTAAATTTGGAAAAATGAATGGGTAAGCATCTTCAGTTAACTCTGGATTACTTTATAAAATTTTCATAACTCCATTTTCTGTTGGGAATTCATCATAGCAAGTGATGAACTTCTCATTGAAGTGATTTTCACTAACAAAGCTGTCGTTGTTTGGGCACAAAGTCTTTCCTTGGTATTTTTCAGAACTGTAAATGTTTTTGTTCATCTTCTTTTGCAAAATGGAAAAATGTTTTATAACTATTACCTTGGTATTACTTATACAATACAGTTTCACTCTTAATCTGTACAGACTACATTTTACATAATGCTAGAGTAAGCTTAAAAACAAGCCTAAGACATAAAAACAGTAGAGTAAGATCAGCATTCATCAGGTACAACAGATACTCTAGCAATAAAAAAGCATATGACACGAAAAAAGAAAACATATGCAGAATGGCACAGGGTGCCAATTACTCCTTGCAGCTAATTAGAAAAATTGAAATCGAAGCAAAAAGTATCATGAAACATGACGCCAACCCAAGCATAAATGCACAAGAACATCAAGACATAAACACATAAATGTGACATTCAACCCAAGCATAATAGTGCAAGAGCATAAAAAGATTTATAAATGCACCCAGTGGTGAAAGTAAACTTTATTTCTTACTAGTATGCTTCAAAGCATAGCTATGAGTGGAAAATCACTGCCAGGTGATCACCCCAGTGAAATCATCTTACAGGGGTAATAGAGTGAAATGTTTGGTGAGGAAAGTACAGTGCCCCAGTATTTTCTATTTCTCCCTATGTTTTTCTTAAATAGCTAATAATTTGGAAGTTTTTAATGGGAAATAAATATTAATGCACTTCGAAGTCGATTCAAATTTTTAGAGGAAAAATTGTCTTCAGCCGGGTGGGATTTATTAGTAGATATTGAATATGTTGAGTTTATTTCATTATTTATTACTAGCATACTTGTAAGACATGCTTTCCATCTTATGGCAAATAGAAAGCTGCTTGTGGCTAGATTGCCTGAATAGTGCCTATATGAGACATAATAGAAATGTTCATAGCCTTAGTTAGAGGAGATCTGTATCGGCGGCCGGTAGCTCAGTGGTCCAGAGCACCTGACATGTCAGGAGTTCATGTGTTCGTATCCCGCTCGGCTCAAGACAATTTTTCCTCTAAAAATTTGAATTGACTTCAAAGTGCTGATTTATTAGTATATATTGAATATGTCAAGTTTATTTCATTATTTAAATACTTATCTATTTTGTTTTTGAAAAAAAAATAAAAGATGTAAGATTGTTATTTAGTGTAATATCCTTAAGTTGATTTATTAAAATTAAAAGCAAATTTTTCAGGAAAAAAATAAACTTATCACTTATATTTTCATCACTCAATTTGCATATTCTAAACCATGTTCCTAAATTTAAGCAGTGTTTAGAATGAGTCGTAGATTAGAACACACAAAGATTCAGAGTAACTTTTAAATTCAAGAAATATTTCAAGTTTTCATTCAACTAGCTCAAAAGTATTCACTCTTAGCTTAACGTCAATATCAAATCTAGAGGAAATGTTATTTATTTTGATCCGGGTGGGATACGAATCCACGACCTCCTAACAATATGTCATGTGCCCTAGCCACTGAGACACCGGCTGCCGATCATAATTTCCTCTAATTGATGTTGAACTTTCTTACCTGCAGCACACAACTGTCTCTTGAAAGTAGGCTCTTGATGTGAATCCTGAGTGATAGTTAGCGGTCAGAACAACTGGCATGCTATCAAGAGGTCATTGGATTCGTAACCCACCTGGCTCAAAACAATTTTTTTCCTCTATATTTTATATTGACGTTAAACTGAGAATAATTCTTCACTGATAGTAACATAAAATTCATTAAATATAATCAACAATTACACAAGGTATGGAGATTTAGCCTCTGCAATATCCATGACAATAGATATGTAAAAAATTGCAGAGTTCCCACGTCATAAATGCAGTAAGAAAAGAATGAGTTTTGTCAGTCACAAAATAAAACTTTTCCTCCTGCAAGTCACTTTGCTTTAACAAGCAACCACTGTTTTTAAGAACCCCCCCCCCCTCTTAAACCCTTCTGTCGATGGTTAAAGTCATGGTGCTGTCAAAGGAATGGCATACTCTTTCAACATGATTCAAAAGTTGACCTTATCATGTAGCTATAGAGCATACTGTAAAATGTTTCCACTTAAATATAAGGGGATTTTTTTCGTATTGTTTTGTTTATCTTTTTTTTTGAGTAATTGATCTCTACTAATCAAGTATGAAGATCTCATTACTTCTTGCTACTGCCCACATAATAACACTATGTGATCTATTCAATAGTATCAATTTTTTGCAGTATTATAACAATTTACAAGCCACCTTGGTGAAACAGTGCTATCGTATTGCCTCACAGTAACACTACAGTAACTGCAGCCTGGGTTGAATCCTGAGTGGTGGCATAGCTGTTTGTCATATGCTCTCCTTGCATGATAAGGCCTGTACAAGCTAGGAATATCTTCTAGGACTCATTGAAAATTTTATGTTATCACAAAAAACTCTAAATATAATTATTTTCATGTTGGTAGCTGTATTAAACATAAGGAAAGTTATCAGTGTGCTTGACTACTGATAAAAGGGAGCTGGTTTTGAGCCACAGGTAAGGCATGGATGTTGTTTGTGTTATTTTTCTTTTGAGGTTTCACCTTCCCCACAGACCTTCTCTTTTGCTTATAAACTGACAGGCTGCTGTCAGATCTTTGTGGTAAGAGGCTGCTGGAGGGGATATTTTTTGACAGTTCATACTTTTAAACTATGGATGCTAACTCTTAAGTGTTACTATGGGATCAATCCATATGAATATTAAAAATTCACTAACAAAAAAAGAAATTACTGTTTTATTCTATTATGTTTGTTTTAATTGAAATTTGAAATAAATTAGTATAGTAATATAAATTTAATAATTTTTACCTGAGTTTAAACCTTTCAGGGATCATATTGATTCCACAGTACCATCTACGAAAAACTTCCAAACTTTTTAAATGAAATATATTTTTTTAGATAAAAATATCCTATAAAGACTAGTGGTAGAGTTGCAAATTAAAACTATAAAAGAAAGCAATTTCGTCATTTTCGTTTGTTGGTCAGTGTCTTGATATCAATAGGTGGGCTAACTGTAAATTGTTTTATTTATCTCCTATAAAGGTACAAATTATCCTTCAAGCAGCTGCTTGCTACAGAATCTGACAAGTGCCTGTCAGTATAATATGGCATAGAGAAGGTCTGTGAGTATGGGAGACCTCAGCAGAAGAACTATAAACAAGAAAGATAACATCCACACCTTATCTGGAGTTCAAACCGTGGTCACTTTGATCAATAACCAAGCACACTAACCACTCGGGGACACTGAGACGGTCTTATCTGTCTCCTAACAATGTAAGAAAAAGATCTGAAATTATCTCTCAAACTCCCAGAAAAATGAAACATTTAATTGTAATTTATAGTTTTGTTGAAAATGCATTTCTTCCACAACTTTCAATTGCAAAAAGACATTGGTTATTTATGTCCACATTCTTCTGACCTTTGTATTGTTTTATCTCAGAGTGGCACGTTTTTGCACAAAATGGGCTAAATGACCAGGAAATTGTGAAAAAAAGAAGCTTAATATTTTCGAATATTCAAAAAAAGAAAAAAAAAATGTAAAACGAAACAGAAAATGTTACATTGTAATTGAAATCCAGACCTTTTACAGGGTCATTCCTGCTTCCCATTTATTTTTTTTTTCTAGATTTGGACCTGGGTTAAACTGTAGTAATGAAATGAAAAGCGAAGAATTTTTTTAACAGGAAGGATCCACCTGCTCACAATTAAATGTTCATTAATCATTAACTACATCACTACTGAAAAACGTTTTTCTGCTATGCTGTACCGGCAAATAATTTGTTGCCAGTATGGCATATTGGCCTACTTTCACCACTGAATACCCCGTAAGCATACCACCCATAACTTGGCTAGAAAAATTGCTGAACAGAATTATGAAACCTTAAATCACATAGTACCCATTTCAGCAATGGAAAAAAGCATAAAAAAAGACAGACAAAAATGAAAAAATGTCAGGAGTTTACAGACTACCTGTCATAAATCAAAAAAACAAAACCGACATACTGTACTATGGAAAAATCAAAAGATCATTAAAATCACATTTAAAAAGCACCAACATTACATCAAATATAAAAGAAAAACAACAGTATTAGCCAGATACACGCGAAATCCAAACAGAACACCAAAATTTGATCAAGCACAAATAATAGCCCTAAAATAATAAAGCCCTAAAACTGAATATCAATTAAATCTAGCCGAAATATGTGCCGTATATAGAAACACCCATGGAAACTGTTCATGGATGAAGAGGACAGCAATACAAACAGAAAGGAGCAATCCCTACTATCAGCAACATCCCCTAAGGAAACTTGGATTAACCGACCACAAGCAAATCAACCATACATGGAACATTCCAAAAGAACAACCACCATTAACCCCTACGAAATGCCCAGATGAAGATGTATCCCTTTAACTTTCAATAATGTGTGAGCTCATCAGTGCATCTCTACAGCATAGTACAGGATTTAATGAACTGCATGGTGAAGGATGAGTGCCTGCTTTATGCAGGCATGTTGGTGGTGGGTTTTATACCCACCACCACAGCGAAGCAGCAGTAACAACCAGTGGGAGGGCCAACAACAAACTCCTGACTGCATCAGATGCCAAAGGAGCTATGGGAAACAGACATCAGAAGTTGGTAAATCCTTTATAAACTCTAGCATTGTTTGAAATGTAGTTTGTACAGAATAAGAGTGAAATTGTATTGTAAAAGTAATCTGATAAAACCTGTGTTTAAACAACTAATGTTTCCAACTAATATTGCAAGCAATATAATTATATAGGAAATTTAAAATTTTGGTTGTGAAATGTGAATATCATAAAGTTTGCATTGACAGCAATGACTTGAGCCAGGTGGACAATTTTTCCTCTAAAATTGATCGACATTAAATTCAGAGTGATATCTTCCTTAATATATGAATAAATATGTTGAATCATTTCAAATCTACTTCAATCTATACAACAAAATTTGAAATCATTTCAATCTACACAACAATGACTTTCATTTTTACCCCAGAGGAGTTAGAAAAAAGGGTTTTATTTTAAGTAAAAAATTTTTTTTAGAGATAAATTTAATATTTTCTTGGGATTGGATAATATCCCCTCAACAACTGCTTGCCACAGAGGCTGATAGGAGCCTGACAGTTTATATGCCATAGAGAAGATATGTGAGGAAGTTGGGACTGCAGAAATAAAATTCTTACCAGAAATCCTTTACCCAGGGCTCGAACTCAAGGGCCTTAGATCAGTAGCTAACCATGCTAATCACTCGGCCATGTGGTATTTGGTAAACTATTATAATTCACACTTTTAGAATCTTCTAAAAGCTTTAATTGTGCTCTCTGACGATGAGAAATTCTGAAAATTTCATAATTTTAAGCTAATATTGTGAATGATCTATTGGGGCTAGAAATCTGATATTTTAGTGGTATCATGTGATGATCTAGGGCAGTGGTTCTCGACCTTTTATGCTTCACCTACCTCCTGGAAATGTGTATAGATAGATAAAACTATAGTTATAGTATAACAATGGTTATTTTTACTTTGTTACTAGATCTAGCAACTTTTGAGCTCTCACGGAATACCCCCAAAAATTTTACCATGTACCCCATGTTGAGAACCCCTAATCTAGGGGTTTACATTGGTTCCATGACAGAAAAGCAGTGAAAAATGAAGACACAAATGCTGAATGAAAAAAATGCTGCCTGTAAAATATGCCATTAACAAAAATGGTGACTCTACAAAAAGTGACAATAAAACATCGCATACAAAAATGTGCAACAAAACTAGTACAACAAAATGCCATGCACTAGTACAACAAAATGCTGTCTAAACAAAATGCTGCAAATGAAAACAGCACTTGTACATAACTCCGAGAGCAAAAATGCCGCCCAATTTCTTGTAGCATCCATGTCTCGCTGGGTAAGATCTGTTTTGACAGCAAGTGGAAGACCAATATCATATTTGGCAGGTGGTCATAATGTTTTGGTTCTTTTGTGTAGTAATAATAAATAAATAATTTTATTTCATGTACACTTCATGTACACTTCCTTAACCCTAAGAGTAAGTAAATTTTAAGGAATAAATTAGATATTACATCTGATAATCAAATGCAACGATTGTAAAACGTTGCATCTCCTTGAGTATAGATGGCGCTGTCTCAGTCACGTCTCAAGAAGAAAAACTTAAAAGGTCATATTCTGAAAATATTCGTTGTCCGACGCCTGGTGCAATGGTAGCGCGCTCTGGCATGAATCTGGAGAGATGCGGGTTCAATTCCCGCCGTGGCGGCGATGAATTTTTTTCAGAATCTATTAATTATGCTTTAGGCATTCTATACAGCTAATAATATATTTCTATTTACATCTTCGAATCTCACATTAATATGATTTATACTACTGTAAAAGGGTGCAAAATTCGTAAAATGAAAAAGTTCGTTTTCTCTGAAAGTGAGCATCCCATATTTGCCAAATGGGATATGTTATCCTTCTAGTTTTTCAATAGAGGAAAAATTGAATCACGTTAAAAAATAATTTAGATGAAACAATGTAAGCATTTTACTACAAATTTTATGTCCATTTTAAAAGAACTCCAAAATATTTTTTGAAGTATCATAAAAATTATTCATTTCAGACTCTGAAAAAAAAAAAATTAGAGTGGGGGTGTGGAGGTGGGATTTCCATTGCAGTGTAATATTTTCGCCATCATTTTAGAGGTTTTAAAAAAATTATGAAAAATGCATGAAATATGCCCAAGTTTAATATATTTTGGCCTCCATTACATATACTAGCACTCTGAAAAGCTGGAGGCATGGTCCCTTCCCCCTCCCTCCCAGTAGATTCAGCTCTGATTCATTCCATGTTGCCAAATTATGAATTGTGAAATCTAAAATATACATGCTAGATATTTATTATGTGCATTTGCAAAAAGTTAAAATTCAAGTATGTGATGATGCACATTTAATGAAACAAAGGGAACAAACTCCCCTCCCCAAGACATTTCTTGTGGGGGGGATCCCTGAGATTTTCTAGTATGCCATTGTCTACACATAGTTCTGTGCATCATCTATAGTTCTGTGCATCACACTATAGTTCTGTGCATCATCCGTTACTAGGGATTGGTATACAGCTCTATTTCACTGTATGTCTAGGTACCATTTACAGACTTACATACAGTGTAATATAATAGGAAAATTAAAAGAATTGTTACAAATTAAATGGATGAAACTGAGCGTGAGTTCAATTAAATAATATATTACAATGATAATTCTAAAACAATATAATTTATTACAAAAGTATGGATGAAATCATTTATGCAAACTAAATTCAACCAGTGCTTATCATATATGTGAACAAATCTACAATCTATCGAGAATCTTACAAACAACTAAATGTAAAGTGATGAATTGTGAGTCAATTATCAAGTGATGAATTTTTTTTTACAGAAAAGTTAAGACCAGCTCTATCTACGACTAACATATTGCCTCTTCATTTTGATTACCATGTCTGGTATAACCTTCACTTCAAGTAAACAATCCTTTGTCTTTTCTTATTAGTTTCACTAGCAAAATTCTACACTAATTAACTCTTTTAAACTCCCATGCATTCACCACATAAAACATCTCTTCTTTAGAATATCTTAACTGTAAAAACTTAGACTAACTACAACTCCTTTTGCACTCCAACTGCGCTTCATAAATACAACTTATATCTTATTCTTTTAATCAAGTCATTCGATATTGTTGGTGACGAAATTCTCATGCTGAAGCATACACGAACGTTCATGACCCCGTTATTCATAAATTCATTGTAGCACTTTCATTTGTCATAACAGAATATTATATAGCTGTAAAATTTATATTAGAATGACCATATTAAATCTATGAAAATACTCATCAAAAAATCTCATGCATACACATCTCAATAATAATATGACTCTTGCATCAATGTTTTTTCAAATGTACCTTTTCACAATGGAATTTAACACAGAATCTACCACCATTTTTCTGATGAAGAAAGTATTGTATGTTTTGAAATCTAGATCCTGATTTTTACCATCAAAATGCTTCTACTATGTTATAGGATATGCTTCAACAGTTTCTTTTTATTTAATATTGTGCATGATTTTACCACAAAGTGATTCTACAGTTTCCTCAATTAACATCATCAAGTTCGTTCATCAAAAAGCCACCATTCCTTTCCATCTATTTGGAACTGTAAGTGTATCTACTATTTCATTAAACTGAACTTTGCTGAATTGTCTTCATCTTGGTTCATCTGTATACTTCTAATAACAAAAACTTTCACATCATACATCAATCTATATCAGTATTTTTAAGGTGATTTTATTCTTGTATTCTGTATGAAAATACTTATTGTCAAAACATTTAAATCTTACATATATTAAATAAAGTACAAACCACAGCTAGTTATTACTAACTTAATTTTCACAATATTTAGCTGTACATTACAATTTGAGTCATTGTCTCCTGCTTGGTAATTACAATTCACCTTTTACTCAATCACAGGTATGTTGTTTTTAACACAAAATCCCAGATGGTAAGTATTAAATTCTGATTTCTACTAGAGACTATCTTTAGTGTATAGGAGAAATAAGATATTACCAGTTCAGTTTTCTGTATTGCTGGTTCACTCAGTTGATTCTTGGTGCTAATGTTTCGGCCTTGATGTACGTATTCGGCTATGATGTTTGAGCTGAGATGCTGCTAAAGTTAAGACACTCTGAACATGCTGTATGATTCAGTGATGTCAATGTTGTTTAGTTGATGTGTGTGTTAAAAACAACATACCTGTGATTGAGTAAAAGGTGAATTGTAATTACTGGGCAGGGGAGACAGTGACTCAGATTGTAATGTACAGCCGTATGTTATCAGTATGTCAGATGTATGTTATCATGAAAATTAAATTAGTTTTACATATTTTTAATAAATCATTCTTTTTTGCTTCCTATTGCTGTTTACACATCATTTATCAGTTTGGATTTGTCAAATCTCTTCTTCCACCATATTTTTCAAATGGATGGTCAAACATAATGATTTGTGTCAAAAAAGCTTGTGATGCAGGAAGTGTAATAAGCTATAAAAAAAATTGAAATCCATGCTTTCTTCCTACTTAAAAAGGCAATATATGAAAAAAATTGCAGTTTTTTTACTACATGACTCTAAAAAAGCCCAATTAAAATAAAACTAATAGTCCTTTTTGTTAAATATTTTATTTTCAAAATCCTAGTGCATAATATATTTAATATATTAATTATTATATTTAATAATTTCAATGTAAATCATATATACCAATCTGAACGGTAAATCATATATACTAATTTGAATCGGTAAAATCATATATACCAATCTGAACAGAATAATGGCTCTGAGCTTGATTATGGATCCTGAATTTGCTGCACTGGTGGGCTTCTGTGGAGGGAAAATCTCCCACTGTGTTTTCTGTTAGTTTGTGGGTTGACAACCCCAAGTGAATAGATTTACAGGACACTTTTTATCGGCTAGTAGATAATCCTGAGCAGAGGCCATCGCAAGCACCTGAACTCTTGTTTCTATTGGCATCGTCAAATCCTACATTGGAGGAAGTCTTCCAGTGTAGATGGCTTCAGCCTTTATTAGTGGGGGAACAGGTCTTTGTTTAATTTTATTTTAATAGGGCTTAATAGTGGGGGAACGGGGCCCGCAATCAGGGGACTGTTTGATATTGTTGGCATTTGATTTATAGCATACCCTAATTATTTTCATAAGTTATTGGGCAAAAAAAGTTCTAAATTTGATTAATAGACAATCATAGATAATACCACCCCTGCTAATGGCAATTTTTCAGAAAATTTTGAATAATAGACAATCACAGGTAAGCACCTGTAGATAATACCACCCCTGCTAATGGCAATTTTTTCTCTATAATTGCTAAAGTTTTAGATTTAATTTTTTTTGGCTGAACATAGTGAAAAAAAATAGCTGGGCCTCTGGATGTAACTCAGTTTTTTAGGCTGGACTCTGAAAGGGTTAAGAGAAACACTTACTGACATGCTCCTGCAATCATGTGTCAAGCGAGCTGCGAGTGATTAGTGCTGTCAGTAGTTAGGATCACTTGCATTTTGATTTTATCAGCAGTTAGGTAACTCAACCAAAACAAATTGTTGCAACTTGGAGCTGATCAGAGGTGGAATGGTGGCTGGTTCAAAGAAAAAGGTAAGGCCCTCAAATAATAATTTCAATGTAAATAAAATAACTGGTTAGGTAAAACAAAAGGAATATGAGCATCACAATTGCCTCGCAATACATACTTGTGTTTGAAAGGTGCAAAATCATTTCAAGCTCTGTTCCCATCAACATCTGAAGGACTGAAAGGGTTAGAAATGACAAGGGTTATTATGTTTATAAGTATTTACCCTACCAGTGTCCAGCCTGAAAAACAGGTTTCCATCCAGGGGCCAAGTTATTTTCTCCCTATGCTCAGTCAAAAAAAAACTTTAGAACTTTTTTTGCCAAATAACTAATGAAAGGAATTATGGCATGTTTCATGCTAAATTAATCAGCATTTAATTCTGGATTTTCTGAAAATAAAGTATTTAACAAAAAAGACTGTTTTATTTTAATAGACTTTTTAAGAGTTGTAGTAAAAATGCATCTGGCAACACGAATAAAAATTTATAAAAAAAACTAATAGACAGAAATGATTACAATGCACATAAATAGAATGACTATATATTTCTGAATAAGAAAAAAAAAAAATTTTCTTTGGTTTTAAGTAAATATTTCTCTCGTTTTGTAATTTTTTTCTCGGTACCATACTTTGAGAAAATTCCAGGCTTTTAGCCAATTGTGCTGAGTCACATAAACAAGTCAACTTTAGAATTTTTTAAAAAAATAACCAATCAACGGAAATCATCATCATCATCATCCTCAAGCAGCCATGGGCTACGGAGGTCCAACCAGACCGTGCAATTTAGTTCTCCAAGCAAGTCTATCCTGAGCTACATCTACTGCATCTGGCCACTGCACACCAATTCTAACAAAGTCCTGTTTGACATTTTTCAACAGGACAAAATTTTTCAATTAACAAGGTCTTGTTTGACAATTTAACAAGGTCCTGTTTGTCCTGCCCACCGCATCCTAGGTCTCCCCTACTTTCTGATGCCTTTAGGAACACTGTTCATAACCCTATTCGCCAATCTATAATTATCCATATGGGCAACATGGCCAAACCAACGGAGTCCCTCTCTGCACAATATGCTGCTTAAAGGAGGTTGCAAACTCCTTTGCCTAACCTCATCATTAGTTACAAAGTTGAACCACCTAATGCCCAAGATACTGCGTAAACATCTGGAATCAAAAGCATCTAGTTTCCTGTTATCTTGTTTACAAAGTGTCCAAGTTTCACTACCATAACTAACAATAGAAAGAACCAAACTATTATACTATATAACTTTTTAGTCTTTAGGTGTATACGCCTTTTTCTCCACACTCTCCATAGATTCTTAAAAGTCCCGGGCAGCAATCCCTATTCGTCTGTTAATCTCATGCCGCACATCACCATTATCTGTTACATAGCTCCCACGATAATTAAACTGTGACATCTGCTCAAGACTGCAACCATTCAGATTAACTGAATCACAGCCTGCTTGACCAATTTTCATCACTTTAATTTTTTCTCTGTTTATAACCAAACCTACTTGACTACCAGTTTCATCAACAGCTCGAATGAAAGAGTTCATCTCATCAACATCATTTGCCAAAAGGGCTAAATCATCAGCATAATCTAAATCAGAAATTTTCATATCTCCAGTCCATTTAAGGCCAAAATCTTTCCCTTGAAGTGAATTTCGCATAACATAATAAATAACCAGGCTAAAGAGAAAAGGAGACAAAATGCACACTTGTCGAACACCAGGAGTAATGCTAAACCAATTGCTACAAGACTTACCAACTCTCACACACGACTCAGTGTTATTATAGAGAGCTTTCATTATGTTAACTAACTTGTCAGGTATACCATATGATCTCACAATCAACCACAAATTATGACGATCAACAGAGTCGAAAGCCTTTTTGAAATCAACAAAGCTAGCAACCAAAGGTTTCTGAAACTCTAAACATTTCTCAAGAATCTGCCTAAGTGAAAATATCTGATCCACACATCCCCTACCACTTCTGAATCCACATTGCTCATCACACAATTGACTGTCAACCAGATTCTTAATTCTATTAAGCACAATCATGGAAAGAACTTTACCTGGAACAGAGAGTAGGCTGATACCCCCTATAGTTATCACAAGAACTGCGAGAAAATAGGGATAACAATAGCTCTGGTAAAATCCTTAGGAACCATGCCTTTATCATAAAAGATATTCAGAATTTCAGTCATCCAAGTGGTAACCGAAACATTCCCAGCTCTAAGCATTTCCGTAGTAATTTCATCTACCCCTGGGGATTTATGAAGTTTCAGTTTAGAAATAGCCACTGTCCGTTTTCTACCACACAAAACATTAACTATATGGTACAGCTCTCTGCTGTTGTGCTGTCTAACTGCTTCCTCGGCTTTGTCAGCCAAACCATCAAGCCAAAGATTCTTATCAGCAGCTAAATGATCTTTTACACATATATTAAGTTCTCTGTAATGCTTTCTATTAGGACTAGTAGGGTATTGATTAAGGACATTCCTGCAGTTCTTTCTTTCCAAAATAAGCTCAAGTGCCTTATCACTCAGATAATTCTGTCTCTTCTGCTCCTTTTTTCCTAAAAGAGTACTGTTAGTGTCCAAAAAAGCCTGTTTAAAATGATCCCATTCTTCCTCAACTTCAGTAGTAAGCATACCATGACTGTCATAATGACTAAGTAACTTATCATGGCAAGCTTTGGCTATAACTGGGTCTTTCAGAGCTTCAGTATTAAAAGTAAATTTTTTAACGCTAGCACAACACTTTTTAAGTTTAAGTTGCTAGACACTTTTAACAAGGTAATGGTCAGATTCAATTTCTGCTCCCCTATATGCCCTGGTATTCCTAACAGAACTAGCCCGTTTGCTGTTAATTAATATGTAATCAATCATATTCTTATGCAGCCCATCAGGTGAAACCCATGTGTACTTATGTATGTCGCAGTGTTTGTAATAAGTATTAGTTATTCTGACCCATTGAGTTTACTTACCTGTAGGAGACGTTGCCCATTGCCATTGCTACTACCAATACCAAAAGGGCCTATTACTCCTGCCCAAAGGTCAGAGTCAGTACCAACTTTGGCATTGAAGTCACCAAGAACAAGGGTAATATCGGAAATAGGTCATGTTATATACCAAATTAGTCAGAATATAATTATGAATTTTATGAAAATAAAAATAATATAAATAAATTTGCAAACATATTGATTTTAATAAGCCTTTTTCAATGTGATATGGTGGAAAAAAAAAAGATCACACTATACAATTAAGGCTTCATTTTGGAAAACCTAATAAATAAAAATAGTTAAATTATATATTAATCAAAAGGAAATTTCTCCCGAATAATATAATATTCAACCAGAAATATGATTTTTATTTCTTTTAATAATTCTTTTCAGTATCGTATATTTTAAACACTGCCAGTGTTATACAACGTGACTTAGACTTCTCACATTCACAGGATTTTCTGAACTGGTTTTAAAATAGTAAAAGCTTCCTTGGCTGCTTTTTTTTTGCTAAACATTATGAATTTTTTCTTTGGGTGTTGAAGTTTGGTGATCTTGGCTAAGTGCAGAAAGGTTTGTGCACCAAAGCAAAAAAAAAGATGGTGTTATATCATCTGTGTGGCACAGCCAAGGTACTGATGGGGGGTGGGTTGCCGTTAAAAATCTTAAAAATCATAAAATCTTTAAAATCATAAAATTTCTTAATTAAAAAAAATTCTAAATGGAGGAAGGGTGAAACTTGCACCGTGAGTATAGCGGAGGGAACACCTTCCCGAAATTGCCGTCCCATATGACTGATTTCCGTAGCAAAGAAGTCTATTTTGCTCCCATATCCAAGACATTCATTTTCAGAAAACTGTACAAGTTCAAAGTTTTTTTACTCAAAAAACAAGAAATAATAAAAAAATTTACATATAACCTAATGGGATGTTAAATAAAATATCCGCAACAACTTTTAAGCCTCCTCCGATCTAGCATAACTTGGAAAGATCGATAAATCAGCCAATTGAAAGATCACTAACTAGCGAAAGTAAATCTACAGAAATGAATTTGCTTCCATATCCAAGATCTCATTTATTTTCAGAAAATGACACCAGATCAAAGTTTTATTGGAAAAGTAATAAATAATAAAATAAAAATTAACATATAGCCTAATATAATGTGATGTTAAAACATCCACAGCAACAAGTTGTAAGCTGGCCATACGATGTAGCATAAGTATGAAAAAAATCAATACTTATTGATCAGCCAAAAGATCACTAATTTCCGAAAATAAACTACTGAAATGAAAACTAAGGTTTAAATATAAAAAAAGTAAATATTAACTTTACAAAGGGTATCCAATATGCTGGACCAAAACTGTAAAAATCACTTATAGCACACGGAATGGAGCTTGCATGTGTCAGCCATCTGCATCTTGTTTGTTCAAGTGAAGCATGACTAATTAAATACAGCTGCAACCAGAATTTCTAAGAAAGATGTGTTTACTTCCAGTTTCGATTTTAAGAGTGTGAAAGATACATGAAATGCTGGGAAAAATGATAAAAATAACTTGGGAATACTGAAATAGGTTTATGACAGAAAATAGTGTGAAATGAGGGGAAAAAAAATGACTACATATTTTGTAATTACTTCCAAAATCTATCGTTTTTAAAAATAGCAGGGTTTTTTGTTAATTTTAAGGAGATTTTCGAAATTTTAAGGAAAATTTTGTTGATAATTAAAATTACTTATGAGCTTAACTCAAGAGGTTGCTTCAGCAAATAGGAACGTTAACATGCAAATCGGCAATTCCGGTTAGTGCTTCTAAGAAATAGGAATCAGATGGCTTTATCAAATTATTTATATTGTAGTTTTATAAAATATGCATGAAGTTAAAAAAAATATATTATTTATGAAGCCTGAATTATGTACTTTTATAAAATATATATATATTACAACGGCCAATTTTTACAACCAGAACAACTTTCAGTGGTGTAGAGAAAAAATTCCTCTTACTAGGTAATTTCTGGTTGAATATCATAATTGTATTAATTGTTTTTGTTGTACTAAAAATGGATACATACGTCCTTCGCTTCTCAATTCAGATTCTCCAAAAGTATACAGATGACATGGAAACTGAAAGGGTTAACCACTATATAGGCTGTTTAAGTATTATGATAACATTAGGTGTAGAATCTCTTTGTTGCGATCTTATGCAACCACGGCAATTCCCGGTTCCGCCTGACAGCACTACCTGGTTAAGAAAAGCCATGACCATCTAGAGCCGGGGGCAAGGAATACGCCCTATAGGCGCACCTCAACCCCAGCCTCACATGGCAGCAGTCCTATAGAAAGAAAGCTAACCACCGGAAGAAACCTTACTTTAATCTATTCCCCGGTTTGCAAATGTGCAAGGATATAAAGATCCAAGCTCGATTGGCACCCGGGGTGGAGACTCTTAGTAAGCCCAGACTTTTTGGACAGCTCGTGCCTACTAGGCCGGGGAACACCTTTCGGCAGAGCCGTCGAACAGACCACACAGGTCTCCTGAGAGGTGAGGTCTCCGACGCCGTCACCATCCGACCGGCAATCAAGCTGGCCAGCAGCGTCTTCAACCTCGGTTGGCCTTAGCCATGTCCAACCGGTGAGCCAATCCGGTCGGCACAGCCTTCAGCCGGGTTGCTGGGTCCTAGGCCCCCCCACCACGACAAGGTGGTCCCCTATCGGGGGGGGGGGGGGGGGGGGGACATTAGGTGTAGAGAAAAAATTATCTTGAGTTGGATGGGATCTGAACCCACAACATCCTGATGACATGTCAAGTGATCTGACCACTGAGCTACCAGCTGCCAATTAATCTAATCACCAAAATTTCAATCTATTGCTGATGTTAAGCTGTATAACATCTTTTGAGTGTATTAAGCATCTTTTGACTTCATATGAATACTTGTCTTCAGAATCATTCCAGGTATGTGCACACGACCAGCCACACTACAAACATGTCCAAAAAAAAGTAATTTTTTTTTACCAAATCTTAGACTTCTTCACATCTTGTGTTCTCTGTTGATCACAAATGAATCTACTGTGCATCATTGATGTACAGTAGACTCATTTACTCATTTACTCATTATTAGGCTGTTTAACATCTTGATGACAATGGTTGTAGAGAAAAAATTTTCTTGATCCTAGTGGGATCCAAATCCACAACCGCCTGATGACTTGTTAGATGCTATGACACTGATGATATGCAGTGGATTAATTTGTCTATCTACATGTTACTGGTGATCATAGCAGAAGTGAAGCAGATTGAAATTTGCTGGAAAAAAATGTCAGTCAAGATGCACTTGAAGTGTGGCTGATCATGTGCACATACCTGGAATGACTCTGCAGGATAATCTCCTAATGCACTCAGAAGACAGTGACTGACCCTATGGTATATTAACATTAGCTTAACATTAGCAATAGTGGAATATTGATTGGCCCCTAGTAGTGCAGTAGTCAGGGCACCTGACATGTCACTAGGAGGTCAGTTTAAGTATCACATCCATTATACTTAAATATTCTAATAATAATTAAATGTTTAGTAAACAATGATGTGCTGTGGATTATATAGTTTTTTTTTTAAATTGTCCCTATATGCAGTTATCTGGACCCATTCCTTTTCAGTACCATTGCATCAATTTCATTTGTATCCACCCATTCCTTACTTAATAAAAGAATTGTAAAGAATGGGCCTCACAGACCCACTGCATCTATAAAACAGTATCACTATTTAAGGAAAAGCGATATGTTTCAAAATTTAGCATTTTAAGTAATATTTCTATCATAACTGAATTTACCAAGGTAAATTATACTAAATAATATTCAATATTTATTGAATCAATTGCAATGATACACCTGAAAAGAACCTCAATTATTTGCAAACTTTAACCACAACCACATGCACAGGGACATTCCCTCTGTTTAGTAGTCAGGTATGCAGATGGTTAATTAGACTAGGTTTAATATATTATTATATTTATCTAATGGTTAATTAGACTAGGTATGAGCTAATATATCTAAAATTAAAATAACTTAAGTTCTTTGTGGTTGAGAAATAAAAATTTTTCAGAGTTTATCCTTAAAACTATTTGCATATTAAAAAGTTTAAATACACAATTAAAAGGACTTTCATGCTGAGAAATCAATTAAAAATAACCTAAAATTCTCTGCCATTGAGCAATAAAATTTTAAAATTTATCCGCCGTCCCATGGCCGAGTGGTAGCGCGCTTGGCTACTGATCTAAGGGACCTGGTTTCGAGCCCCGGGTAAGGCATGGATGTATGTGTTGTTTTTCTGCTGAGGTCCTGCCATCCTCTCAGACCTTCTACTATGGCATATAAACTGACAGGCTCCTGTCAGATCTCTGTGGCAAGCAGCTGCTTGAAGGGGTATTTATTTTTTATTTTTTTATATCCTTCAAACTATTTGCAAGTTAAAAGTTTTTAGGAGAAAACTCGGAAGCTTTTTGAAGCAAGGACAGTGCTCTATCTTGCTTCTGAGTTTTCTCCTAAAAACTTTTAACATGCAAATAGTTTGAAGGATAAACTTTAAAATTTTATTGCTCAATGATAGAGAATTTTAGGTTATTTTTAATTAAAAAGTTTTTAGAAGGAAACTCGGAAGCTTTTTGGTGCAAGAACAGTGCTCCATCTTCAGTAAAGTGACACTGTGTTTGATATTAAGGCTGTCAAGAACTTCTTTCCATGTGTCTTGAAGGGTGATTGTAGTGTTTCGGTTGCAGGTGGGGTATATGAGGTCATTATTTCAATAGCCTTGTGGGCAATAGTTCCATAGTAAGTGGATGTATGTGCTAGTGCTGTTGCATGCTCCCAGTCTATGGTAGCTGTGTACTGTCTTGCCAGCTCTGCAGCTTATGTACATCATCATATATTTTACATTATGTCATTTTTTTCTAATTTGTGACTTTATCCAAATGCATTTTTTCATTTTCAGTGAACTGAAAATCAACATCAGTGAATTTTTGAATCAAGTTTTCTCCCCATTATTTCTAGTAGTGTTTTTTTCACTCATGTGAGCCATCAATAAATCAGTAATGTTTGCCCATTTGTTTGTAGATTTTATCATCCACTATCTGTATTAACATTTTTTTTACCCAAGGTTTATCTGCTATCCATGGCATTTGCATATCCACATCTGTGCAGGGCTCTAACTATAAATTATGTTGGAAGAGTTTTCAATGCTATACACTGAGGTGCCATTGAATTAGGGATAGGAGACATTATCCAAATTCAGTACCGCAAGTCACGCATTTGCATGCATGTGTGGCTGAAACTCTGGTCATATATAGCTGCCAGCTTTGGCTTCCCCGAGCATTCGTCATGAGAAGCGTAATGGGAAAGGTGAGGGCTTTAGAAGCATTTGACAGAGGGCAGGTCATAGGTGCCTGACAGATGGGACACTCGAATGCATTTGACAGAGAGCAGATCATAGGTGCCCGACAGATGGGACACTCGATCTTTGAAATTGTCAACAAACTTAAATTTTCTCGTATGCAGTTTCAAGAGTGTTCCGAGAATATGAAAATTCCAGCAAAAGAACAAGCACCCTGACAAACTGCAAAGGACATCCAGCATTGAATGATCGTAGACTTTGCCGTCTGACCCATATCATACGAACAGATAGGGGCCAGACATGATCTGAAATCACCTTCCATCTGAACACCGATTCCAGCCAGGAAGTCAGTGCATGGACCATGCAATTCTCACTTCATTGTCTTGTCTTTGGGAGCCGCCAAACTACAAGAGTCTCACTTCTAATGGCATGACTCTGGGCTCAATGCCTTGCCAGGGCTAAAGAACATCAAAATTGGACAATTGCCTGGATTTCCTGGAGTGATGAATCCCAATTTAAACTTCATTACACCAATGGGAGACTGAGGTATGGTGCCAACCCCATGAAGCCATGGATCCTTCATGTCAAATCAGAACCATACATGCTGGTGGTGGCTCAGTGATGACCTGGGGTGTCTTCAGTTGGATGTCTGTGGGACTTTTGGTACATGTACTGATGACTCTCAATGCATCCCAGTACTTAGAACTCATAGCTGACCATTTATACCCATTTATGGCCATCATGCATCCTAATGGAGATGGCATCTACCAGCAAGACAACTGTTTGTCTCACAGGTCCAGTTGGCTACTGCATTGTTGCAGGAGCATTCTGCTGACTTTGAAATAATGAATTGACCACCTAGAAGCCCAGATTTAAATCCCATCGAAAATCTTTGGGATACTGTCGAGCAGAGTGTTCAGGTCAGTGTGCCATCAGTGACGACCTTGAGAGAATTGGGGACGGCTCTGAAGGATGCATAGGTCACCATACCTGTGGAACATTTACGCAAGCTTGCGGAGTCCTTGCCTCATTGTGTGGCATCTGTTACCAGGGCCAGAGGGGGTCCAACATGTTACTAGGTTGTTATCCATAATTCAATGGCACTTCAGTGTATAATAATTTATAGTTACAGTCAGTTGCTCCACCTTTTTTCCAATGCTCTCTACAGGATAACAATTGCTTCCCAAGCTGGCCATTTGCTAACTGGAGTTCATTCAGGTTTGTTGTCATTTTCCTCATTCCAGCCCTCCTTGATGTCATTTTCAGTGACAGGTTGGACAATTTCTTCACTATTAAGGCTGTACTGTGATGGAAATGTGGTCCCTAAGTGATTTGAATTATTGTATCCTCCTGCTCACAAACCTGATTTTGAAGAATCTTTTCCGGAGTATGAGAGGTTGAATCAGTGATGTGTGTTCTTTGGAGGTAGAAAAATTAGTTCAATATTTCAGAATTGGATGAGCTGGACAGTTTTCCAACACTAGTACATTTTTTTTCTTGTCCAATTCCTTATCCCATCTACAAAGGTTATCTTCAAATATTGAAGCTATCATCCAAGAATGATGCTCTTAGAATATTCAACAGGTTGATTTTTTTATTCCTTTGAAGCATCTAGAAGATTTGTCTATCACTAAAGACTTTCACTTGATTATTCCTGTCATGTTACAAGTCAGCAGGACTGTAATTCTGTACTTAATCTTCTTCCCTGAAGAAGTGAGCGGGAGTGACTCGGTAGCATGTCAGGCTTGTTGAGTCCCTGCTGGGCTAGCATTGACATTTATCTCCACAAAACTCCCTGCCTTGCTCACGTCAGTAGGAGACACCAATGGGCTTGGAAAAGTTGCTATCTGTTGAGTGGGATGTTAAGCCATGGTCTGTGTATATGAGAGCTATATCCTGTGCATGTTAAAGAATATGCTGGATGGCCTTGACAGGAGGCTACCATGTGTATCGCAACAGCTGTTCCGATGGGTTCCATCCCTCAACCTTCTCTGAGCTTTTGGGGTCCTTGTGATCTGGCAATTTAGCCCATTGTGTGCAAAAAAGTGCTGCTCAGAGGTAAAAAACAACCCAATCCTGAAGAAGCAGAGACATTTTTTAAAAATCATACAATGTTCTGGTGTGGGCCTGTAAATATTTCCCAGTTTTACCCATATTAAAGATATCCTCTGGACTCTTAACACAGTTTGCCAGTTTTCAGCTTCTGAATCAACAGAATCTTGTTTTTCTCCTTGGAGTTTTTTTTATAAACAGTGTCATGTTTCTCATTCCATCTGATCAGTCATTTATCAGTCACTTTAAACTCTTTTAATTTTTCACTGAAATCATTGGCATTGTAGAAGAAGCTGTAGAAAAATGCTATGATTTATAGGAGCATTAAATCAACTGGTCAGTTTTAAATCCCTCTTACTAAGTCTGGCCTGAAAAGGCTTTTTTTCAACTTTGCTCAGTCTAAAAGCAGTGAACTTTAGAACTTTTTGGAAAATAACTAATAAAAGGAATTATGGCATGTTGCATGTCAAATTAATCAACATTTATATGTAGATTTTCTGAAAGTAAAATATTTAACAAAAAAGATGATTAGTTTTATTTTAACAAAATTTTTTAGAGTCGTGTAGGAAAAAAAACTGATAGACGAAAATAACTACTGCATATGAATAAAAAGGCTAATTATTTGTGAACAACAGAAAAAGAATTTTTTTTTTACTTCAAGCATGAAATTTAGTTTTCTGTAACTTTTTTTTCACATTAATGTACTGTAAGAAATGTCGAGACTTGACAACTCTTCTCTGTCAAATACAAAGAGTCAACTTTGGAATTTTTTTGCCAAATAACCGATCAAGAGAAATAGGTCATGTTATTTACCAAAAGTAAAAACATTTAATTGGGGTTTAAAAAAATTATAAAAATTAAGGAAAAAAGAAAATGGTAGATAAAGTTTTATAAGCATTTTACTTTTAAATTTCAAAGTTTTGCTGTATTTTTTCTATTTTAACTTCAATATTTTTTAAAGTTTTCCTTATTTTTAAAGTATTTCATTATTTTAATATAAGTAATTCTTAATATTTCTATTATTACTTAAAACTTATTAAATTTTTTCAAATCTTTGGTCATTTATGCAAAGAATCTAAAATGCCAATGTTTTGCCAATCAGCAAACTCTAAGACTAAGGTAGTAATGTTACAATTTATTTTTGATCCACCAAAGATATTGTTTAAAATTATATATATATACATATATTTTTTGTTATAATGCCTTAATCAGATATCTCCTTTTAAGTCAGGTATAGTTATGATTTTATTATTTTGGTCAAGTTTCAAATATATATTCCTCTAATTGCATTATATATTTGAAAACCAATATAAATAATTCTAGAATTAGTCAAATTGATACCCCACTTCTGAATCAGAGAAACCAAAAAATTGATCTGGATCACTATCAGAGTCGAATAAATATTTTGCAAAAAAAACTATCTTCTGGTTCAGCTTGGCATGCATTTTAGAAAATGTACAGCATTAGTTAAAAAATTTAGCAATCTAACTTTTTCTGTATGTATATGATGAAGATAACAGTATTCAATGAAAGATTTGTGTTACTTGTTATTCAATGAATTATTTATGACTGTTTTGTGTTACTTGAATTAGTATCACTAACAACACATATGACCCGGAATAAGGTATCTTCCAAACCAATTACCTTTTTATTTTTCAAATAAACATGAAAAGCTTCAGATTTTACTTACAAAAAAAATGTGTGTACATCTTCTTTAAAAAAATCACAACGCTGGTTGAGCATGAAAACATAAGCACTACTTAACATACACACTCCCATAATGCAATTGTCATGTATTCCAAAGGAATAATTGACAATATCTAGGTCTTTCTGTAGACACATGAGCCCATCTGTGTGTGGCTGCAGGAGATTTAATTGCAGACAGTCAACAATCTCACGATCTGGCACTTCTCCCTTGTTCGCTAGGACTGGAATGAAGATGGGCCAGCTTTTGGGGGTATCACCATCCTTGTGAGCAACCATTCTCCATTCCAGGTTGTTTCTCTCACTGCCACTCTCAAGGCAGTGGCCATCTGCCTCTTCATGGGATTCTCTTTACTGTCTGCTCCACCTGTCACTACCCAGAAGGTAAGGAAGACCTTGATGACCTCATCTCTCAGTTGTTGTTCCCCCATCCTCATCTTGGGTGACTTCAATGGACACAGTCCATTTAATGGGTTAAATGGCCAGATCACAAGGACCCCAAATGTTCAGAGAAGGTTAGGGGAGGGGACCCACTGGAACAACTGTTGGGAGACAGATGACAGCCTCCCATCAAAGCCATCTAGCATGTTCTTTAATGTGCACATGGTATGGCTGTCCCACACATGGGGCCACTACTTTATGTCCCATCTGACGGATGACAGCCTTTTCAAGCCCATTGGTGTCCTCTACTGCTATGCAGGTCATGGAGTTTGCAGAGATAAATCTCAATGCCGGGATTCAAACCTGAGAACTGCAGATTACGAGTCTGACACGCTACCGACTGAGCCACCCCCACTCCTACATAATTATGATTGAACTGTATTAGTTTACAATTGGGTATTCACACCATTTTAAGGACACATAACTGCTTGTCAGTGACATTCTGTAATCATGTGCAACTTTCTTGATTTAACCATTCCAAAAATTGAGTCATTAATTAATAATAAAATTGAGTCATTTTTCTTCAGGGTAAATAGAGCTAGGGTCAAATAGTGGATACCAGACTAAATCTTGCCTTTATCATACCTTTACAGTATTTTACAATGATTGTACTTGCCATAGAAATATGAAAATACCCTTTCAGACCTCTGTATGAAATCGTTTTATGAGAAGAGCCATGTTTCCACTTTTGATGTAATGTGGGAAAATAGTAAAAATAATTATTTACATTAAATTAAGGCTTAACATTTGTTTGTAATAAATTTTAACATAATATATGAATTTGTTTATGTATATAAAATATTTTGATTTCTTTTTCTAGATCTATGGCCATGACTGCTGTTATTTTTTAAAAGTTTTATGTATTGATGTGCATAAAAAAAGGTAACCTTTAAATAATTCTGTAATTGCCATTAATACTTAATTGATAATTAGACAGGCCTGCAATGCTTTAACTGTTCTATAGTAATTCCTGCATGCTGATATAAATATTTTGTACAATTTCCCCATCATATGTGGATTTCTTACAAAATGTAACTTTGAGAATAAAAGATATATAGGGTGGTTATAATTAAACTGACAGCACTCAGAGAGATGTAGAGAAGGATCTACTCGATCACAGCAAAAAGTGGTGGATACCTCAATAAGAACATGGGTAGAGAATTTGCAAATAAAAAAATTAGTGCCACCAGGTTGCATGGGTATGTTAAAACCATGGTAGAACATACTAATTTCTCATAACATTGCAGCCAGTCACATATGAGAGTCGCATGAAGTACATTATAAAATGTGATGTCTTCCCTGTAATAACTAGAAGAAATCATGGGTATCTGCAAGAAGGACCGAGCTTTGCTAGTGAAACTCTTTTACCAAAACTGCAGTAATACCACTGCTGCATTATGCAAATGTCGTCGTCTGAAAGATATAAGGAAAGGACCTTTGTCACTAAATGTACTGAAGAATATGATACAGAAATTTTAAGAAACAGGCGAGTTGGGTGTGGCTCCAGGTAGAGGCTGGCAGCCTGTTGCAGAAAGCAATGTGTAAGATGTCACACTTACCGTTGCAGAAATCGATTCGCAATTGGAGCTACCCATAGTTAGTGCTAGACAGGTATCCTGTCAATTGCAACTTCCGTGGTCAACTGTCTGTAAAATTATACGGTCCATCCTGAAATGGTAAATAATTGAATTCATAGGGTGCAGCAGCTGCAACCACATGACCTTGAACAGCAGACCAACTTCACTTTGGATTTCTGATGAGGATGCAACTCAACTACATGGCTTTTGAAAGTCTTATGGATCAATGAGGCACATTTTTCCCTACATGGAGCAGCAAATACACACAAGTGCCGAATATGGGGCCTACACATCCGCATGATGTGCCCCTACATTCTATGTAACTGTATGGTGCGGGTTTATTGCAAACTTTATAATTGGATCATTTTTCGTTGAGGAGATCACACCCAAGACCATGCCCAGAGAAGATCTGTGTAACATGGTTGCACAGAAGTTCTGTGCAACCACGTTACACAGATCTTCTCCACCGCAAGATTATTCCAGCTTTGCAAGAAAGAATTTGCTTAGACCCCATAACCTTCATGCAGGTGGGTCACCACCCTATATTGCACGTATGGCAACACAATTGCTGCATACCACATTTGGTGAGGACAGAATAATTTCTCAAACAGTTTCCAATGCTTGGCCACCACGTCCCCCCCCCCCCCCCCGACATAAACCCTTGCGATATTGGTTATGGGGTTATTTGAAAAGCTGAGTTTACCAAGGCAATGCTGAATTGCTTGCTGAACTGAAGGCAAGAATAACACAGCATGTTGCAGTCATTGCCCGAGACATGTTTCAAGCAACTGTGGACCATGCTGTATTACATTTCCAGCAGATTTTGCATACAAATGGTTTACATATTGAGAATCTTGATTTGTAAAATAAAGTTTATGTTCGTTCAACGTGGTATTTTCTTTGTTTTAACGCAACCATGCCACCTGGTGACACTAACACTAATTTTTTTTATTCACAAATTCTCTACCCTATGTTCTTATTAAGATATCCACCACTTTTTGCTGTTATCTGTCGAGTAGATCCTTCTTTACATTGCTCTGAGTACTATCAGTTTAATTATAACCACTCTGTATATATAAACTATATAATATTTTCACAAATGAAATGAATGAGATTGAATATATATTTGCTTCATGTCAATATTCTTTTTTACAGTTTCCTTTATCTTTTTTAAACAAGTGTAATAATAAAACTGTTTAATGTATTAAAATAAATAATTTGATATATATATTGCAAATTCGTTTCTTCCCAATTTGCAAAAATTGTTTCGTGTGATAGAAAAACATCTGTATCACACAAGAAGGGAGCAGTTTCATGATCTGGGCGAACATTTCACTAGATGGTCACATAAATACATTGTTCCTACTGGCATGATGACAATTCAGAAGTACAGAGATAACTATTTTTGAAATCAGTATAGCTAAATTGTGAAAAATCATTTATTAGAATAGAAACTACTATTAAAAATCTAATATCCATATGCCTGTGTTATTCAAATATAACATAAAACGAGTTATGAGCAAGTAGGTGTTTAAGGTGAGGCAAAAGGCAATTCTGCTGTAGTTTTCACTCAGCAGATGGTGCTGAATATCGCCTGTTTCTTAAGGGTGGTGGGGGAGGGATTGACCACAGAAGAGCGGAGTTCAGGCTTCCACATTGTTTGTGCTAAAGAGGGATCTGAAGCTGATTTCTAAAATAGCCACAATATCAGGAGATGACCAAACAATCAACAGGAGTTGATTTGCTCCAAGTCTTCATCCTTGAGAATTCAGATTTTTTTGCATTTCAGGTGAATGGTTCTTGGGTTGCTTTTGCAGGCGATATCCATTTCAGATTTTGCTCTTGAATAATTTTAGTTTCACTGATTAATTCTTTTGAAGTAATAATCTGGACATAACTTCTCTGTTTATTTGCAGTTTAGTTTTATTTAAATAATTACGTTTATTAATAGTTATGTCATTCTCATCAAAACTCGATAAAAATTAGACATTAAATATCCTATGATTAGTTTTATACAATGATGAGAAAATTAGCAAACTTGGCTACTGATCAAAGTGATCTGAGTTCAAGCTTGGGATAAGAAAAGATTGTTTCATTTCTTGTGTTCCCTCTCTGATGAGATGTCATCAGAGAGTCAGATCTCTGTCTCAAGCAGCTACTTCAGGAATATTTTCATTTATTTCTTGCCATAATCTGAACTGATTAATTCTAAAGTTGTTTACTTGTTTTTTACTGTCTGATTCTCTCAGAACATGTATATTTTCAAAATATTAAAGTACAGTTGTTTGAAATATTGAACTATACAACTGGATTTCATTGCTTAGCATACAAGGTAATGCCTGGTCTAACATTTTCCCACTGTATTATACTAATGCTAAATTTTAGTTAATTTTTAACAGCTAATTCATATAGTAGTTGCCAAGGTTAACTAAGGGTTGTTGTCTTGCTTACAAAGACATTTTGTGAACTTTTTTGTGTATAATATTAAATAAAATTTTTAATTTAATATAAATAGTGTGAAATTGGTTTAGCTACTGAAAACCCCATTTATAAATATTGAAAGCTTTCCTTCCCAATTTTTTCACATGCAATAAAATGGTATGTACTACATAAGACATTTTCAACAAAATGTAATTCTTCAAAGATTATTAACTTTTCAAGTTGGACCTTTTGTCTGATTCAAAATTCCAGATAGCTTTGTTGGATTCCAGGCAATATTAACTTGCCAAATAAAATTGAAATAGGTTATGGTATTTGTCTAGAGTTACTTATTGAGCAAGAATTCAAAAGGATTGCCAAGTTTAATTAAAGTTTAAATCTAATCAAAAATCAATTAATGTTGCTCAAGGGAAAAATAGAAAAAATTCAAAAAGTTTGTAAAACACTTCTACAAAAAATAAAATAAAATTACTTCCAAAAAATAAAATTGAAATACGTTAGGTATTTGTCTTAGGCCGTCCCATGGCCGAGTGGTTAACGCGCTTGGCTACTGATCTAAGGGACCTGGGTTCGAGCCCCGGGTAAGGCATGGATGTATGTGTCGTTTTTCTGCTGAGGTCCTGCCATCCTCTCAGACCTTCTACTGTGGCATATAAACTGACAGGCTCCTGTCAGACCTCTGTGGCAAGCAGCTGCTTGAGGGGGTATTTATTATTTTTTTTTTTTTGTCTAGAGTTACTTATTGAGCAAGAATTCGAAAGGATTGCCAAGTTTAATTAAAGTTTAAATCTAATCAAAAATCAATTAATGTTGCTCAAGGGAAAAATAGAAAAAATTCAAAAAGTTTGTAAAACAAATAAAGTTTACTTCCAAAAAATTAAAAGATTCACCAAATTCAATACAAAAGTTGGAGTACTTTAACAACTCACATCTATCTAAATCTCAACCTCATTTCTCTCCACTAAAATACTACATCTCCACTGACAATTCTCATTCTCTCCATTAACTATGACTACACTTCTACTTCTGACTTTGTGACCTAATGTCACTTAGTTATAACATGCTGCATACAAATCTGGCACGTGTCTGTTGCACGCCGGAAAAACATTTGAATAATCTGACGATCGTGCTAGCTATGACACAAGAAGGGTCATGTCCTACATGTGTGCATTAACGGCTGACAATCAAAAGTCAGAGTTGCACATGTGCAACTCCTTCGGCTCAGAAGCGAAAATTGAGATGTCCAAAAAAAATGAAATAATCTGCAAAATGATAAATATAATGTAAATAAAGCAAAACTGGTTAAGGAAAAGTAAAAGTTAATGTGGTCTGTAAATGGTAGCTAGGTAGTCACTGGAAGGAGAGCTATGCACCAATCCCCTGTGATGATGCATAGAACCGGCCAGGCCTAGCACCTAATGTCCGACCCCACCTTCTCATGGTGCGGACCGTTAGTAACTTTCAAAAGAGAATACTCTCTTGTGAAAGTGAATGGAAGGGGAGGGCTGCCAGATTAGTGTGGCCTACTGATATGGACAACTATGGCTACTTTTCTTTTTTTTCTACCCTGCTGAGGAGTGGTCAACCACACAGGGTCCTGGTGCTGACCATATAAACCCACTGGACTGGACAGATATATGGCTCTGAGCTTGATTATGGATCCTGATTTTGCTGCACTGGTGGGCTTCTGTGGAGGGAAAATCTTACGCTGTGTTTTCTGTTTGTTTGTGGGTTGACAGCCCCAAGTGAATAGATTCACAGGATATGTTTATCAGCTGGTGGATAATCCTGAGCAGAAGTCATCACAGGCACCTGAACTCTTTGCTTCTATTGGCATCGTCAAATTCTACATTGGAGGAAGTCTTCCAGTGTAGATGGCTTCAGCCTTTAGTAGTGGGGGAACGGGTCTTTGCCCCATGTCTGCGATTAGGGGGCTGTTTGATATTGTCGGAATTCCCTCTCTCAATAAACATAGTTTCTTTAAACATCCCACTAACCATTTTCTCTCCATAGGTAGTTGGAATGTGAGGACTCTGCACAGAGCTTTTTCTCTTGATGTCCTCACACAAGAATTCCACCGTTATAATTTAGATATTCTCGGCTTGCAAGAGACCAGATGGACAGATAAAGGTCAGATTCTTAAAAATAATCTTAAATTTCTCTTTTATTCTTAAAAATAATCTTAAATTTCTCAGGGAGGGACGACAATAAGCATCACCAAGGCGTGGGTCTGCTTCTCAGCAGACATGCTAGCGATGCTCTTCTAGGATATGAGTGCATTAATGAAAGGTTTCTTACAGCAAAATTTCAGACAAGCGTTAAAGACTTGAATGTTATCTGCTGTTATGCCCCCACTGAGGATGCCGATGAGGATCAGAAGGATAGGTTTTATGAACAACTTCAGGATATTTTGAATTCTGTCAAGAAAGGAGATATTACCCTTTTTCTTGGTGACTTCAATGCTAAAGTTGGTACTGACTCTGCCCTTTGGGGAGGAGTAATAGGCCCTTTTGGTATTGGTAGCTGCAATGGCAATGGGCAACGTTTCCTACAGGTAAGAAAACTCAATGGATTCAGAATAACTAACACTTATTACAAACACTGCGACATACATAAGTACACATGGGTTTCACCTGATGGGCTGCATAAGAATATGATTGATTACATATTAATTAACAGCAAATGGGCTAGTTCTGTTAGGAACACCACGGCATATAGGGGAGCTAAAATTGGATCTGACCATTACCTTGTTAAAAGTGTGTTGCAACTTAAACTTAAAAAGTGTTGTTCTAGGGTTAAAAAATTTACTTTTAATACTGAAGCTCTGAAAGATCCAGTTATAGCCAAAGCTTACCATGATAGGTTACTTAGTCATTATGACAGTCATGGTTTGCTTACTACTGAAGTTGAGGAAGAATGGGATCATTTTAAACAGGCTTTTTTGGACACTAACAGTACTCTTTTAGGAAAAAAGGAGCAGAAGAGGCAAAATTATCTGAGTGATAAGGCACTTGAGCTTATTTCGGAAAGAAAGAACTGCAGGAATGCCCTTAATCAATACCCTACTAGTCTTAATAGAAAGCATTACAGAGACCTTTATAAACTTGTAAAGGATCAGTTAGCTGCTGATAAGAATCTTTGGCTTGATGGTTTGGCTGACAAAGCCGAGGAAGCAGGTAGACAGCACAACAGCAGAGAGCTGTACCAGATAGTTAATGTTTTGTGTGGTAGAAAACGAACAGGCATACAAGGATTGAAGGATAAACAAGGTAAGGTTATAGAAGGGGAGGATTCTGTCATGGCTAGGTGGGCTGAGCATTTCAGTGATGTTTTAAACAATGTAGTTAGTTCTACTCCCATTGTTTGCAATGATGATAGATGCATTGGTGGCTTTAAAGTTGGACCTATAACACAATCTGAAGTTATTTTGGCTGTTTCTAAACTTAAACTTCATAAATCCCCAGGGGTAGATGAAATTACTACGGAAATGCTTAGAGCTGGGAATGTTTCGGTTACCACTTGGATGACTGAAATTCTGAATATCTTTTATGATAAAGGCATGGTTCCTAAGGATTTTTCCAGAGCTATTGTTATCCCTATTTTCAAAAAAGGTGATCGCAGTTCTTGTGATAACTATAGGGGTGTCAGCCTACTCTCTGTTCCAGGTAAAGTTCTTTCCATGATTGTGCTTAATAGAATTAAGAATCTGGTTGACAGTCAATTGTGTGATGAGCAATGTGGATTCAGAAGTAGTAGGGGATGTGTGGATCAGATATTTTCACTTAGGCAGATTCTTGGGAAATGTTTAGAGTTTCAGAAACCTTTGGTTGCTAGCTTTGTTGATTTCAAAAAGGCTTTCGACTCTGTTGATCGTCATAATTTGTGGTTGATTGTGAGATCATATGGTATACCAGACAAGTTAGTTAACATTATGAAAGCTCTCTATAATAACACTGAGTCGTGTGTGAGAGTTGGTAAGGCTTGTAGCAATTGGTTTAGCATTATTTCTGGTGTTCGACAAGGGTGCATTTTGTCTCCTTTTCTCTTTAGCTTGGTTATTGATTATGTTATGCAAAATTCACTTCACGGGAAAGATTTTGGGCTTAAATGGGCTAGAGATACGAAAATTTCTGATTTAGATTATGCTGATGATTTAGCCCTTTTGGCAAATGATGTTGATGAGATGAACTCTTTCATTCGAGCTGTTGATGAGACTGGTAGTAGAGTAGGTTTGGTTATAAACAGAGAGAAAACTAAAGTGATGAAAATTGGTCAGGCAGGCTGTGATTCAGTTAATCTGAATGGTTGCAGTCTTGAGCAGATGTCACAGTTTAATTATCGTGGGAGCTATGTAACAGATAATGGTGATGTGCGGCATGAGATTAACAGACGAATAGGGATTGCTGCCGGGACTTTTAAGAACCTATGGAGAGTGTGGAGAAATAGGCGTATACACCTAAAGACTAAAATTAGACTGTATAATAGTTTGGTTCTTTCTAGGGTTAGTTATGGTAGTGAAACTTGGACACTTTGTAAAGAAGATAGGAAACTAGGTGCTTTTGAACAGAAACTAGGTGCAGTAACTAGGAAACTAGGTGCTTTTGATTCCAGATGCTTACGCAGTATCTTGGGCATGAGGTGGTTCAACTTTGTAACTAATCATGAGATTGGGCAAAAGAGTTTGCAACCTCCTTTAAGCAGCATATTGTGCAGAGAGAGACTCCATTGGTTTGGCCATGTTGCCCGTATGAATAATTATAGATTGGCGTTGAACAGTGTGCCTAAAGGCCTCAGAAAGAAGGAGAGACCTAGGATGCGGTGGGCAGACAATGTCAAACAAGACCTTGTTAGAATTTGTGTGCAGTGGCCAGATGCAGTAGATGTAGCTCAGGATAGACTTGCTTGGAGAACTAAATTGCACGGTCTGGTTGGACCTCCGTAGCCCATGGCTGCTTGAGGATGATGATGATGATGATGATGAAAAGTTAATGGGTGGACCATCACAACTCTCCCTCCCAAAGGGAGTCAAAATTTGATGTAACAGATTTTGACAAGCAAATTTTGAATAATAGGACACTTCTCACATCATTTACACATCGCTGAACATAAGGAAAAAGTATGCTTATGCAAATTTCGATAAAACGATCTAATCTCACTTCGACATAATTTTCCATCGTAATCAAAGGTTCCACCACTCTTTCCACCTAAAAATGTTTACAACTACCTAGTGTATATTACATACCAATGGCTGTGGCAGTTAACTGCATACTAGCATTATCGGACTACCTAGTATCACATTCTGATACAAATTTCAAAAGTTGTATGCAATAACCTCTACAAAAAGCTGGTTAATATTACTCCTGTCCTTAACTTCTAAAAAGGTTAAAGAAAAAAAATTCTATTATAATTCTGCTGTTTTACAGAATATAATTGCAGATGTATCAAGCGGGGTACAGAACTTCTGCTAATTCCCCTAACCACAATCAAAATATGTGAAATCTAAATCTTCTGTACCTATCGTACATAGAAAATTGGTATTTGAACACCGTAAATCCTCCTAACTACATCAAACACGCGAATCTAAGAAATTTTAAATTTTACCAATAAGTGGGAGCTCAGTCATCCGCTAAATCTTCACCTAAACACAATAATCACAAGCTAGCTGAAATAAAAAAGTACATTAGTTACCTCCCCTTTTCAAGCTTTACATCCCCCTCCTAAAGGAGTTATGCATGTGACTGTCTCAGTCACCAGACTATGCTGTTGTGAACAGCTCTAAATGGATACCAAAAAAAATTTCGGAACATCATGGTCAGCTAATATATATATGCGAACAAATGCTGCCAATGTCATCCTGATAATTATGCATCAATATCACTGATGACACCAAACAGATTTAAACACATATACATACGTTGTATCTAAGAATAAAGAAAAAGTTGTATTAATAATTTAAAATATATGATGCTAACATTTCATCTAATACAATTCTATTGGGGCAGGGGTAGCTCAGTCGGTAGCATGCCAGGCTCTTAATCTGCAGTTCCCAGGTTCAAGTCCCAGCTGGGTCAGCATTGAGACTTATCTCCACAAAACTCCCCGCCCTTCCCACAGTCAGTAGGGGACACCACTGGGCTATAAAAGGCCGCCGTCCGTCGCATGGGATGTTAAGCCGTGGCTCTGTGTGTGGGAGAGCCATACCCTGTGCACGTTAAAGAACACACTGGATGGCTTTGGCGGGAGTCTACCATCTGTCTCCCAACAGCTGTTCTAGTGAGTCCACCCCCAATCTTCTCTGAGCCTTCAAGGTTCTTGTGACCTGGCCATTTAGCCCATGGTGTGGAAGAAAGTGCCGCTCAGATGTAAAACAACCCAACCCAATAAAATTCCATACACTTTTTATGTGAAAATACATTTTGCATACAAAATATTTCTCAAAAATGCAAAATATTTCATCACTGTGTAATAAATTCTCTTTCATTCTCATCATTTTTATCCATAAATATTTTACAATTTCTAAATTCTAACCTAATGTTAATATACAGTTCAGCTTTCAGTCAGCTCAAATGAAAAAAATTTACAAAAGTACACTTTAAATCACATTAGTACAATGTAATAAATAGAACTTGAGATGAACAAGAATATATAAAAAAATTCTATTCATATCATTTTAAACTCAAACTATAGACCTTGAATAGTAAATTCACTTTTCAAAAATAAATATCGAAACTCGAGTGATTCAACAAGAAATTAAGCATTTCAAAATCTCTGAAGTATAAATCGCAATAATTCAACTTCACTCTTCTCTGTCTTTATCTATTCCAGAGAAAAGAAATAAAACATTAGAAATCATTAGTGCCACAGTGGAAGAATAATAATATACTCAAATTTTCATTGTTGGCACTCCGTTGCGATAAATCATCGTCCAGTTGTTTCCCGGTGACATTCTTCCCGTGTCGATCGATAAGCTGGGTATAAGTACTTCTGAAGATCTCATTGCTGATGTCATCTATTCTATGTTGACTACTTCATTACCAGTTGTCGCTCTGTAGGCTGTGGTTGTTTTGTTAACATCTTGTCACTATGTGCTTGTCTTTGAAGAGTCTGGCATTGTGTTTTCCAGGTTTATTGCTGTCTGTTTCTAAATGATGCTTCAACAGTTAAAAACTTCTTAACTTGTTAGATTCATCAGGATTATTTGCACTCAAAACAATTTCTGGGATGCTTTTCTCATTAGCTAATAGTTCTTCATTAACATTATTTTCCTTTAAAACCTCTAATTCAAAACTTTGCTCATCAACAATTTCAGCACTATTTTCGTTTAAAACTTCTACTTCAAAAACGTTTTCATTGACTAATTTTGTACTATTTTCCTCTACAACTATATCAACACATTTCTCATTAGCAATTTGTGTCATCAACTTTTTTCTCTAAATTTACATTCATTACACTGATAGGACATTTTATAGGTTCTTCTTGAACTAAAAAATCAATCCAAAGTGATGAATGCACAGTATTCCCTGTTAAGATAGACATCAAACATTAATTAATAGATTCTGAAAAAAAAATTCATCGCCGCCACTGAGGGAATCAAACCCGCATCTCTCCAGATTCATGCCAGAGCGCGCTCTGGCATGATTCTTCTTGAACATTATGCTTTGGACTGCAAGATAACTCAGAAAGTCCACTGGATCGCAGCTGCAATTTCAATTGACAATTGTCATAAATGTCATCTAAAATTTTCTCATTTGAACATGAAAGATCAGCTTTTGTATTATTGCAATCTTATAAGTCCAGTTTCTTCGTGACAAGCCTTAATGAAAGGTAAAACAACAGTGGCAAAATTTAACTTATGAGATGGCTTTTCTTGAGGAACTTTGGCTTCTCACTTCAAAGATCCTAAATAAGTTTTCCAAATTGTCATTCCTTCTGTAACAATGTTGCTCTGTGTGCCCTGGTTGTACACAAAAATTACATCTCAAAGTTTTGCTATTATTAGTAGCAAAAGTTTTTGGTTTAGTGTCATTTTTCAGAGCTTGACACGGAACATAATCTCTGTTTCATTCGTTCTGCATTGTTGTAGGCGCGTTCGGTGCAAATTTTCAGGGCTGTGCAACTTCCAGTCATGTGGGAGTCATTTTGCGAGACTCAACCTGATAGCGTTGCTTTGGCGAGGATTGTATCCATTGTTGATTTAATGCAGATTTTTCAGATTCTCTCCTTGTGGTGTACAGCCAAGCCAATTTGACTAACATTGAAATTGAATTTACATTTCGCACTTCTAAGAATTCCCTAATGGGCAAAAGCAATTGAGACATAATGCAGTTTATAATGTAAATTCCGGCAGCATCAGCATCATACAGCTGGTATAACTCTATTGTACCCCAGATGAATTTTTTGATATCATCTTCTTTCCTTTGTCTTCGTGAAAACAGTTCTGTAGCTAACTGTGTGAAATCGTTATAATGTGTGAAATCATAAAATTCAATTATATTATATCCCTGTTCTCAGTGCACCACTTTCTTTTCTTGCTCAGTAATGCTCCAGATTATTAACGTTTCAAGTTGGACCTTTTGTCTGATCCAAATTTATTCAAAATTCTGGATAGCTTTGTAGGGCACCAGGCAATAAAACTGCAATAAAGTTGAAATAGGGTTCTTTAGGTATTTGTCTAGCGTTATTTATCGAGTAAGAATTCAAAAAGGATTGTCAAGTTTAATTAAAGTTTAAATCTAATTAAAAATCAATTAACATTGCTCAAGAGAAAAATAGAAAAAATTCAAAAAGTTTCTAAAACGAGCAAAGTTTATTTCCAAAAAATTCAGACTCACCAAATTCAATACAAAAGTTGGAGTACTATAAGAACTCGCATCTATCTAAATCTCTACTACATTTCTCTCCACTACAATACTACATCTCCACTGACAATTCTCATTCTCTCCACTAACTATGACTACACTTCTACCTCTGACTCGGTGACCTAACATCACTTAATTATAACATGCTGCATACAAATCTGGCATGTGTCTGTTGGACGCCAGGAAAACATTTGAATAATCTGACGATCGTGCTAGCTATGCACAAGAAGGATCATCTCCTACATGTGTGCATTAATGGCTGACAATCAAAAGTCAGAGTTGCACATGTGCAACTCCTTCAGCTCAGAAGTGAGAATTGAGATTCCAAAAAAAATGAAATAATAATCCCCAAAATGATAAATATAACGTAAACAAAGCAAAACTGGTTAAGGAAAAGTAAAAGTTAATGGGTGGACCATCACGTAAAGAACAGATATTAATTTCTTCCCAAAATAAAATGACTAAAGCTTTTATTTATTATTCCCATATGCTGTACTCTTCGCCAAAATTTATGAAAACAAAAGAACTAATAGTTTTGGTACCTTCATCCTTTTTTTTTCATAATTGCAAAATTTGGGTAATAAGGTAATAAATTCAGTTAATTTCAAGGTAATATTTGGGTTATATAGGTAATAATTTTAGATGAATTTCTTTTATATTTAAGCGTAGTGTACATATATGTGTGAAGGATGTGCCAATATGCAGAGAATTTATAGAATTCACAAGGTGGCTTCAAACTCTGAATTTTATGACATTAATGAATTATTATTTTCAGTGTTAAACTGGTCTTTTTTAGTCAGCAGTGAACAGGACTTAACTTCTGAATTCTGGTAGGGAGGTGTCAGACTAGAATATCCTGGCTAGAGGCCTTAAATATATTTTTTTGGGTTTGTACATTATCTGGTATTTCACCAAAGAGGCATCTGCGATGTGGGAGGCCTCCGTGCCAGAACTGGAATGTTAATCGGCATAGCAGTGTCGATGAGAGTCACCCACTGTGGGTGTCCACTGACAAGTGACCTTGCCACTTATCTGAAGTCGGAGGTCAGCGACCTTGTCACTTATCTGAAGTCGGAGGTCAGCGACCTTGCCACTTATCTGAAGTCAGAGGTCAGCGACCTTGCCACATGTCCGAGAGTTCAGGGAAAGGAGAGGCTGGCAACGACAAATGGGGGAGAAGGGAGAGTTAGTGGAATGACAAGCATGTTAAGATGCAAAATTGTAAAGCTCGTGAGTGCCAACTGGGACTAACAGTACTTGAGGATCGGTAGAAATATCCAAACAGTCATAGTAAGCTGATATTTTAATATATGGCAAATGTGCATTATTATGGTTGTTATCATTCAGTCGATGTTTGTGTGTTCAAAGTGCAAAAAGAATAGTTTTGTTTAACTAAAAACTGGAGTCGAACCAATTTATTAAGAGTAGCTCAGTATTGAGTCCTTGCATTTTCCCTCGAATCACAGAAGACGCTTTCACCCGTTTGTGTATTGCGATCAAACCATAGAGACATTCCAAAAGATCTCAATAAACAGACGGCCAAGAGAAGCAACTTCATAGTAATATATGTATAAAGTGAATATATGAATATTTTTGTTAGAATAATTAAATGACATTACATTTGCTACCAAAAATTTTCAACTCATTGCCAATAACAATTAAAAACAGAAAAAGGTACAAATATTCCATAAAGGTTTTACAAATATGTTGATGAAACTGAAAATTTTAAACCATGTTATGAAAAGCTAATTATTATTAAACAATTGATTTTAACTTTAGCTTTATTTCACAATTATATATTGTTTTATAGTTTCACATTACTTTTGCCTAACCGTACTAATTTATTGCTTAAACTTAACTCGATAGTACTGGTAGGAATTTTGGACACTGCCATTAGAGCCGGTTTTTCAAGAACTCTAGGAAACAGTTTGAAACAGTTCTCTTAAACCCAAAATATATCATTTCAAAAAACTGGGCCACCCCAAATGAATGCCTGTGCAGTTAGATTGTGGATCTGAAGTTGGACCCTATATTTATTAATCGAAAAGTATTTGAATATCACTGTGTTATGTGAATGGCAAATCCAATTTGAAGCTTTATAACCTCTGAAGCTTTATGGAAAAATTTTTTTTTATTTATGGAATTTTTTTTTATGGAAAAATATGTCTGAAAGCAACTTTGTTTTATGGATTGGATGGGTGCACAGTTGCAAATATTTGATAGATGCACAATTTAGTAAACAGTTTGTTACCATAGCTATTATGTATATTTTAAATAAGTTTTGAATAAATTCTTGACTCTTTAAGATATTAACTATTCCACTTTGCATAACTCTTTATATGTTGAGTTTATATTGTTGAAAATCAATACTCAGGTCTCATTTAGATCTTCAAAATCCTAATTTGCATTACATTTGCTGTGATCTGACAATCAAATGCTGATTTGTATTACATTTGTGTGATCTGACAATCAAATGCTGATTTGTAGAAGCAAGGATTGGCTCAGTTGTAGCATGAGCCAGGCTCGTATAGTTCTCATAGTCACATTCTGCTTGTGCCACATAGAGATTTACCACCACTGAAACCCACACCATGCCCTCAATCAGTAGGGGACACAGATGGGCTTGAAAAGGCTGCTGTCTGTTGGATGGATGTAAAGCCATAACCCCATGTGTGGAAAAGCCATATCTGGGTACTTTAAAGAAAATGCTGGATAGCCTTGATGGAAAACTACCTTCTGTCTTCTAATAGTTGTTCAGTGGGTCCCCTTCCCCCAACCTACCCTGAGCCCTCATGGTCCTTATGACCTAGCCTTTTAGCCTATTGCATGTAAAAAGTGTTGATCAGAGGTTGAACAACCCAAACGATTTGTAGGCAAATCCAAAAGAGAAAATATACCTAGAATCAGATATTATCACTCATTGGATGTATTTGATAAATGTAATGTGAGAAATAGATGACAATGACTTTTTTAATGCTTTAAGTTTAGGTAAGTCACAATTTTTTTTTTAATGATAAAGCCTGTAGCAATGTAGAGGTTTGACAGGACAAACATTTCAGTTCCGTCTATCATACAAAGTTTAATTGAACTGAAATAACTCAAAAAAATTGTGTATCACAATTTTTTGCCTAAATGTAACCATTCAGGGAACTAGGTTTGAGTATTGCATGATATTTAAGCTTTTCCAGTATACAGCCTGAAAAAAACTGGTTTACATCCAGAGGCCAAGCTATTTTCCCACTATGCTCAACCAACAAAATATTGTTACAAAATTTTAGTAGTAAAATGAGTGTGATTCAAAATGGACTAATATAATTACAAAGATAATGAGTTGCATAAATAAAACAATTTCAACTAAACACCAATATGCCTTCCATCAGTATTAGGTTCATAATTATTAAATCATCTGAATAATCCTACACATTTGATATCTGATATACAAATATTTGTATTGCACAAATCTAAATCTATCTATTGCTCAATGCATAAATGAAACTTTATTAAAAATGTTTAATAAGCAACACAGAAACCTTGTCAATATACCTATAAGTTTGATTAACCTTACTACCTCTACACTTAACATTCATGGCCTCACTGCAACCAAATTTTCTTTAGGCATCTTTCTAAAGAACACACATACTTAAACTTGAAATCTGTCAACACAAACCACAACTTTTAGTGACACACCAGCTACTAAAGCAGTTCATCTTTTCAGCTTTCTGCAGATTTACAAACTTTCCAAGCTATCATTTATTATTCAAAGTTTATTCTGTGTTCCAAATATTAGTGATTCTCATGCTGAGGTATATCATCAGTGTCACACAACATCACAGTCACGGTTTTATTGTTGCACATTTTTCTGTCATTACACCGCCCCCTTCTTAGGTTTTGCTTGTCCCAACAGACCTGAAATCCAAAGGTTCTTGACTTCCATGAAATAGGGCCAAATGATCCAGGTGAACCACCTTACACTTTTTTGTAGTCAGATGTTGACAAATGCGATACACTATGTCATTAATACTGTTAACTACTATATTATACCTTCCCAAGATTTCTGAAGTTTTGGCAAAACTTTTCCTTCTTTGTAGATTGCATAGCCGGACAAAATCTCCTTGATTGAAGACAGTTCCATTTGTTTTACTGTCATACCTCATTTTGTTTCTCTCGCTTGCCAGGTTGATGTTGTACCTGACAAAGTGGTGGATTTTTTATAGTTGTTGTTACAGATCTTGTGCATATTGGAATGTGAATACAGACATTTCTTCAGGCTGACCATATAAAAAGCCAAGGGAAGATGTAATTCTCCTCCAAAGAGCATCATGGAAGGTGTATGTCCAGTTGTATCATACACTGCTGTCCTGTACACCAGCAAAAAGAGTGGTATATGGCAATCCCAGTCACACTGATGGTCATTGCCAAACAATGCTAGATGCTGAGCAAATGGTCTGTTGAATCTCTCAATCATGCCATTTGACTGAGGGTGTAGGGGAGTCGTTCTCGTTTTCTGAATGCCCAGCAGTTGACATATATCTTAAAATATTTCTCAAAACTCAAGATTCCATTCTTGGTCTGAGTGGAGTTGTAAAGGTACTAATCTAATACCTACTAATCAAATTATTCACTATCATCTCTGCAACTGTTGCCTCCTGATCCTAGATGGGATAAGCTTCAGGCCACTTTGTGAAATAATCCATTGCCACCAATAAATAGTGATTTCCATCGTTAGTCGTAGGGAATGGACCCATAACATCTATGACTATTGACTCAAAAGTGGTGTCAACATTATATGTTTGCATATAACGTTGGTGCTGCTTTTGAGAGAATAGCCATATTCTCACATTATCAGGGTGTTTCAAAAATATAGGTACAAACTTTTAGGAGAGGTAGATAACATCTAAAGGAATGAGAATTGCATAGGAATCCATAACCAGAAACGTCACAGAAGTCAATAGGCGCTGCGCATCAGTGTGCTAGAGGGGAAATTTCGGATTTCCTCATTCAAGCGGTAGTCGGCTTACGAAGAGCATGCAGAGGTATTCGAACAGGGAGTTGGCATACATGCACTTAGTGTATAGAATAGCTGAGGGCAACGGACGAGCCACTCAACGAATGTATCAAGAACGCTTCCCACACAGACATGTACCGGGCCACCGTTTGTGTGTGCACATCAAAATTTGTGCGATTATGGGTCATTAAGAGGTAGCAGAAGTGAGTGAAGCCACGATCGACTCGTACTCCCACCATGGAAGAAAGTGTGTTGGATGCCATGGAGACTTATCCTAGTACCAGCACATGTGCCATTGCCTCTGCCTTAGGAGTGTCTCGTGTACAGTGTGTTTTGCACGGTGAGTCCTTGCACCCATTTCATCTCCAAAGGGTTCAGTTACTTCTCCCCGCAGATCATCCTGCACGTGTGCATTTTGCTCAGTGGTATCTCCAAGAAAGTGCCCAAGATGTGAATTTCCCAGCTTATGTTTTGTTTACTGATGAGGCCAGTTTCACTCGGGATGGTGTATTCAATCAGCACAATGAGCATTTGTGGACTCACAAGAACCCCCATGATGTGCGCACCCATGTGGCACATCTTTTCGCAATAAATGTGTGGGCAGGTTTGGTCGGCGATTTTAGTCGGGCCATACCTTTTACCATCCTGCATGACCTCCGTGAAGTATCTGATCTTTCTGGAACAGGTTCTACCAGGTTTACTTGCCCATGTTCCAGCAAATGTAAGATGCAACATGTGTTTCAACATGATGGGGTGCCTCCCCATTATGGAAGGTGTGTTTGTGCACATTTGAACATGTCTTTTGGGCAACGATGGATTGGGTATGCTGGACCAGTTGCCTGGCCCCCATGCTCATCTGATTTAACGAGCATTAATTTCTTTCTGTGGGGGGCCCTCAAAGCTACCATATTTGAATCGCCTGTGGAGTCTGACATGGATCTCGTGGCAAGGCTCATCTGTGCTGCTGCTACTATCAAAGAGACTCCAGGTGTATTCGACTGTGTCCGGCAATCAATGCTCTGTCGGTGTCACACATGTATCGCATCTCATGGGGGAAACTTCGAGCATCTGCTGTAACATTATGAAATGTATCATCATCTAGTACGCCATTTGTAATAATTATGTCCAATAAATGTTTTCCCATTAATCACTGTCTTGTGTCCTTTCAGATCTTGTACCTCTGCTACCACTTTCCCATGACGTTTCCGGTTATGGGTTCCTATGCAATTCTCATTCCTTTAGATGTTATCTACCTCCCTTAAAAGTTTGTACCATATTTTTGAAACACCCTGTATGTTTGCATTTATATGTTGCCCCAACTCCTAGTCTTAAGGCCTTTCTTTGCTGTACAGGCCTCACATTGCCCACACCATCTTTCAACTTCTGTCCTATGTTTCAGCCAATGAAACCATTTCCTGGCTTTTGCTAATGTCTTAATACCGAAGTGTCCTCCAGTAGCACTGTCATGCACGTCTTTCATCACTAATTCCACTCAGCAGCAAGAAAGGATGATCTGCCAATGGATTGATCATCCAGTGGGATTCTCCCATCTCTATACTATACCACCCTTCACTTGCAAGGAGTCTCACAGTGCCCAATAGCTTTTGGGCTATATTTAGATATTTTCTCAGAATTAGGTCATGTAGCAGATGTTTCAATAAAATCTATTTTGGTCTTATATCTTTGTCCTCCAGTTGGGTTGGTGCATGACAGTGCTACTTGATAATTTCTGTTGGGCCCCAGATGTTAGGTGTTTCACTGTTTTCTAGTGTTGAGGTTAACTGTCTAATAGGCATTATGATGTGAGTACTATATCTCAACTCTTCATTAGAGCAATGCTTACAGTTATCAATGCATGGGCATCTAGAAGTGCATCTGCATTCTTATGTAACTTGCCACTACAGTGCTCAATGGAAAAATTGTACTCTTGCAACTACTATTTCCAACTGGCAATTTGTCCTTTAGGGTTTTTGAAGTTTAATAGCCACCTGAGAGCAGCATGATCAGTACAAATAAGTAACTTTTGACCATATAGATAATGATGGAAATGTTCTATTGCTTTCGCTATTGCTAAGAGTTCTTTTCATGTAACACAATTATTTTTTCTGGTTTGGATAAAGTTTACTGAAATATGCAATGACTTTTTCTTGTCTGTCTTGTGAAAGTGCAGCACCTGTGTTACTGTTCTGTGTTACTTGCATCAGTATCTAATACTACTGCTTACCAGTTTGTGTATATGCCAACACTGGTGCCATGGGAAGAGCTTCCTTGCTTCAGTTGTTGAAAGGCTATGTCACATTCGGTGGTCGACATGAACCCTATATGCAAAGTCCAATAAAACTTCAAAGTTGATGAGCATCCTGGGGTGGAGGCCAGTCTCTCACAGCTTCTTACTAGGACCAGTCTTGATCTCTGATGTAGTGATGAATAATCAAAGTAATCATTTTTTGTTGGAACAACTACACTTAATCGATTCCAGTTTTAGCTTGGCTTCCCTGAGTTTCTCAAACACTTGATGAAGATTCTTCAAATGCCCCTCAAAAGTCTTTCCAAGGACGTTGATGTCATCTAAGTACACCAGTCAGACCTCCCAAAGTAAACCTTTGAGCACCAACTCCATTTGTCATTCAAACATTGTAGGTGCATTGCAAAGCCCAAATGGCATCACTTTAAACTACCTCAGTCCATTTCTTGTAGTGAAAGCTGTCTTCTCATGATCTTCAGGAAGTATACCAACTTGACAATAACTGCTCTTCAAGTCTAAAGTCGAGAACCATTCATACAGAACGTCTAGTGTGTCATCAATTTTGGCTAAGGGAAAGCAATACTTCTTCATTATATCATTTAATCTGTGGTAGTTCACACCAAATCTAGCGAATTTGTCCTTTTTGTTAACAAGGACTACTGGTGATGTCCAGGGACTAAATGATGGTTTTATAATGTCTTTGGCTTCCATGTCCCTTTTTAGTGTTCTGTATCCTCCCATTTTGCGAATAGGAACAGTCTTGTTGGTTGGTGGGTAGAAGGAGAAGCAGCAGTATTGATCATGTGTTCTTCCAGGTTAGTCCAGCCATAATCATTTGATATAATAGAGGAAATGTCAGAAAACTCTGTAAGTAGTCCTCAGCCTTAGCTACTTGGTCTTCAGTTAATAACTTCTTTGTTTCTCACCACAAGTCAGCAAGATGAGAGGGGATGTCTGTGTGATGTTAGTATGACTCAGTAACTTCTATTGTATTTGCATGAGTTAACCACGTAACAGGTTCACATATTGCTAGTTCTTTACCTCTTTTCAATAATCTACTGGTTTTATTGCAGTTCATCGCTCTAACAGGAATTCATTATTGATCTACTTTGACTAGAATCCTTGCAACCAGGATGCCATGAGCCAAAGCTCCTTTTCCAGAAACATCAGTGACCCCCAATCAAAAGGCCCCAGAAGTCTCTGCCCCATATCCATGGACTACAACTTCACTTTGTACTTGGATCTCTGTGTCTTCCATCACTAATGGTCACACTTGATAAAGAGTCAGACTTTCGGTTAAGCAGAGGAATCACTTCTGTCTTATAAATCAGTAAACTGTCACTGGGTTTAACACTGAATCCGTGTCTCTTTAGGAAGTCTAGACCTAATATGAATTCATCATAGATATCAGTGATGTAAACATGATGGCACACAAAGCAGCTACCAACTCTGATGTTGAATTCTATCCTTCCATGAACTTTAGCATGATCTCCAATGACTGTTTGCATAGTAATATTTGACTGTCTAGAATACCAGTTAGGTTGAGGAGTTATCTTCTTTACTATATCAGGTCTTGACTATTTTACATTTGCACCAGTATCTACTACCATGCGACAAGTCACTTTATTCTCTGTTTCATCAGTGCCAATCCATTGTCTCCATCATGCAGTTCTGAAACATGGGTGCCTTTCCCTGAAGCCAGCCAATCAACAGCCAATTTTTGCTTTTCATGTTGTTTACACTGGTTTTGTTGTCTGAGATGTACTTGAACTTCGCACCCACTTCTTATTGCAGTTGGCTGAATATGTCCAGTCTTACCACAATTCCAACACTGAAGTTCTGTAGAAGTCCTTGGTGACCTTTTACTTCTTTTAAAAGAGATAGTATGGCTTTGGTTAATCCTTGTATTTAATATTCTTTTCTGCAGTTTCTTTTTCATTCACAAATCTTACCGTGTGTTTGTTTGCTTGGGAGGAAAGACTGAAGCACTGAAATTTCATTGCATGTACCACAGCTTCAAAGATTCACATTCCAGCATCCTCAGGGATTGTTGAGTTTCAGGATCAGCAATAGCATCAATAAACTGCTGTTTGGTCAAACTATCCTGGATAGCAGATGACAGTTATTATAAGCTAATCTAGCCAGGTGCTCAATATCACTGTCTAGTTCTTGTAGAATCTCACTACTCTTCTGTATTTGATGTGTAAACTTTCTTAGGTACTACTGTTTTAAATAACTATCACCAAATCTTAATTCTAAGGCAGATACTAAACTCTGATAGTCAAGCTGTGATTCTTCTGGAATAGACTGTAAAACCTCTGCAGCAGCATTTCTTAAAAAGCCCAGGAAAACTGGCCTTTTCAAGTTCCTTCCACCCATTGGCTTTAGCATTGACTTTGAATTGGGTTTGAAACATGCCCAAGATGATTTGCCATCATAATGGAAGGCTTGATGATTGTACTTGCAATGTGTAAGCATAGTATTATCATCAATATTACAAGAGGAAGATAACCTTTCAGTTCTTAAAACTTGAAACTGACATTCATAATCTATTTTAACACTATCAATTTGTTGTTCATAGTCTAACTTAACACTATTAAATCAATTGTTAAATTCACAAGTAATTTCACTGTTACTCTTTATACCATCAATTTCATCTTTTAAACCCATCATATTGTCTGCTGAGTTCATTATTTATCTCTTTACATTGATTGGTTAATTCACTGATTTTATTGTTTAAACCATTGTTCTGATTATATATATATGTCAGTAATCTTACTGCTTTGAGTCGACATTTTATTTCTTTGAGCCGCCATTTTAACTTTCGAATTATTATTTTGAGTAGCCATTTCAGCTCATATCAGTTATAAGTTTTACCAACTCATCCATACTTCTAGTGAAAGACATTCAAAATGATCCATACTCCTGACACCAAAATGTTACAAATTTTTAGTAGTAAACTGAGCATGAATTTAAAATGAATAATCAAACTGTAAATTAACTAATTTAATTACAAAGGTAAGAGTTTACATGAATAAAAATTCAACTAAACATCAATATGTCTTCCATCAGTATGAGGTTATTCGTAATTATTAAACCATCTGAATAATCATACACATTTGATAACTGATTTACAAATGTTTTATTGCACATATCTTACAATCTTGACTCAATGCATAAATTGAACTTTAGTATAAATGTTTAATATGCAACACAGAAACCTTGTTGATATACCTATAAATTTGATTACCCTTACTACTTCTACACTTAGCATTCATCGTATCGCTGTCACCAAATTTTCTTTGCTTTCACAGTTGGCTTCTTAGTATCAGCAGTGACTTTAGGCATCTTTCTAAAGAATACACATACTTAAACTTGAAATCTGGCAACCCAAACTACAACTCTTAATGGCACACCAGCCACAAAATATAAACTACACCAGCGACTAAATATAATTCCAACAGCCACTAAAGCTATAGTGAAAAAATAGATCAGACTAGGGGCGGGGATGGCTCAGTCGGTAGCGCGCCAGGCTCGTAATCTGTAGTTCCCAGGTTCGAGTCCCAGCTGGGTCAGCGTTGAGATTTATCTCCGCAAAATTCCCCGCCCTGCCCACGGTCAGTAGGGGACACCGATGGGCTTGGAAAGGCCGCCGTCCGTCGGATGGGACGTTAAGCCGTGGCCCCGTGTGCGGGAGAGCCATACCCTGTGCACGTTAAAGAACACTCTGGATGGCCTTGACGGGAGGCTACCATCTGTCTCCCAACAGCTGTTCCAGTGGGTCCCCTCCCCCAACCTTCTCTGAGCCTTCGGGGTCCATGTGACCTGGCCATTTAGCCCATGGTGTGCAAAAAAGTGCCGCTCAGAGGTAAAACAACACAACCTAGATCAGACTATCAATTAAGGCTTAATGTTGGAAAATGTGATTGAATAAAAACAGTTAAATTATATATTAATCAAAAGTAAATTTCTCTCAGAAACATATATTATTTACATCAAACATGATTTTTATATCTTTTAATGATTCATTTCAGAGTGATATATTTTAAAACACAAGAAGCATTATACAAGGTGACTTTGATTGCTCAGTGTAATGGGATTTTATGTCCTGTTTCTGAAATAGATGAACACTTTCTTGACTGCTTTTTTTACTAAGCATTACAAATTTTTTTCTAAGGGTTTGGGAATTTTGGGGATTTTGGCTAAGTGCCGAAAAGTTAGTGCACCAATGCAAAAAAAAAAATTCCTGTGTCATCAGAGTGGCACAGCCAAGATACTGGGGGTGAGGGGATAAACGTTTTTAAAACTATTCAATATACTTAAAATCTTGTAATATTTTTGAAAAATTGACATTTTGCTGAAGGGGGTGTAGAGTAAAATGTCCTCAGGGAATATAGCTTGGGGTAGGGGGGTAAAATCCTTGCCAAAAATTGCCCTCCCACCCGAGGACCAATTTCTGTGCCAAGGAAGTCCTTTTTGCTTCTGTATCCAAGACCTCATTCGTTTTCAGAAAACAATACAAGATAAATTTTTTTTTTACTGGGAAATGAAGAAATGAGAAAAAAAAAAACATATATCCTAATGCGATGTTAAATAAAATATATCAAACAACTTGTAATCTGGCCATCTCATGTAGCATAACTCTGAAAGATTTATGATCTATCAATAGATCAGCCAACTGAAATGGGGCAGGCTCAGTCTGTAGCGCGCCAGGCTCGTAATCTGTAGTTCCCATGTTCGAGTCCCAGCTGGGTCAGCATTGAGATTTATCTCCGCAAAATTTCCCATGCTGCCCACGGTCAGTAGGGGACACCGATGGGCTTGGAAAGGCCGCCGTCCGTCGGATGGGACGTTAAGCTGTGGCTCCGTGTGCGGGAGAGCCATACCCTGTGCACGTTAAAGAACACGCTGGATGGCCTTGACGGGAGGCTACCATCTGTCTCCCAACAGCTTTTCCAGTGGGTCCCCTCCCCCAACCTTCTCTGAGCCTTCGGGGTCCATGTGACCTGGCCATTTAGCCCATGGTGTGCAAAAAAGTGCCACTCAGAGGTAAAACAACCCAACCCACAACAATCCAACTGAAAGATTGATAATTTACAGAAATTAAATCTATGGAAATGAAAAAATGAAGATTTAAATATAAAAGTTTAAATACTAACTGGATTCCCAGTGACATTATCCAATCTGTAATCCAACAATGCCCCTGATGTAAACATTTCACTGTGTCACCACTTGACTCTCACATATCCCAGCAATTAGCATAGGCCATTCACTGACTCTGCCGTGATATGGTGTACATAATATGCTGCAGGCAGTCTTCACAATAATGAACTCTGGCCTCCCTCTGTCTAAGAAGCCTTTTTTATTTTACTTATACACACACCAGCCACTGAATTTAGAAACCTTTATGCAGATGTACATAAACATCACTTGGACAGCGTATATGCAAAATACCTGGTTGCGTACATCATCACATGATCTAGGCAACTATTTAAGACTGCTGCTCGTCAGTAATCATCAATAGTGTTGATCACAATGGGAAAAACAAAGGATCATTCAAGGTTTGATAAAGGGCTTATTGTGGATGCCTGTCTGGCTGGTGTGACGATTTTGAAAACAGCAGAGCTGACTGGTTTCTCAAGAGATGAGATATCTCAGGTTTTTAATCAGTGGAAATATAATCCACGTAGCTTGTCTAAGAGGCATAAGTGTGGCATGACGACAGTCTGTCACAACAAGATCACTGTCGTCTGAGAAGACTTGTACAGAGGAACAGGACTTCCTGTTGCAGTAATTGACTGAACCATTCAATGAACTGTTCCTGGCCCATATCTCAGCCAACTATGCTCAAGGAATTGGAGAGGATCGGTATTAGCAGTCGCATGCCTATACGGAAACCACTGACTTCTGCGAAGAACCAGAAAGTTCATCTACAATGGTATCAGGGACACCTTGACTGGACACTGGAAGACTGAAAAAAAGTCAAGTAGTTTGACAAATCACGGTACACCTTGTTTTGTACTGATGGTAGGCAGAAAGTTTAGTGGGAGCACCATGAGGCAATTGATCCAGCTTGCCTTGTAAACACAACTCAAGGTTCTGGAGGCAGTGTCATGGTGTGGGGCACGTTCTGTTGGGACAAAATAGGTTACCCCTGATATTGCTGGAAGGCCAGGTGCCCTCCAAGGATTATCTGAGCATTGTTGCCGATCAAGTTCATCCTGCAATGTTGACTTTTTATCCAGCAGGTGACGGCTGTTTCATGGACAACAATGCTACTGTCCATCGCACAAGATGTGTTCAGCAGTGGTTCAGCGAGCATGACAGCAGCTTCCACCATCTTCCCTGGCCACCACAAATCCCAGATCTGAACCCCATTTAGAATGTATGGGAAAGATCCGGGAGCAAAGCCCTCTTCCGTCAAATCTGAGCTATTTAAAAGTGTATAATGCTCCAAAGATTATTAACTTTCTCAAGTTGGATCTTTTTTGTCTGATCCAAAATAGATTCAAACTAGCTTATCGGGCACCAGGCAATATTAACTTGCCAAATAAAGTTGTAATAGGGTTCATTATGTATATAACATTACTTATCGAGCAAAAATTAAAAAACATTGTGAAGTTTAATTAAAGTTATATCTAAGTCAAAAATCACTAATTATTGCTCAAGATGAAAAAATAGCAAAGTCAGAATATTCATAAAACAAAGTTTATTTCCAAAAATATTCAAAGACTCACCAATTCAGATGATAATACAAAATTCAGAGTAACTAAAAAAACTGCATCTCTAAATATGACTCACAAAAACTGACTACTAACATCTTCCTCCTTCACCACCTTCATACTAACTTCATGCTGGCTCATTCCATACTCTCTCTACTCTCTGGCGCTACTCTAATTCAACTCTGTGAACTTCACGTCACTTAGATGCATGCTGCGTACAATCTGGCACGTGTCTGTTGCATCCCAGGAAAAACATTTGCATAACTTGACAATCCGCTAGCTTTGATTGCAAGAGGGGTCGTGTCTTTAACTTGTTCATTAGCAGCTGACGATCAAAAGGTTGGAGTTGCGCATGTGCAACTCCTTCTGCAAATCGGGAGAAAGAATTGCGATCAGTCCAACTGAACTAATTCCCAAAATAATAAATATAACTATAATTAAGTAAAAGTGAATGGGTGGACCATCACAGCCTGGTATGCTGGAGATGTAAAGGCACTCCTTGTGGAATCTATGCCAAACTGCATATGTGCTGTAATTCAGGCTAAAGGAGGTCCAAATCGATATTGAATAAAGGTTTCTAATTCAGTGGCTGGTGTGTGTAGTTTCTATTTTACGAGCCAGAGAAATGCATAGAATGCTGGAATAAATGATAAAAATTCCCTTGAGCCGGGTGGGATATGAACCCACGACCTCGTGATAACATGTCAGGTGCTCTGGACCACTGAGCTACTGGCCGCCAATCAAGATCTCCTCTAATGAACGCTACAAACATTCCATTTATGTCACCTATAAGCGCTTTTCAGGCAATTTAGCAACATGCGGCTTTCTATTTGCCTTGTAGATGGAAAGTATCTTTACAAATAAATAATGAAAGAAACTCTACTTATTTAAGAGTTGAATCGACTTCAAAGTGGTAATTTGAATACTAAATAAGTCGAGTTTCTTTCATTATTTATCATCAGTATACTTGTAAGTTATACTTTCCATCTACAAGGCAAATAGAAAGCCACGTGTGGCTAGATTGCCTGAAAAGCACTTATAGGTGACATAAATGGAATGTTCGTAGTGTTAGAGAGATCTTGATCGGCAGCTGGTAGCTCAGTGGTCCAGAGCACCTGACATGTTATCATGAGGTCGTGGGTTCATATCCCACCCAGCTCAAGACAATTTTTCCTCTAAGAGTTGAATTGACTTCAAAGTGGTAATTTGAATACTAAACAAGTCGAGTTTCTTTCATTATTTATCATTATTTATTAATGATAAAAATAATTCTATGAATATTAAAATGGCTTTAAGGCAGAAAAGAGTGTAAAATGGAAAGAAAAAATATGGAGGTTTGTACTTCATAATTACTTCCAAAATCTTCAGCTTTTAAAATAGCAGTTTCTTTTTATTAATTTTCTGATTTTTAAACTTTAAGCAAAAAATTTTTTGAATATAGTTCAAGTCAAACTTGTGAGCTTAAATCAGGGGGTTGCTTCAGCAAGCAGTAATGTTAACAAACAAATCAGCAATATCATACGGTGCTTCTAAGAAATGGCGATCAGATGGCTTTAGCAAATTATTTATATTGTAGTATAATGAAATATGCATCAAATAAAAAAAGAAAAATGGCAATTTTTATTTTTTTTAATTAAATTTTTGTTTATTGTACTAAAAATGGATACAAATGTCCTCAGAATCTGTCAATGTATACATATGACCTGGACATGAGAAGGGTTAATAAAGGATCAATATATTGAAAATAAACTTTGAAATGCTAAAAGAGAAGTGAAACTAATTTTTACTTGTAGATTCCACTACATAACATGGGGTTTTCAAATGATTTTGCTAGGATATAGTAGTAAAGTATAATTAATTCAAGTTAAGGATAGTTGTTTTTCAATTTTAACCAAAGTTTCTTTAATATAGGTTTTTGCTAGTCACAGAAAATGACATCATCTACGTTAGTAGAAACTGTTTCCATTGACTATGAAGACTTCAGTGAAAGCTTTCTAACATGTGGAACATGTCTTTGTACTTATGATGGTCAAGATCACACACCGAAGCTTTTACCTTGTTCTCACACAGTGTGTCGAAGCTGCTTAGAAAGAATTGCTGCAGGAAATGGTGTGAGAGATGCAGGCTCATTTCGTTGTCCAATCTGCAGAGAAACCATCCCATTACCTCGTGGTGGAGTTAGTGCTTTGCCTCCTAGTTTTCTTGTCAACCAACTTCTGGATCTTATGTCAAGGCAAAGAAGAGAAGTGATACCTAAGTGTTCAGTTCATTCTACACAAGAGCTGCTTTTCTGTGAGACATGTGATTGTGTCTTTTGTCGCATATGCACTACTGGAGCTCATGGAAATGGAACTGAAAGTGGTCAGCATACTGTAATACCATTCTCTATTGCAATCAAAAGAATGTCGGAAATACTTTTATATAAAGCTCATCTATGTATCAGTAAACTAAACAAAGCTTCAGAAAATGTAAATGAAGAAATTACAAAGTTAGATCGAAGTGCAGAAGAAACTTTTGAAGCAATCAATAGATCTGTTCAAGAAATAACAAACATATTAGAAATAAGAAGGCAAGAACTCTTAAGTGTTGTTAAGAAATTAAGAGATGGCAAAAAAGAAATTCTGGTAGATCAATTATCTATTATTGAAGGTGAAAAAGAAAAAGTTGAGCAGCAGTGTAATGGTTTGCAATATCAAGTAGAAGTGAGAAACATTACTAACAGGATTAGTGATCTTAATAAAAAGCTCGATTCCTTAAATAGTCTCATGGAGCCAAGAGAAAATGCATTTCTGAAATATGAATATGATCATAATTCAGCATATAGTGATACTGAAAAATCTTTAAGTGAGTTTGGTCATGTTCGTACTAGTACCACATACCCTGCACTGTGTAGTGCATCTGTTAATTCTTGCTCAGCACATTTGGAAACTAGTGCCAGTATTACAGCTTATGATTATCATGGAACTCTGCAGGCAGAAGGTGGAGACCCTGTTGTAATTGATCTAAGATATGAGAATGGAGACAGTGTAAAAACACATTTAATTGATCACAACAATGGCACATACGATGTAAATTTTTTACCTGAACAACCTGGAGTATATAAGTTAAATGTTACAATGTTTGATAGGCCAATCAAAGACAGTCCATTTCATTTTACTGCTTCAGAACATATCAACCCTATCTTGCAATTTGGCATGCGGGGCAGTGGAGACAATCAATTTCTACAGCCAGTTGGTATTGAAATAACTAACTGCGGAAAGGTTTTTATTCTTGACACAGGAAACAGCAGGATTAAAGTTCTCACAACTGATTTTGAATATGTATGCCATATTGCAGCACCTGGTATGGAAGAGCGCAGTGGCACAGGTGTTGCTGCTACATCAAAAAATACACTATTGATAGTAAATTGGAGAACTAAATATATTACAGAGCTAGATTTTGAAGGTCATATGATACAGAGATTTACCCATTCTGATTTTGTAGAGCCCATTGACATAGCAGTGAATAGCAAGGGGCACATTCTTGTTGCAGATAATGGTGCATGTGGCATTTTTGTATTTGAACCATCAGGAAAGCTAATTACAAAATTTGGTAAGAAGGGCTCAGAACGTGGGCAGTTCAATCTAATTAGTTCTGTTATTGCAGGACCACAAGATGAAGTGATTGTAGCTGATTCACGAATTCAGGTGTTTAGTCCCATAGGCAAATTTCTTCGAGAAATTTATCCTGAAGGAAAAGGAAAAGGTCGTCATGGAGGAATTGTATATGATGGCAAAGGTAATATTTTAGTAACACGCTGTGAAAAAGTTGGTAGCTGCATTCAGGTATTTAGCTATCTTTCTGGTCAGTTGCAATTTTCTATAGACAGTTGGGATGCCAAATTAAAGAGACCTAGTGGAGTAGCAGCCACAGATGATTATAATGTCTTAGTTGTGGATCTAGGTAATGATTGTGTAAAGAAATACCGCTACTGCTAAAAAATATGTTTTATCGATATGTGCTTATTGTAAGAAGTTTATAAAGATATAAAATATAAGCTTGCCATCATTATATTTCAGCTGTAGTTTATGTATTTAATATATGTTTGTACCACAGAACTCATGCTTAAGATTGACTTTCTAACAGCATTTAAAATGAATAAAAGAACAGAGAAAGTCAATAAGCACAATATTCACTGATCTACTCCTTGTTAAACTGTATTTCAGATAAAGTATTAGATGTTCCATTACTTTTTAACAATAATTCCACATAATTGTAATAGCTTATACTATATTAGCAACAATTAAAAAACAACAACAAAAATAAAATTTATTTAAAGCACTCAAATCAGTTGTTAAAAACATAACTAAACATAAGCTACAAAATATTCATTTAAAATTTTACTGGGTCTTACTCTATCCACATGTTTAGGTTTTGTATATTTGAACCCTTGGTTTTAGAAGTCTTAATATTTTAATTTCAGGTTATTATTTTAACCAAGATTTTAATCTCTTTATTTTTAATGAAAGCTGTTGAACACAGAGTTATATGTTAAGTAGTTTTGTTCATCTATACAAGAACCAGCACAATTTCAATTAAAAAATTTGTTTAATAGAATGTTGGCAAATTTTATATTGTGTATTTTTGTAATATATCCTTTTTAAAATCACTATCCTATTTTAATATCACATATTCTGGAAAAATAACTTAAAAGTGTGGAATATTTTTTTTGTCATTAATTAGCATGTTTTTTTAAAAGAATTCTTGTTACAATTGGTTAAAAAATGTAAATATGTATTAAATAATCATCAGACTAAGTAAGTCACTATTGTATAGGTAGTGTTAAAGTATTTCTACTGCACTAAAATATATTTGAGATTACACCATAGTCATATTTATATTTATATTTTATTTCAAAATTCTGTTTTAAGGAATAGTTTTGTGGAAAACATTTTTATTGACATGTGGGATTCAAACCCACATCTCTCCAGATACATGCATTAGTGCCTTAGTTAAACTAATGCCAACTCCTTCTTTTTTCCACTAATGCGCTTATTAATCTTCCATCATTGATTCACCAGATCTTGGCACCATCTATGATCAGAATGGCACATATTTCTAATGTTGTACTGAGTTTTTTCATTAAGGGATTTCTATATTTAGAAAAAGAGAGTTGATAAAATTCAAAGTGACTTGGCAAATTCAGAAAAGATGTAAAAATTGCGATTTTTTTTCAGTAAAATTATGGCCAGTTGGCAAAATCTAGGGGAGTTGGCAAAATTCGAATCCACTTGGTAAAATATAGGCAACTTGTGAAAATTGGGATTTGTTTTGTGAAATTAAGGAGAGTTGGACAAATCGAAGAAACTTAACAAAATCTAGGGCAGTTGGTAAAATTCGAATCCACTTGGAAAATAGGGGCGAGTTGTCATAATTGGGATTGGGTTTGTGAAATTAAGGAGAATTGACAAAATCTTGGGGAGTTTGAAAATTTTGAATTGACCTGGCCAATTCAGACGAGATGTAAATTTTGGGATTATTTCTGTGAAATGGCTAGATGGCAAAATTTTAAGTCAAATAGCAAAATGCAAGAGAGTTGTTAAAATTCCCCCCCACCACCACCACCACCACCACCACACACACACAGAGCAAAAAACCTAGGTTACGAACCTGACAGAGACATTATTTTCTCAGTTGACAAAATTTATTTTCGAGTTGCAAAATATTCAATCTCCCCCCCCCCCCAACCATAGTCCTTCACTATGCCCCTGTGTGCGCAGCATTGTGAATGTGAAAGAGACCGAATATTACCAGATTAATTTTCCGACCTTCTGAAATCCCCTTATGTCAATAAAAATCCTCTAAACCAAAATAAACTGTGACAGCTTGCCCAAATTTGGGACAAATTGACACCCCAAATGGCCTTTGAAAAAATCCGGGACAAAGGGTGAAAATTCAGGGCTGCCCCAGAAAAATTGGGACGTCTGGTCACCTGAACACAAGTCTTTTACTCACTAGAATTGCACATATAGGATTTGGAAGAGCTGCACTAAACAGCCTCCAACTTGCTGCAATACCTCTTATTCTTTCTTTATAAAAATAAGGCTCTCGAATCAGTGCTACGTTTATCTCTATCCTCCAAAGGATAGACAAGTTTACTTGTCGCAGCTCTAGCATGATGCAGATTAATCTGAACTGATTTCAGAGTTTTTGTTTTAGTAATGAATGCACTTAATCGTCAATTCCATCTCTCTTTCGTAACAGGAGCACCCCACTTCACAGCTAGAATGTTGAGTATTTAATTTTAGTTTAAAAATTTCAATTGCAGCCTTGCAATTGACACATGAGAAAACTTGTTGCTTTACAATCCCAGTGTTTGTGGTCACTTTGACTACACTTTCCACAAGCTGGTTCTTCTGTACACTTTGTCTGAAAGTGACCAAACTTGTTACACTTAAAACATCTCACTGAGATATTCTATGACATTAAGTCGAGACCAGCCTACGTTGATTTTTTTCTCTTTCATTAATGTCTTAAAACTCCCTGGGTCCACTTGCATTACCCAGTGCTTCTTATTACTTTTTTGATGAAGAACTTTGCCTCCATCGATGCCTATCCCAATGACGTATTTTGGGCCTTAAGCCATTCAATCAATGTATCTTTTTCATTTCACCATCTACATCATAGATGATGACTTGATTGAGCCTCTTTTTAGGCTCCTTAGCTTTAACTATGCCTTTTAGCATTGCACTCTGCTCCAACTCTGTTTTCAAAATCTTTTTGTCAAATTCGTCTGTACATTCAACTAAGACACCTCCCTTTGATATCTTAACACTCTTTATACCAATTTTCATCTTGGTAGGATCAAGATTGTTTACAATATCTTTTTTAAGTTTTTCTGAACTCTTCCCCTCTTCCTGAGGGTAAATCAACACAATATGCTTACACTAACTACTCTGTAGAATTGAGTCCAATTCCACCGAAAGTTCACTAGTTTTGGATGTCGAGTTCTGAACTTGAGAACCCACCATCTCAGTCTCTTCATTTGTCATGACCACCTGGTACCCTGGGGTTCTTATCAGGCAGTCACTCAACAAATTCTTTTGAGAGAGCGTTAGACCCTCCTCCAAGCAGGGAGTCCCTAGATCATGACAAGGCCCTCTCTCAATGAATTGATCCTGATTATACACAAGATAAAGAAAAAATGGCCTATAGCCTTCTATTCCTGTAATAGCATGCAATTCACTGACAGAGCAAAAACGTATCTAGGTCAATTCCCCTGGGGACAACTAAATTAAGACCAACTCCATCATTTATCCACTAATGTGACCTGTAAGTCATCCCATACGTGTTGTTCATGGCACCATTGCGATCGAGGATGGCAACTTCCTTTCTCAATGTTGCTCTGAATACACACACATGCTCAAAGTCACATTAGTGGATAAATGGCAAAATCAATCCTAGTTTAGTGGCTAAAACATTCTGACAGGAATCTATTGAGATGTGGGTTCAAGTCCTATGGATCAGCAAAATTCGCTTTTACAAAACTATTTATTGATTATTGACTTCTATATCAATGGCGTATCTCTGCATATTTACAATTGATTGATTAAGGAATTAAATTTCACTAAGTGTTTAGCATTTCATATAACTTGAAATTTTGGCAGAACATTTATTGGTGACAGGAAAAAAATTCAATCACTGGCTGTTAAAAGTAGGCTGAATACTTACAATCACGTTGAAAAGTTCTCCTAATTGGACATTGTAATGCTTTGAAAGTGTGTTAGCTTTACTTTGCTGGATAGCTGAAATTTTTGATTGCCAGGCAATTTATCTTGCCAAGAAATTAAACAAGGGTTCTTTTGTTATTAGCATTAGACAAAATAAAAAGACTTAAATAAATGATTGTCTGCAATTAGATTAGATTAAATTAGTATTTCTAATCAAAACTCTACTCAAGAAAAAAAAATTTTCAAAGCAAATTTCATAAAATAAATGGTGTTTATTCAAAATCTAGACTCACCAAAAATACGTTGCACCAAAAAACTCTTCATAAAAGCTAAACTACTACTCACACTAGCAGCTGAGCAACTCACACAACTAACTCCTATGTCTCACAACTGACTTTGTGTCCTCCTGTCACTCTGCTATACATCCTTGACATGAAAAACTATGGCACATGTCATCATGTGGAGAAGCCAAATTTGCATATGGATGATCACTCTAAATTGATTGAGATGTAAGACCTTTCTTGTCTGTGTGGGTTGCAAGTCCTTCCACATACATTTAGTGACCATCAATAAAAACACGAAGTTACGCAGTCACAACCTCTAATGAAATAGGCGGGGGAGAATGATGGATCAGCCTAAAACAAAACCCCAAAACGATAATTATAACATGAATAAAACTGGTTAAGGAAAACTAAAAGTGAATGAGTGAATTATCACAACTCCCCCTACCAAAAGGAGTCAAAATTTGACCTAACAGATTTTGATGAGCAAATTTGAAATAGAAGGTCACAAATTGTGCCATTCATAATTCAGTGAACATAATAAAGCAATGAGTATGAATACAATAATTTAGCCATATAAATTATTCTCACTTTGATACAATCTTCCAGCACAACCAAAGGTATCTCCTCCCATTCCCCTAACAATGTGTGTACAGCTACCTACTGTAAATACATACCATTGGCTGTGGCAATTAACTGCATACTAGGGTTGACTTTTTTTTAAGAATATGTATGTGCTTTATAGTATTGCTCTGATTATTTTTAGACCAGTATTATAATAGTTTTTGATGATTTAATAATTTGTTATCATTATTAATCATATAATAAGTCAGAATGTGATACTCATCTAATTAATATCACATTCTGATCCAATCCTAAAGATGCATACTCCTGATTACAAATTAATGGCTAATGAAACCTCTGTCCTATTTAAATTGCTAAAAGGTTAAATAAAGAAAAGGAAAATGCATCAAATTCTGTTCTTTCACAGAATATGTAACACTCCAAATGTATGTTAAATTCTTTGGACCTTGTGACTGATCCAAAAAATGTTAAATTACTGAATAATTTGGCACCAGACAATTAATCTTGCCAAATAAAGTTAAGGGTTCTTTAAGTATATTAGATGTTGCTTAGTCAATAAGAAATCAATTCAAAAAGATTAAAGTTTAAATCTAGTCAAATATCAAAAATCCTGCTCAAGAGAAAATCGCTGCATTCAGCTGATCCAGTTGCAAGCAATACTGATCTGAATTAATCGTTTGATTGCTTGCCAAGAGCTCATAGTGAAGAATTTCTTTCCCATCCCACCAAACACAGAACATGACCTTTGGATGCAGGCTGACCTTGGGTTGTAGTAATGGTGACTCACTTCTCTTGCTCCAGGATCTATTTCTTTTGACATTGTTGCAAAGGATCAATTTTTCATCGCCTGTTACTAACCTTTTCAAAAATGGGTCGTTTTCATTGTTTTGCAGGAGCAAATCACAAGCAGAGACACAGTCCATTAAATTTTTGCTGCTCAGTTGATGGACACTTACACACTGTACTGATTCACATATCCAAGGTGCTCCAAATGCCTTGTAACTGATGTTGGCGATATTTTTAGTTTGGATTAATGTGGTGATTTGGTTGTTGTCAATTGTGGAGGGCCTTCCTGAATGTGGAGCATTTTCCAAAGAGAAATTCACGGTTCAGAACTTTGAAAACCACTTCTGACATGTTTGGTCATTTACAGCATCGTCACTGTATACCACAAATCATTTTTCAGGTTTGTGTTTTTACCCTTTTGGGAAAAAAAAAGCATAAGATGGTGAAAATGCACTTTCGTATCTTCCATTTTCAAATTAACCCTATACGACTATCACTCACTCATTCGGCATGATTTCTATTTCAGAACACGCTAGGAACTGTCCACTGCCAAAAGCACATACTATTTATAGTTGCTAATGCATGTGGTTGTGCAGATCACGTCCAGTGACATCTCTTGGGAAAAGTTCGTTTTGATCAACCCTATGTATTGCATCACCTATATTTATTTACCTGACATATTTTCCCAAAGATAAAGTACTCTGGAGCCACAGGGATTATCTTCATCTTTTGTGGAGCGATGGATATATTAAATCTCTGTAAACTTCTCATCAGTTGAATTGGAGTGAATAAAAAGGGGGATTCTTTTTCATATTCTGTGACATTCTTTTTAGGACTTACATTTTCATCACTTTAAAAGGTGCTTAAATGTATTAAAAGATTCACATTAGTTCAGAGTCACTAATTAGTTCTCGGCATCCCATATTATATCAGTTGTTTCAATAAATACATCTGACCAAATTCCTTTCATTAGTGGTGATTTATATGTTTCTTTTGTTTGAATTTCAATAATATTTTTAGTATCAGTTGCTCCATATAACGTCAGTACCCATCTGGAAAAAAAAAGTAGTGAAACTCTTGAACAGTTAGATACAATTAGAATGCACTTATTAGCTTCTCCCCTTTTTGCTCTCATAAAAATAACTTATTAGTCTAATATACTTCACAAATTATCAGCCTTACTTTCTAATACACAGCTTGTGTAGCATCTCTTTCTTTCTTCACTGTTGCTGCCAGACTTTCAAAAAGTTTAGCATCTATCAATATATCCTACAAGACTTTAGTCATTCTCAAAAGCCATTGTGTTCTGTGGAAACATTTTGCTAGACAGCATGCACTTTACTCCAAAGGCAGCTTTCATGAAGTCTACCAATGTGGTCCTGCCATCTAACACCATTACATCTTCCAAATCTCGGATCTATCATTTGCATCATTCATAATGATAATCATTTACATCTTCCAAAGCTCAGATAAATATGCTCATGAAATAATAAGCTGAAAAAGATTGTTTTGCCATGAATGGGACCCACTCATGGTGCTTATTTTTCCAGCTTATTATTTCATGAATTCCATGTCACATCCTGTGATATTTTACTACTAAATTATTATTTAATGTCATGAGCCTGAGAGACAAATATTAAATTCCATCTCTATGTGGCAGCATAGTTGTTCACTTTCCCAGATAGATGGCGCCACTGTGCGAATCAAATAAATCCGGAAAGTTTATATGTCACATTGATTTAAAAAACACGATAGCCAATGATGGTGTAGTGGTAGCATAACTGGCATGTTTTCAAGAGATGTGGGTTCAAACCTCACTCACAGCAAAACCATTTTTTTTCAGCTTATTTTTTTTTGAATTCCATGTCTACAGGTGTGATTCTTTACTACTGAATATATATATATGCATTTCCTCTGATTGGCAAAAAAAAGCTCTTGAATGTTTCAGAATACTCTCAGAAAACATTTATCTTGACACAATACAATTATTGGTCTGTTGTGAATGGCTGGAAGTAAGTTGTCACATTAATGAGAAAAATTTTGCTCTTTACTGTTGCACTCATCATAATTATTGAATCAGGTGGAATCATATTGAGTGATATATCAAAAATACAAATATTAAGCAATATTAAAGTGATATTAGTATGATTTAAGTGATTTATTAATGAATATTTTTAGAAGGAAAAAAAATATTGCCCTAACTTTTGTAGTTAATTATTTAGTTTTTTTCCTATTGCTGTTGGTAGAATTGTCTTGAATATATAAGATTTCCTACAGTTGAAAATGCATCATTCACATTCAAGAGAATATCTAAAAAATACATAAAGCCATTAAGCACTATAGTTTTCAAGGTTAGAAGTGAAACTTGACTCTCACTGCTCAATCACAGTAAACTCCTGAAAATTCAAACAGCTTATCATAGAAGACCATTCATACCTGTGAAAAATCCAGATTTTTGAGAGTGGTACTTAAAGTATACTAAATATGGTTACTGTACAATAATAAAAAATGTATATTGCATACCTGCTGTCGAATAGGCTTACGTATTGAACAGTTTTTTTTTTTGAGAAAATGTATGTGTATACTTAATGAAATATGTACTCTTAATGTATGTGTACTACTTAATGAAACTTCATAGTAATAGAATCCTTAATATTAAAAATAACTTAAAATTCTCTGTCGTTGAGCAATAAAATTTTAAAGTTTATCCTTCAAACTATTTGTATGTTAAAAGTTTTTAGGAGAAAACTCGGAAGCTTTTCAGAGCATGCAAATAGTTTGAAGGATAAACTTTAAAATTTTATTGCTCAATGACAGAGAATTTTAAGTTATTTTTAATTAATTTCTGAGCAAGAAGGTCCTTTTAATTGTATTCTTAATATTATTGAGTAGTAAATTTTGTAACTAAAAATATATGCAATAATTGTGTTCCATGAGCCCTAGAATCAACCTTGCATGATTGATATCATAACAATGAAAATTGGTTTCCAATCGCAGAAATGTAATATGCTTATTTACTACCAGTACCACTCAACAGCATTCCCATACTGATCTGTTGGCACTCATATCACAATCCTTCCATTTAGAGAGAGGGGCAGAGTGATATACTTTTCGTATGAAGTAAGTATTTCTGCTATCATTATGCTCAATGGAGTATAGCTGGCAATGAATAAATATCATAAAAAGGAATTATTGTTTTGTTTTTGCCATCATCATCATCCTCAAGCAGCCATGGGCTACGGAGGTCCAACCAGACGGTGCAATTTAGTTCTCCAGGCAAGTCTATCTTGAGCTACATCTACTGCATCCAGCCACTGCACACCAATTCTAACAAAGTCCTGTTTGACATTGTCTGCCCACCACATCCTAGGTCTCCCCTTCTTTCTGAGGCCTTTAGGCACACTGTTCATAACTCTATTCGCCAATCTATAATTATCCATACGGGCAACATGGCCAAACCCACGGAGTCTCTCTCTGCACAATATGCTGCTTAAAGGAGGTTGCAAACTCCTTTGCCTAACCTCATCATTAGTTACAAAGTTGAACTACCTAATGCCCAAGATACTGCGTAAGCATCTGGAATCAAAAGCATCTAGTTTCCTGATATCTTGTTTACAAAGTGTTCAAGTTTCACTACCATAACTAACCCTAGAAAGAACCAAACTATTATACAGTCTAATTTTAGTCTTTAGGTGTATACGCCTATTTCTCCCCACTCTCCATAGATTCTTAAAAGTCCCAGCAGCAATCCCTATTTGTCTGTTAATCTCATGCCGCACATCACCATTATCTGTTACATAGCTCCCAAGATAATTAAACTGTGACACCTGGTCAAGACTGCAACCATTCAGATTAACTGAATCACAACCTGCTTGACCAATTTTCATCACTTTAGTTTTCTCTCTGTTTATAACCAAACCTACTCTACTACCAGTTTCATCAACAGCTCGAATGAAAGAGTTCATCTCATCAACATCATTTGCCAAAAGGGTTAAATCATCAGCATAATCTAATTCAGAAATTTTCGTATCTCCAGTCCATTTAAGGCCAAAATCTTTCCCTTGAAGTGAATTTCGCATAACATAATCAATAACAAGCTAAAGAGAAAAAGAGACAAAATGCACACTTGTCGAACACCAGAAGTAATGCTAAACCAATTGCTACAAGCCTTACCAACTCTCACACATGACTCAGTGTTATTATAGAGAGCTTTCATTATGTTAACTAACTTGTCAGGTATACCATATGATTTCACAATCAACCACAAATTATGACGATCAACAGAGTCGAAAGCCTTTTTGAAATCAACAAAGCTAGCAACCAAAGGTTTCTGAAACTCTAAACATTTCTCAAGAATCTGCCTAAATGAAAATATCTGATCCACACATCCCCTACCACTTCTGAATCCACATTGCTCATCACACAATTGACTGTCAATCAGATTCTTAATTCTGTTAAACACAATCATGCAAAAATCTTCACCTGGAACAGAGAGTAGGCTGATATCCCTATAGTTACACAATAACTGCGATCACCTTTTTTGAAAATAGGGATAACAATAGCTCTGGTAAAATCCTTAGGAACCATACCTTTATCAGATTCAGTCATCCAAGCGGAAACCGAAACATTCCCAGCTCTAAGCATTTCCGTAGTAATTTCATCTACCCTGGGGATTTATGTAGTTTCAGTTTAGAAACAGGCAAAATAACTTCAGATTGTGTTATAGGGCCAACATTAAAGCCACCAATGCATCCATCATCATTGCAAACAATGGGAATAGAACTAACCACATTGTTTAGAATATCACTGAAATGCTCAGCCCACCTAGCCATGACAGAATCCTCCCCTTCTATAACCTTACCTTGTTTATCCTTAAAAAAATCCCTGTATACCTATCCGTTTTGTACCACACAAAACATTAACTATGTGGTACAGCTCTCTGCTGTTTGCTGTCTAACTGCTTTCTCGGCTTTGTCAGCCAAACCATCAAGCCAAAGATTCTTATAAGCAGCTAACAGATCTTTTACACGTTTATTAAGTTCTCTGTAATGCTTTCTATTAGGACTAGTAGGGTATTGATTAAGGACATTCCTGCAGTTCTTTCTTTCCGAAATAAGCTCAAGTGCCTTATCACTCAGATAATTCTGTCTCTTCTGCTCCTTTTTTCCTAAAAGAGTGCTGTTAGTGTCCAAAAAACCTGTTTAAAATGATCCCATTCTTCCTCAACTTCAGTAGTAAGCATACCATGACTGTCATAATGACTAAGTAACTTATCATGGTAAGCTTTGGCTATAACTGGGTCTTTCAGAGCTTCAGTATTAAAAGTAAATTTTTTAACGCAAGCACAACACTTTTTAAGTTTAAGTTGCTAGACACTTTTAACAAGGTAATTGTCAGATTCAATTTCAGCTCCCCTATATGACCTGGTATTCCTAACAGAACGAGCCCATTTGCTGTTAATTAATATATAATCAATCATATTCTTATGCAGCCCATCGGGTGAAACTCTTGTGTACTTATGTATGTTGTGGTGTTTGTAATAAGTGTTAGTTATTCTGAATCCATTGAGTTTACTTACCTGTAGGAGACATTGCCCATTGCAGCTACCAATACCAAAAGGACCTATTACTCCTCCCCAAAGGTCAGAGTCAGTACCAACTTTGGCATTGAAGTCACCAAGAACAAGGGTAATATCTCCTTTCTTGACAGAATTCAAAATATCCTGAAGTTGTTCATAAAACCTATCCTTCTCATCCTCATTGGCATCCTCAGTGTGGGCATAGCAGCAGATAACATTCAAATCTTGAATGCTTGTCTGAAATTTTGCTATAAGAAATCTTTCATTAATGCACTCATATCCTAGAAGAGCAACACTAGCATGTCTGCTGAGAAGCAGACCCACGCCTTGGTGATGCTTATTGTCGTCCCTCCCTGAAAATTGAAATTTAAGATTATTTTTAAGAATCTGACATTTATCTGTCCATCTGGTCTCTTGCAAGCCGAGAATATCTAAATTATAATGGTGGAATTCTTGTGTGCGGACATCAAGAGAAAAAGCTGTGTGCAGTCCTCACATTCCAACTACCTATGGAGAGAAAATGGTTAGTGGGATGTTTAAAGAAACTATGTTTATTGAGAGAGGGAATGCCGACAATATCAAACATCCTCCTAATCGCAGACATGGGGCAAAGATCCGTTCCCCCACCACTAAAGGCTGAAGCCATCTACACTGGAAGACTTCCTCCAATGTAGAATTTGACGATGCCAATAGAAGCAAAGAGTTCAGGTGCCTGTGATGACCTCTGCTCAGGATGAATCCACCAGCTGATAAACATATCCTGCGAATATATTCACTTGGGGCTGTCAACTCACAAACAAACAGAAAACACAGCGGAAGATTTTCCCTCCACAGAAGCCCACCAGTGCAGCAAAATCAGGATCCATAATCAAACTCAGAGCCTTAATTCTGTCCAGTCTAGTGGGTTTATATGGTCATCACCAGGACCCTGTGTGGTTGACCACTCCTCAGCAGGGTAGAAAAAAAAGAAAAGTAGCCATAGTTGTCCAGATCAGTAGGCCACAGTAATCTGGCAGCCCTCCCCTTTCGTTCACTTCCACAAGAGAGTATCTCTTTTGAAAGGTACTAACGGTCTGCACCACGAGAAGGCGTTGTCGGACATTAGGTTAGTGTTCTGAGTATATCATTATTAAAAATAACTTAGTGTATTTTATCTATTGACCTAAAATATTAATTAAATAACAAAGCCATTTAGCAAGTACACTATTACCCCTAAAGTAATATGCGTTTATTGCACATATCAATATCATATTTTATTAAAGCATAAGACTTATTTACTAGTCATTTAATTGATCTGTTGTCTATAACAAATTTAGCTGTCGTTTGAACTGGAAAAAAATGGCTTCATCCTGTTAAATTGTATGCAAAAAATCCAAGATATTAGGCAATTCTTAAGTAAGCAATTTTAAGTCTTGGACAATTCAGTGTGATCAAAATTTATGCAGATGGTGTTCATTAATACAGCAAACTATATCCACCTTGATTTTTTTATTACCAATTTGATTGTATTTACTTGTAACATTGTAGAAGGTCATCAGTGGTGTATATCATTTTGTCATAAATATATCTCTGATGAAAAGAATGTTTTAAAAATAATTGAAAGGATATTTCTTGCTCATAAGAAAAATTAACATAAACTGTACTACTTGTCATACAATAGTTTACTTCTCTATTTTTATGTTAAAAAATATTATCTTAAAATGCAAAATTTTGTTACCAAACAAAATGGTATTTTGAAGTGTACTAAGCACACAGATAAACGATATTTGGTTATGCATTCTGTTTGAGAGGCTTCTTATAAAGGTTCAACATGCTAACTGTATCAAAAATACTCAAAATGTAGATTGATTTTAAAGCCTGTATACATACGACCTAATTGTGGTTGCCTGAAACATGAATTTCTTTCATGGTGAGATTATTATTATCAGTTGCATAAACCAACGTACTCTAAGTGGTAGGTTATCAGTATAACTAATATCAAGATTAAAAAGCATATTGGAGCTAACGTCCGGGACATGCCCTGGAGTGTTTGGGGGGAGGAGACGAGACACCAGGCAGTCCCAACTTGTGCGAAATCTCAAATTTGCCTACCTGCTTTGAAATTCAAAACGGTTGTCTTTATATAATTTTATTTTAGCCTCATAGTTTATGTCCAACATTTAAAACAACTATGAAATTTTATTCCATATAGAATATCATTTTAACCTTTCGTATCTCCTGGAATATTCTAGTAATTGGGAACTCTTCTCCAAGTCTTATTCTCATACCCTCCCCCCAAAATTAAACCCTGGGTAGATGCCTGCCTACCTCTAGCTATTTTTAATGCTAACAATGATAATGACCAACAATGGCAACATTATTTTACTCTTGTATATATAACAATAATCGCATACAACAATCACACGTGCTTTTCCTTTAATTCGGACTTAAGCAATGTAAAATTAATGTTCTTTATGTAAGAAATAGGTGTAATCTACATAATAGAATGTTTAAATCCAATTCCATGTTATAAATACAATTAACCCTGTGGCAAAACTGAAAATAGAAATAATGTTGATATAGGCAGGCACTAAGTTAAAACTCATATCAAATTCTAAACTTTTTCATGAAGGATCATCCATATCTGATGCCAGTATTTTTTTCCTTGAAGACTATGCCTATATATAAATGGACGGACACCTACAAAACTTGACAAGGAGGTTATCTACCATCTATAACAATAAATGTAAAGCTTGCAGCTTTACATTTATTTATCATATTTGCAGCACAAATTTGCCAAATGTTTTGAGTAACATGTTTGTAGCCTTCAAAACACTTGTGAATTCTGAAAAATAAAACTTAAGTCTCCGGATCATGGTTGCCAACAGTAATGTGTCGCCCAAGAGTTGAGTGATTCTGTGTGTTTGTGTTTTTTTTTTTAGTTTTAATTACAATCAGGGCCAGCTCAAGCCAGTAAGCACCACATCAAGGCACCTGAAAAATGTCTGAAAAGGGGCACTGAAAGGGATTTCACGTCAGGGTGCAAACATGCTTGCTTGAACCAATCCTCGTTATGATGTATGTAATAGAATAAGTGGATAAATACACTGCTACAAAATATTAGAAGATTTTCATGTATGTCAATGGCAATAGTATTGTGAAAATTATAGGTTTGAAGTAGGATTCCCATCAGAAATTCTCTAATATTTTGGAGGACAATTGGATTGTTTTAACTCTGAGTGGCACTTTTTTGCACACAATGGGCTAAGTCACAATAACTCCAAGGGATCAGAAAAAATTGGGAGAAGGGGACCCACTGAACGGCTGTTAGGAGACAGATAATAGTCTCCCATTAAGTCCATCCAGCATGTTCTTTAACGTGCTCTCCCAGACATGGGGCCACAACTTTAGGTTAAATCCAACAGATGGTGCCTTTTCCAAGCCCATCGGTGTCCTCTACTGACTGAGAGCAGGGAGTTCACGGAGATAAAACTCAACGTTCACCCACAGGGGACTCGAACCTGAGAACTGCAGATTATGATCCTGGCACGCTACCGACTGAGCCACCCTCACCCTCTGTTAGGGCAGTTTATATACATATTTATCAAGTAGCTAATTCACTGAATTTTTAAAATGTTTGAATATACAATATATTGGGCAATAATGGACCAATTACAAGTAGCACTTGAATGTAATCTGCACCTTCCAAATTTTGTGCATCCAAGGGAAACATATTTCTGTGAAAAAGATTAATACTTATTATCAGTATTTCAATTGCACATGTTTGTAGTTAAATAATACATTAGCATATTTAATCAATCACAAAAAGTTTTTTTTTTCACTTTCAGTTCTTCTCATTGTGCTACTGTTATCAATTTCATCTTCCTTCTACCACCATATATCGTTTCGCTCATCCATAATATTGGAAAACATTTCTTGAAACTTTTGATTGTGCAAATATTTTCTCCCAAGAGCTTAAAACCAAATGGCAAAAGGAGCAGAGATATCTTAGTTGGTAGTGCACCAGGCTTGTAATCCGCAGATTCATTTATCTTTGCAAAATTCCCTGTTCTCGGCCAGTAAAGGACACCAATGAGCTTAGAAAGGCTGCCATCTGTCAGATGGGACATTAAGTTGTGGCCCGCGTGTGGGAGTGCCATACCCTGTGTATGCTAAAGAATAGGCTGGATGACCTTGACAGGAGGCTGCCATCTGTCTCCTAACAGCTGTCCAGTGGGTCACCAACTTCCTCTGAGCCCTTGGGGTCCTTGTAATCTATCCATTTAGCCCATTGTGTGCAAAAAAGTGCGGCTCGGAGGTAAAAACAATCCAACCCATCAACTCTACATTTTTGGTAACACTTGTGACATGGTGAATTAGTGCATTATACGCAAATATTTGTGGATAAATCCCTGTGATATACGTAAATCAAAGGTATATGAGAAAGTATCAGATTTCTTACATGACTGCTATTTAAAATCAGTTGTGCGTCTACCTTTGTAAACTAGTTTTCTATTGTAGGGAAAGCTGTGTTCTGAAATCATAGTACCACGGAATCGTAAAGTAAAAGGAAATTTTTTAAATGCGTGACAACAAAAAATATGCGAAAGAGACTGGTAAACTACCAAATTTTATTTTATCCAAGCTGACGGAAGATATAGTGATTTAGCCTTGACTATCAATCTCGGGTGAAAAATCCGTTCTATGTATCACGTCACGTACCACCATTAACCACATACCCATTTCTAATTACACTAAAACTGCCTAACTCGAGAAAAGTATTAAATAGATATTCGTGAACTTTGGAGAGAAAATCTTTCATTATGGTTCTCATACAGATAAAAAAAAAACTTAAAATATGATAGAACTAGAAAGTAATTGAAATGAACGTCATTCCATCATTATCGTCATCTTTGGTCTTAGTCGACTTTGAGTAGTGTATGAAATGTTTGTAAACCTAAAGTTTAGAAAAGCATTTTAAATGTCTGCTAAAATATATGTATGATGCAAGCTAAACGTTTATTTTTCGCAACTAGTACAGTTATCCTACATCAGTCTGTGATCTTGCACTCTCTTTATTTTAACTGAAGTTTATACCTCTACCTAATGTCCCTATTATGATTATTTTGACATTATCATCGTGTAGCATATAGTGCAATTTTGCATTATTTTCTTTGAAGTTGGAAAGAGCAGATATTTTTGAACCTAAAAGGGAAATAAAAACTGAAAGAAATTTGCTAAGGAACAGCTCAGTGCAAAATGCCAGTGGTACTACTGTACTATAAATAGTAAAATACTTGAAATAAATAAGCTGAAAAAAATTAGTGGGATCCACTCACGGCAACACCATTTTTTTTCAACTTATTAATTCATGAGTTCCATGTCTACAGGACACATCCTGTGATTCTTTAATACTGAAGCAAAACACTTTGTAAGTTATTACTGTATACATATGTTAAGATATGTTTTTAAACTGTATATTTGTGTAATTTACAATCTCATTTTAGATCTGATTTTTCACTTTCATATGAATTTTTTGTAGCATAAGTATTTTGTTATAACAATATCAGATACCTGATATTTAAAACTCTTAATGCAGAACCAAGTATAGCATGGAATTCTATGTGAAGCCTATATTTGTGAATAAAACACTAAGCGATAAAACTGTGGATATCGGACTTTTAATTAACAGTAAACCCTTCTTCAACACGGATTCTATTGTACTTGTGAAAACAAATGTGAATAATTTATTTGCCGAACGCAGAAAGTTCGTTTATAGTAATTTTTGTTTTGTAGAACATCACTGATTTATAACACCAAAATCATCCATCACTGCTGGGGTTGATCCCATAATGTAATTTGAAACCTAACTTTGTGCTAATATATTAAAGCCCAAACATTCTGTTGATATTTTAAAATCTGAAATAGTGTGTGCTCATAAATAAGCGTCATTACAATATATGATTTTATTAATTATTTGCTTTGACTTTCTAAGACTGAGTTTCCATTAATTCCATGTAATATTAAGTTCGTCCAATGCGGATTCACCGAACACACTACTTTCGAGGAATGTACCTCTCCCCTTCCCTCCGTGTTGGACGAGGATATACTGTATCGCTTAAATAAATCGTTTCTACACGTAATTTAATGTGATATTTGTTCTGAAAGGAGTTTTAAGATAATAACTTGAAAAAAACTAATATTATTAAGACTATTTATTGTGCATATTTTATTTGTTTGTAACAACCATGCTTATTAAATCGGTAGAACTTTATGAACTGATTAACTTCTGATGTGCTAATGCAAAACGTTTTCAGCCTATTCTTGTTCACGTTCACTCGTCAGAATCAAAATGACGATGGACCACATTTAAGATTTTTTTTTACTTTTTCATTTACTGTTATAACTTCTTAAATATCGCTAACCCGGATCATCAATTTGTCTACAAACCACAGATTGGGAACAACGACGCTAGTGCATTCCGAAATGAATAAACAGAGACAGTATTGTGTTTTATTGTCTGTAGTAAGAAATGCATAGAAATGTTTTGCATATATTCATTCATAAAATTATATAATATTTAGATTACAAAGATTTATATAGTTATACCAGTATTGCTAGTTCATCAATATAGATTCTAGTGTTTCTCAGATGTCATGTAAAAACATTGAATATTTTTTGAATGAGAATTCGCTTAAAATAATGCCAAAGTGGAAGTAAATTGGAATAACTTAGAAAACTTCTTCTCCTAGATTCCAAATATAATAATGTATTGCCTTCTACGAATCCTTTTAAACATTGAATTTTATTTATCAGCTTTTTCTTTTTTGTAGAATCTGTTTTGATACAAAATATGAAGTAAGTTATTTTACATAACCATTTGTTCTTTTGTGTGATATATAAACCTTAGCATTAAAACAAAATGAAGTGACGGCTATGCAACATTTTCGTAGTTTGCCTCCACGAGAAACACAGCAATCAGTAGTGGCCTAACCGCATGAAATGAAACTTATTTCTTCGTCGGGAGAGCTGACTCATGTCAAGCAACCATCTTAATTGTCAGCATAGGCTATTATCTCTTCTTCCCAAATGAACTTTTCTATTTCCTGCCTACTACCCTGCACTTCTCCTGGCCTTTGAACTATAGTACTGTAAGCATATCTGAAGCATAGATATAGTAAAGGGGAACTAAATATAGTGCATTGGCAACACAAACCATGACTCCAGCCCAAGGTGTATGGGATTTAAAAAAATTCCACCGCATAAAATGTTGGATAAATAGATTAATAAGAGCTTAATTAACAGAGTTATTTTCTTATTTAATTCAGGTTATTTTATAATGATTCTATGCTTATTGCTTGGCCAGGTATGAAATATCCTTTCCCCGCCCTGCCCACGGTCAGTAGGGGACACCGATGGGCTTGAAAAGGCCGCCGTCCGTCGGATGGGACGTTAAGCCGTGGCCCCGTGTGCGGGAGAGCCATACCCTGTGCACGTTAAAGAACACGCTGGATGGCCTTGACTGGAGGCTACCATCTGTCTCCCAACAGCTGTTCCAGTGGGTCCCCTCCCCCAGCCTTCTCTGAGCCTTCGGGGTCCTTGTGACCTGTCCATTTAGCCCATGGTGTGCAAAAAAGTGCCGCTCAGAGGTAAAACAATCCAATATGAAATATCCCGTAACCTTTAGTTATGCTGCCGCAACTCTCGCTGCGGGTGCCGAATACCGCCGGCTTCTACTCCGGTGAACGCGAGTATCGATCATAGTTCATAGGAGCCAAAATAGCCTCCCCGTGCCAAAGTGCATATTAGACTTGAATGTTTTTAAATGTAAAAATAAAATAGGCTGTAATTGAGTAGAATCTAAAATTCTAATATTACTCTTACAAATTCTCGTCATAACTGCTGAAAAAAGTATATATGTACTTTTATAACTATGTGAGATGCAGTCTTTGAGCTCGAGTGACCGGTCGGTGCCACTCACGAAGCACAGCTTACTGTGGCCAAAGACAGTCCGAAACCCGATTCTACCGTGCCGCTTAGATACTATATTTTGCCGCTTGGCGGGCTAAATTTCTTTACGGCGACAGGGACATCGATAATTCATACTTAGAATTGTTTAAGCTTTGTTTAATGAAACATCATGTTAGATTAAATGCGAACAAATGTAACTACAGTGGACTCCCGTATAACGCGCTCCCCTATAACGCGAATTCGTATAATGCGACGAAAAAATTGCGACTAGTACTCATACAGCACGATTAACAGTCCCGTATTACGCGTAAAATTTTTTGTTTAGAAAAGCAAATGTATATACTTACCTGTTTATATATGCACAGTCAAGCTGACAGCTTTAAAAGTTGTAAAGGTTTATCAAAAAAAAATATGCACATTTAAAGATATAAGAGGAAAATATTGTTATTCAACTTTTAATTAAAATGAAAATATGTACTTCACTATTTAACATTCATTCATTATCGGAAGTATCAAGAAATAAGTTCCAACGACGCCGTCTTGTTAACATTGGTTGTACAGATTCATCGCTTGAAGAGTCCGTAGTTTCGTCTTTATTGTTATCGTTATTTAAAAACAATTCTTTTTCCAGATCATTTTTAGATTGAAAATATGGGGATAGACAATTCGTCTGATAATGCATGTCCCGTATAACGCGGAACGTATCCTCCGCGTTGTACGGGAGTTTAAATTTCCGGAACTGATTTCACAGTTAAGCGTTAACTTGTATAAATGATCGATTATTTTAAATGAAACAGATTATACGTTTATTCGCGTATTGCACGATAATCCTTGTATTTTTATGGGCGATCTGCGGATGAATTTGTTAGACACACGATTAACCATTCTTAGAAAATCTAATTTCCTTACTGCACAAATTCCATAGAAACTCGTTTAAGAGGCTGTGGTGACGGGCACAAAGAAATGGTCGTCGACCATGTGGAAATGCTTCACGAATTCAAAGGAATAATATAATAATATCAATTCTATACTCCTTGCTCCAGCCTCTATTGTTAGAGACAGCCATTTTGGTGGCAAAAAGCTCGCTATTGCAGGTAATTTTCATTGTATTGAACTCGTTTAAAAATTATTGAATTGCGTTTCCATTGTATTGAAATTATTTAAAAATTGTTAAATTGCGCTTAAGATATCCTATGCTGCATTGATTCGTATTTAGTCTAAAACAAATATTTTTTTTTTAATTGCATTATATCTCAACTTTAGCAGTGACAGACAGAATCTGTCATAACAGCTGTTAAACGTTTCTGGCAAAAGCAAACTTTTGATTCATTAATAACGGATCCTCGAAGATTACAATGTAACATAGTTGTTCATCAAATGAAAGCTGGACAGAAAATGCAAGTCATAATGTTTTGATCCCTCAGCTGCCATCTGTAGGCCGAGGACGGTAAACGGCCAACTGACTAATAGTCGATTTGAGCTAATGAAAAACAGTTGAATTATCACAAAAGATATAATATTTGCCTAAAACAATTGCATTACTAGCAGTGAAGACTGCAAAATGAGAACCGGTTGAAAAAAACATCACAAACACTTATTTCTAAACGTCAAATTTTGATTACACAAATAAAAGCGAAAATTAGCACCTAAGACAGTTTTTCGCATCAGGGACAACAAATGTAAAAAAATCGGAAACATTTCACCGCCCATTCGCATTTTAGAAAATGCTCCCAGAATAGACGTGCAAATTATAAGTACCATCGTCCCACAGTTCCCGCTTAGTGATTTCAACTGCAAACGTACCAGCAGCTGTTTTTAGCGAACGCAAGAAATTAAAAAAAAATGTGCTTTATATTTATTTGAAAATAATAATCTCGCAAACTAATGAAGTTCTGGTTTATAATAATTCACTGTGAGCTAATATTTTTTTATTATATATTACTCCCTAAGGTTAATTTACCCCCGACAGACCACCATCTTGGTGGCGAACTGTGCTTATAAAAATTTTAGTCCCACATTGCCAACAAAAAATTGCTCGTCATGAGCCATCTAGTCCCCCCTTTACTATATGATCTCAAACTATGTTGGTACCTTTGTCTCTGCTTTATATTTCTATAGTCTCCTCTTTTCTAGAAGCTTCTTGTATTCCATAGTTCAGAAAACACTGACTGTTATTTCCCTCTACCATTTATAGGGAACAAAAACTTCATTTCCACTTTTTTTCTAATCAAAGATAAACGAAAATTTTCCATTTTCATATATATGAGCTTGTGTGTAAAGTGGCGTTATCAGAGTTGAAGCATTCTTAATTTCATATTTGTAACCATCTCTTTGTTTTCCAGAGTAATGTTGTGCAGTATATTTATTGTTGCCTCATAGCAGCATTTTTAATTAAGCCTTTGTTTATTATAAGCAACCCATTTCTAGGAAAAAGAGAGTTGACCAAACAATCTGTGCACTTTGAAGGACATACAGACTTTGCTCTATTTGTGCCATTTGTTTTGCCAAGGGAAAAGAACCGTGCTGGTCGCAGTTCACATTTTCTGCAAGACTTCGAGCCTGGAAGGAAGCCTACGAGGCAAAAGTGACGGTAGCATAACTGGTGACCAGAATGCCTAGCTGGCACCCAATGGATGCTACTTGTATGCAAGATCTACGATGTATTGTAATGCAAAATTATGCAATATTGTGTCGTGCTTCTAGTCAGTCATCCCAAATATCCTATAGAATAGGATGCAATAAAGTATTGTTGCCTGCCTTTAGACTATTTTTGTCTTGTCTAATGTGTTTTTGCTGATGTTCAAATAAGTCTGATATGAAAACGTTAACTTTCAGAATGAACAATACCTTGCAATGCTATTTCAATAGAAAGTCTCCCATTGTGGACTTTGTAACAAAATGTACGTTTTATGGATATCATCACTAAGAACAAAATTCTGAATCGCTTCCAGATTTTTCCTAAAATACCCTTTTAACAATTTCGATAGAGCATTTAATGGTATTTTTAATCATATGAGAATAGAGAAAGTGAATCAGAGTATAATCTCATGTAATCAATTAGAGAGGGAGTACAAAACTAAGCCAGTGTTTACCAAACTTTTTTTTATCACCCAAAATTTAAATACATATTGAGGTGGGGTTTGCACAGTCGTTAGCGAAGTAACGCGCCTGGCTCGTAATCTAATTCCCAGATAATCCATATTCGAGATTTATCTCCACAAATGCTCCCATCCCACCCTCTGTCAGAAGTCGCCGATGGGCTTGGCCACAACTTCTGTACGTTAGAACACATTGGAATGCTCTTAACAGTAGGCTTCCAACTGTGGAGTGGTCCTCTGAATTCTTGGGGTCCTTATGGCCTGGACGTTTAGCTCATTGTGTGCAAAAAAGTGCTACTACGAGGTAACCCAACAGTATTCACCTTGCAACTCAAGTAATTGTGGACTTTACATTCTAACTGGTTGGATCAAGAACCTTTTGCGACCAAGGGTTACGGAATTTCCGGTATAAGCTTTATATAGAGCTGCGTTCCATTATATGGACAAGGAACTAACATTCGGAAAGAGTCCACAACGAGAAACTCGATGGTCTGGTCAGAATAGGCTAGTGATACGGTCACTGAAAATTAAAATGGTTGTACTGAATTCCAGATAGTGGACACCCATCATGACTTAGGAGCTACAGTCTTTTAGGTAACTTCTTATACAACGTAGTTAATAATTAGAGCAGTGGTATAAAATGATTGTCACTAATTTTTTCAGTGAAAAATATGAGATTTAATAGATTGCTGTGAAAGACCATGAGAAGAGTGGCAAGTTACAGTTGAACTTTACTTTCTCTATATAATCGAGTTGGGTTGTTTTACATCTGAGTGGCACTTTTTTGCACACCATGGGCTAAGTGGTCAGGTCACAAGGACCCTGAAGGCTCAGAGAAGATTAGTAGAGAGGACCCACTAGAACAGCTGTTGGGAGATGGATAGTATCCTCCCACCAAAGCCATCCAGTCTGTTCTTTAACGTGCACAGATTATGGCTCTCCAGCGCCACGGCTTAACGTCCCACCCAAAGGACAGGTCTTTCCAAGCCCATCGGTGCCCCTACTGACAGAAAGCAAAACTTACCCTGGTAGGGCAGGGCTTTTGTGAAGATAAATCTGAATGCTGGGACTCGAAACCTAGGAACTGCAGAACCTATGTTATGAGCCTGGTGCGCTATTGACTGAGTCACCCCACGCCACATACCTACACATAATCATTCAGGAAATAAGTTTATATATCAGTGTATAGAGTGGCTCTATGGAAACAATTCAATATTTAGGGTTCCGAAAGATCTGTTCTAAATGGGTGTCTCGCAAACTTTACAGAACAGCAAAAAAAGGATAGAGTCGACTTGTGCCTAGTGGTCTCAAACAGTTAACGTATGTCACAAGTGATGAAACATGATTTTATTACTAACCACACAATATCTTGAATATATCCAGCAGATATCTAAAATGACAAATGAATAGCCTATAATCATCTTAGATATCTGATGGATAATGTGGTTGTGTGGGTATAGAACTTTCAAAAAGATCAACAACTACTTAAGTTTGGGTTGTGAAAGATGTCCACAAATCCCTGGACCAAACTTTCGCTTGAGGAAGAGGATGTTCACCAGTGGCGGCTCGCGTATAGGCACTGTGGAACTGCAGCACCCCCAATTTCAACTTGATATTATCGATAACATTTAATATAAGGAGTCCCTTTTTCTTTAATTCTTTCTTTATACTTGTACAATATATAATCCTTAAGCTTAATGTCAGTAGCCATCCCCCAGTTTATGAAAAAGATACAAAAATCTTTGTATGGAACTGTGCGCTTCACAGTACTAGCGGCGAGGTGTTTGACTGTTGTGCGCATGCGCACATAGGAAGCTACACGCGAGGCTGCAAGGGAGAGAGAACACTGTCATTCCCCTGCCGTACTGATTGAAGGTAGTTTTTTTTTACTCCTGTGTTGTGCTTAAAAACCGTGTACCATATTCTTGAATGTGATAAAGTGTATAATTATATTATTATCCTGCTTCCAGCTATTCTATTTGATTCATTTTTTTTTTTTTTCGGTTCTTTTATTTTTCGGGTTTTTTTTTTCTTTTTACACAATTTTAAAACAAAGGTCAAAAATTTTCTGGAGCAGCCCCCCACTAATTTTAGCTACGAGCGCCACTGATGTTCACAATGTTTTTCAATTTCCAGTGAGTGGTAGCTGTGGACACCTCAACGGAAAAAATAAACTATAAATGGTTAAAGCTACAGGAAATGTTTTTGCCCTAAAACAGTGGTTCTCAACCTTTTATGCTTCACGTACCCCCTGGAAATGTGTATGTAACTGAGGTACCCCTTATATAGATAGATAAAACTATAGTTATAGTATAATAATGCCAACTTAGTGACTTTTCAACTCTCACGGCGTACCCCAAAAAATTTTAGCGCTTACCCCAGGTTGAGAAAAACCATTGCATCTACTTTTTTTTTTCAAAATGAATTGTAAGGAGCTCAACAGGGAAGGAGCAGCTTTAAATGGGATATTAGTTATTAAACAGGGCAGATTTTCCTATAAGCTGCAGATTAGGGAACCACTTAAGAAGGGTAACACCAAATCGTTCTGTGAATTTCTTTAATAATTGTAGAGGTCATTTCAAGTACACACCATAGTGCCCCTAAATGAACCTCTAAATACACTGCTGGTGTTAACCCCTGCCCTAAATGGTTCAAATGAAGGAGCAGCTTACAATATTAAGTATGTCGAGGCTTGATATGGCAGTGCTCACAAAACCGACAAATTACAGCCTATCTGGAACTGGAAAAATTTCAAAATCTACCCCATCGTGCATATTTACCCGATCTTGCACTCTGCTATTTTTGGATGTTTCAAAAAGAGGAATTTTCTGGGAAGTCTCGCAAAATGCCTTCATTCAGAGTTGGCTTAGAACATCTGCAACTTTGCGTAGATGCTGGAGGGGAGCACTTTGAAGGACAGTATAAGTTTTTGTGAGATAGATGCAATGGTTTTCGTTTTGCAGATGTATTTCAAGAACGTACTGAATGCACCTCGAATCGTTCGTTGTTCCCACATCTAGTGAAATTGGGGAATTTATTTTCTCTTTCCCTGTTATTAGAATTAACTAAAAGAAGATAAAAAAAAAGCTTTCATAATAAATGCTTTCAACTTGTATAACTAAAAAAGGAATATTGTTGAAATACAATTATTATATGCAATAACGTTTCTCTCCATTATGATTACGATTTTAATTGTAATAAGGTAGGTAAATATAGAAGGTTGGGTTGTTTTACCTCTGAGCGAAACATTTTGGCATACCATGGGCTAAATGGTCAGGTCACAAGGATCCCAAAATCTCGGAGAAGGTTGTGGGAGGGAACCCACTGGAATAGCTGTTGGGAGAGATGGTCAAGGCCATCAAGGCCATCCAACATGTTCTTTAAAGTGCACAGGGCATGGCGTAACGTCCCATTCAATCTACGGTGGCCTTTCTAAGCCCATCGGTGTCCCCCTGCTGACCACAGGCAGGGTACGGAGTTTTGTTCAAATATAGAGAAATATCCATTATGTTTCCAATGCTCCACGTAATGCAATGGGAAGGATTCGGGAAATAAAGTGTGATTAAATATACTTCGATTGGACTAATGACCATTTAACATAGAGAAGGTTGAATTCAGGTATTTAATAAATATATCGATGTTTCTTCAGTTAAACTGTATGTAGTCTCTGTTAACGCCCAAATTTTGAGGGTTTTTATTTCACCTGGCTCAAGTCAGTTTTCCCTCTAAATCTGTATTCGATGTTAACATTGAAGCAATTGGAAATTGAATATGTTAATACCAGCAATGTATTTAGAGGTTCATTTAGGTGCACTATGGTGTGTAGTTGAAATGACCTCTACAATTATTAAAGCAATTCACAGAACGATTTGGAGGACCCTTCTTAAGTGGTCCCCTAATCTGTAGCTTATAGGAAAATCTGCCCTGTTTAATAACTAATACCCCATTTAAAGCTACTCCTTCCCTGCTGAGCTCTTTACAATTCATTTTAAGTGGCTGTATTTGAAAACAAAAAACGTAGAGCGAAAGGTTTTCCATTGAATGCTCACTGGCTTCTTAATAGAACTGTTTTCAGAAGCATCGCCTGCTATAGACAAATATTCTGATAGAGAGAAACTTACGAAACTCCTTGTATAGCAGGATCTGAACGTCAGGGTTAGCCCCCACACACATCAGTGTTAATTCGCGTAAGTTGTGATTACCGTATGGAAAACTATTATACACAGCTCAAAGTGAACATCGCGAAGTAAGCGATGCATACGGCTGAAAGTGACAGGACGGAAGCTATGAGAGTAGATGTGTAAACGGAGAAAAAACGAATGATGAGTATGCAAGGTACGTGCACTTATTGCAGATTTATCAGTGCATGGAAGGCCCACTTTGAGCAGTTATACAAACCTATAGACGTCTAATCAGGTGGTTAATCCGAGGTATGGCATTCGAAACAGCACGTGGCAACCGTACAGGTTTGCCATCGGAGGGAGATGGCATAAGGTCCCACACATGCTCAATGAGTGACAAGTACGGGGAGTATGGCTCCAACCTCACTGTCGGTCATGCTATGGTAGGAGCTTGTGGGAACTTGATATTTATCCGCGTTCTGCTGGGTGTCACATGTCCATTCGCTGTAAAACTTTGATCATTCGCATATCTCCGATAGCTGATTCCTCCTGCGATGTGCATATCTCTACTTCCATTACTTATTGCGATTTCCACCCTGAGTGGTGTATATATGCTGAGGCAGTGGTTTATAAACCATGGAGTACCCCTATCCGCCACCATGGGGAGCCAAAATGTGCTAAGACCTCCAGTACAGAAATAATACCTTCCCAAAGTTTCAACTTTTTGTTTTAGCGAACTATAACAGTAAGCTAATATACCCATAGGGATGTAGAAGAATATAACATTATTATGTTTTTTTTTACGGCAGATCACGTTATTAAGGATTTTTACGACCGGTTCATACAGCAGATATTTACATTAGGTAAGGGTTTTTACGACAGATTCTGCAAGGAAATTTAACAGTTTCCTTGCAGGATTCTCCAATGCTTCCGATTCTTTACTGTACTGTAGTACGAAAATATCCAGGAAAACCTTCCAGAGAAATATACTAGTTTCCATAAATTAAGGAATGATTTTAAAACCAGTTTTTCTCTGAAACCAGTTGAATCAGTTGTTCGTGAATCGGAAGATAGGTGTATATAAACACTGCGTAAGAATGATAGTTGAAAAATGGAATACAGGAATTCCTCGCTTAAAGCTGTTAATTGGTTCCAGAAAAAATAGCGCTAAGCCAGCGCAGTTTTTCCAAAAAAATACGTGTTAATTCGGTACTTTCTAGTCATTGTGATAGGCTATTTCGTTAGTTATATTATTAACAATATAGTCAAAAACTTGATGGACAATATAACTCCCCTACCCTTTCAAAAAAACTTCTTTCTGAAATTTTGAGGTCTTTCCTGATTTGCACTTGCAGCTTCCCCCTGGACTATTATATTGTGGAAGTCATAGTGCGCTTTAAATCTATTTTTCTACCCCTTACTAGAAGTAAATGGTTTCACAGGTTTTTCAGTCCGTCAGTTTATTATAATAATAATGTTACAAACAGCATATATTTGTAATACTCTTATTAACCCAAGAGCATCTGAGCTAATGTAGGTTAATATACAAATTATTTAAGCACATAATTTTGGCAACATTGACACCGAACTTTACATAAAGAAGAAAAAGATATACAAAAAAAAAAGAATTTATAAAAACGAATTATAACTTTTTTACTATAATACTGAGAAGAGGTGTCAGCATTAGTAATGCTTATTAGATAATTAGTAGTGAGAAATCTGAAATGCATACAATTTATTTCATTTCAAATTATAATCGGTAAAAAATTTAAAATTTTAGGAGCCAAATAATCAAAATGTTTGTGTATAATTTTTTTTGTGTAAGTGGCAACAGAAACCTTTTCCCAACACCTCGCATACAATAATTTGTATAATGTAGCACTGCATTGTCGTTTTTAAAGAAGTAATTTAATATTCTATAAAGAAATAGGCACTTTCGTGATAATAAACTTGAAATGGTATACTTACATAAGATGGTAACAGATATTTACATTAGGTAAGGGTTTTTACGACAGATATTTGAAATATAAATTTATTTTTCATTGAAATTAAGCTCCTTAATGATTAAATGTATGTTGCTCCCTAACTTGTAATACCATACTGCAGTGATTCTGAATCTTTTATGCTTCACTCACCCTCTGGAAATGTGTATGTAACTGACGTACCCCTTATATAAATAGGTAAAACTATTGTTATAGTATAATAATGGCAACTTAGCGACTTTGTTATTAGATCTAGCTCATCGTTCGACAGCAACAGAGGACGCACCAGTAATAATCGCATCCTACAAATAGCTATGCCATGCACTACTGAGTTTATACAGTGACAAGAAGTGGTTATGTGCCATGTGTGTTAGTCGCTCCGTGAAACATGGGTCGCGCCAAAGATGTTATTGCGTTTGGCCAAGCCAAATGGCACAGTGTACAGTTGCTGCCTTTGCAGGTGGGTCAAAACACTGTCCAAAGGGTCTTCCAGCAGTGGTGTACATCGCAGTCCACCGCTAATCGTTGCCAGAACTGCGGCAGAAAAACTGTGCTCACCAATAGGGACCACCGCAGTGTGTCACGCACTGTTAGGGCAAACTGCTTTGCAACAAGGTAGGAATTGCTCCAGTCAGTCAATGCAGGCCTACAACAAGCTGTTTCCGAACAAACACTCCGAAGGGAACTGCATGCCATGGATATCTGGAGGAGAGTACTGTGGAAGAGACCCATGTTAACAGCTTTGTGCAAGGTTGCATGGCTACAGTGGGCGCATCGCCACAAAGACTGAACTGTTGACTCTTGGAAGTGTGTGATCTGTTTAGATGAGTCACGTTTTTGCTTGTACTCGAATGATGCGAGGCGATGGGTACATCGTAAACCGCCTGAAGCCTTCCATACAGACTGTGCAAGGTTCTGTTCAAGATGGAGGAGGCTCTGTGATGTTCTGGGGGTGTTTCACATACGAGGAAACAGGTCCTTTGGTTGCAGTGACATCACACTTGAACCAGAATGGTGACCACATGTGAACTGAATGTGCAAATGGATGGCCACATGTTGCCTTTTGTACAGCATCTCCACAGTGAACACCAAAAGGGTACCCCAGTCTTCCAAGATTGCAATTGTCGCGTGCACAGTGCTCAAAGTGTTTCAGATTGGCACGACGAGCATTCTGAAGCCTTCGAACATCTCGACTGGCTCACCAAATCCTTGGATTTGAATCCCATAGAAAACTTGTGGGACTATTTGGGACAGCAAGTGAAGCGCCATCCCAGACATCCGGCCAATATGACTGAACTGCGGCATTTGGTGCTGGAAGAGTGGATGAATATTGATGTGCACTACATCTGCACATTGGTGTCATCCATCCTAGACAGGATTACAGCTGTTCTTCGGTCGCACGGAAGAGTTATGTGCTACTTGGTGACATTTATCCAGGGGTGACTAATATTTTGTCTGGTGAGCTTACTTACAATAATAACAACAACAAAAATACAATACTAAATAAAAATAAATAAATTAGAGAGACATGTACTCTTCCTTTTGTAAAGAATTTACTGTCTTCCGACAAGGCAGTGAAAACTATCCTTTTGTCACTCTAATGTCAATGGCGCCCAACTTGTCGGTGAACGATGTCCTCACCTGAAGACTGCACAGTTAATTTACTTGGAGTGCACCAAACGTCACTCTCACTCAGAAGTAATTGAATACAGTTCACTTTGAGTGTCCGCAGACTCGATGACCTTCATTGTTCGAACAGAGCATCTCCCCACTAGAGAGTCTGGCGGATTCCATCCCTTTTTATTTTCACACCCTTTCATTGCAACCTCCAACCTAATCATCAACACCCCAGGAGATTGCTTAACGATAGAGTGCTGTTGGATAGAGTCAACTCCAATCGGTTAGAGATACTCTTGTGCATTTGACCTTCGTTTGATATCCTGTACCGAGGACGATGATGCATTCAGAATCCTCCCTTTCAGTTTTATGGGCATCTGTAAATCGGTAACTTCGGGAACAATTATGTGCCATTTCTCGCGGTTTCTCTTTCATTTTGCAATTCTTCCTTTTCGTTATAAATTCAAAATTCCTATTCTTTCTTTAACTTCAGATTGACACAAAGTTGCTGTCTGATAATTATTGCTACTACATTAATTGTACTCTGTTCACAGTTAATTCTGTCATACCTGTTAATTACAGTACGATAATCTACAGGTCTACTAGATAAATCTTTATTTAAATCTATCTTATCCTCACCCTTCTCACATTTAATTTTATCTTCATTATCTACTCTATTATTTACTTTGCTCTTAATTAAATTAGTAGACTCTAATTCTCTTTCTCTGCTATTAATACTCTACCATCTTTTTCCTTATCCGGTACCTGACACAAGGTTTCATTCTTATTTCTTATAGAAATATTTTCTTCTCTAAAGACCTTTAACGTAATCATATTCTTAACATTATTGCTGAACATCTCATTTGTATCCCGTGTGTGGGAGAGCCATACCCTGGCACGTTAAAGAAAACGCTGCATGGCCTTGACGGGAAGCTACTATCTGTCTCCCAACAGTTGTTCCAGTGGGTCCCCTCCCCCAACCTTCTCTGAGTCTTCGGAGTCCTTGTAACCTGGCCATTTAGCCCATTGTGTGCAAAAAGTGCCGCTCAGAGGTAAAACAACCCAACAACCCAAATCTCATTTGTATCATTTACCTTATCATCAAGAAATTTGCTGTCAACATGGAGACCCTTTAACGGAAAATTATTTCGTTCTCTCCAGTTAGCTTTAGGTTTTTTAGTTGCTTTCCCAGCTGTACTAGACATTCATAAGTCTCCGCCAGAAACCTTTTACCTACTGGCTTCTCAGCATTATCAAATTTGAAAACCTTCGGGCATATACCATACTTCGACATAGCCTCATCATTCGCTTTTCTGCTGGTTTTGTATATTGCCACATTCATTATTCTCCAAATTACTGACACCGTGAATCTTAAAAATATATACAGTGCTATCTAATACTTTTCTACTGGTACCTTTAAATTCCTCAAACCAGCCACCTTTCTCAGGCATATACTTACTTTCACCATAACAAGATTTACTACTTTTAACAATACTTTTATTACTCTTATTATTTACCTCATTAAACTTACTCTCACTATCAGAGTTATCATTATCCCTTGCATTATCTGCAATAAACCTTTTAAACTTATTGAGTCTTATCAGATTTTCCCACCATTACTTACACAGCTAAATTTTAATTTCTGCTGAAAATTGTCTTTACTGACCTTTGCATTTTTAGCAGAATTATCACAGTTATTTTTTACTTTTTCCTGACCTTCCAAATTACTTGTATATTCTTCCTCTTGCCAAATTAATTCCCAGGCTTCCCTTTTCTTTTCTAGCCTCTTCCTCTCCACCTTCCAAGCCTGTTTCTTTTCTTCTAGAGCTAATTGTCTAAGTTCTATTTTCCTATATAATCTTCTTTCTTCCCTTCTTTCTTTCCAATCTTTTTCTTTTTCTCTCTTTTGTATTCCATTTCCAATCTTCTTTCTTCCCTATCCTTTTTCTCTTTATCTCTTCGCCATTTCATCATCTCATATTCCATCTCTGAGACCGATTTCGGACCTTAATCACTCATTTCGATCAGGTTCGAACCACATCCGCTACTAGCACACTGTTCTACCCCAAAATATCCACACTTTCCTATCAATTTCGCTAAATTTCCCACTTTTCCCAGCCTCAGTTTATCTGGTTAAATCATCGCTCCCGTCCTGCTCCGTTCCATCTTTGGTTTTATCACGACTCCTAAGCATCATTGGCAACTCAAAACTACACAAATGCAAAAAGACAGAAAAACCACTCCCTCGAAGATCGCCTTCTGTTCACCTGCCAGCTGTACCTGGAGTTCCCTTCCAAAACGAGGAACCTCTTCTACAGTGACGAACTTCGGCACACGGAACAACCAGCAAAGATATTGACAATGGCAGAACTTGGAAATTGCTCTCTATAGAACACTGAATTGGATGCGGCTTAGCCCACTGAACTGCTTGCAGCTTCCTCACTTTCACAGAATCACAGAATCTTCTTAATTTCTTACACTTTTTCTTCTTTAAGCACAGCGGAAATTTTCTTACACTTTTTCTTTTAGCACATGGGAAATTTCTTCGGCATATGAACGGTAACGCTATCACGACTGCACCGAATGTCATGACGGTGGAACGACGCAGTTCCTTACTTGATCATGTATAATTTCGTATGTGAACTGCGCCAAATGTCGTGTTGGGTTAGATGACAAAAACGATTAACCATTCTTTAGTAGAGGACGATCAATTTAGTCCCTTAATTATATTCACCATTACCTAGGTGAAATCACAGGTTCGCGGGTTTTTACGCCCGTACTGTCATATGCCTCAGACTTGCTGCGCTAAGAGATGTGCAGAAAGATGACCAACAAAGCACGAGAGTAGTGGATGGAGAACAGTTTATTTACATTCGCATACAATTACGTGCTGGGGATGCGCTCAATTCCGTGGGCCTTTGCTGTTTTGCTACTGCAAACATTCGTACAATAAGGTGGAAATCTACGCTTCACATATTCTCTTTACAGATCTCAATCAAACTCGCTGAGAGAATATTTAATCCTTGCCTACTACATGGTTCACATAGAACCGAACCCTGGCTCACACAAAACCGTACCTTGGAGAAAGAGCATCATCCCTTAACGCATATCAAATGTTCAATTTGACAGTCGACGCTCAGACTCTGTTCATTATTAGTGCTTGTCTCCCTCATTAGCACTCACGTCAGAGGCTAGTCGTAAAAGTGCTTTCGCTGCTGCGAGCATATGCAGTCAGCCAGCTCAGACCCAAATAACAACTCGTGAGTCACATCCCCATCTCAGCACTTCCACAAATACACTTAATACAGATATATATTTAAAAATAAAAAAATAAATACCCCCTCAAGCAGCTGCTTGTCACAGAGGTCTGACAGGAGCCTGTCAATTTATACGCCATAGTAGAAGGTCTGAGAGGATGGCAGGACCTAAGCAGAAAACCAACACACACATCCATGACTTCCCCGGGGCTCGAACTCAGATCCCTTAAATCAGTAGCCAATTACAACAAGAATAGCAACAAAAATACAATACTAAATAAAAATAAATAAATTAGAGAGATGACAAATTTCAATCAATTCCTTTTTACAAGATGGAGCTAAAAACATGGATTTGGCATTTTTTTTCATACGGCTATTTTCATTTCTTACAGTCCTATTCGTTCACAGATTTACTGCTATATTTACAAAGTGGTCATTAAATTCGTTTGCCAATAACTTAGCATTTTCACTTGAATCAGAACCACTTTCTACTTCTGGATATTTATTTTCAACTTTCATCTGATTTATTATCTTGCCTATCAATTTCCACTGTTTTGATATATTACCATCACAATTTTGAAATTGAGTTTTAAGAACACTGTTTTTTGCATCTCGATTTTTATAATTTGTTTGGTTTCTAAAAATTTTAAAGCAGTTTTCGTAAGTTTCATTTAAAAGGTATTTCTTTTTATAAACAGCTTATCTCTGTTTTAATAAGTTCAGAATTTTGGAAGTAATCCATGGCTTTCTTGATTGTGATTTATTATGAAGTTTTCTTTCTCTAGTTGAATTTTCAGTTACGAGATGTGGTTAAAAATTTACTGTAAGCTCCATTTGAATCATTACGAATTTATACCTCGTCCCAGGAAGATTCACTTAATATCCTGTTTAATAAAGTATAGTTTATATTGTGATAAAGAATAGGCTCTGGATAATTATCACACTGACTATTCATATTATTGTTTCAATTAACTGTTAAGGCAATGGGATAATGACCAGTCACTGCTAATTTAACAATACTACTCTTGAATGAACTTTCGATTTTGCTTTTAACAAAATTGTGATCTAAACAAGTAGAAGATATCATACTTTCTCTGGTCAGTGAATTTGTGAAACTTTGAAAGCCATTTGATGACAGCAAATTTAGATATTCATTTGTGTAGTGATCATTTCCTAGTATAACTATATTTAAATCACCAGTTAAAGCACTTCTCCTTTATTATCAAATGATAAAAGTAATTCTTGAAATTCTACTAAAGTGGTAAGTCAGATACAAAGAGATCTATATATACCTACGAAATATTGCTGATAATTTTCCAGATAAATAGCAACATATTCAGCTGAACTTATATCATTAAATGTAATTTGCTTTACTATTAAAGAACTTTTAACGTAGCAAAGTATCCCACCAGATTTATTGTAATCTCTACAACAATGGAACATATGATAATCATCTATTTGATACCAATTTAACTCGTGGTTAGATCCATATTTTCGGAAAGTATTAAAATATCCGTCTTTTTATTTATACTCAAGAATAGCTACCAACTGTTAAAATTTATTTCTTAAACTTCGAATGTTAAAATGTAAAATTTTTAAATTTCAATAATTTCTAGAATTGAAGAAAGACAAGTAATTCTTTAATATCGTTACAGATCATACATAGAACATGGCGTTGGTTGAAGAGGCTGAGCTTTTTCCAGTAAACGCCTTTGCTTGAATAATTGTTGAACTTGAGGAATAATAGGAATTTTACGTTGGGTAATTATCGTCAATAAATATATCTATTTCTATCATAATAGCCAGCATGGCCATAGTTAATTTTGTTGCCCGCAGTGTAACTATCTTTTCCGCTGCTAAAACTGATTTTTAATTTTTTTTATTTATTCTTGCTCTTTAACTTGCCAGTCCTAAATTGTTGCACACATCGACTTGCCACTCACCAGTATTAATTCTTATCAAAACTTCTAATTTAGTCTCTATACTCACACTCTTCTTTTTCTTTTGACTAGAAGTTGATGCTCTTGTGCTCTTATCACCCAATGTCACAACTTAAAAAAACGTACTGCTATTAAAAACATCTGAAAAAAATTATTGCTGACGCGGCGGGAATCGAACCCGCAACTCTCTAGTTACAAGCCAGGGCATTCTACGTGTTAAAGTTCTCTGGCATGTATCTAGAGAGTTGCGGGTTCGATTCCTGCCGCGTCAGCAATAATTTTTTTCAGGTGTTTTTAACAATTGTTCAAGTCTATTTCTACAGGTAATCTGTGTATTTACTATGAAGAGAACTAACTACTAATTAATTATATATCGCGAAAAAGCTCTAAAGCCAAGTTATATGCGTAGCTTGGTTTTAGAATTCCTTTTTGTGAATTTAGAAAGCTTCAGTACTGTTGCCATATTTACAACAATTATTATTTTATTAATATGATGCGAAAGAGTTAGCGTTATAGCGAGTTTAGGCAGCGCTATCAAAGCATAGTTATAATACAGTAGTAACGTTGTAACAAATTAGCATTCAGCGAACCGCATTAACAAGGGATACTTTTAAATCCAAAATTATATACGCAGGTCCGTCGCCAGATTAGATCGCGCCCTGAGGCAAACAATTAAATATCGCCCCTGATGGATTATAAGACAAAAATGTAAGAAAATCTCCAATTGCTATTTTGTTTTTATTACAAGAGAAACATTAATGCAAAACAATTATATAATGATATTAATTAAATATTTGCTCTACGGAGATATCGGAGTTGAGCATGCCCAACTCCTACGCTCGGAACGAGGATTGCAATGTCCCACAAAATGAATTAATAATCCCCAAAATGATAAATATAACATAAATTAAGCAAAACTGGTTAAAGAAAAGTAAAAGTGAATGGGTGGACCATCACAGGCGCCATGAGGTAGGCTGCCTCTGTGCTACACCCTGTCCACGGTACTGTATACACGAATACATACAAATACATGGTAAAAAAGCTCAAGGCCAACCAAGATGTCCCAAGTGTTTCAAAATGGAATGTGATCACCTGTTACCACTCTGAAGGCCTCAGAGCGGTGTTCATAAAATGCTCTTGAAAAGACTGTTCAGCAGTGCTGTGGATAGTAATCTCCATTGCTCCTCCAAAGCACGTTAAACTCCGGGAGCTTGCAGGAGTGGGGTTCAGGAGAGCAACGCATCTACCATCAGCATTCCATGCATGTTCTAGGGGAGTTAGGTTGGAGATCAGACTGGCCACTCCATACAGTTAATGTCCTGTGACTTTTTGCTACAAAAGTTTTTTTTTTAAAGTTGGGGAGTTTTGAATACAGCTTACCATTTACAAAACATGGAAGGGTTCCATTACTTCGGTGATTTACAATTTCCTACCTATAGAATATAATTTATATATTCTGTTTAATATAAATTTTTGCAGTATCAGATAACAAAACCATGTTACTTATCATTAAAATTCCGATACACATTTCAATTTTATTATTTCTCTATAATTATAAATGCAAATATTTTTTATGAAAAATTAAAAATGACTCTTCATAAGTGCAGAAGTAATTTGCACTGCATCTCCTAACTTTTCTTCTTCCCTCCCCCTTCTCTGGGTTCTTTTCCCCATCTGATGTTATGAGAAGTGTTGATCTCAAGAGGTCAGAGGTAATTATTTTTATATCGGTTGGGGGTGGGGAAGCATTTGTTCGAGACCGCTGGTTGGGTTCGCCATAGATTCGTGTCAAAAATAATCCTAGATGTAAAATAAGTCAGAACTCTGAATAGACTCGTTAACCCTGATGAGCCTATGAAGGTGACGTATAGCATGATCTAGGGAGAATTATGAAGAAATGATCAGATGCATGAACGGAAGGCAGGAGAAGCGAGGTATGACAGAAACCCTATTCTAAGAGGTTACCGGATGAAGACTATTGTACTGAAATCATCCTGATTCAACAATAACTGATATGGACGATCTTCTTTGAGAAGCTTCTGTGCTATTTTTTTTATCATTTTTTCCATGAGAAAGCTTCTCAAAGAAGATCGTTCATATCAGTTATTGTTGAATCCATGATTTATCCAGGTCTCTTTGATCAGTAACCACCCGACCAAGGGACGGCACTTCTATCATCATGCAGAGGATCAAATCTCTGACACTGTAGCTGTCCGCTCTGCCACTGCCACCCTCCTGATACGCTGATATTCTGGTGCGTCCGTAACTGTGTTGACCAGAACCACATCTGTGAGTGTGCGAATGCTCTTCTGACCATCAACGCCACCATCGTACCACTGTCGATACCTCTTGTCCAATGCGGTGTGAATGATGAGAAGTCCAACCTGCTTCCCGCAGACCCACTATACGACCTCGCTCAAATTCCGCTAACTGAAGAAATGCTGCGTGACTGTGTCATCCAGGCATGGTAGCTTCTTCAAAAGGCACTGAACAACAGGACACAAGACGTATAACTTCTTTCTTCACGCCTTAGTCCTTGAATACGCCCTGCATACATTTGTATGTTGTCGTCCTCAGTTACGTCATTATTTAATCCAATAACTTTTAATTTTGAATCGCTAGTTTCTGCTGCCCTTAACTATTAATATATTATAATATGACGTTCCTAAAGGGATTCCTTCTGGGTGTTCTTTTTTCAATTTCCGCTAGTGTAATTATATGGGATGAAACATCTTGAAAGCGTAAGAGGAATATACGAAATTTTGGGAAGTTTAAAATTGGAAAGTTATGTTGTAATGTGCGAGTTCTTTTCTTCGTTTCCCTATCCTGTGTGTTTGAGAGTTTGAATCAATAACTCTTCAATACATATGTCAAGATCTAATCCAGTGGCCGATAACTCACTCAACTACACATGTATTATGTACATATATACAACTTTATTCACCAACACTTAATATACTGGATGCCTTTCCATGGGATGCATTTTTATTACTTTAATATCTTTACACTTGTCTATAGACAACTCACTGTTATTCTCATACCTGCTAAACTTAACGATTTTCCTTGCTTGTACCTTTTGATCACATAGATACCAGCTTTCGTGCCTTTACCCTTATCAAGGGACAAGCCCCTTTGACTTACCTCTTCTTATCTATCCATCACTTTTCTGATATAGACATGGCTTATACTCACTTCTTTCCTCCCATCAAAGTTTGGCGCATTTACAGGCTTAGACTTGCCAAAAAATACTCACTACATTGCATTCTAACTCTAACTCTGTTTGTGATACTTTACATTTATTCATTTCCTCTCCCCACCTTTGTTTCTTAACCTCACAATTTATTTTTCTTTCCCTAGTGACATCCAGTTGGTTCCTCTCGCCAACCTCAGCTGATCTCTCAGCCAAATTATCAATATAATATACACCGAAGAGTCAAAAGATTATGACCAGCACATCTTTATGCAAATTAAAGCAACTGCAGATAAACGACGGTGCTTGTGAAGGTCATGAAATGGTATAAATAACACCTGATACTGAGCTCTGTTAATGAGTGTTATTCTTGTTCTTCAGATGGGAAAGGCAGCGGACTTAAATGAGTTTGACAAAGACCAAATGGCAATGGCCAGACGACTGGGTCAGAGCATTTCTGAGGTGGTAAGGTTTGTGGGGTGCTCACGGTCAACCATGTGAGTACCTTCAAAAAGTGGTCTGAGGAGGGAAAAATCACAAAATGCCATCAAGTTGTGGGCAAACCACTGCTCATCGATGCTAGAGGTCATCTGGTCTGACGAATGTTGTTTCCTGTTGTAGCATGTGAACGGCCGGGTACCTGTGCGTTGTTTACCAGGGGAAGTGTTGGCACCAGGATGCACCGAGGGATGAAAACAAGCCGGTGGTGGAAATGTAAAGCTTTCAGCAATGTTCTACTGGGAAACCCTGGGTACAGTCATTCATGTGCAGGAAACTATGACATCTACCACCTTCCTAAACATCATTGCAGACCAGGTACATCTTTTCATGAAAACTGTATACCCCTCTTTCAGCGTAGTACTTTCAGTGTAGTTTCAGCGTTTTGTAGTGCCTTCTTTCAGCAGGATAATTCATCATGCCACACTGCCCAGATTGTTCGAGAATGGTTCACGGAACATGATGATGATTCCAGTTATTGTCTTGGCCTCCGAATTTCCCAGATACTGCAGATTAATGCAGGTTGTGTGGGGACGAGCATTATCTTGCTGGTAAAAGGTTCCGTTCTTCTGAACAAATGGAACAGCCACAGGCTGCAAATGTTGATAACACATCGTTGGGCAGTTAGAGATAACCGAGATGTCCGACCAATGGCACCACACACCAAGGCACCAGGTACTGGAGCTGTGTGGCACTGGGTGGCGTTCCTTACCCCTGGATGACGGCGATCACGTTGTCTACCACTGTGATGACCAAGACAAAAACGATATTACTAAACACCACAGTACTCCATTCTTGTTCGTTCTAGTTTTATCTGAGGCGACACCACTAAAGACGTGCTTGCAAGTGAGCTGATGTGAGGGGCAAACACAGTGCCGGACGATAGGCTTGCAATGAAAACTGTAAAATACCGTCTGCCTGGTAGGTATTCGATGTGTTACCTGTTGCCAGTCCCCTTGCAGTTGTATTGTAGTCGCAAATCTGTCAAGCAATTCCATGAGTCGTAAATGACGGTCCTGTTGCTTCATGATCATATGTCATTTTCCTGATCCTTATCGGCGTGTGCTGGATCCTTCTTGAACCTACTGGCGCCATATATGTACGATGGTGCTGGGATTGCGGCCAACAAGTTTGGCCACATCTCTGTATGACAAATCAACTTCTCTAAGGTCAATGATTCTTACACACTCAAAGTCTGTTAACTTTTGAAAATGGATGTCGACGTCTGTGTAGGGGCATCTTTAGCGGTTTAGAACAATTTCCGCAATGATTTGTCAACCAGGGAGCTTTGGTTGCCTTTATTTGTGTTTGACTGCTCCGCACCTGTGACGTCAGCTCACTACTGTCCAATCGTTTCGATCGTCCCTCAAATATTAAAATCATTTCCATGCATTTCCATATACTACCACCTTCCTAAATTTTGTCACGTTTGCATAACTTCTTGCAAGTATTGCATTTTTTATTTCCTACAGTGTATATATCCTAAATATTTATATGCAGTAGATAGAATCTGTTGAACATGAATTTTAAAATATAATTTTGTATGAAAACACTTGCCAAGATCATAAACATCATTTCTACGATTCAATTTACTACTTTTAATAAAAGAGTCATAGAGAATAGATTTTCTTTTATACGTGTAACTAACTGTAGAGCATTTCGATATGTCCTTTCTCAAACGATTTTCCCCAACCATTCTTCGAAAGAGTTGAAACTAACTGAAACACTAAACAAACATCCATAGTTTTAATTTCTTTATATATTTTAATATCATCAGCAAATAATAAACAACCAGAATATCGCACTCTTTTGTCTGTGTCAGTAGAATAACACAGTCTGGCAAAAATTTATGAAGGCAGAAGAAGCTCAGCTCTTACACAATGACGATGAAAGACACGAACCTTCATCGTGATTTACAGAAATCAGCCTTCCAGCTATAGTTTTATCTAATCTGTTGAATTTGTCACTGATTTATGCTCTGTCTAGAAACAGACAACCAGTTAGGAGAAAAAACAATCTGCTCGCTTAGGATGAGGAAAGAAGTCTTTCTGGAAGGAGATTTATGCGTCTCTTCTTTGTCGGGCAGCAGATTTTTTGCGCCCAATACTAGTATGAAAAAAGGCGGCATATTAATAAATCTAGAAATGGTTCTGGCAACTAGTAAGCGTTGCAATGTAACTGCAATGGGAGAATGATGCTCTTTGAAGTATTATATACAGTATATGGCACTTTTCCCATTTAAATTGATTGGATGCATCGGAGCTGAACTGCATCAAATTCTTAACAGAATAAAAATGTAACTAGAATGCTAAACCTGTAGTCGTCTGTGGTAAAATGTGAAGAGAACTTTGAGAGTGCGCAGTTGGTGCCATGACAATTCTTCTGAGAGTGAAATGAGAACGAGTTCTCGAGAGAAGTTCTCACTTCTCTCAAGATCCGAAACTGTGTTTTGTTTCATTAGACTGTTCACAAACAGAAAATTTCAAATGCTAATATTACATATTTAGCCATTTGTTATAGCCATTTGTTGAACTAACCACATTGTTTAGAACATCGCTGAAATGTTCAGCTGAAGAACTTTTCTAATCATAAAAAACGCGATTTGTCATCATCATTATCATCATCATCATCATCCTCAAGCAGCAATGGGCTACGGACGTCCATCCAGACCATGCAATTTAATTCTCCAACCATATTTGTCCTGAGCTACGTCTGCTGCATACGGCCACTGCACACCAATTCTAACAAGGTCCTTGTTGGCATTGTCTGCCCACCATATCTTAGGTTTCCCCCTCTTTCTGAAGCCTTTAGGCACATTGTTCATATTCGCCAATCTATTATCCATACGGGCAACACCACCAAACCAACGGAGTCTCTCTCCTGCAGAATATGCTGCAAAAAGGAGGTTGCAAACTCCTTTGCCTAACCTCATCATTAGTTACAAAGTTGAACCACCTAATGCCCAAGATACTGCGTAAGCATCTGGAATCAAAAGCATCTAATTTCCTGATATCTTGTTTACAAAGCGTCCACGTTTCACTACCATAACTAACCCTAGAAAGAACCAAACTATTATACAGTCTAATTTTAGTCTTTAGGTGTATACGCCTATTTCTCCACACTCTCCATAGATTCTTAAAAGTCCTGGCAGCAATCCCTATTCGTCTGTTAATCTCATACCGGTGTCTGTTACATAGCTCCCAAGATAATTAAACTATGACACCTGCTCAAGACTGCAACCATTCAGATTAACTGAATCACAGCCTGCCTGACCAATTTTCATCACTTTAGTTTTCTCTCTGATTATAACCGAACCTACTCTACTACCAGTTTCATCAACAGTTCCAATGAAAGAGTTCATCTCATCAACATCATTTGCCAAAAGGGCTAAATCATCAGCATAATCTACATCAGAAATTTTAGTATCTCCAGATCATTTAAGGCCAAAATCTTTCTCTTTCAGTGAATTTCACATAACATAATCAATAACCAAACTAAAGAGAAAAGGAGACAAAATGCACCCTTGTCGAACACCAGAAGTAATGCTATACCAATTGCTACAAGCCTTACCAACTCTCACACACGATTCAGTGTTAATATAGAGAGCTTTCATTATGTTCACTAACTTGTCTGGAATACCATATGATCTCACAATCAACCACAAATTATGACGATCAACAGAGTCGAAAGTCTTTTTGAAATTAACAAAGCTAGCAACCAAAGGATTCTGAAACTCTAAACATTTCTCAAGAATCTGCGTAAGTGAAAATATCTGATCCACACATCCCCTACCACTTCTGAATCCACATTGCTCGTCACGCAATTGACTGTCAACCAGATTCTTAATTCTATTAAGCACAATCATGGAAAGAACTTTACCTGGAACAGAGAGTAGGCTGATACCCCTATAGTTATCACAAGAACTGCGATCACCTTTTTTGAAAATAGGGATAACAATAGCTCTGGTAAAATCCTTAGGAACCATGCCTTTATCATAAAAGACATGCAGAATTTCAGTCATCCAAGTTGTAACCGAAACGTTCCCAGCTGTAAGCATTTCCGTAGTAATTTCATCTCCCCCTGGGGATTTATGAAGTTTAAGTTTAGAAATATCCAAAATAACTTCAGATTCTGTTATATATATTATAGGGCCAACATTAAAGCCACCAATGCATCTATCATCATTGCAAACAACAGGAGTAAAAGTAACCACATTGTTTAGAATAGGCGTGTGCAACCTGCTGCCCACAAAATCGTAAAGTTTACGTGTTTACGACATAAGCTTTCAACACGATTATATAATTTTCAGCCAGTTTTTGATATTTCACTAGTTTTATGTTGCCCTTTTTTAATTTTATAATAAAAAACAAGAATATAAATGAAGTTTTATTATTAATATACATTAACTATGTTATATATTTTATGTGCGGCCCCAAACAATTCATCTTCACTCAATGCAGCCCAGGGAAGTCAAATCTTCACTCAATGTGGCCCAGGGAAGTCAAAAGGTTGGACACGCCTGGTTTAGAACATCACTGAAATGCTCAGCCCACCTAGCCATGCCAGAATCCTCACCTCCTATAACCTTAACTTGTTTATCCTTCAATCCTTGTATACCTGTTCGTTTTCTACCACACAAAACATTAACTATCTGGAACAGCTATCTGCTGTTCCAGATAGTTAATGTGCTGTCTAACTGCTTCCTCGGCCTTGTCAGCCAAGCCATCAAGCCAAAGATTCTTATCAGAAGCTAACTGATCTTTTACACGTTTATTAAGCTCTCTGTAATGCTTTCTATTAGGACTAGTATGGTATTGATTAAGGACATTCCTACAGTTCCTTCTTTCTGAAATAAGCTCAAGTGCCTTATACTCAGATAAATATGTCTCTTCTGCTCCTTTTTTTTCTAAAAGAGTGCCGTTAGTGTCCAAAAAAGCTTGTTTAACATGATCCCATTCTTCCTGACCTTCAGTAGTAAGCAAACCATGACTGTCATAACGACTAAGTAACCTATCATGGTAAGCTTTAGCTATAACTGTGTCTTTCAGAGCTTCAGAATTAAAAGTAAAATTATCAACCCTAGCAGAACACTTTTTAAGATTAAGTTGCAAGACACTTTTAACAAAGTAATGGTTAGATCCAATTTCAGCTCCCCTATATGACCTGGTATTCCTAACAGAACTAGCCCATTTGCTGTTAATTAATATATAATCAATCATATTCTTATGCAGCCCATCAGGTGAAACCCACGTGTACTTATGTATGTCGCGATGTTTTGTAATAAGTGTCGTCCCTCCCTGAAAAGGGAAATTTAAGATTATTTTTAAGAATCTGACATTTATCTATCCATCTGGTCTCTTGCAAGCCGAGAATATCTAAATTATAATGGTGGAATTCTTGTTTGAGGGCATCAAGAGAAAAAGCTCTGTGTAGAGACTACTTATGGAGAGAAAATGGTTAGTGGGATGTTTAAAGAAACTATGTTTATTGAGAGAGGGATTGCTGACAATATCAAACATCCCCCTAATCGCAGACATGGGGCAAAGACCCGTTCCCCCACCACTAAAGGCTGAAGCCATCTACACTGGAAGACTTCCTCCAATGTAGAATTTGACGATGCCAGTAGAAGCAAAGAGTTCAGGTGCCTGCAATGACCTCTGCTCAGGATTATCCACCAGCTGATAAACATATCCTGTGAATCTATTCACTTGTGGCTGTCAACCTACAAACAAACAGAAAACACAGCAGAAAATTTTCCCTCCATAAAAGCCCACCAGTGCAGCAAATTCAGGATCCATAATCTAGCTCAGAGCCTTAATTCAGTCCAGTCTAGTGGGTTTATATGGTCAGCACCAGGACTCTGTGTGATTGAACACTCCTCAGCAGGGTAGAAAAAAGAAAAGTAGCCATTATTTTCCAGATTAGTAGGCGACACTAATCTGGCAGCCCTCCCATTCCGTTCACTTCCACAAGAGAGTATCGCTTTTGAAAGGTACTAACTTTTTGCACCACGAGAAGGCGAGGTCGGACATTAGGTGTTAGGCCTGACCGGTTGTATGCATCGTCACAGGGGATTGGTGCATAGCTCTCCTTCCAGTGACTACCTAACTACCATTTACAGACTATATTATCAAATTAATGAAATGAAACGCATTATAGCCTTTGTTGCTAATGCCTCATCAAACCCTCAGATAAAATGAAATATAACAAACATTAACCTTAAATTCAGAAATCTAAATTCGTACAACTCGTACAGAAATCATTCAAATTTTATTACGAAACACTCCTGGAATTGAAGATTTTAAAAACTTGAAACCTTTAAATTAATAAAATTAAAATAGATGTCAAGAATCAAAATAAGAAAAGTTCATATCATAATACGTGACGTTATATTGCAACCCAGCCAAAAGTTTCTCAAGCACAAACTTTTTTCTAACTAGGAAAGGCATCCACATTGTTTTGTCCATTCTTATTTGTAGCAGCCTTTAGAAAGAATGATGCAGGGCAATTAATTTTTTCTCTGAGGGTGGCACCTAACTACTCAGTTGCAAGTTTGGGGGGGGGGGGGGTGTGAGGACTCTTGCTCTGAAACAAAAAAGAAATATTTTCTACCAAACTAAAATACTCATTTTTGAAATGGGTATAAATTCCTTTGAAAACTCTTTAACTCTTCAGTGACATAGGGCTCTCAAGTGGTACTAGTATTATATACAGTTTGGTGTAATTTGTTCGAAACGGAATTTTGTTCGAGGAAATTTGTTTCACATTCATTTTATTAAAACTTTGAGAGTTGAAAAATATTAAGAGGCAGCTAGATGGCATACTCCTCGATAAGGTCTCAGTAGTTTTGTCCCACATCATGAAACTCCCACTAGCGCTTTCCCCCTATGATGCCACCGGCGACGCCCCTTCAGGTCAAGTGACATGACCACGCCCTTTATTAATATTCGATTCATAATTAATAATTAATTAAAAATTATTTAATCCCCCTTTATTAAAAAAAACACTTTTATTAAAAAATTCCCCTTTATTAAAATAACCTTCCTCCCCCTTTTAACCCGCGGCGCCATCTAGTGACTATGATGAGTACTATTTTCAGAAAAAAAACTATTTTAGCTTTAATTTCCCGAATTTTGACTCCCCTCATTAAAAATCCCCCTTTTAACCCGTTGCGCCATCTAGTGACTATGATGAGTACTATTTTTTAGAAAAACCCTCTATTTCAGTCGTAATTTTTCCAATTTTTGACTCTCCCCATCATTAAAAACCCCCCTTATCCAACGTTCATCCCACTCTTTATGAAAAAGCCCGCGGCGCCATCTAGTGTATATGCTGAGTACTATTTTTGAAAAACCCTCTATTTTGGTTGTAATTTTTCCAATTTTTGACTCCCCCTCATTAAAAAATCGCCCCATCAACGAAAACAGTCTAAATAGAAAATTAGAGAGAAAAAACACATTGAAGTTGTTTACTTCTCTTAACAGCCAAAGTTGGTTCAAAGAAAGTTAAAAATGCAAGGACTCTTACACTCCATTCAGCCTAAAACTCCCAGAAGATATCGGGTGCACCATCCCAATAAATAATGCCAAAACACCACTCCAACATTTTAAAGATAGCAGCAATCCACTATAAACTAATCTGTATTATCCACAAGATAAAAAGGACATTAGAGTCTGCAGGTGAAACCCCTCAAGACGTGGAGAGCAGCTCAAGTCATCTGAAACAAAATATTCAGCAGAGACAACTTACCAAAAAGAGAAAAAAAGACTAGCACAAAAAAAAACTCCAGTTAAAATCAAATAGAAATGAAAAAAAAATGTATAACGAAAGCAAAGATAAAAATAATAATGGGAAATAAATTACGACACAGAAAAATATAGAGAAAATATCATGGAGACAAGATTAACACAAAGTCGAATCATAAAATGTAAAATATGAAGCAACATTAAGAAAGTAATATACACGAAAACAAAGCATGAAGAAACATGAAAAGCCCAGAACAAATGAGCCATTTCCCCCTCCCCTACTTTAAATCTTCTCTGCTGTTTTCTAATTATCACTTAACTAAATATCAATCACTTTACTATCAATGCTTTAAATTCTGTACGAGATATAGCAATCTAAAATCGTCACTTTCAAACATTATTCCTCTTCTGCAAAGCTCTGAATATAGCTTATAATAATAGCGAAAACAAAGAGGCAGTAAAAGGTTCTAGATCGTCTGTGAAACAAGTGATGTTTTATTCTGGAGAACCTAAAGCTCAGCCTTCTTACTTCCAGTTCTTCCACAACTGTTTCTATTTGCTGCGTCTCCTCCCAGACTTCCTTCCTTCCAAAGATTCCCAGTGACAACTCAGAAGAGACCAGTAGTATAGTCCCACTAGTGCTTTCCCCTTATGATGTCACCGGCCACACCCTCTTCCGGTCACGTGACATGACCACACACCCCTTATTAATATTCATAAAACCCCTTTTATTAATATTCATAAACCACTTTTATTAAAAAAATTCCTTCCCCTTTATTAAAAAAAAATCTCCCCCCTTTTTTTAATCCGTGGCGCCATCTAGTGACTATGATGAGTACTAATTTTTTAGAAAACCCTCTATTTAAGTCGTAATTTTTCCAATTTTTGACTCTCCCCATCAATAAAAATCCCCCTTATCAAAGGTTCCCTCCACTCTTTATCAAAAAGCCCGTGGCGCCATCTAGTGTATATGCTGAGTACTATTTTTAGAAAAACCCTCTATATTAGTTGTAATTCTTCCAATTTTTGACTTCCCCTCATTAAAAAATCGCCCCATCAAAAGTTTCGTCCCCCTTTATTAAAATTCCCTCCCCATCATTAAACTCCCCACCCCCTTATCAAAAGTTCCCTTTATTAAACTCCCCAGATCAAAAACTCCCTTGGTATCCACGTTCATCTGAAATTTGCCAAGTCCAACTAAACTTTGAGTGGCAATGATCAGAATGGCTGATGCAAGTCTCAAAGTAATTGCAAAACTTTCGGTGGCAGCCTCTCACAGAAAATCAACTTCCAAAGTTGTATATCCTATGTATTTATTCCTTATTAATTAAACACCTATCAAATCTACCGTCCCCATAATTAAAAAAAAAAACCCTTACCAAAAGTTCCCTTTATTAAAACTTCACTGATCACAAACTCCCATGGTTTCTATCCTCATCCTTTTACAAGTCCACTAAACGTTTTTGAATGGCAACGCTCAGAATAGCTGATGCAGTCCTCAGAATGATTACAAAGTCTCAATATTTACCTCACCCCTTCATTAACCCCCCTCATTAACAGTTAGCCCTTTTAAGGACTACCCTGTAGTAACTCTTTTAAAAGACTGTCCCACAGAAGATGAAAAAATGCTATTGGATAAAAAATTAATAAAAACGACGAAAAAAATCTGATTTTATTCGTTATTATGAAAAAATATTGAGGGGTAATATGGTCTGGTGACCTAAAAGACCCGTGTTCAGAACCTCGCCCCCAACCACGTTTTACTGGCGGATGGTTTTTAACAAAAGTTCTGCGAAATTAAAAAATATTATTGCAAACGGGGAATCACAAGGGTTTTATTGACGGTTGAATCTTGGATCACCCCCTGTGCTGCTACCATATCAGGCGCACTGTCTTATATCGTGAAAACTCACTGGCACTCTTTATCGTAGTTTTTGGACTCGAAATTTTTCCAAGTCTAGAGATGGTTCTCTGCATTCCCAATTCTACCCTTTATGATAGGTCAGCGTTTCAATATACCCAATGTAGACAAACCATTTTGAAAATACGTGCCCTAAACCTCCAAGTGCTGAGTTTATTAAAATTAGTCTCTATCGGGTTGATGCCGTCAGATATCTGTTCTTTCACGTCAGAACTTGTCTTGGAAAGTGGTTTTAGGTTTGTCTCAATTACTCTCCGTAACTATATCCGTTACGTGATATGGTTTAAAAATACTTATTACTACTGTATCCTCAGTACATGATGCAAACTGTTTCCTAGGAAGTAACGCTACTCGAAGAAAAATGAGCTATGGGAGTAATCATTTGTTTTAATAATCTTCAAACGCTCTTACAGTTTTTTAAAATCGTCTCTTCCACCGTTTGCGCGCGAACGTGTGCTCACCAAGCTGATGAAATTCGCGTTGCAACGTAAGTTACATACTTTACAAGGTCAGTTGTTTTCATCGGGTAAAAAAAACGCGGTAGAATGCTAAAAGTGGAATTCACACGCTTCCGCTTGCATAAAAAACTTTAGTTCCAACACGAATGCATGTTTATAGGGGGCAGGAGTCAAATACACTAACCTACTATAAAAAATAATACATAAGTCTCACGCGACCTCTCAAATTACATGAGCTAATTAACCGAAATTCAACTGGCCTGATAGTCAAAATTTAGCAAATACTTCAACGATTACATCAGTATACCTATGGAACAAGCTACATGGGAAAGCTTTGCAGCCAACATAAAAATCCGCCTAACTATGCTCTGATTGGGCCTGAAAATTCTGTACATTTTGCCGATATACTATCATTGTCATATGATCTGCTGAAATGACACATCACGGCTATAAGCTGGCCAACTGGTGACGTACAAAAGTCACGGGCCACTCGCCCATGCCACTCACACACACTGATCTATGGAAAGCTGATAAGTCGATGCGAATGCTATTCTTTATCTAAATCCTTCACTTGTGAGAACCGCTCGGTGCTTTTATCTTCCTCAAAGATCTTTTGAACAAAGTTAAATAATTACTGTTTCCTGTCGAAATGCTGCACTTTATCAGGTCAACGGAAACTCACTGTGTGGTGCCTTCGGGGCGGATCTTTTGGAAGTATACAGCAGTTTATAGCGTTCTCCAAGCGGCCAGCTGAATTTACAAGGTTGTCTTATACTGTTCATCACAATTAAAGAAAATATGGTTACAGGGAGAATATGGTTTGATTTCGTACATTAGAAAGGGAACATACAGAATAAGAAATGTGTGACGTATAATTCAGTGTAAAAAAATGGAAAAATTTAATACGAGTTTCGCAAAATGTGTAAAAATCCCAGTGTGATATGAAGTAATATGAAATCTTTAGCATTATTCTCTGCATACTTTGTTAGGTGATACTGTTAACATCCACGAATTTTCAAATGATATTCGGGGGAGTTATCACTTAAGTTTCAACTTTTATTTTTTTACAACCACGAAAAAGGCACCGTTTTTGTGGAACAGTTCGCTGGTGAATTCGATGCAAAAAATGACACAGGGGGTGATCTTTCTCACAGTAGCTATATGACCATGAACTTTGCTAAAAAACAAATCTGGTTCATGCATTTCCCAAAGACAATAAAAAGTCATTAAAACCGTGAATGGACTGATCTGATTGATAAAAATATATATGAAGCTTGAGGGTTGACAACATTAATATAGACAGGGATTGACTTCCACACCTGTTTTCTCTATACTATCATAAATTGAGAAACCTCGATGCTTGAGAAATGATTCATTTAACTACCAAAGATGAAAGACCTCTCTAAAGTTTCTTCCTCAAACGTTTCTCCCTAAAGTTCCACACAATCTTCTGAGTTAATTCTGCTGTAGATGTTTAATTCTGTCAGGATCACAAGAAATGTTTTACACATTCAATCAAGAACGTTCTCTTTTTCTGACATTCGTTAATCAAAGTGTCTATCTACAAAAGATACTACGCATCAGACGTTAATGACTCATCATTACACCGACAAACTACCGATCATGTGTTGTGTAAGCATTTAGAATGAAAAACTGATTGCAAGTTTGTTTCACTGCGTTACAAACTTAGAGATAAACTAACTCTTCAGATGCACGTTTCTCCATAGATTCGTAAAGCTCTCATTATGCATGCATTTCCTCACACATCTCGCAAGATAATTAAAGTAACTTGCTCAATCGCTGATTCATCTTCCCTATGTGTATTTTACTTTCATAGCACCATTTGCCGAAAAAGGTAAAATCTCAAGTATCATGTGAGACTGATTATTATTTTTTCCATATATGTGCTTACGTTGAAAATCTCACAATAGCCTATTCAGTACTTTACCCACGATGCAGCTATAAGTTACGATAGCCAGCAGATGAAAAGATTTATCTCATAGACAGTAGGTTAGTTACTTCTGATCTAAGAAACCTAGAGATCCATGGTAAAACATGAGTGTTGCTAAGCACCTATGTCGTATGAAAGGTAACCGCTATGACAAATGTTTGCATATATTTTTAAAGATACACTGATTTCGAACTCACTAAGATTATGCAATCAATAGAGATTTGTACTAAGGATGTCTATATTTTCGCTCTCATGCTCTTTTCTGGGTTCTGTGCGTATTTCTACAGTTTCCTACTACGTTTCAATAAGCGCGTAAGTAAACTGCGTGTATAAGGGCGAAGGTGGTTAGTTTTGGCTGCAAGCACACGTTTTTTCGATAATGATATGGTGTTTCACTACACGAGGAAATCTAACACACACACATTTTCATGTCTAAGAATCGGTTTAGTTATTTTTCCTTCATGAGAATATTTCTACACTAGTGTGGAATTCTTAGTACAAGTACACTATATTTTATAAGTATGAAAGCGGCTGTATATTTTATAAGTATGAAAGACGCACACATACACGATTCACTGAAACGCACACACGATTCACTGAAACGCACACATACACGATTCACTGAAACGCACACACACACACACAGAAACAAACATGAAACAATTATGTGACAAAAAAACTTAGTTCATCGCATTGATGTATGCATACACTTATGTATAACGCCATACACCATATGAACATGAATATACTTTGCATAAGATCAGAGAAACTTTCTCTTACATACATAATCATTCATAAACAGACAGGTGTTGTCTTCAGTTTACTCGAATCAGACAGGAAAATATTTCTCACTAGATGGCGCTGGTTAAATGTCCAAAACGCAGAAAATCGCTTATTTACCATTTTTTTAAACTGATACATGGTTCATCTTCCTTCGAAAGTTCTATCTTTTGTGCTCGTAAGAATAGTATATAGATATTAAGAAGGAGACACGTTTTATGTTTCAATGAGTTCCACTGATATTTTTAAACACTCTTAAATATTCTTCTCAAGTGACTGGTTGATTTCACATACAGCTGAAATGTAATATTCACATGCTTACACAAAAAGTGAATGTTGCAGACTTGCATCTTCACTAGAAATGAACGTTATTCTAAGAAATTGTAACATTAACGCAATAATACTTAAAAAAATGAATGGTTAGATTATTGCTACTTGTATTCTTGTGGCACAGGGCGCCCTCTGTTGGCTAGATCTGTCTGTTTCGAATGCTTAAGTTACGTTTTCTTTTAATGTGAGAATGCTGGGTAGGGTGCTTTTCTTTCGGTTCTCTTTTTCAATCTTCTGTAATGTGGCGATTGTCTTGAAGTGTGAAAGACTTTATGCGTTAGGTCCTGTAAACGGTTGAAACACAAAGTATTGTCTATCGGTTATGGGGGCCCTCAGAATCGAGAAGCATTATGCTTATGGAATTTACTGGAGTAATGCTCTATAGACAATGTTATTTAAGATTTCCAAACAGGATACATATCATTGTCAAAAAAGTGTCGTTGCCGGAAAAACAGCCACTTTCATTTATACTTATAAAGTATAGTGTACTTGTTCTAAGAATTCCACACTAGTGTAGAAATATTCTCATGAAGGAAAAATAACTAAACCGATTCTTAGACATGAAAATGTGTGTAGTGAAACACCATATCATTATCGAAAAAACGTGTGCTTGCAGCTAAAACTAACCACCTTCGCCCTTATACACGCAGTTTACTTACGCGCTTATTGAAACGTAGTAGGAAACTGTAGAAATGCACACAGAACCCAGAAAAGAGCATGAGAGCGAAAATATAGACATCCTTAGTACAAATCTCTATTGATTGCATAATCTTAGTGAGTTCGAAATCAGTGTATCTTTAAAAATATATGCAAACATTTGTCATAGCGGTTACCTTTCATACGACATAGGTGCTTAGCAACACTCATGTTTTACCATGGATCTCTAGGTTTCTTAGATCAGAAGTAACTAACCTACTGTCTATGAGATAAATCTTTTCATCTGCTGGCTATCGTAACTTATAGCTGCATCGTGGGTAAAGTACTGAATAGGCTATTGTGAGATTTTCAACGTAAGCACATATATGGAAAAAATAATAATCAGTCTCACATGATACTTGAGATTTTACCTTTTTCGGCAAATGGTGCTATGAAAGTAAAATACACATAGGGAAGATGAATCAGCGATTGAGCAAGTTACTTTAATTATCTTGCGAGATGTGTGAGGAAATGCATGCATAATGAGAGCTTTACGAATCTATGGAGAAACGTGCATCTAAAGTGTTAGTTTATCTCTAAGTTTGTATGACAGCGAAACAAACTTGCAATCAGTTTTTCATTCTAAATGCTTACACAACACATGATCGGTAGTTTGTCGGTGTAATGATGAGTCATTAACGTCTGATGCGTAGTATCTTTTGTAGATAGACACTTTGATAACGAATGTCAGAAAAAGAGAACGTTCTTGATTGAATGTGTAAAACATTTCTTGTGATCCTGACAGAATTAAACATCTACAGCAGAATTAACTCAAGATTGTGTGGAGAATTAAACTTTAGAGAGGTCTATTCATCTTTGGTAGTTAAATGAATCATTTCTCAAGCATCCAGGTTTCTCAATTTATGATAGTATAGAGAAAACAGGCGTGGAAGTCAATCCCTGTCTACATTAATGTTGTCAACCCTCAAGTTCAGTACATTACGCTTCACATATTTTTATCAATCAGATCAGTCCATTCACGGTTTTAATGACTTTTCATTGTCTTTGGGAAATGCATGAACCAGGTTTGTTTTTTTAGCAAAGTGCATGGTCATATAGCTACTGTGAGAAAGTTCACCCCCTGTGTCATTTTTTGCATCGAATTCACCAGCGAACTGTTCCACAAAAACGGTGCCTTTTTCGTGGTTGGAAAAAAATAAAAGTTGAAACTTAAGTGATAACTCCCCCGAATATCATTTGAAAATTCGTGGATGTTAACAGTATCACCTAACAAAGTATGCAGAGAATAATGCTAAAGATTTCATATTACTTCATATCACACTGGGATTTTTACACATTTTGCGAAACTCGTATTAAATTTTTCCATTTTTTACACTGAATTATACGTCACACATTTCTTATTCTGTATGTTCCCTTTCTAATGTACGAAATCAAACCATATTCTCCCTGTAACCATATTTTCTTTAATTGTGATGAACAGTATAAGACAACCTTGTAAAATCAGCTGGCAGCTTGGAGAACGCTATAAACTGCTGTGTACTTCCAAAAGATCCGCCCCGAAGGCACCATACAGTGAGTTTCCGTTGACCTGATAAAGGGCAGCATTTCGACAGGAAACAGTAATTATTTAACTTTGTTCAAAAGATCTTTGAGGAAGATAAAAGCACCGAGCGGTTCTCACAAGTGAAGGATTTAGATAAAGAATAGCATTCGCATCGACTTATCAGCTTTCCATAGATCAGTGTGTGTGAGTGGCATGGGCGAGTGGCCCGTGACCTTTGTACGTCACCAGTTGGCCAGCTTATTGCGTGATGTGTCATTTCAGCATATCACATGACAATGATAGTAGGAGCTTTTGTTTGTCGCTTCTTGTATGCTCTACGTGAGAATATCGGCATATGTACAGAATTTTCAGGCCAGATCAGAGCATAGTTAGGCGGATTTTTATGTTGGCTGCAAAGCTCTCTCATGTAGCTTGTTCCATAGGTATTCTGATTAATCGTTGAAGTATTTGCTAAATTTTGACTATCAGTCCAGTTGAATTTCGGTTAATTAGCTCAGGTAAATTGAGAGGGTACGATCGCGTGAGACTTATGTATTATTTTTTATAGTAGGTTAGTGTATTTGACTCCTGCCCCCTATAAACATGCATTCGTGTTGGAACTAAAGTTTTTTATGCAAGCGGAAGCGTGTGAATTCCACTTGTAGCATTCTACCGCGTTTTTTTTACCCGATGAAAACAACTGACCTTGTAAAGTATGTAACTTACGTTGCAACGCGAATTTCATCAGCTTGGTGAGCACACGTTCGCGCGCAAACGGTGGAAGAGACGATTTTAAAAAACTGTAAGAGCGTTTGAAGATTATTAAAACAAATGATTACTCCCATAGCTGATTTTTCTTCGAGTAGCGTTACTTCCTAGGAAACAGTTTGCATCATGTACTGAGGATACAGTAGTAATAAGTATTTTTAAACCATATCACGTAACGGATATAGTTACGGAGAGTAATTGAGACAAACCTAAAACCACTTTCCAAGACAAGTTCTGACGCGGAAGAACAGATATCTGACGGCATCAACCCGATAGAAACTAATTTTAATAAACTCAGCACTTGGAGGTTTAGGGCACGTATTTTCAAAATGGTTTGTCTACATTGGGTATATTGAAACGCTGACCTATCATAAAGGGTAGAATTGGGAATGCAGAGAACCATCTCTAGACTTGGAAAAATTTCGAGTCCAAAAACTACGATAAAGAGTGCCAGTGAGTTTTCACGATATAAGACAGTGCGCCTGATATGGTAGCAGCACAGGGGGTGATCCAAGATTCAACCGTCAATAAAACCCTTGTGATTCCCCGTTTGCAATAATATTTTTTAATTTCGCAGAACTTTTGTTAAAAACCATCCGCCAGTAAAACGTGGTTGGGGGCGAGGTTCTGAACACGGGTCTTTTAGGTCACCAGACCATATTACCCCTCAATATTTTTTCATAATAACGAATAAAATCAGATTTTTTTCGTCGTTTTTATTAATTTTTTATCCAATAGCATTTTTTCATCTTCTGTGGGACAGTCTTTTAAAAGAGTTACTACAGGGTAGTCCTTAAAAGGGCTAACTGTTAATGAGGGGGGTTAATGAAGGGGTGAGGTAAATATTGAGACTTTGTAATCATTCTGAGGACTGCATCAGCCATTCTGAGTGTTGCCATTCAAAAAAGTTTAGTGGACTTGTAAAAGGATGAGGATAGAAACATGGGAGTTTGTGATCAGTGAAGTTTTAATAAAGGGAACTTTTGGTAAGTTTTTTTTTTTAATTATGGGGACGGTAGATTTAATAGGTGTTTAATTAATAAGGAATAAATACATAGGATATACAACTTTGGAAGTTGATTTTCTGTGAGAGGCTGCCACCGAAAGTTTTGCAATTACTTTGAGACTTGCATCAGCCATTCTGATCATTGCCACTCAAAGTTTAGTTGGACTTGGCAAATTTCAGATGAACGTGGATACCAAGGGAGTTTTTGATGTGGGGAGTTTAATAAAGGGAACTTTTGATAAGGGGGTGGGGGGTGGGGTTTAATGATGGGGAGGGAATTTTAATAAAGGGGGACGAAACTTTTGATGGGGCGGTTTTTTAATGAGGGGGAGTCAAAAATTGGAAGAATTACAACTAATATAGAGGGTTTTTCTAAAAATAGTACTCAGCATATACACTAGATGGCGCCACGGGCTTTTTGATAAAGAGTGGAGGGAACCTTTGATAAGGGGGATTTTTAATGATGGGGAGAGTCAAAAATTGGAAAAATTACGACTTAAATAGAGGTTTTTCTAAAAAAATAGTACTCATCATAGTCACTAGATGGCGCCACGGGTTAAAAAAAGGGGGGAGTTTTTTTAAATAAAGGGAAAGGAATTTTTTTAATAAAAGTGGTTTATGAATATTAATAAAAGGGGTTTTATGAATATTAATAAGGGGTGTGTGGTCATGTCACGTGACCGGAAGGGGGTGTGGCCGGTGACGTCATAAGGGGAAAGCATTAGTGGGACTATACTACTGGTCTCTTCTGAGTTGTCACTGGGAATCATTGGAAGGAAGGAAGTCTGGGAGGAGACGCAGCAAATAGAAACAGTTGTGGAAGAACTGGAAGTAAGAAGGCTGAGCTTTAGGTTCTCCAGAATAAAACATCACTTGTTTCACAGACGATCTAGAACCTTTTACTGCCTCTTTGTTTTCGCTATTATTATAAGCTATATTCAGAGCTTTGCAGAAGAGGAATAATGTTTGAAAGTGACGATTTTAGATTGCTATATCTCGTACAGAATTTAAAGCATTGATAGTAAAGTGATTGATATTTAGTTAAGTGATAATTAGAAAACAGCAGAGAAGATTTAAAGTAGGGGAGGGGGAAATGGCTCATTTGTTCTGGGCTTTTCATGTTTCTTCATGCTTTGTTTTCGTGTATATTACTTTCTTCATGTTGCTTCATATTTTACATTTTATGATTCGACTTTGTGTTAATCTTGTCTCCATGATATTTTCTCTATATTTTTCTGTGTGTCGTAATTTATTTCCCATTATTATTTTTATCTTTGCTTTCGTTATACATTTTTTTTTATTTCTATTTGAGTTTAACTGGAGTTTTTTTTTTGTGCTAGTCTTTTTTTCTCTTTTCGGTAAGTTGTCTCTGCTGAATATTTTGTTTCAGATGACTTGAGCTGCTCTCCACGTCTTGAGGGGTTTCACCTGCAGAGTCTAATGTCCTTTTTATCTTGTGGATAATACAGATTAGTTTATAGTGGATTGCTGCTATCTTTGAAATGTTGGAGTGGTGTTTTGGCATTATTTATTGGGATGGTGCACCCGATATCTTCTGGGAGTTTTAGGCTGAATGGAGTGTAAGAGTCCTTGCATTTTTAACTTTCTTTGAACCAACTTTGGCTGTTAAGAGAAGTAAACAACTTCAATGTGTTTTTTTCTCTTTAATTTTTTATTTAGACTGTTTTCGTTTGATATTTTTTCTACCACAACTATACGCTGAGTGATCGTTGAACTATGATCACCCCATGTTTTGTCAATGGGACTCTAACCTCGAAGTTCTATAACTTTTAAAATAAATGTTTCATGTGAAAATGTGATAAAGGTAAATTAAAGTCCTAAAGTAGTTCTAAATAAATATTCATTTTCAACACTGTTCCTTCAGTATTTAAAGAGTTATGGAAGTTTTGCCAATTGATAATAACAGCCTTACCATATGCCTTTCCATGCTTTTCAACATTGGAAATTAATTTAAACTGAAATAGGAAACATTATTTCAAACAGTTCATAGGTAATTACATATTTTAAAAGTGTTGAAAGTAATTTTTTAAATATTTCTTTTGATACATTTTGTAGAACAGATTTTTGCTTTGAAAGGTTTGCACTTTAATACCTGCTTAAAGACGAGCTTTAGATAGATTTGATTCAGATCTTTAAATTATCCTCCGCCACAATTTCTCACAAAACCCTGATTTTTAGAAGTTAGAGAGCTTCGAGGTTAGAGTCCCATTGGCATAATATGGGGTGGCCATGTTACATCAATTTGACGCTGATTTCGAACAACTGCACTGACTTCAATGATTAATCAGAGTATGACTTTCCATTGACCTAGATCTGGTGAGTACATGAATATATATTTTGGGCTTTTGGGAGAGGGCCAAGTGGTGAGATCGAAACAGAAGGAACTTAAACGCAGTTCCAGTAGTTAATTTTTTCCTTCTATTTTAGTGTTCTTTCAAAACTTTTATACAATATATATATATTAATATATATCATTAACATTTTTGACTACATTTCCAGTTATTAATATGATCATGTTCCCCCTAAATTCAAAGAAAAACTACAACCGGGGAGAGTCTTCCCCTCCCTACAATTTTTGTAAAAACAATAAATATCCCCTCAAGCAGCTGCTTGCCACAGAAGTCTGACAGGAGCCTGTCAGTTTATACGCCATAGTTGAAGTCTGTGAGGATGGCAGGACCTAAGCAGAAAAACAACACGAAAATTCATTCTTTACCCGGGGCTCGAACCAGGTCCCTTAGATCATTAGCCAAGAGCTCTAACCACTCAGCTATACACCTTTCTAAAAATCTCTTATCGTATACCGAGATTTAACCTCCGTGACTCTAATCTTTATCGCCATGGCTATCCACATTTTCACACGAAATCAAATACACAACATTTCACAGAACAGAAAAAAATTAACGACGGAATTAAAGGAAAGTGAAAACTAGCCCACCGCCAGCCAGCCCTCCATTGAAAACCGTACTAAAATCTCTCGCATTCTTGAGATGCAATCATCCCGACACTTTTCCTAAAATAACCTTGATTCAATTTCGAATAAATTTCTGTTTCGATCAAATTTCCGTCTAACAGATTTCCATCGAACAAATTTCCGGATACCATTATATACACTATCTGGCTGCTAAGCATAAACAATAAGAATTTTTCTTCTCATCCCTTTTATATCGCGTCTTGTCATACTAGAAATTAATTTGACTTTACGGCAGTAGCGGCCATAAGGAGGGGGCTACGGGGGCCATGGCCCCATACAAGAGACTCGCAAATGTTTTATTTTTTCATTCCAACAGCCACCAATTTCTTTTCTCAGGGAGGCAAATCTCTGAAGCTCTCAGTACCCCAAATGCCAAATGACAAGCTGTTAAAAATGATCTTCGTTACTAAATAAAATATTAGTAAAATGAAAAGCGTCATTTCTGGACTGCAAAATCCTTCATATGCCCTTAAATGGCACCCTACAGACTTGAGACTAATGACCGCCCCTACTTAACGGAATAGAGTTGTACAGTAGCATTCGACGCCAATGGAGCGAATTTACTACAAAGCAGTAGGTCAACAATCCTTATTTGTTTCATATTCGCCGATGTATATCTGGGTGTTATGATCAGGGAAAGTCTTTTGGATGTCTTGACTTTTGCAGTAACAGGAACATACATAGCAACCCTATTTTGTAAACATTTTAGATGACGTAAAAAAAAAGTCCCCAAAAAATTCTTAAATGGTTCCAAAAGTTAAAAACTTTTATGTCCCGGTTCGTATTGTTTTTTTTTGGGGTGGGGGTGGGGGGAGGCATATAAAATTTTGGCTTCAGGAAAGTCCGGTATTCCTTGGGGTATGAAAATACCATCCACTACTAAATGCTCAGTCGCTAGCGAAAGTAAGAAATGACCGTGATTATATCCCTCCCACAGGCGGAGTTTACAGAATACCTATCAAGGGCACCACCAACCAGTATGTTGAAGTACAATATTACAATGGGAAAACAATGCGAATTTTTAAAACAACACTAAAAGAACATCGAAGCAACATAAATAAGAGCCAGCATTAATACCACTTTGGCGAAAAAAGTAAAGAAGGAACCCTAAAAAATACCGGACTTTCCTGGGAGCAAAATTTTGCTGGACGCTGGACGAAAACATAAGACGAAATGAAAAGGACGATAGCCCAACAGCAAACAATGCGAACCCCTCGTCCTCATAGTGAACGATTCCATAGTGCACGTGGGATGCAATAAACGCCGCCGCGTGCCTGCCGTAAAGGGATATGCCCTTGAAAAAACGACGACTGAGGTCGTGAAACTCGAGTCGGACCATAAAAGTTTTGAACTTTTGGAGCCATTTAAGAATTTTTCTGGACTTCTTTACATCATCTAACGTGTTTACAAAATAGGGCTGCTATGTGTGTTCCTGTTACGGCAAAAGTCAAGACATCTAAAAAGACTTTCCCTGATCATAACACCCGGATGTACATCGGCGGAAGTGAAACAAACAAGGATTGTCGACCTATTGCTTTGTAGTAAGTTGGCTCCATTGGCTTCGAATGCTACTGTACATCTCTATTCCGTTAAGGCAAATGAAATTTTAATATTACAAGATGCGATATAAAAGGGATAAAAAGAAAAATAAATTCTTATTGTTTATGGTTAGAAACCAGCTAGTGTATATAATACTATTATTCACTCTGAAAAATACTATTTTTCAGAGTGTATATAATACTATTATTCACTCTGAAAAATACTATTTTTCAAGTGGTAACTTTAAATGTGAGTTAAAACTTGTTTTTGTTCTAGAAAATCAGGACTTCTGTAAAATCATACCATTAGAATTTAATAACTTTTTAAAACTTTACGCCAGAGTAATTCCATCTCAATACCATACAGGCTGTATAGGACGTATAGAGGCTGACACTGACGGGTAAGTGACAGGTCAGTAAACTATAAATGAGAACGGAGAAGGTGAATTGATTTATTGCGCCCCAATCAAATCATCTGTGGCTCCCCACAACCCTCACAAAAATACCTCGTGGAATAGACGCTTTCCAAACAAAGAAAGACATGCACATATTCTTATCCATTCTTTGTCCCACCGTCCCATCAACCCAAAGAAGATAGTCAGGTCATACCATTCAGGGAGTACTCCAAGGGGAGCCCCTTATTTTATTCCCGCAAAAAATATAATTTTTATTTTTATATAATTTAAATTTTTTTATATTAATTATTTTTTAAATATAATTTTTTATGTACCCCATAAAGATATATTAAAAAAACTAAAATTTCATTCCTACAGAATATTATTTTAACCCTTCCTGTTCATTGCAATATTTTAGTTATTAGGAAACCCTACTCAAGTACCTCTCTAAAACTGAATTATCGGAAACCCCAAAACAAAATTATTTTTAAATTCCCTTAAAAAGCAACAACAAGAAATTGAAAAACTGCAGAGGTTGACAAAATTAGAGCGAGGGATGGCTCAGTCGGTAGCGCTGTAGGCTTGTAATCTGTTGCACCCCGGTTCGAGTAACGATTTCCCCTTGGTCGAGATATTCTTCATTAACTACGACTCAAACTCTTAGGGATACCAATGGGTTTGGAAAGTCCGTCGTTTGATGCGTCCGTATGCGCAAGAGAGCCATACGAAGGTGACCTTGATGCTCGTCTTGATAGGAGGCTTCTATCTGAGTTCTAACAACTTTTTCTTGGGAACCGTTCCTTGTCCTGCATTAAGCTCTTGGGATCATTGTGACCTAGCCACAATGATCTCTGCAAGAAGCTCAGAGGTAAAACAACCGAACCCTGCAGAGATGAGTCATCTAATAAGTTTTAACGAAAACTTAACGTTCATATAAATGTTATACTTAGCAGATTATAAAGTATTTGACCCGTGAGTTGTGTTCCATCTGAGCCATCCTCCGCTCTAATTTCGTCAATCTCTGCCGTTTTTCAATTTCTTTTTTAAAGGGAAGTGGGATATACAAAGAACAGAAATAACTTAGAAGCTTTATTGCATTACCTGATTGATAGAATATACGCTGCTGGCTAAAATTTCGGCTAATGGCTAAATGCTTCCCTTATAATTCTGAAACTTACACAAAATATTAAATATCTCCGTAATGACGTAGAAAACAAGTCTACTGACATAAAAGTGGTCATTTTCATAAGTAACATGTATCGGAGAGGTGTTCCGATCTATTACCTGCATCGATAAAACTCATTCTCATATTCGACAAGTCATGCCACACTTACATCCTCTATAGCTGTTGGATTAATTGCAAGAAAAGAGGGAAATTTGCAGCACTCAATATAATAAGAGCGATAATGTTTCTTCTGCAGAAGTTAAAGAGCTGACCTGTATGTTTCGTCTGAATGAACCGAGAAATAGTTTCAGTGCGGATGAAACAGAATTTCAAACAATCTGAATATATCTCAGAATACAACTTAAGTAATTTGCAATTTGTCTGATTTTCCACAAAACTTTTTTCGCATTATCAAAGTTTATGATTTAAACTCTATTTTTTCTTACCATACATATGGATGGTTTTCACTAGTACTGGATAAAAACTTCACAAAAGTTAAATATTTCCAGCTTCATCAATTTATTTTTAATACCCACCTCCAGTTCTGTCTTCTGTAGCGTAAAATGATTGATTTGATAATGGTGAAACCTATCTTTTTTATATTTTATTATCTTTATTAGACAATAAAAATATCAAAAGTGATTTATTTTTATTGACGACATTTGTATCTGTAGAGTTTTTTTCCCCTAAACATTACTTGTGCTAGTAATGATTGATTTCAGTTTGATGATTAGTAAATAGTTCTGAGCGAAATGTATTTATGACGTTTTGTCGATTGCTTATTTTAAAATGCCTGCATCGAAGGAGTTAATTCTAAACCTGATGAACAACTCGTACAGTTGAGCAAAGTGACTTCCTCATTCATTTCCTAGTATCCAATAGGTTGAGCGTTCGCTATCCTCTGGTTTGACGTAGTTCAGTCCCAGGCAACATCCTCGGCGGCTATATATATGCCACAAGCAGAAGAGATAAAAGTCTCCACATTGACTTAGAAAAAACATCTGGAAGCAAAACTTTAAAGTAGTCGGGATCATGCAGTACATCACAGTTCAGATCGGCGAATAGAGTACGAAGTGTCAGTGACTGGAAGGTTTCTCGGTCCAGAAAAGATCAAAGGCTTATATTTCTCGTGAGAGATTTTATATCATCACGTCTTCCTCTCTTATCCGCTGTGCGTCTGTTGGGTGAGCGCGTGCATCATCATCAGCGCACTGCTTGACGAAGGAGCCATGCAGCCGTACAGAGTGACGATCATCATCACTGCCCTGTTAACATCAGTAAATGCCAAAGCACAAGGGGATAACACAAACGATAAAGAAGGTGAGTTGATAAATTTGATGCGAGATAATTAATACATGCAACAAATTACAGAAGGAGATTAAACATGTTAAAGAGATTTGATTTTCTTATTGTGGTATAAATGTTTATGAGGCTCTATTTAGGACACGACAAGCTTCAGTTTCTCTGACATTCCACAAAAGTACGCGAATCGTTAAGACCATTGAATATATGAAAACTAACCTTCCGATGAATAAGATATAAAAAAAGAGACGAGGATCTTTCGATTTAATAGTGTTTTTAAAAGAATTGTTAATTTTTAAAAGTTTCGCATTGTAGTAAAATAATTCCTATTCAGATGGAGCCTTAACTTTATCGGATTGCTTGTGAGTGTTCTGGCTTGTGAGCTAGCCTGTTCTAGTGGCCATACTCTTGTATTAGCTGTTATTGACTTTTTGCTTTAGTGGGGCATTTCCTTTTATATGATAGACTATATAAGCTGGAAGTAATTTTTTGGATTCTTCTTTGTGTCTGTTAACAAATAGGGGAAAAAAATCCGGAAATGGGCACTCGAGAAAGAATTGCCTCTGAAATGAAAAACAGTCCGAAAACATTCTTCCATTTCTATATTTCGAACTTCTCTTTAAACTTTTCCCAGTATGCGTCTGTTGCCATATGATCATCTGAAAAAAGATTTTCAACAGATCCGAAAAACAAACTGGATGATGTAAGACCGAATAACATTTTCGACATTCATATCAGCTGGCATATCGGGCATACGTTTTCAGTTCATCTTTATCTCGGCTCAGTAAATACGCTTTCTATAAAAATAGTTTTTTCTACCTGTTTTATTATCTAAATTTAACTATGAAATTTATAATTTATTTATTGTTTGTTCCGCTGCATAAGGCTTCTCTTTTCAGACGTCTCTTCATAAATGAAGGTTATAGGAAAATCTTATCTTCCAATATAATGATGGAAATTATTGACGTAAAGTGAAAATTAAAACATCCATACCAACGAAGGAATATGCCATCATGTATTCACTTCCCGTTTTGTTCTCCGTTATGAACAACAAATGAAGATTGTCTCGTTCTTTAACTGTGAGGTGTAATTTCGCCGAATTTTCAGCTCGTTTTTTAAGAAAAGAAAAACAAGAGAGCTACTGTTTTCACTTTGTCATCTGTTTGTCTATTTGTAGATTTTCAACCTGTTTTGTTCTAGAGATAAATGAAAAATTCTTTTGCGGTCGTATAAATATTGATGAAATATTAGGATTCGTATTTTACGAATCTTAATAGTTTTAATTTCAGCACGTAAAGGAACCTAATGTTAGAAAATGCAAAACTTTAAGCGAATTTCACAAACGATTTGTTCATGATCTAGACATTTGAAATTTTGCTGCAGAATGTGATGATCATGTCACTGATAATAGCGGTCTGCTCCCTGTTCCCAAGAGCTGCAACTTTTTTTTTAAAAGATAAATGAAAACTTCCTTTCCTATTGTATAGGCAATTACTGTTTGTATTTTTCGAATCATCTGTTTGTTCAAATTTCTATCGTCAGAAGATGCATAAGTGGAGAAATTAAAAACTTCTCTCTCTTTGAAAACGAATATCCCTTGGTTGCCAGAAGCGATATTATGTTATGTTTTCCGTCTGCTTTAGGTTGGTGTTGAATCTTTTGGCTCATATCATCTGATAGTTTTCTGTATGCATCCTACTAAAGCTATATGTAGGAAAAATATGTTATGGGGGAAGGTGGGCATATTAATTAATTGAATCAGAGCGTCGTTCATTTTTTTTCTTTAAATAAAATTATGCATTTTCCTCTTCAATTTCAGTGGATTGGGTTGTTTTACTTCTGAGTGGCACTTTTTTGCACACCATGGGCTAAATGGCCAGGTCACAAGGACCCCGAAGGCTCAGAGAAGTTTGGGGGAGGGGACTCACTGGAACAGCTGTCGGGAGACAGATAGTAGCTCCCGTCAAGGCAATCCAGTGTGTTCTTTAACGTGCACAGGGTATGGCTCTCCGGCACACGGGGCCATGGCTTAACGTCCCATCCAATGGACGGAGGCCTTTCCAAGCCCATCGGTGTCCCCTACTGACGGTGGGCAGGGCGGAGAGTTTTGCGGAGATAAATATCAACTCCGACCCAGCTGGGACTCGAACCTGGAAATGCAGATTACGAGCCTGGCACGCTACCGATTGAGCCACCCCCTCTCCAAATTTCAGTGGTGTTTTAAAAGATATTCTTACAAAATATGCATATATGTATGTTCACTACCTTTTCGCTTCCACTCCAGTTACTGAAATTCTCAAGTAATTGGGAAGGGGAATGGTTTAATGAAATTCTGAGGCTGATGCGACAGAGTGAAGATTTTGCAGAGAGAGAGAGCAGGGGAGAGTTTAGGGAAGAGCAGGCGAATCTGGACTAGGAAGCGATTTTGAGGCCCTTATGGGGGACAGAGGATGTCGGATTTATACGCCTTTTTTTTTTAAATGCGTTTAATAGATAGCAATTCACAATCTCGTTTAGTTCGAGCTCTCTCTTTTTCCTCCTGCAGAACGAACTTCAGGAAGACCACAAGACTACTGTTGCACCGGCAATGGCTTAATGAGGAATTTCACCATTTGTTTGCTGTTAACGTATGAACTTTATGTATACAAACAAGAGTTAGGAATTTGACCAGTAAGAGAAAATTAGGACGTCAGACCCCTCAGAAATTGTCACATACATACAAATATTATATGTTGTTCATTTACATTAAATATAAAGTAATAGTTCAACATAACGCATTCGCAAAAGAACGAATATTTTATTCGCATTCTTCGTAACCCTTTCAAAAGTAACACAAAGAAGAGGAAAACTTGAATATAAACGGTAAAACGAGGAAGAGGACTAACGATGCATTTGTTAAAAACAGATAGCAAATAACCATTTTGAATTTCTCTATCAAACATATATATATATAAACGTAAACTTGGTCCAATGGAGTAATAAGAGAAAACGAAAAGAAAAAAATTACTCGTATCCGTAATTTTCAGAAATATTGGAAAATTTTTATTTCCGTGTTCCTCTACTTACGAAGGGCGTTCCGAAAGTTCTTGACATGCATCTACAGAAGAAAAAACACTTTCCTCAAGAAAACTTTTATTGTCCTTCAAAGTACTTTCCTCCAGTATCTATGGAAAGTTGCAGACGTCTGTGCCAATTCTGGAACACTTGGTGATAATCTTGTTGAGGAATACAACATAGCTCTGAATGAATGCATTTTGCAAGATCTCGCAACGTTAAAAGAAGCTTCGCATAAAGTTCGTTTTTAATTAAAAAAAATCGCAAGGTACAAGATCGAGTGAATACGCAGGATGGGGTAGCTGTATGATTTTTTCCTGCATCAGATAGGCTGTAACTTATAGTGTTTTGTCAGCACTGGAATTGTCATGAAGAAGGAGAACCGTTGACATGCCCGTTGTTGGACGCTGCTCCTTCATCTCATTAACAATTTTGAGCAAAACAGTATTGGCATTGGCCATTTATAATCGTTTTTTCAGGTAAGGTGTCCGCGACTACCACTCCTTGGGAATCGAAAATAGTTGTGAACATCGTCCTCTTTTGAGCGAAAATCTTCTCCCAGGATCTGGCGACACGGTTCATCTTCCGGAACCCAAACAGTTGTCGATCATTCTGGGAGTTGTATAGTAATAAAACCACTTCTCATGACCTGTGACAATGTCTTGTTAACCATTTGGAGACACCAGATTCAATTGCCAGGATCTTCTTGCACGGGGTCGATTCTAGTCGTTTTCTGCTGTTCTGTCAATTTGTGGGGTAACCATTTGGTACAGATCTTTCAGAACTTTAAATGTGGATGAATAATTGTTTCGATACTGCCAATCGATACACTGGCATCTAAATGTATTACCTGAACGGTGATGTGTGGGTTTTCCTTAATTTTCCTCACGAGCAGCAGCGATAGTTCTCTCGTTCATGACCTCCTTCGGTCTTCCTGCACGAGGGAGGTCTTTGAAGCTCAGCCGTCGTTCTCTGAATTTGAGCATCCACCAGGTAACAGTGTTATACGATCCCAATATACTTTTGATAAACCGACATGAGTTTTTTTCGTATCGTCTCCAAGCTGCATCCTGGTGAAAATGCTAAATCTTTCCCTGTCTTTAGTAGGCCCCATAGTAACAAAGCACAGATTTCGCAGACCGAACTTTACGTGTTGCCAACGAACAGAGAAATGATGATACGGCCTTTGTTTATAACACGCAACAACAAGTTTAGACAAACTTTTAAAAAAGTCGTAGCTGCTAACTTCAGAGGAACTAATGCAAATCTACACACAAGTGTCAAGAATTTTTTTTTTATTTCCTCCGTAAACTCACTTAGATAGGATTAGATAGGATCCCTTAGATAGGATGGAAAAAGTTCTTTTGCAGTAATAAACGTTTTTCACAGAAAAATGCTGACCAGTTTTTTTTTGTTTAAGTTTAGATTAGCAGAAACATTTTTTTTTCATTATTTATTCAGTTATGACATCTGAAATATGTAACAGCATTTATAGCTTGCAGATGGAAATTTCGGTTTTCTTTCGTAACTGAAATCCACTCCAAAAAAGAATCATTACATAAACTTCTAAAAATATACTCATTTCAGTAAACTATGAGGGGCAAGAATTATGATTTTACTAGTTATACCCACGCCCTTTACCATACATACCACGCCTAGTTATACCCACGCCACGTTTTGGCGCGAAACGGACCGATAACTCTTCGATAAGTTAATTCACAGGTTTTCACTCAAAATTAAATCGCGCCAGAGGAAAGTCGACCGATAATTTCATTCACATTTTTTCACTCCATTCACAAGGCAGGCGACGGCAGCGCCGCACCCCATAAATAATAAATAAATACCCCCTCAAACAGCTGCTTGACACAGAGGTCTGACACGAGCCTCTCAGTTTATATGCAATAGCAGGTCTGTGAGGATGGCAGGTCTCAGCAGAAACACGAACATCCATGCCTTACCCGGGGCTCGAACCCAGGTCCCTTAGATCAGTAGCCAAGCGCGCTAAGACTACAGGACGGTGTTACCCAAGAGGGTTAGAACTAAGTGGGATCACCTCACCAAATTTGGGACCGATTGCTCAAGTAGCCGTGGAACCACCGGGAAGCTATCAAAATCTGCCACCAATGATGCCACACGTGTCCTCCAGCCAATCGTTCTATCATCATTTCGTCCACTTGACCGGAAAAACGGCTATATATATGATGCAATTTACTAATTTCCGTATGCTTAGAGCTGGGAATGATCCGGTTACCACTTGGATGATTGAAATTTTGAATATCTTTTATGATAAAGGCATTGTTCCTAAGAATTTTACCAGAGCTATTATTATCCCCATTTTTAAAAAAGGTGATCGTAGTTCTTGTGATTATCATAGGGGTATCAGCCTACTTTCTGTTCCAGGTAAAGTTCTTTGCATCATTGTGCTTAACAGAATTAAGAATCTGGTTGATAGGCAATTGCGTGATGAGCAATGTGGATTCAGAAGTGGTAGGGGATGTGTGGATCAGATATTTTCACTTAGGCAGATTCTTGAGAAATGTTTAGAGTTTCAGAAACCTTTGGTTGCTAGCTTTGTTGATTTCAAAAAGGCTTTCGACTCTGTTGATTGTCATAATTTGTGGTTGATTGTGAGATCGTATGGTATACCTGACAAGTTAGTTAACATAATGAAAGCTCTCTATAATAACACTGAGTCGTGTGTGAGAGTTGGTAAGGCTTGTAGCAATTGGTTTAGCATTACTTCTGGTGTTCGACAAGGGTGCATTTTGTCTCCTTTTCTCTTTAGTTTGGTTATTGATTATGCTATGCGAAATTCACTTCAAGGGAAAGATTTTGGCCTTAAATGGGCTGGAGATACGAAAATTTCCGACTTAGATTATGCTGATGATTTAGCCCTTTTCGCAAATAATGTTGATGAGATGAACTCTTTCATTAGGGCTGTTGATGAGACTGGTAGTAGAGTAGGTTTGGTTATAAACAGAGAGAAAACTAAAGTGATGAAAATTGGTCAGGCAGGCTGTGATTCAGTTAATCTAAATGGCTGCACTCTTGATTATGCGTCTCAGTTTAATTACCTTGGGAGCTATATAACAGATACTGGTGATGTGCGGCATGAGATTAACAGATGAATACGGATTGTTGCTGGGTCTTTTAAGAATCTATGGAGAGTGTAGAGAAATAGGCGTATACACCTCAAGATAGACTAATATAAGACTAATATTAGACTGCATAATAGTTTGGTTCTTTCTAGGGTTAGTTATGACAGTGAAACTTGGATCCTTTGTAAAGAAGATGACAGGAAATTTTATGCTTTTGATTCTAGATGCTTACGCAGAGTATTTTGGGTATTAGGTGTTTCAACTTTGTAATTAATGATGAGGTTAGGTAAAGGAGTCAGCAACCTCCTTTGAGCAGCATATTGTGCAGAGAGAGACTCCGTTGGTTTGACCATTTCTCCGTGGCTCTACTAACGGTCTACTACGGGTATGTTGCCCGTATGGATAATTATAGATTAGCGAATAGGGTTACGAGCAGTGTGGTTAAAGACCTCAGAAAGAGGGGGAGACCTAGGATGCGATAAGCAGACAATGTCAAACACAACCTTGTTAGAATTGGTGTGCAGTTGTCAGATGCAGCAGATATAGCTCAGTACAGATATGCTTGGAGAACTAAACTGCATGGTCTGGTTGGACCTCTGTAACCAGCGGCGCAACGAAGGACTTTTGTTGGGGGGGGGGGGGGGAGAAATCGAAAATTTTCCAACTCGAAATTCAAATTTTGTCAACTAAGGAAACTTACTTAGATTTGCGCTCCGTGGGCAGGGGGTGGGGGAGGCCATTTTCCCAACTATCCATCATTTTACCATTTGACTTCCAATTTTGCCCAATCTTTACATCTCTTCTAAATTTGCCAAATCATTTCAAACTTTTCAAACTCCCCAAGATTTTGCCAAGTTTTCTCGATTTTAGTCAACTATCCTGAATTTTACAAACCCAATCCCAATTATTACAACTCGCTCGTATTTTCCAAGTGGATTCGAATTTTGCCAACTGCTCTACATTTTGTTGTTTCCTCAATTTGTCCAACACTCCGTAATTTCACAAAACAAATCTCAGTTTTCACAAGTCGCCTATATTTTACCAAGTGGATTCGAATTTTGCCAACTCGCCGTAATTTTACAGAAAAAAATCGCAATTTTTACATGACTTTCCATGTTCCATTTTGAATTTACATGATGTTCCATTTTGAATTAGAGGAATTCCATTTTTCCTGAATTTGCCAAGTCACTTCGAATTTTATCAACTCTCCATAATTGCACAAGAAAGGCACAATTTTCACAACTCCCCTGTATTTTACCAAGTGGCTTCGAATTTTGTCAACTGCCTTAGATTTTGCCAACAGTTCTTGGTTTTCCCAACTCTCCTTAACTTCACAAAACCAATCCCAATTTTTTCAACTCACCTATACTTTACCAAGTGGTTTCCAGTTTTGCCAACTTCCCTAAATTTTGCCAAGTTTTCTAGATTTTGTCAACCCTCCTTAATTTCACAAAAACAATCCCAATTTTCACAAATCGCCCGTATTTTACCAAGTGGATTCGAATTTTGCCAACTGCCCTAGATTTTGCCAAGTTTCCTCGATTTTGTCAACTCACCACAATTTTACAGAAAAAAATCCCAATTTTGCATCACACCTGATTCTTGCAAAGTCACTCTGAAATTTTCCAACTCCCCCAAGATTTGCCAACTCTCGTAAATATGCGAAGTTGCCTCGATTTTGCCAACACGACATAATTTTACAGAAAAAATATTGCAATTTTTACATCTCACCTGAATTTTTCAACTCTCCACGATTTTGCCGTCACTCCGAATTTTGCTAACTCCCCAAGATTTTACCAAGTCACTCACCGATTATCCCAACTCAACTGTATTCTACTAAGTGGCTTCGAATTTTGCCAACTGCTCTAAATTTTGCCGTTTCTCTTTTTTTTAAACTGTCTTAGATTTGCCAAGTTGCCTAGATTTTGACAACAGTTTTCCAAAAAAAAAAATTTACAAAATTTCACAACTCACGTAGATTTTACGAAGTTTCTTCGAATTTTGCCAACTCCGAGTTACTTTGGGGAGGCCCCATCCCCCTCATGGCTACGCTCCTGTCTGTAACCCATGGCTGGTTGAGGTTGATGATGATAATAATATAATATTTTTATTACGTTAGAGATAACTGTTAATACTGACAAGTTGCAGTTAAATATTCCTGCTTTGTTAGTGCTAAATATGGAACGAATATGCTTAAAATTCAAATTTTTTCAAAGATTCGAATTAAATCTTTAGCTTATCATGAGTGAGAATTTATATAAATCACTTGTTTTAGAAGCTGTCGTGTTTTGAGTTGGTTGTGCATTCGTATGTATAACTTGGGGCTCTTTGTATTTCAATGGCACTTTAATGAATATGGTCTGTAAATGGTAGCTAGGTAGTCACTGGAAGGAGAGCTATTCACCAATCCCTTGTGATGATGCATAGAACCGGCCAGGCCTAGCACCTAATGTCCGACCCCGCCTTCTCGTGGTGCGGACCGTTAGTAACTTTCAAAAGAGATACTCTCTTGTGGAAGTGAACGGAAGGAGAGGGCTGCCAGATTAGTGTGGCCTACTGATCTGGACAACTATGGCTACTTTTCTTTTTTTCTACCCTGCTGAGGAGTGGTCAACCACACAGGGTCCTGGTGCTGACCATATAAACCTACTGGACTGGACAGATATATGGCTCTGAGCTTGATTATGGATCCTGATTTTGCTGCACTGGTGGGCTTCTGTGGAGGGAAAATCTTCCGCTGTGTTTTCTGTTTGTTTGTGGGTTGACAGCCCCAAGTGAATAGATTCACAGGATATGTTTATCAGCTGGTGGATAATCCTGAGCAGAAGTCATCGCAGGCACCTGAACTCTTTGCTTCTATTGGCATCGTCAAATTCTACATTGGAGGAAGTCTTCCAGTGTAGATGGCTTCAGCCTTTAGTAGTGGGGGAACGGGTGTTTGCCCCATGTCTGCGATTAGGGGGCTGTTTGATATTGTCGGAATTCCCTCTCTCAATAAACATAGTTTCTTTAAACATCCCACTAACCATTTTCTCTCCATAGGTAGTTGGAATGTGAGGACTCTGCACAGAGCTTTTTCTCTTGATGTCCTCACACAAGAATTCCACCGTTATAATTTAGATATTCTCGGCTTGCAAGAGACCAGATGGACAGATAAAGGTCAGATTCTTAAAAATAATCTTAAATTTCTCTTTTATTCTTAAAAATAATCTTAAATTTCTCAGGGAGGGACGACAATAAGCATCACCAAGGCGTGGGTCTGCTTCTCAGCAGACATGCTAGCGATGCTCTTCTAGGATATGAGTGCATTAATGAAAGGTTTCTTACAGCAAAATTTCAGACAAGCGTTAAAGACTTGAATGTTATCTGCTGTTATGCCCCCACTGAGGATGCCGATGAGGATCAGAAGGATAGGTTTTATGAACAACTTCAGGATATTTTGAATTCTGTCAAGAAAGGAGATATTACCCTTGTTCTTGGTGACTTCAATGCCAAAGTTGGTACTGACTCTGCCCTTTGGGGAGGAGTAATAGGCCCTTTTGGTATTGGTAGCTGCAATGGCAATGGGCAACGTCTCCTACAGGTAAGTAAACTCAATGGATTCAGAATAACTAACACTTATTACAAACACCGCGACATACATAAGTACACATGGGTTTCACCTGATGGGCTGCATAAGAATATGATTGATTACATATTAATTAACAGCAAATGGACTAGTTCTGATAGGAATACCAGGGCATATAGGGGAGCTGAAATTGGATCTGACCATTACCTTGTTAAAAGTGTGTTGCAACTTAAACTTAAAAAGTGTTGTTCTAGGGTTAAAAAATTTACTTTTAATACTGAAGCTCTGAAAGATCCAGTTATAGCCAAAGCTTACCATGAATTGGTTACTTAGTCATTATGACAGTCATGATTTGCTTACTACTGAAGTTGAGGAAGAATGGGATCATTTTAAACAGGCTTTTTTGAACACTAACAGTACTCTTTTAGGAAAAAAGGAGCAGAAGAGGCAAAATTATCTGAGTGATAAGGCACTTGAGCTTATTTCGGAAAGAAAGAACTGCAGGAATGCCCTTAATCAATACCCTACTAGTCCTAATAGAAAGCATTACAGAGACCTTAATAAACTTGTAAAGGATCAGTTAGCTGCTGATAAGAATCTTTGGATTGATGGTTTGGCTGACAAAGCCGAGGAAGCAGTTAGACAGCACAACAGCAGAGAGCTGTACCAGATAGTTAATGTTTTGTGTGGTAGAAAACGGACAGGCATACAAGGATTGAAGGATAAAAAAGGTAAGGTTATAGAAGGGGAGGATTCTGTCATGGTTAGGTGGGCTGAGCATTTCAGTGATGTTCTAAACAATGTAGTTAGTTCTACTCCCATTGTTTGCAATGATGATAGATGCATTGTTGGCTTTAATGTTGGCCCTATAACATAATCTGAAGTTATTTTGGCTGTTTCTAAACTTAAACTTCATAAATCCCCAGGGGTAGATGAAATTACTACGGAAATGCTTACAGCTGGGAACGTTTCGGTTACAACTTGGATGACTGAAATTCTGCATGTCTTTTATGATAAAGGCATGGTTCCTAAGGATTTTACCAGAGCTATTGTTATCCCTATTTTCAAAAAAGGTGATCGCAGTTCTTGTGATAACTATAGGGGTATCAGCCTACTCTCTGTTCCAGGTAAAGTTCTTTCCATGATTGTGCTTAATAGAATTAAGAATCTGGTCTTGCGTGATGAGCAAATGTGGATTCAGAAGTGGTAGGGGATGTGTGGATCAGATATTTTCACTTAGGCAGATTCTTGAGAAATGTTTAGAGTTTCAGAAACCTTTGGTTGCTAGCTTTGTTGATTTCAAAAAGGCTTTCTTCTCTGTTGATCGTCATAATTTGTGGTTGATTGTGAGATAACATGGTATACCAGACAAGTTAGTGAACATTATGAAAGCTCTCTATAATAACACTGAGTCGTGTGTGAGAGTTGGTAAGGCTTGTAGCAATTGTTTAGCATTACTTCTGGTGTTCGACAAGGGTGCATTTTGTCTCCTTTTCTCTTTAGCTTGGTTATTGATTATGTTATGCGAAATTCACTTCAAGGGAAAGATTTTGGCCTTAAATGGGCTGGAGATACGAAAGTTTCTGATTTAGATTATGCTGATGATTTAGCCCTTTTGGCAAATGATGTTGATGAGATGAACTCTTTCATTCGAGCTGTTGATGAGACTGGTAGTAGAGTAGGTTTGGTTATAAACAGAGAGAAAACTAAAGTGATGAAATTGGTCAGGCAGGCTGTGATTCAGTTAATCTGAATGGTTGCAGTCTTGAGCAGGTGTCACAGTTTAATTATCTTGGGAGCTATGTAACAGATAATGGTGATGTGCGGCATGAGATTAACAGACGAATAGAGATTGCTGCCGGGACTTTTAAGAACCTATGGAGAGTGTGGAGAAATAGGCGTATACACCTAAAGACTAAAATTAGACTGTATAATAGTTTGGTTCTTTCTAGGGTTAGTTATGGTAGTGAAACTTGGACACTTTGTAAACAGGATAACAGGAAACTAGATGCTTTTGATTCCAGATGCTTACGTAGTATCTTGGGGATTAGGTGGTTCAACTTTGTAACTAATGATGAGATTAGGCAAAGGAGTTTGCAACCTCCTTTAAGCAGCATATTGTGCAGAGAGAGACTCCGTTGGTTTGGCCATGTTGCCCGTACGAATAATTATAGATTGGCGAATAGGGTTATGAACAGTGTGCCTAAAGGCCTCAGAAAGAAGGGGAGACCTAGGATGCGGTGGGCAGGCAATGTCAAACAGGACCTTGTTAGAATTGGTGTGCAGTGGCCAGATACAGTAAATGTAGCTCAGGATAGACTTGCTTGGAGAACTAAATTGCACGGTCTGGTTGGACCTCCGTAGCCCATGGCTGCTTGAAGATGATGATGATGATTAATGAATATACCAGACTCTAATCTCGAAAAAATTTCGGCAGAAGGCAAGGACATGAATTGGAAGGAACCAGAACGCCATTCGGAGGTTGTTTTTTTATTCTTGATCCTTTGTAGCAGTCCTAAAATACGCAAAATATGTTCAGAATATGTGTTTCCTATTTTTTTCCCCTCTACTTCGGTTATTAAAACTCTCTAGGGATGGGGGAATGGACTCAACGCCCACTCCTCCCGATATCTGCTTCTCGTATATGTTACCTTTTAGCTCGTTGTTCTGTAACCGAGCAGTTTATTGTTTTCATTTTGTGGTCTGTCAGTACACATTAATTTGTTTTTGCTTTAAAGGTCCTTTTTTGGGTTTCATAGTTGCTAACAAAGTGTTAATAATTACAGTTCACTCTCTTAATCTTTCAATTGTTTTAATTCCCACTGTTAGATGACGCTAACATTGGAAAATTTTAAACGAATGTTGTAAACAGCCTATTCATTTTAGAAATTCGAAATTTAGGAAGTGGAAAAGGGAAATTATTTGACAATTCGATTTGCTCCTTCACTCCTCGGAGGGTGAAAAACGCCACATCGATACTAGAAAAATATTGCTATTCAGGTTTTCGAAGTCATCCATTTGTTTCGATTTTTCGCCATTAGAACGAGCTCAAGTTGAAAAATGACATAAAAAAATCTTTTTTATAACTTTCGCATTCCACTTTCGCAAGAGTGATTTGTCCTTGCTCTTCCCTTTCAAGTTCATTTAATAAGATTTTACATAGTTTTATTTGTTTTCTGGTTTTAAAAGTAAATGTTGGATAAAACTACAACCAAAATTATGGATATTATAATCTGACAGAGTTTCATAAAGAAAAGTAACGAACTTCAGATTTGCCTCTAACGAACTTTAATTAAAGATTTTCATAGCAAATTAGTTGGTACATAATTTCGCTGTTAAGTATCCCTGTTAAATATATGATTTTTAAATACTTTAAACTGTTTTCCGTGAGCAATTTGTGACTAGACCAATTAGAAACTATTTCCCCTGGTGTACATCTCAGAGGTAAATTTTTTGTGTCATTTCTGTGTTTCGTTTTTATGCTAATTTAATTTCTTAAAGAAATAATAGTTGTTTATTTGCTTTTATTTCAGAAAGTCGCATCTTATAATGTCTTACGAATTGCATTCGATTATCGTATTGCGATTTTTCTATTATTGTAGTTCAATTCAATCATTTTTCTGTTCTTTATTGTATTGTGATTTTTCTGTTTATTGTAGGAGATGCAAGTTACTGGCTTAAACTGGGCCAGCAGACTCTGCATTCATCCCTGCACATCCCGCACATCGATAGGGTGGCGAAGAATGTCATCTTCTTCCTAGGAGATGGAATGGGCATCCCGACTGTCACCGCCACGAGGATTTACAAGGGTCAGAAAGCAGGCAAAAGAGGGGAAGAAGAAGAGCTCGAGTTCGATAAGTTTCCGTATGTTTCACTCTCTAAAGTAGGTGCCAAAAATGAATATGAGTTTTTAAGAGTTGTCTAATTCGTAACTTAATCAGCATTAACAAAAGAAAGAAACAGCTTATTAAAACCTCTCAAAGCCTCCGTTCGGGTTGTTTGGTTGTTTCGCCTTGAAGCAGAACTTTTGTGCACATAATGGAATAAATGTCCAGATCATAAGAATCTCAAGCGATCAGAGTTGGGTAGGAGAAGGGGATCCAATAACTGTTAGGGGACAGATGGACGCCTCCCGTCAAGGTCATCCAGTGTTCTTTAATGCGAATAGGGTATGGTTACTCTGCGCAGGTGATCACTGTCATTGACGCCGAGTATGGGGAGGCTGAGGGGCTTGCGTCTCCCTGAAAAATTTATGTTTATATCTAACAGACAAATGAATATGTCTAGTACCCTATTAGTGTATGTGAGCCTCCCCCCCTGATAATTATATACCCCGGCGCCAGTGATCACGGTCTAACATCCCATATAACAGATGGCAGCTTTTTCAAGTCCATCTGTGTCCCCCTTTCTCATCGAGCGCAGATTGGAATTACAACAGTTCATCAGAATCTGAAAATACAGATATCGGGGAGAAAAAAGGAGCTGGCGAATACAGAATGCTGCTCATTTTCAGAAGGAAAATATTTTGTGGATTTTCCAAAAATTGAAAACAAACGAAACATTTCGAAAACCTGAGTAGTAATTTGCAATTAGTACTTATTGAAATAAAAGTATAATTTTAATTTCTTCTTAAAGTTTCTAAATTTGGAGCTCTCTAATGGCCGAATCAGGTCTGGATCTAGCTAGAAAAAAGTAAAAGAGGAAACGTGAAAGTTAAAAGCCAAGAGATTGTATTTCCATTGCAGTATAACATCATGTAAAATATTTCCCTTCCGTTTTACAGATCTTTCAAAAATTTATTGAAAAATGCATAAAATATATACACTGGTTTCCATAAATTAAGGAAAACTCAGAAAAATTATGTTAAATAAGTGACTGATTATAGACTGAAAATATGATAATATGACTGATTTTAATGAAATTTGATGAAAACATGAATTTTACAATGCTAGTTTCAGAATGGCATAAAATATTTTACACTAGAAACATTTTTCGTCAGAAAGTAATACTTACAGGAACTTGTCCAAAAATGAGGTGTCAGAATGTAATGGTCAAAATTCTTTAATAAAGAGTGTGGTCACCCTTTACAGCAATGCAGGCACGACAGCGATGTTCCATGCTCTTTATGATGTTGTGAATCAGCTCAGTAGGGAAAACGACCATTGTTCCTTTAAAGCAGTAATAAGCTCCCCCTTTGTTTCAGTGGCAGGTTGAGGGCAGCAACACAACTTCCTAGAGTAGGGTTTCTCAACGTCGGGTACGCGGTAAAATGTTTTGGGGTACACCGTGAGAGCTCAAATGTCGCTAGATCTAGCAACAAAGTACAAATTACCATTGTTATATTATAACTATAGTTTTATCTATCTATACAAGGGTTACGCCAATTACATACACATTTCCAATGGGTACGTGAAGCATAAAAGGTTGAGAACCACTACCCTAGAGGATCCCACACGTGCTCAATCAGATTTAAGTCAGGCGATCGAGCTGGCCACTCCATGCGCATAATGGTCTCCTCTTGAAGGTATTGTTCCACTAGTCGAGCTCTGTATGGACGAGCGTTATCGTCTTGTAGGATGAATGTTTCACCTACTGCACCAGCGTAAGGACGTACATAAGGGTCCAGGATGTCATCTGTATACCTCTGAGCATTGAGGTTCCCACTCGTCAACACATAGAGGTCTGTGCTTCCATCAAAGGAAATTCCACTCCAAACACACACGTTACCTCCGCCGTAACGCCGTAACTGTCTCTTTGACGGATGTTACTGGGATGATAGCTGGTACCTCTTTCTATCCATATCAAATAATGTCCAGAATCACTCTGCAAGCAATATCTGGACTGATATGTGAAGAGTACGGACCTCCATTGCTCTTCTGTCGAGTTAACATGCATGCGTGTCCAATTCAACAGCTCTCTTCTGTGACGTGACGTGTGGGGTATACAAATTATTGGCCATCTAGCGTACAGAACCCCCTCATGAAGCCTTCTACGCACAGTAGAAGCTGATACAACCCTCCCAGTGGCTGCTGCAAGAGAGGATCATAGCTGAGAGGAAGTAGATGTCTTGCTCCTTCGTGCTGTTATCTCTAGCTCTTCCTCGGCTAAACTTCCAAGACGCGGAATCCGTGCTAGGAAATTTATTCCACAGTCTATGGACCACAGAAGGACTCACATTCAGCCATCGTGCCACGTCTGACTGACTTTGGCCTGCTTTGAGTCAGCCAATAGCTCTCCACCGCAGTTCATTTGGCAAATGATGTCTCGAGGTCATTCCTGCAAAATGGCTATTTCGAATTTCTTTACTTACAGTTACAAACACAAAATAACGATCCACTCCAAAACTCTCTTTTATGCAGTTATCGATTGCGCAACCTAGACTAATTTGCATACGATATGCTCACTCGGCCTTACTTTAACTGTTACATGAACAAGTTTGGTGAAGAGCGTACAATGTTTTGGCTAATTATCGCGATTTTTCTCATTTTTCCTTAATTTATGGAAACCAGTGTATAAGTTTGATAATTTTTTGCCTCCATTACACTTTCTAGCGTTCTCAAAGAGCATTGTGGCCCATCTGGCCACCATCCCCTACATTCGACCTTGGTGGAAATTAACACTATTGGAAGGTTCGGAAGACGAGAAGTAATTATTAATATTTTATTAATGCCTATAGGACCAAAAAGTAATTTTATATTTTTCTCTTAAAACAGAAAAGTTTAATGTGTACAGATGGACAGTTTACAAAGTGAAAGAATATCTCGTTTTTTAAAACCTTGATTTAAAATTGAAAATTAAAAAGTTTGAATGATTTGGGAAACTTGATTGGAGAGAGACAAAAATAAAGTTACTCTGAATTTTATTTTCAAGTGGCTAAAATTTTTATTTTTTGAATTTCTGTTTTTGTTATGAAGGTGAAGATGTGAAACAGAACTGCATTTCTACAATATGTTTCATTCTTTCATACTTTCGTTTTATTTTTCATATCTCTTTTGTGGAAAAGTTTCTTTTTATTGTTTAATTTTTCACATTCCTCTGTAGGTCACAAAAATTATTTTGGGCTTGGAATTTCGTCTATGGACCACCATTCAGTAATCTTGTTTTAATATATTCTTCCGCAGATTGTTTGACATTTGCTTAACAATAGTTTTTAATGAAGCTCGTAATGGTTTACATTACTACTACCTAGAATTATCTAAATAATTCTAAATCGAAAAAGGGTTTTTCAGGTAAAGTGTTTATTTGTATACTAGTAGATTAACCGCAGTTGTTTGGGTCTTAAAAAATAGGTCCCTAAAGTATATAGTAGATAACACGCCCTATGCCGCATGCTTTTATTTTATATAATCTCACTGATTGAGCCACGTGAGATTTCCTTTCCCCTCTTTTGTGTAGTAGGAAAGGAGGGGACGAATTTCAAGTAACTCATGATTCTCTCCACATCAGTAACTTTCATTTGAGATCTAAATCCTTAGGTTCGGTCATCGTTTTTTTACCTTAAGTCGCACAGTTTAGGATAACTTCTTCTCCCTGTTTTGTGAGGGAGGAATTTATTTTTTTTTGGAGGGGGTTGGGGGGAGAGAAGGAAGATTGGGGCTTAAATCCTTTCGTTCCTATAACTTACTACGAAAGGAAGTTTTATATCGAATTCGGTGATCATACCGTTTAAGAGAAATCCCTCCCCGTTTTTTTTCAGGGGTTGGAAATGGGACATTACTTTTGAGGGGGTATGAAATACCTGAGGGAATCTCTTATGTAGCTTAAAGTTAGGATTGGAGGAAGTAATAAACGAATTTGGTGGTTCTTGATGTTACTATTTAGGTGACATCCCAGCCTTTTTTTGTTAGGGTGGGATAAAATTTGGGAGGCCAAACATGTTGCTCTACTTTAAGATTAGAGGAAATTATACAGTACTGTGCGAATTAGTTGGGACAAGCGAAGGAACGCTAAGTCCCTTCCGTTGCAGAGTCTAAACTACTGCAAGTCTAAACTTGCGCGTGTCTCTGCAATGGACACGCGCAAGTTTAGACTTGCAGCAGAGCGATATCTGCAAGTCTAGAGTTGTCTGTTGTGTTACTCTGCTATTATTTACACTTCCACTTTAGTCGGAATTGATATTTCATAGGCTGAGGACGTGATTATGTAAGTAGTTCACAATTTTCATTGGAAACTTTTTTTATTAAATACATCATGCAAATCACACCTCGTAAACGAGCTAAAATAATCGCTTTAGGCGAAAACACTTCACTTACTGCTAGGCAGATAGCAAAAGCAGTTGGCGTCGAGAAATCCAGCCTTTCACGGATCATGAAGCTGCATAAGGAGACAGGGTCTGTGGACACGTCCCGTAAAGGGCATTGTGGAAGAAAAAGAAAAACCACCCCTAGAGATGATAGTCTAATTCGAAGAATTAGTATCATAGACCCGAAGAAGATCAGTGGAGACATCAAAAGGGAGATTACGTCTCATGGGGTTAATGTAGATGCTTCCACCGTACGTCGTCGCCTTCTACAGTGTCCCCTCAAAAAACAGCTTTTGACACCCGCTATGAAGCAAAAAAGGCTATCCTGGGCAAAGAAACATCGAGACTAGACTGTGGAGAATTGGGAAAAAGTGATATTTTCCGACGAAACCCACTTTGAGGTGCATGGCAACAGGTTAAATTTCGTCCGCCGCTCGCCTGGAGAACCTCTTCGATGCAGCCACATCCAGTAATCCCCCAAACACCCACCCAACGTCATGCTTTGGGATTGTTTCACGGCTTCCAGGCCACAGGCACTTCACCCCATTGAAGGAATGATGGACAGCAAAAAGCTCATAGGGGTTCTGGAGGCGAAAATGGTCCCAACACTGCAGAAGCTGTTTCCTAACGGCGATGGAAACTGCTGTTTCCTAACAGGACCTGGCTCCATGCCACAATTCTAAGCTTGCTAAGAGCTTCTTTACTAAGCAACATTTGAAGGTATTGGAGTGGCCAGGAAATTCACCCGATCTAAACCCCATTGAAATTTGTGGGCCATTATTAAAGCGCGTATATCTAAGATGGATTGCACGATGAAAACCAAAATGATAGAAAGTGTCATGAAAGTGTAGTACCACGACCCTGAAGTGAAGCAGATGTGTGGAAAGTTAGTGGCATCAATGGTTCAGAGGGTGAAAGAAGTAATTAAAGCTAGGGGGGTCACATTCACTATTACTATGTACACTATTAAACAAATAAATGTTTTAGTTGTGTCTTTGTTGCTGCATTTTCCTATTGTCCCAACTAATTTACACAGTATTGTATACCGAGATTTGCGATTAGCTGTTATCGTTTAAGTGGAGTATTTGATGAAACAAACAAGCAAACGAACAGATAGATTCTCTCAAAATATGTAGTAGTTAAGTACACTCACTGGTCATTGAATTATGACGGAACAAAACGTGGCTTAACTGTCTGAACAATATGGCATAGATGATATTGTATTATGATATACCTTTTAACACGGGGGCAGGGATTAACTCAGTTGTTAGCGCGGCAGGCTCGTAATCTGCATTTTCCCATTCGAGTGCCCCACCCTTCCACATGTCGCCCTCTATGAGAAAGCGGACACTGATGAGTTTGAAAAAGATGTCGTCCGTCGACTGGAATGTTAAGCCATGGCTCTATGGGCACGAAAGCCATAATTTCTACACATTAAAAAACATGCTGGATAGCCTTAACTGGAGGCTACCATCTATCTCTTAAGAACTGTCCAATAGTTCTCCCTTTCCCTACCCGACCTCTGAGTACCTATATCATGGGCTCCTTGTGACCTAGCCCTTTAGTCCATTGTGTACCCAAAAGTGTCCTTCAGAGGTAAAACAATTCAACAACTACCTCTTAAGATACTTTAACCAAGCTAAAAGCAAAGTACTCCACAGTTGTGTAATAGTGACTTCTGGTGTATCAGCCCATCGGAATGCCTGTTTCGAAACGTATCACGGATGTTCAAAGAGATCTGAGGAGTTCAATGGGCAAGTGAGGAGGGAGAAATTGTCCGAATGTCTGAAAAAGGTTCCTTTATTTTGTCGGATTTTATAACATGGTTTAAGTCTTTGTGAAAGATCACCATTATGGAACATCATTAACTTTAAAATGGTGTACTTGGTCTTCAACAATTTTGAAGTCATCTACACTCTGTACACGTTATCGCATCTCTATCATAGGACCCAACGCATCGCAGCAAAACACTCTCCAGACTATGACACTCTCACCACCTATCTGCTCTGTCTGTGAGATGCCCCTTGAGATCCATTGCCTCATGTAGCTTTCTCATATGCATAGTCGCTCATTTGTATGGTACCAAAAGAAGTTACCAAGCAAACATTTTACCAATCATCTACGGTTTAGGCTTTTCCCAGTATTAAACTTCCATGGGAAAGTTTAAGTTTAGGTGTTGTGAGGTTGAGAGTGGATTTCGTTGTGGGTTTCTCTTTCATATCACAAACGATGAAGAATTCAACAAACTGGAAATCTGTTGTCATTGTACAACACTGTATTCACAGGTGAATGTCTGAACTGTTGCCTGCCTGTTTGGCCTGCAAAAGACGTTGCACCCCTCTCTCACCTCGTGTATCTCATCTTACCTGTGTGTCTCATCTCATTTAGTGTTACAGTCTCCATACACCTTTACAATAGCTATTCTGGAACATTGAGATATGCTGTTTCTGAAACAGAGGTATAAACAAATCATACCTCTTTCAAATTCTGCCCATTATTCATGCCTTGCTCATTTTTGTTTCGCTTTCCAATTCACATGTCTCATAGATTTCACCAAGAATTGAATACTGATGCTGCTAGTGTACAAAGCTTTTATTTCGAGTTGGGCTTCCCGGCTTCGCATCCTCCCAGTAGCTTATACTAGAGGAACTGTTGGATTTTTAACTTTGGCCCTTATTAGGGATCATCTGTTTCATTCATTCAGGGATCTCTTTCATTACATTCCGCTACTACTAATATTTCTTTAATATTTGTTTAAAATACTTTTTGCATGGGCTGCATCATGTAAAATATACTTCAGTAATAAAATGTCACAGAAAAAGTCCTGTAGACAAGGAACAATTGAAATAATGAGATGAAAAAAATTGATTGTCCTGAATGGGGTTTGAACCCAGGTCTCCCAGAAACCTGCCAGGCATCTTAACCTCTAGACCGCCGGGTTGAATGGCCGGTGTATTTAGAAAACAAAACATTTAGACCACGTTCGTAATGTAAAGATAAAAGATGAAGTAGCAACTGCAGATGAACCTGCTGCTAAAGAATTTTGTCTAAAATTGGGCAAAATCATCACAACTTTCTAGATCTGCTTGACAATTTGGATTAGCCTGAAATCATAGAGACAAGAATACAAAGTTAATCAAAATGAAATAATCGATATTGCAACTAGTCTACCCATAATAATTCAAGGAAACAAAAGTAATCAAGAAATTGCAATTAGTAATAATAGTTATATTAACACTTCTTTATGGCCACACCAAATAATGAATGATTTAATTGTGCCGAGACCTACTGAAAATTTGAAAAATATCATAAGAGATTTAATGGTTTTGAAAAGAGAATAAGGCTACAGTAATTATGATCAATTTCTTCATCGATATGTGAACTACTTCCTAATTATTGTCTACAGTTTAACAACCGGCTATTGCGATTAAAACAAATGAAGATGAAATTAAAAAGTGCGACAATTTTATAGACCAGGGGTTCTTAACGTGGGATACGCGGTAAGATGTTTGGAGTACGTTGTGAGAGCTCAAACCATAAAATATGTGTCTGCATTTTTAGAAGTTGCAGTAAAACTTCTTGTGCAATTGATATTTAATTAGAGAAACAAACACGGGATTATAGGTAAATATTAGTATGAGTAGCGGCATACCGAAGGGGGAGGTTTGGAATTATCATTCAAACCCTCAAAAGGCTTGAATGAAGTACGTTTTCTAAGGAAATTCTAGAAAATTGAGTAGTAGGAGACTTAAGCATTTCAACTTCCCCCCTTTAGAATCGAACATGTCACTCACCCCCTCCACCTCAACTACCAACATTATAAGTTTCTTCAGTAAGTTTAAGTCAAGTTTGTTGAACATTTTATATAAGTACATCTATATACAAATATACCCAATTCTGTTTTTACACGATTTTGATTTAACACGGTTTAGAAAAAAATTCCAGTTCTCTTTTTACACGATTTATTTTGTCTAACACGGTTCAAATGGCGCCTTTTTTAAAAATCTTCATTTGAATTTAATTCTGAAAAAATATTCTTATTCAAGAAAAATTCCTAGAATTTACATTTATAACAAAGATGTCGCTTTTATGATCACATTTTTTGAAGTAGTTTCAACTTTGAAAATGATATGTGTGTAAATATGATATGTGTGTACTATATACAGGGTGAATCTGAAAAAGTGGGCAAAACTTTACGGGGTGGTAGAACGCAGCTATACGAGCAATATTCGTCATAGAATGTATGGTCGGAACGCAAACGGCGAGCCGCTAGGTGGCGTTGGAAATGGTATAAAAGGGTCGGTCCTCGCACCCAACGGCATTTCTACCGTGGATTGCCGAGAGGATGGCTGGTTATACTAACCACGAAATGGCGGATATGCACTTTGTGTACGGATATGTACTTCAATTACATTCCTGTTAATAAAATGTTTTCTGAAGTATCTCCTCTCCTTCTTGTGTTCATTCTTTAAATGTGACAGTGGAAAACTACCTTTTAACTTCTCACCGCTTGCGTTCCGACCATACATTCTATGACGAATATTGCTCGTATAGCTGCGTTCTACCACCCCGTAAAGTTTTGCCCACTTTTTCAGATTCACCCTGTATATACACATTTTGTGCACTAAAATCCCCAATATAAAAACTACACTAACATAACTACACAACAAGTTTTCTCTATTTTATTTTCTATTTTATGGAAAAATTGTACAAAACCTACTTCATTCGGAAACCTACTTCATTCAGTGGCAAAACTGAGTTCCGGGAATTCCCCTGAATTTGGGGGACACTTTGCGTGGTGTTGGGCTACAGGGGGGTCTTTTGGGACTTTTTGGGGCGTTTTTTGAATATTTAGGGAATTTTTTGCTGTTTTTATGTCTTGGTCTCTCATTTCGTATTTAAAGTCAGAAGTGTTTAAATGTTTAATAGAAGAAATCGAAATTTTTTTACTTTTTAAAGTTTTGTGTGCGTAATATAAATTTATTAAATTTTGTTGTAGGTAATTTACAATTTTTCATCATCTGATTTATTAACTACAATTCAAATATTTTTCGTAAACCTTACCACGATGTCGGATAATTCAACCATACAAAAGCAGAAAAGGAAAGATTGGATACTAAGATCCAAATTTTAGATCGTCTTGCGACTGGAGAAGGTTCAACATCCATAGGTAAATATTTTGGTTTGAACGAGGCTACCGTAAGAACCATCAAGAAAAATGAAGATGCTCTTGAAAATCTGTGCATTCTGTAACAAAATTGAGCACTAAGTCGTCATCGTACACGAGAGATATTGTAAAAGTGAAGATGGAAAAGGCACTAGTAATGTGGATAGAAGATAACTCGCAAAACAGAATACCTCTGGACGGAAATGCCATCAAACAGATGTCGTTACGAATATATAAGCAGATACAAGAAATGGAACCAACCACATCAGCTCAGTTAAACAAAAATTATGAATTTTCTGCAAGTACAGGTTGGCTTGCAGGATTTCTTCAAAGACACACTTTTCATAATGTAAAGATAAAAGGTGAAGTAGCATCTGCAGATGAACCGGCTGCTAAAGAATTTTGTCCAAAATTATCCCGAATCATTGAAGATGGTGGATACACTCCTTATCTAGTTTGGAATGCAGATGAAACTGGTCTTTTTTGGGAAATGTAGTTTCCACTACTGTAGCAAAATCACAAAAAACTGTTGATAGTTCTATAGCAGCTAAGGATCGTATGATCTTTCTGTTTTGCAGCAACACTTCGGGAGATCGTATGTTAAAGCCGCTGCTCATCAATTGATCCATAAGACCACGGTCAATGATGGATGTAGAATTGAATAAATTGCCGGTGTATTGACGTAAATTGCCGTGTATTAAACAAAAAAGCCTGGACCGCAAAAGAAATTTTTAATGAATGGTTCCATAAATGTTTTGTTCCAGAAGTTAAAAACTATTTGAAGGAAAAAAAATCTCGAATTTAAAGTTCTATTGATTATAGACAATGCGCCTGGCCATCCTGGTTTGGAACACCCAAATGTGCAATTTTGTTTTCTACCGCCTAATACAACATCCCTAATACAACCACTAGACCAGGGTATAATTGCCACATTTTAAACTTACTACTTAAGACGAACATTCCAATACATTTTGGATAAACTAGATAAGGATAAAACACTAACAGTTATTGATGTGAGAAAGAAATTTTCTATTTTAGATTGTATCAGACATGCTGGATTAACGTTATCAGAATTAAAACCATTAACTTTAAACGCATGATGGAAAGCTATTTGGCCAAAATATGTAAAAAGCAGAGATCAGGTACGATAAAAAAGGTACGATTAAGGTACGATCAGGTACGATTAAAAAGCAAAGAGCAAAGACTCCCAAGTACGACTGAATATCCTAATATCATCACTTTAGCACATGTGGTTGGCGGAGAAGGATTCGATGATTTATCGTTTGCAGATATTGATGAATTGCAGGTTGACAGAGCTCTTAGCGAAGATGAAATATTAGAATTATATAGAATATCAGAAATATCCTTGAGACTCCTGATGAAAAAGAAAAAAGTGATGGTGATGAAGAGGTTTCACTCACTGCAGGTTTAATTAAAGAAGGGTTTAAAATGGCTAGTGAACATTATTCAGTTAGGCAAATCACTCGAAAGAGCAGAAATGATGCAAGTCGTATGTCTGCCGACTTTTCCTTCCGTTTAGGCTGAGCGATAGTAAGCATCTGCTGGAAAGAGTTTACCCTTTTCCATGAAGGAAGCGACGCACCCAACGTAGAGGGCAGAAATAGCCTAGAAGTTTTATCAGACTTCGCCTGGTTTCGTAGATATTTTTGTCGGGCTTGGCTTCTCCATACAGCACACAAATATAGATCAGGTTTCGCAAGAAGCAATATGCGTAGTAGGAAAGGGAAAATGAATGCTCCATCGAAATGAACAAATGGAATGTCCATGGAGGGAAAAATTGCGAGAATTTCTATTTTAGCAGAAGTTTTACCACATCCACCGACAGCTGAATGATGTCTTTGAATTTATTTGAAATCGTATTGGTTTCAAGAAAATTTTACTAGTGGCGCTGTTCGTTTTGTAGACGACCATAATTATTTCATATCAATAATGAGCAGAGTTTCTCTGGCCTTGAATCACTTTTCGATCGTATGATGCTGAAATACTTGATATGACAAAGGAAACAGACTTTCAGAAGATGTCATACACCATAGAGATATATAAATCGAAATAAATGGAAAAATTGTACAACGATTATAAACAAATACATTTAAAAAATGCTAAAGGTTTCAGTTTCATAGTAAAAAGTATCTTAACTACTTTCCAGTTTCTTCTTCCTCTACCTTCTACAGAACTATTTTTTTACAGACGACTCATTTATCACATCTGCTAGCAAACTTTCAGAATCAATTAGAAATCATGATGTAAGAATAAACTTAAAGAATCAGAGAACAATTCATAAAAGAATGAAATAATTTGCCCTTCAAAATGTCGCTTGTATACAAAGTTCAGACGGGAACTGGTACAGCCTATACATAAGATCTGGGAGAAAGGCGAGACTTCAGCAGAAAGTCAAAATAGAAAAAGAAGCATCCATTCTCTTATCCAGGGTTCGATTTCGGATCCTTTGATCAGTAGCCAAACATTCTAACCACTCGGCCACTCGTACAGAGTTTATTACTGTACGAAATTTTAGGATAATTCCTGCTTTTCATGACCTAAAGTGTTTTGATGAGATCTTATCTAATGAAGGAGTTTGGAAAATTCAGAAAACGAAAAGGTCGAGTGCGATTCCAGTAACATCGAAATGTAGCGCTTTTTCTGCTTCGTGTGAATAGGTGGTGCTAAAAAGAATAAACATCAGTGTTTAAATTAGGAAATATGGAGCTGAATTTTCAAGCTACAAAGTCAACAAATATCGAACCTTTTAAAAACAAAGTAACGGATCGAGCCTATTATAGTAGAATCAAAGTGTAGTCCTCAAATGTACAAACGAACCATGCAGCAAAAGCATGTTGCATTGCATGAAAAGTTTTGAAACTCAAAGTAAAAAAGGTTTGGAATCCTAAAAAATGCGATAAAATTAAGGAAACGTACTCGACTGTTGTAATGGGCTGAGGACACAAACAACAGTAGATATAAATTATCGAAGAGCAAAACGAATTAGTGAAGAGTAAAGAAACTAAAAAATAAAGTTATAAAGAGTGTAACCATTTCATAAAATAATTATATCAAGAATAACGACAAGTCAACATTTATTGAGCATAAATTTCTTTGCATCATATTCCTATCCTGTTTTTCTGTCAAAATAAATTATTGAAGATAAAAGAACAAACATTTTCTTCAAAAGTAAAATGATCTCTTCCAAGAGCAGTCTTTCCGGCCAACAGCTGTTTGCACCTATCGCAGCTGCTGTGTCTAAAGCAGGAATTCCCAAATGCTTCGGAATCACGCTCCTTTTGATTTTGATACACTGATGATAATTGAGAAGTGGGCAGGAGTGAGGACGCCTCGCCACTTCTCAATTTTCATCAGCCAACCAATAACATTTATAATCAGCCACTTTTAACAATAATTTCAATTAATGATTATAATTAAAGGCATACACAAAAAATTTTACATCCTCGCGACCCCTTGGAATGTTTTCACGCTCCACCAGAGGGGTGAAGGGCTGGTTTGGGAACCCTCGCAATGATCAGGTGGACTACTTAGTTCCTTTCTTTGATTCCCTCATCTATATGGCTATATCATTGCTAGGTTACCTTTTTTTTACAGGACACTAACTGCCCACTTGCGAATTTGCCATATATTTCTCTTCGTGTCCCTGAAAGGGGACCTTAGTAGTTGTATGGGGGTCTTTTTGTCTCATCCGACTGTCAGAAGCCGTCCTTCGCTACTATCATCCATTACTTCCAGCTTTGCAGTTGGGGAGACGTTTAGTCGTGGGGCTAGATAGTTCTTTGGAAAGCAGCCCGCTACATACGGCTTTGATCTATGCTTCATGTGAATAGGTAGTGCTGCCCCACCCCCCTTCTTCCCTGTCAGTCGACTCTGATGGGTTTGCCTACTAGGTGAACCCTGCAGTTTGTTCCTTGTACAGTTTCCTTGCCATGTTCATGGTATAGGATTAGCACTTACTGCCTCTGTGAATTTTGGTTCTTGGAAATTTTGTTGGAATGCCTGTCGGAAATTTTGCTGCGCAGTGCCCAAGCAGCCCTGGCGTCCCCTGGTTGGGCTCCATGGTGGTGAGAACGGCGGACACAGAATCTCTCTTTTTTTAATTACGTTTTCAATTTTATAATGAAAAAATTATATTCAAATTACCCCAATTATTCATCGTATTTATGATCATAATAGAAATTTCTTTTCTTAATTCTTTTTGTCTTTCTTTAAATTTTTGACTTTGGAAAACTAATTGATTTTGAGCAGCCACCGTCTCAATATCTACCCTTAGGATTCATCACTTCAGGCTACATGCGCTTGATAGCTTTTACCTGTCTTGCACAGAAAAACTCTTCGCCCTGCCCTCGGTTAGTAGCGGACACCGATGGGCTTGAGAAGGCCGCCGTTCGTCGGATGGGACGGCAAGCCGTCGTTCCATGTGATGGAGAGCCATACCCTGTGCACGTTAAAGAATACGCTGGATGGCCTTCACGGGAAGCGACCATCTGTCTCCCAACAGCTGTTCAGTGGGTCTCCTCTGAACCTTTTCTGAGCCATTGGGGCCTTTGTGACCTAGATTTTTAGCCCATTGTGCGCAAAAAAACTTCCACTCAGAGATAAAGCAACCCAACCCAATCTGCCTTGTAACTACATATGCAAATATTATACAGCCAGAACAGAAGTGAATAGAAAACTGCACCAACATCTAAATGAGGAAAAGGAATTTTGAGGAAAATCAAAATGAAGTGTGTATACTTCGTCATTGTGTTTAGCTTCAATTTAGCCATTTCACCTGAGTGTAAAGTTGTTGATATTTATGTTTCCTGAATTACTTTCATTTTCAAACTTTTTTTTGATAACGTCTTTCATTATCTGTATTTCTTATTCATTATAGCACGTTGGACATAGCATTTCATATGCACGTCTATATTTTCAGTGACGATTTCTTTTTCTGAAAATAATTAGTTCCCTCTGCTAAAATTAATCCCAATTTCTGTGTTGGGTCATTTTTTTACAGTACGAAATTTTGCAATTCCATTTTAATTCAGCTTGTTGAGATTTGTTCAGTTCGCCCTAACTCCAAGAATAAGACTATTGAAAGGAAAAAAAAAACACTTTTGGAAAAAAATGACATCTCATAAACTCGATTATGTTTTGTAATCTGCTACATATAAGCCTCTGTTAGAATCTTAAGGCCATAGATGTTTTTAATTAAGCGTTTTTTTTTAATTTAATATTTTTTCTGAGAAAACAAATAAAACATCTTTGTAGTAAAATGCTTTTATAACCAGTATTTTTATTTGAAAACATTACATTTTCCTAGCTCATACGACCATCGAACTGTTGAAACTGTTATGACCACCCCCTAGTATATACTTAGGGCGGTACAAACACTTGCCGCCAAAACCAAGGCTAATTCCCGAACCCACAACCAAATTAACAGACATTTGCAATAATGAGAACTGGGATAATTTTACAGTTAACAAAATACAACATTTATTAACAAAATTTAGTTTTAGACATTTTGCTCATAACTAGTTCCCACTTTTGGGACAAATTCAACAACGCCTCTGGCACGGCCCTTTTCAATCAAGGGAAACTTTGCACATGGTGGAGAACAGTCCATTAATACAAATAAAGTTCACGATGAACGAGCTACTTGCTCGTGACTCTATAGTCCTTAACAGTTAAGAAGGTCCCACTCGGGACAACGTGACGACAGTTCACAGAAAAACACATTCAGGTGGAAAAACGACACCAGTTTCAAGAAATGTTTCCCCTACCTTATCAAATCCGACGTCTAGCCAGCAAGACATTTGCTGGCTAGACTTTACATCACTCAGTTCTATATAGTCTAATGACTCATCCTTTCACTTAAAATGACTATGTGTATGATAGTCCACACAAAGAAAAAATCTCTCTTTTTTTTTTCATTCCACGACAATTAATGGCCTACAAAACACTTAGTGTGCTTCACTTAATACTATACAATCCACACTATACAATCCTTCATTTATGCAACAGATATTTGGCCTACAAGCTATTCAGCAAACTCTCGTTAGCTCGATCATAATATAATATTAAAAAAAAATAATTTTTTTTTCAGTCAGAACAATCCAAATACTTTGCTTACTTAATGGCATTAATACATAAATTAATCTCAATCACTTTATCATAAACAAAAAAAAAGAAAGGTACACACTCCTATTTTCCATTGTACCAGATGTCACTGCTTTACATGAAATTCAACCCGCTCTCCAAATTCTGAGTCCCATGAAGTGGTGTGTAGTGTCTCCAGAAGAGGGATAAGTGTGAGGGAAGACGGACACCCATCCATCCAATGGCTCTCGCGCAGCGATCGCTTCCTGAACGCCGGCGAGTTCCATTGTCGGACTCAGTTGGGCGCTAAACGATTAATGACATGGAAGTAACCTGCCTACCGTGAGAGTCAATCAAGAGGTGGTTCTGACAATGCGAAGATGACATGCGAAGATGCTCCTTGCCTGTCATTTTGGCAACCTCGGCGCGTCGCTTTGCTCGTAGAGGGCGCTGTGGTAACGGCAGCTGATCTCGCCGTCGGTTGGCTGTTTTGGCGGGCTTCGACTGACTGATTCGAGGCGCGCGCTAAGGAAAGATGGCAGGATTTGCATTCAACCATCTGACCACGCAGGCGCTCCGGCCTGCCTCGGCGCTTTACTCTTAGAGGGCGCTGGTGTAACAGTGGCTGCTCCTTCTGTTGATTGACAACTTTCCGGGAACGCCATATTGATTTCCTGCTGTGGCCTCTGTCTTTGCTTGGCTCTCTCTTGGTGTGCAGAGTATGCATGTATCGCTTGCTGTCATGTGTCGGCTGCTGGAAGGTGGAGGGCACTCTATGGCGCGTTTTGGGGTGACCCGGGGGTCGAAATCCCAGCCTTCGTCGCCCTCTCCTTTCAGTCTTTCAAATCTTTTTGGTTTCAATCTTTTTTTCTCTGACTATCCCCGTGTAAAGAGAACTTTTCGCTATCTCTGTCTTGCTCATTGCTTTCGCCATACCCATGCGGGCAACAGCTCCTAATGCCTTATGGGGCTCTTACGGTCGTCATACTCATAATATGTCGAATACCCATTCATGGTGGGGCAATCGCCAGCCAAATGGCCGCGTTCTCCACACTCCCATTTCTTCATGTGCCGCCTAGTGCTCCTCTTAGGCGGATTCTGACGGTTCTCGTGTTGGGGGGTGCGCCAGGACTGAGCGCAGTGCAGTAAAATGGTAAACCGTGGACTGCCCTAGTAAACCAATATCTCGTGGGCTGTTCCGTATTCGTATCCAGTGTGTTTTGGGGGTCCTCATGGTGGGGATAAGCGCCAGAGTTGATCGCTATGTTGTAAATAGGTACAAGGGCCATGTCAATATTTTCCCAAAGCCAATGCTGACAGATAAGCAACCTAATATAATCATACAGTATTCTAAATCTCTTATAAAAATACGTACTTCTTATGCGCTACACTGTGTTTCACAAAACCTTTATAAAACAAACTATTCAGTATTCTTCACAAAATTCTTAAGAAACTGTTTAATCATTACCTTAATTCTTACTTATAACATAATCACTTAATCATTGATCACAGTGTCATCACAACTCCTCTTATGTCACTAAGAAAATCCAAAACATGCAGTATACATATAACATTCAATAACACATGAATCAGCTTATCTGCAGTATTTATCAAAGGAAAAAAAAACATGGTGCATCCTAATTACATCGGTTATTGTTCCTACTCACTTGTCTCACCATTCCCCAAGTACTGAGTGTTGTTCTGGTGTCAGTGTTTATGGAATCCACCAAAAGTGCAGGGAGGTGTATCACAGAAATGCCATAACATAAAAATAATCACTCGTAGCTAGAATAAAATTGAAATGCAGCAGTCCCTAGTTGATTCTCTAATCTCCACATACATGCTACTCCTGGGCCTAATTTAATCTTACAAACTAGCTTGTAAAGCACAATTTCACAAAAAAAATCATATTAAAAGTATTGTTTCAACAGATGTCCTTGAAAATCCTAACTCAAGCATGGTATACAATCCTCGTTAATAAAAATACACTTTCCTTAACAAACATAACCTTTTGTTTAGTAACATACTATTTGTTAAGATATAGTTACAATTTTCCACACATATAATAATTTTTTTTCTTCAAATTTTTATCTGCAATAACCCACAGGTTCGAAAAATTCCTGATGACGTTAACCAATTTGTTATGAGAGCATAGCGCTCTCGCCGACTCTCATTGTTCCCACATTGGAAGCTCCGCTCACTGGAGAGGCTCGTTTGCTGTGCACCACACAGCCCGGACGAGAAGAGACTGAACTTTTTAGAAAATGCTTTTCTTTTGCTTTTCGCTGGCCCCCTTGTGGAGATCACCTTTCTGACCCAGCGTGGACGATGCCCATCGGTCGAGGTGCGAACAAGCATCCATCTGGTGTTTTTCTGTTTTTCACGCCGGTCACGTAGCTCCAGTCCTGATACCTGAGAGGACCAACGGATCCGTCGAATGTTCTATGCCAGCGGCAAGCTTTCCTCAGCAAGAGCTGAACGCAGAAAAATGTCACAATATCGAGGTCTGTCGAAAATGTCACTATTAAAATGGAAAGCGATGTTTGCCGACATTTCTCCCTTAATAAAGTCTTGTCCATGTGATAAAATCACTTGGACATGACAATACGAACCGCCGAACTTTTCCTGCAGAAAACCTACATAGCTTTGTGGGTCAATAATCATAATCTTATTTTCTATGCCCACAAATTTCTTTTTATTTTTTTCCTTTACAGACTTATGCTCTGGACAGACAGAATCCTGACTCTGCTAACACGGCTACTGCATACCTGAGTGGGGTGAAGGCGAACTACGGAACCCTCGGAGTGGACGGAAGAGTGATGATGGGAGACTGCAGAGCCTCAAAGGATAATTCCACGCATGTACAGAGCATTCTGCAATGGGCTCAGGAAGCAGGTCAGTCCAAAATTGAGCTAAAAGGAAAAGTATCATCTCTGGTGAAATTTTAATTTTTAAACAGAAAGAAGTTTCTTACGTTCTGACTTTCGCATGTTTTAAAAGGGATAATTTCAACGAATAGTAAGAAAATGCAAGCAGTGATAATTTTTAGTATTTATATAGTATGAAAAATATTCCTCATTTATCTTTTAAAATGAAAAATTGCTTTTCCCACCCCCTGCGAGAAAAGGTGACGAAGTGTTGCCGTCAGTGCAAATATCTCTTGACACTCGACCACAAAAATGCCTCATTTCTACCAGAAAAGGATCGCTTGCAGTATTTGTCTAAAGTTTTTCCTTTTCCTCATTTAGCTTCCTCTAATTATAGCAATTAAAACTACGTAAGGATTTCAAAAACACAAACTGTAATATTTTATCATTACCTATTCAACTGAAAAGTACCGTAATTTTTTTAGTTATCGTTTAAAAGGAAAATGTTTTGTCTCTCGCTTGGGGATATGAGGTAAATCATTGCTCTGAATGTAAGCCTTTGATCTTTAAACTCCACCAGCAAAATTTCTTGCATTCCAATATTCTTTTAAAGTTTTTAAATTTTAGTCTCCTTCCACCGTTAAAGAGCGCATTTAAACAATTGGGAGAATCGGGAAGTGCAAGTCATAATATTCCGTCATTTCCTATTCAACCGAAAAGAATTTAGCTCCAAAAACAAACCTGAATGTCTACAGATAGATAACAAAGTGAAGCATTAGATAGAAAAAGATAATTTACTAACCACGATTACGGAATGAAATTGTCACTTTAAATAATAATTTGTAGCAATAATGTGATAAAATGTGTATAATTATATAGTAAGCAAGCGTGGAAAAATCCACCTGCACTTTTCTATTCTAAGGAATAAAGAAATTGGAAAGGACCAATTAGTAAACATATTTAGACGCAAACCGTTCTCTGATTCACAAATGACTTATCTTTTTTTTCGAAAAGAATGTTCACTTTAAAAAGATAGTTTTCTTTTCATAATATCGTTTTCTTTTCATAATATCTGCTTCTTTTAATAATATCTGCTTCTTATATTATTAATTTTCTTATAAATTTCTTATAATTTCTTTTCTTATAATGAAGCAGATATTATGAAAAGAAACCGTTCTCTGATCGTTTTCTTTTCATGATATCTGCTTCTTTTAAAGTGAACTTTCTTTTCGCAAAAAAAGTGTCTCTCTCTATAAACAGATACATCTGATTTGAAAAATTTTATAGAATCCCATTCAGCACTTTCTTTACAAAATATCAGAATATTCCGAAGTGTGGACTTTAAAACTTGGCCCATTAATCATCTATTAAGCAACGAAGTTTGCGTATTAACAAATAATAAAAAAAACCAATAATATGATGAATTGTAGTGTAGCCAATGTGGAAAAGAAATCCACCATTCCCCTCTCGAACAAAAAATCTTCTGGTTATTCCACTTATCCTAAGGTGGGAGCAATTCACCCTTGTTTAATCCTAAGACGCATGACACCCTATAACTAAGGTCAAATTGATTCAGTACCTGAAGTATTAACGAAACGATATTTTAATACTATTTTCCCCATTTTGTTCACTGATTTATATGTCTTTAAAAAAAATTCTTGAAAAATGCATGAAATATCAATAAGTTTTGTGCTTTTTGCCTTTTTTTTACCATTATTAGCATTCTAAAGAGGGGAAGCATGGCACCCTTCCCTTCTAGATTCGGCCTTGATTATCATGATGGAAAGTGAGAGTGTTAATAGGTTGTGCTGTGAAAACAACAAAACTCCATGCGGCTGCCGTTCCAACAAATTGGCAAATGCAACTATTAGCCAATGTTTGTTCTGATTTTTAGTTGTGTAAACAAAAATGGCAACTATTTGGTTCAATATATTTATCCCAGATTTTATCTAATTGTAAAATTTTCCGTCTTTGGATTAGGTTTCCGATCATTAGAAAAGAATTTTTTATCATCCAAGATGCAAAGAAGCTCAACGCCTTTAGATGATTTTGAAACATAACAGGAATCGTTTGGAAAGGAAGGCACATGAAAGCAAACGATTTCGTAATGGATGGAATCTCATATTTGGTTTTACCTATCAACCATATTAATCTTAATTTCTGTGTGAAAAGTTCCATACCAAAAGACACAACATGGAAAACAATTATCTCTAACGATGTTTCTTCCATTGTTATGAAAATAGATATTATTTAATCTATAGTAACGAAATCTGATAACTTTTCATCATCATGAAAAATCAACAGTTCTCTGATTGACTCACGATGAAAGGTTACGCACAGCTGTAAATGGAGATTTAGGCCAACAGGTAGAAAATTGCAAGAATACAAAGTCATACAGGCTCCTTGGTCTTGGAGAAATGTCAGCGGTACCAACACTGGGTTCAAAGTGTTGATGGAAGTTTTAATGAAAATGGTGTAAATTGTAGCTTTCGTAGGTACATAAATTGGGAAAAAGAAAGCAAAAGACTATTACTGATAGACGATTGGGTTTCCGGAGATTCCACTCTACGATCTTTTCATTTTTCCTGATTTAAATCTGGCATTACTGTTGTGCCATGGAAACAATACGAAGAATGTACGAACACTTGGAAATGTAGCATCCTTCTGCTAAAACTAAATTAAATTTCAAAATTTGCCTATTAGAAATATCCCCCTCAACAGAGGCATACCCAGAAACTTCGAAAGTAGGAGTGGATGGTTAACATGTTTGAGTCTTATTTGACGTACTTGAGTCTCACTTCTTTGAGGACTGCCTTAAAAAATATATGATAATGAAGCCTCAAGGTTATAACCCTAAACCCTCCCCCAGGGTACGCCACTGTCCCCTCCACCTATTCAATGGTTTAACTCTTAATGTTGAGATTACCTATAAAAATATGCTTATTTCATAAATTGCAAACTCAATGTTCAACTGAATGTATTTTACACTAATCGCTTTTTTTACCAGAATAAAATAATTTTTAGCACAGCTGTACAACTAGTTCTTACAGTCTTAAATATAAAAACTAGAAAGGAGGTAGGTTAGGACTCTCATGGCTTGAAATAGCGCTGATGACTTTGTGCTTTGCCAGGCTCGAACTCAGTCAAAATTAACATTTTAAATAATAATCATAATAATTATATTGGACACAATACTGGTGGGGAATTGATGACTAAAACATTTATCATTCTACGTGTTAGAGTTATAAGAGAAAAATTGGCTTCTCTTATTCGGCATTATTCTCTCATTGGCAAGAAACGTTTGGATAAATCAGTTGCTAAACTGAATCAGCTCTTCCATACGATTCTGGGCAAGCGATTTTAGGAACAATAAAAACTCGTTGGAAATTTGTAAAAAAATTCACACAGCATATAGATATATTAATAAATATGTGCATATGATTTGGAAATCTGTTAACTGAGTTATCAATCGTTAATATGATTGTTTAGACTTCTAATTTTATAACATTTTTTCCCCCCATTTCATGACATCTTCATTGACTTTACTCTGGATTTGGTAAAAGTGATCAATACCATTTTCCCTTCTCTTCATAGGCAAATGGACTGGTTTGGTGACGACTACTCGAGTCACTCACGCCACCCCGGCTGGTCTTTACGCACACTCAGCTTCTCGTGACTGGGAATCATCCGTTCCTGAAGAAGGATGCCATGACATTGCATCGCAGTTGATCCATCATCTGCCAGGAAAGGACATCAGGGCAAGTAAACTTCTCTTTCCTTGATAAGCAGGGACGGCTCGTTATTAGGGGGCATATGGGTCATTTTATTCGTTTACATAGATTGGCGTTTTTCTATTTAGAGAATATTATATGTACTTGCAATAACATAACATTTGGAGAGAAAGAGGGAAGAGTAGGGAAAGGCAGCCTGTCCCTTGATTTTTTTTTGAACAGTTTTTAATTTGCTCATTCCATGCTACCATCCTTCTACCGCAGTTGTTAATAGGAAATATTTTCTGGTGACCGAATTGAGAAAATTTAAATAAGGTAAAATGCTATATATACATGTACAGACTTGTAAGGTAAACTTATAACAGACCTAGAAGAAAGAATATCGCCCCTGGGCATATAGTAATCTCGTTTTCAAAGCGAATGAAGTTTTGCAACTTTTTCAAGTCTTTAAAAGTTTTAATTCGAACTAATGAATGATAGGGAAAATGCAATTAGTAGAATTTTTAGTATTTGCACAATATAAAAAGTCTTTGTCTTTTATTCTTTCAATTCCAAAAGTTGCTTTTCTCATACCCTCCGCGAAAAGAGGACAGATTATTGTTGTCAGCGGAATATCTCTTGACATCCTACCACTGACATTTCAAATTATTATCATAAACAAATCATAAACCAATCCCTAGTGATGATGCACAGAACCGGCCAGGTCTAGCACCTAATGTCCGACCCCGCCTTCTCATGGTGCAGGCCGTTAGTACCTTTCAAAAGAGATATTCTCTTTTGGAAGGGAACGGAAGGGGAGGGCTGCCAGTTCAGTATGGCCTACTGATCTGGTCATCTATGGCCACTTTTTTCTTTTTTTTCAAACCTGCTGAGGAGTGGTCAACTTCACAGGGTCCTGGTACTGACCATTTATACCTACTAGACTGGACTTGTTTATGGATTTGAGCTTGATTATTGATCCTGGACTTGCTGCACTGGTGGGCCTCTGTTGAGGGAGAGTCTGCCGCTGTGTTTTCTGTTTGCTTCTGGGTTGCCAGCTCTAAGTAAACAGAGGCATGGGATACCTTATATCAGCTGGTGGATAATCCTAATCAGAGGCCATCGCAGGTACCTGAACCTTACTTAACTAGTTAGGCATCGTCAAGCCTAAACTGGAGTAATGTGTCTCAGGCAGGCCATATGGCTCTTGAAAAAGTCCACTTGAAAAGGTGGTGCCTGAAGTTCCTACCAGCATCGGTAACTTCAGCCTTTAGCGGAGGAGGAACAGGTCTTTGCCCCATGCCTGCGATCAGGGGGCTGTTTGATATTGTTGGCCCTACCGATCTCAATAAACCTAATTTCTTTAAAAATCCTACTAATCATTTTCTCTCTGCAGGAACGTGGAACGTGAGGACATTACATAGAGATTATTCTTTTGATGTCCTCATGCAGGAATTCCAGCGCTATAACCTAGATATTCTAGGCTTGCAAGAGACCAGATGGACAGGCAAAGGTGAGATACTCAAAAATAACTTTAAATTTCTCTTTACAGGGAGGGAGGATGGAAAGCATCACCAAGGCGTGGGTCTGCTGCTCACCAGACATGCTAGTGATGCTCTTCTAGGATATGAGTGCATTAATGAAAGGTTTCTTACAGCAAAATTTCAGACAAGCATTAAAGACTTGATTGTTATCTGCTGTTATGCCCCCCACTTAGGATGCTGATGAGGATGAGAAGGATAGGTTTTACCGACAACTTCAGGATATTTTGAATTCTGTCAAGAAAGGAGATATTACCCTTGTTCTAGGTGACTTCAATGCCAAAGTTGGTACTGACTCTGACCTTTGGGGAGGGGTGATAGGCCCTTTTGGTATTGGTAGCTGTAATGGCAATGGACAACGTCTCCTACAGGTAAGTAAACTCAATGGATTCAGAATAACTAACGCATATTACAAACACCGCGACATACATAAGTACACATGGGTTTCACCTGATGGGCTGCACAGGAATATGATTGATTATATATTAATTAACAGCAAATGGGTTAGTTCTGTTAGAAATACCAGGGCATATAGGGGAGCTGAAATTGGGTCTCACCATTACCTTGTTAAAAGTGTCTTGCAACTTAAACTTAAAAAGTGTTGTGCTAGGGTTAAAAAATTTACCTTTAATACTGAAGCTTTGAAAGATAGCTAAAGTTTACCACGGTAAATTACTTAGTCATTATAACAGTCATGGTTTGCTTACTGCTGAAGTTGAGGAAGAATGGGGCCATTTTAAACTGACTTTTTTGGAAACTAACAGTACTCTTTTAGGAAAAAACGAGCAGAGGAGACAGAATTATTTAAGTGATAAGGCTCTTGAGCTTATTTCAGAAAGAAGAAACTGCAGGAATGTCCTTAATCAGTACCCTACTAGTCCTAATAGAAAGGATTACAGAGAGCTTAATAAACGTGTAAAGGATCAGTTAGCTACTGATAAGAATCTTCGGCTTGATGGCTTGGCTGACAAAGCTGAGGAAGCAGTTAGGCAGCACAACAGCAGAGAGCTGTACCAGATAGTTAATGTTTTGTGTGGTAGAAAACGGACAGGCATACAAGGATTGAAGGATAAACAAGGTAAGGTTATAGAAGGGGAGGATTCTGTCATGGCTAGGTGGGCTGCGCATTTCAGTGTTGTTCTAAACAATGTGGTTCGTTCTACTCTCATTGTTTGTAATGATGATAGATGTATTGGGGGATTTAATGTTGGCTCTGTAACACAATCTGAAGTTATTTTGGCTGTTTCTAAACTTAAACTTCATAAATCCCCAGGGGTAGATGAAATTACTACAGAAATGCTCAGAGCTGGGAATGTTTCGGTTACCACTTGGATGACTGAAATTTTGAACATCTTTTATGATAAAGGCATAGTTCCTACAGATTTTACCAGAGCTATTATTATCCCTATTTTCAAAAAAGGGGGATCACAGTTCTTGTGATAACTATAGGGGTATCAGCCTACTCTCTGTTCCAGGTAAAGTTCTTTCCATGATTGTGCTTAATAGAATTAAGAATCTGGTTGACAGTCAATTGCGTGATGAGCAATGTGGATTCAGAAGTGATAGGGGATGTGTGGATCAGATATTTTCACTTAGGCAGATTCTTGAGAAATGTTTAGAGTTTCAGAAACCTTTGGTTGCTCGCTTTGTTGATTTCAAAAAGGCTTTTGACTCTGTTGATCGTCATAATTTGTGGTTGATTGCGAGATCATATGGTATACCAGATAAGTTAGTGAACATAATGAAAGCGCTCTATAATAACACTGAGTCGTGTGTGAGAGTTGGTAAGTCTTGTAGCAATTGGTTTAGCATTACTTCTGGTGTTCGACAAGGGTGCATTTTGTCTCCTTTTCTCTTTAGTTTGGTTATTGATTATGTTATGCGAAATTCACTTCAAGGGAAAGATTTTGGCCTTAAATGGGCTGGAGATACGAAAATTTCTGATTTAGATTATGCTGATGATTTAGCCCTTTTGGCAAATGATGTTGATGAGATGAACTCTTTCATTCGAGCTGTTGATGAGACTGGTAGTAGAGTAGGTTTGGTTATAAACAGAGAGAAAACTAAAGTGATGAAAATTGGTCAGGCAGGTTGTGATTCAGTTAATCTGAATGGTTGCAGTCTTGAGCAGGTGTCACAGTTTAATTACCTTGGGAGCTATGTAACAGATACTGGTGATGTGCGGCATGAGATTAACATACAAATAGGGATTGCTGCCGGGACTTTTAAGAATCTATGGAGATTGTGAAGAAATAGGCGTATAACTAAAATTAGACTGTATAATAGTTTGGTTCTTTCTAGGGTTAGTTATGGTAGTGAAACTTGGACACTTTGTAAACAAGATAACAGGAAACTAGATGCTTTTGATTCCAGATGCTTATGCAGTATCTTGGGCATTAGGTGGTTCAACTTTGTAACTAATGATGAGGTTAGGCAAAGGAGTCTGCAACCTCCTTTAAGCAGCATATTGTGCAGAGAGAGACTCCGCTGGTTTGGCCATGTTGTCCGTATGGATAATTATATATTGGCGAATAGGGTTATGAACAGTGTGCCTAGAGGCCTCAGAAGGAGGGGGAGACCTAGGATGCGGCGGGCAGACAATATCAAACAGGACCTTGTTAGAATTGGTGTGCAGTGGCCGGATGCAGCAGATGTAGCTCAGGACAGATATGCTTGGAGAATTGAACTGCGCGGTCTGGTTGGACCTCCGTAGCCCATGGCTGCTTGAGGATGCTGATGATGATGAAGGATTCGAAAAATGCGAATTTCTTTATTATTTTGATATTTCATTAGCACCAATCTAACTAAAAATGAGTTTTTCAAATATCGCTTAAAACAAAATAGTTGCATTTCTCACCTACCCTAGGCTTAATGAGTCAGCTCGTTGCTGTTTAGAATGGGAAGGTCATGAAGTTTTCATGACTTTCACATTCTAAAAGCAAAATTTTTAAACATTTTTGATTTTTTTTTCAACTGTTATAATTCGGAAAGTGCAAATCGTAATATTTCATTAATATCTATCCAACCCAAGAATCATTTTTAATTTATCTCTAAACACAAACAATTATCTCTTAAAACGTAAAAGTCGCGTCTCTCCCCCCCCCCCCTTTGGGGTTAAGGGCTGAATTCATTGTTGCCAATGAAAAACTTCATGGCCACCAAAATTTCAAATTTCTAGCATAAATACATTGGTTGCAATATTGGTTAAACTTTTTCACCGTTCAAAACTCAATTATATCTTTTTGTATATTCGGAAAGGTTGAATCATAATAATCCATTAATACCTATCCAACACAAAAGGAATTTTTATCTTTATAAACAAAAAAGTTCGATGTCTACCCACGTACGACAAAGTGAACACCTTATCTCGTTTTTTGAAAACGAGATAAAACAATATATATATATTTTTTTGGGGGGAGGGCGCTTGGCTATTGATCAAAGGGGCTTGGGTTCGAACCCCGGGTAAGGGGCATGGATGCTTTGTTTATCCATGCCACTTTAAATTGGTGTTGTTTATCTGCTGAGATCTCGCTTTCCTTACTATGGCTTGTAAAGAAAAAATGGCGTGTTGTGCCATTTTTTTAATGTAAAAAAAATGTGTAAAAAAAAAAAACTGACAGGCTCCTATCAGACCTCGGTGGGAAGCAGCTGCTTGAGGAGATATTTATTAACTAGCAGATTTACCCGGCGTTGCTCTGGTCTGAAACTTTCTAAAATGTAGAGTAGATGGCACTCGCCACGTCGCAAGCTTTCATTTCGCATAAATATCATTACACTCGATCTCCTTCCTCTTCGGTTAAAAATTTCTCCCTGTCTTTTAGGGGAGGAAAGAAACGGACATAGTTCGAGGCATCCATTTATCCTCCCCATGTCATAAGTTTCTAAACCAAAAATCGAAATTTCCTCTCTCAGATAATCGAACTATTCAAATCACTCCACCATTCTATTCACATTCAACTATTCACATTCACAACCCACCAGAGTTCCTCGGATACAATTTGCCAGGCATGTCTAACTTTATAGCAAAAGAAAAATTAACTATGGTCTGAAGTGCATAAAAAATGTAATGGTACTAAAAAAATTATTATTATTAAACAAAATTATTTATTACTTAACATAATATTTAAAACATTTATTAATTATTTGTATATACAGTCGGCCCTCGACTTTCGCGGGTTTAACTTTCGCGGATTTGATTATTCGCGAGTTTGCCATCAATTAAACGGGAATTTTTTTGCAGTTTTGCGGCCTACTGCAGAAAATCGCAGACGACGTGCGTAGACTAGAAAATGTAAAGGAAACTGAAAAAAGTTCAGCAAGTCATAAATGCATAAAATATGTGCATTATTAATCTATTTTATCATTTACTACCATAAATATATATATACACAAATTTATTAAAAAAAAAGGTGAATTTTGAAAAAAGTTTCAGTGCGCTAAAAGAACTGCGATGACATCGACCTGTCTATGATACGTTCCTTGAAGTTGAAGGAATTGGTAGAAGAGGCATTGTCTACGTACACCAATATTTTTAAAGAAGTGAAGAGGCAAAAAAGCCAAACTGGAATCACTATGTATTTCAAGAAGATAACATTGAGTATCCCTGCCTCCCCTTCTACCCCTTCCACTGCTGCCGCCCCTGCTACCCCTGAGGCACCCCCCTTCTCCTCCTCCTCCGCTTACGGAACACGTAGAAGACGACGAGGATGAAGACCTTGACGATCCACTTCCACTGCTCGAATAAATGGCTATAATGCAGCATAGTTACAATAAACATTGTTTGAATGTGTGCGTATTTGTGTGTACTGTAAGTCTCATAATTGTACAGCAAGAACTGTGTCAGAAGTGTTTGTATTCATCATCATCTGTACATAGTCATCGCTAGCCTAGTCATCGAGTGAAAGACGAAAAAAAATTTAAAAGCATAAAATTATTAAAGTTTATAAAGCACAATACTGTATTGTACTGTATATAACTGTGTTTTATAAACTTTAATAATTTTACTGCTATCTAAATATTGTACACGTATTGCATCACATACTGTACATGTACTGTATTACCTCTCTCTCTCTGTGTTAGCCTACATTGTTCATACTGTAATTTTAAATTTATAAAACATACTGTTGCAGTACAGTGTATTTTTTTGTGTGTTAAATATGGTTAACAGTATTAGGAGTTAAGGTGTTTTTTTGGGGGGGTGGGGGGGTGGGCAGAGATATTCGCGGTTTTTTCACATTCGCGGCGGTCCTGCGTCCCAATCCCCCGCGAATGTTGAGGGTCCACTGTACTTTTATTAACTTTTGCACATTTTTCAAATGAAGTTAATTTGTTTAAAAATGTTCCTTTTCTTGAGAATCTGTACAATAAATAAAAATTAGCGTTAAAACTTGTTCTCTTTCAATTATCTTGTTTTCTGATGTCCACATTGTTCTACCGTATTTGCCGCTGACCAATTTACTCCTGTACACCTGGTTTCTCAATCACTTTTTATTCTGCAAAGCAGGCTTGAACAAGTATCATTTCATTAATTAATTCTTTAACAAATTTCCTAGTTTTGTCACGTTTCCTACGTTTTTCACCACTGATGAAATAGATTTCAGTGAGAGTTGGGTTGTTGGGTTCTTTTACTTCTGAGCGGCACTTTTTTGCACACCATGGGCTAAATGGCCAGGTCACATGGACCCCGATGACTCATAGAAAGTTGGGGGAGGGGACCCACTGGAACAGCTGTTGGGAGACAGATGGTAGTCTCCCGTCAAGGCCATCCAGCGTGTTCTTTAACGTGCACAGGGTATGTCTCTCCCGTACACGGGGCCACGGCTTAACGTTCCATCCGACGGACGGTGGCCTTTCCAAGCCCATCGATGTCCCCTACTGACCGTGGGCAGGGAGGGGAATTTTGCGGAGATAAATCTCAACGCTGACCCAGCAATTTCAGTGAGAAATAAAATAGTAATCTTTATGAAAATGTTGAAAACTTCTTGTCCAAGTAGTTGAATATTTCATCAAAATATTTCATAATTCCTCAGTAATTCGATCTCTTAAAATGCCGATGCAGGATTGTACTCCCTTTAATCTTACCCTATTGTCATATCCTAGGTGGGCAGTGTTCATAGAAGTAACGCGACAGTTTTTTTAGGCCTTGGTTAATTTAATCATTATCGTTTTCTTGTAGAATGGATAATTGCGGAAATATCGTAAAAATAACGAAATGATAGTTATTGGACCGACGATGGTACCTTTCTCTTGCCTAGTGTGATCACTAATTCCATCGATAGTGTGAATTAGTTACAAGAATTGCAGATGAGTTGGGCTGTTTTACCTTTAAACATTCCGTTTGTGCTAACAATAAGGTAAATGGCGAAGTAACTAAGTAAGGAAAGGAATCCGCTTCAAGCTATCCACTGTTGTCTTGCATCCAAGACATTGATTTAACGCCCCATTCAACACAGGACAATCTTATCGAGTCTATCAATGTTCTCTTTTCTCACCGAGGGCACAACGATGGTTGGTGAAGAAGTTGTCAATGCAGGCATTAAGGGGGGACTCGAACCTGGGAACAACAGGCGAGCCTGAAGCGCTATTAACTGAGCCCACCCGTGCTCTAGTTATTGGTGAAGAAACAAACTGCATAATGTAGCGGCATAATCCTCTAAAACATTTCCTTATTAAAATCAATTTATTGGAAAAGCTACCTTGGTAGTGCGAAGTTGCCGTTATGTGTGGAAGTTATATTTCAGTTGCTGGAGTTGGAAGAAATGGTGGATTTACTCTTTCATAACTTGCAACTTTTTTTACTTCTGAACACTAATTGGAAAACAAATCCATTTCGAATATGCAGAGATTCAAAGTCTGGTCACTATTCCCCCCCCCCACCTCCTACTTTTTTGTGGGTATTAATTTTCCTAAATATCATGAAGTGCTATTTCATTTTCATTTCAGGTGATTCTGGGTGGAGGCAGAAAGAAATTCTTACCATTGACTGACAGTGCTGCAGGGGAACCAGGCACGAGGAATGACTCTAGAGATCTTCTCTCTGATTGGATGGAAGACAAGAAAGCACGTGGAATGAGAGCAAAAGCCATTTGGGATCTGAACGACTTCCGTAATTTAAATACAGATGGATTAGAATTCCTCTTAGGTCAGTTACAAGATTTTGGCATATTTTTATCTTTACTGTCAGTGCTCGATGTTTCATACTTGTGACTTTTTGCCCCAGCGAATTTACATCCGAATTTGTCCCCCCCCCCTTCGTTTCGTACTTGCTACTTTTCGACCAAACAAATTTTTATCCTAAGGATCTACGAAATTTCATCCCAAAGTTCGTATTTTCGTAAAGCATAACAAATTTTCCAATCGATAAATTAGTTCAAATCAGTCTTCTTGTTTTTACGTGGGATTGAAAGCGATCAATATATTAAAATTTTGGACTATGAGGGAACTTTAAGCAATCAATGTTTCATAATTTTCGACTATGAGTAGAATGTGAGGAAATAATGAGAAAATCTTTTATAGTTGTAATGAATAAAAAAAGAGTAAATACATACCTTGCATTATTAATAAGGTGACCAGATTTCTGAAAAGCGAAAACAATACGTTGCTGCAGGAAAGTAATGCCTTGATATATGAAAACAGTACATCGATGATTTGACGGATTTATCGTCCGACATAAAAAAATGTCCGACATTTCTATCCGTTAGTGTTGCTTGAAAATATATTTTTCTAGGCGGTTTATCGTAACAAAATTTGTTCGATTAAAGTTCGTCTGATTAATTCTCGGCGCAACACACACTTGCAAATTTGTCTGTCGAATTCGTCTCCCGATAAATCCCACCGAAGAAATGCAAGGTGTGAAATACTTACCCCATGAGAACGATGATCTCGTGTTCTCTTCTTTTGCTGTTTTGTGCTGTGGTAGCGGAGCACAAACAGCATCCGATATGTTACTGGTTTCCGAAAGTTTGGTCATCAATCCTCACAGAAAAGCGTAAACAATATTATAATATCGACAACTAGCAAGAAATCTCATGGTGGCAATTAGACGCTCTTTTGATGAAATTGCTTCATACATTTTTGTGTCCTTTTTTACGCTTGTCATTTACCAAACCCAATAAATACCTAAAACTTGCTTCATCTATTCTGAAGAAAATTTTAAAGTGGTCTGGAAAACAAAATGTACACTGAAATACCTCTTACGTTGACTCCATTTAATGGGTTGGATTGTGTTACCTCTGAGCGGCGCTTTTTTTGCACACAACAGGCTAAAATGGCCAGGTCACAAGAACTCCGAAAGCTCAGAGGACATTGGGTGTTGGGGGAGGGGAACCATTGGAACAGTCGTTAGGAGATAGATGGTAGCCTGACGTCAAGGACATCTAGTATGTTCTTTAACGTGTACAGGGTATGGTTCTACCGCATATGGGGCACGGCTTAACATTCCATCCGACGGACGGCGGCCTTTTTCATTCCTTAATGCTATGAAGAGTAAAAATCGAATACTTGTAACCTTAAAATATTACACTGACATAAGTCATTACATGCCTCTTAAAATGCACCTTAGGTAAACTTGTTGAAATAAGAGTGTCTGAAAAAGCTAAAATATTGAAATGGAGAAAATGTCATATTGAATAGATATAGCAACAAAATAAAAAATTGTGATATAGTAAATAATCTGTAATATGCAAAAATTATCTGGAAGAAGAACTTTATATTTGATGTATTTGCACAAGTTCTTCAAGAAAAATTGTCTTCTCATATATCTGAAAGTAATTTTCATTAATAACGCTTATATATATTTCATTTTGACATACGGAAATGCCGTAAATAATAATAAATATTTATAAAAATGCATTTTTATTTTCCGAGATGTTAAATCGTTTAGCTGTTCATGACACTGCAATGAAAGGTGCGGTGACATGAACCGGATACAGGCAATTATCTTCTACACCCATTGCCATCAAACATCATATCTTAAACAGCTGTTATTGCTTAAATGCTCAGTAAAGCATTTAATCGAACAATGTTAGTAAAGCATTATAAGATAAAAATTTACAGTGCTTCAGATATTTATTTTGACTGTGTTGCCTTTCCTTTCCATCTAGGCCTGTTCAGCTCCGATCATTTACCTTATGTTGCTGATAGAGATGCAAATCGGACGACTCCAACTCTGGATGAGATGACGAAGATGGCCATCGACATTCTTAGCCAGCATACGGAAGGATTCTTTCTTTTGGTGGAAGGTAAGAGGATGAAGATGATATCAGTGCTGAAAAAATATAAACTAAGACTTGTCCTTCTATAATCTCTTGTAAAAGCTATTCTGCATTCCCACAGTTAAGCTGCATATTACAATATAAATATATTAATTGCAATTGTGATGATATAGAGCAAGTTGATAACATTAAAAGTTTAGGTATTTTCGTAGATAATAATCTATAATGGGAAAAACATATTAACTACATCACAGGTAAAGCACGCTACAAACTACTGAAATTATTCTACCACTTGAAACGAAAAGTTAATCTCAGTATGCTGCTAATATTGTACTTCTCAGGAATGCAAGCAGAATTTCAATATGGTATAATTTGTTGGGGTAGAACTTATGTTTCAATTTTTAAACCTCTGTTTTTCCTGCAAAATAAAATTATTAAATTAATTAAAAAAAATAACTTGGATATTATAAGCAATTTCAGTTGTTACTTTAGGCTGAATATTCTATTATACATGCATTTATATTAGAGTGATGATTTTTGTCAGCAGAAATGTTTTAATTTTCAAATTCAGCCGGTTTTACATAACTTCAGAGAGAAAGATCCAAAATATTCAGTTCCTTTGACCAAAAAACAAATTGCTCATAAATATTATTTATATATCGTACTTAAAATCTTCAATCAGTTGCCTCTTGAAATAAGAAATAAAAAAATTATTATATTTATAATTAATTTTTTAATTATTATTAATATTATATATATATATAAATAATTTATAAATAAACTATTTATAATTAATATTGCAAACAATATATTTATGCTACAAATTTCGGTTCTGGTGGTAAAATGTGATGTTAAGAACAGATACCCAGTAACTTACTAAGACAAATCAAATTCGTATTTATAGGTGTTTTATATTAAAGTACTATTAATTAAAATCCTAGCGGTAGCTCTTTATTTTTAAAATTTACAAATTAATTTTAAATGTTTCAAAAATATTTTATTTCTTATCATTTTAAATGAAATAGCCCAATCATCCGTTAGTAGAAATTACTACTATTAAAGGGTGAAAATTTTGGGAACCGTAAAACTTTATTTGCTTTGAAAACGAACATCCCCTATTCGCCAGAGACGATATGTTATCCTTCTAGTTTAAATACGTATATATTATTTTTGTCCACTTGCTATTAGCATAATTTTGGTTCGTAAAAATATTTGATTTTTTTTCTTTGTCAGCGTTATTTACCTCAAAATTGTGTTTAAATATCTGCAGGGTTGATGGGGGAAAGGGTCTGGTCCAAAAACTGAAATTGCTCCATTGCGTTAGAAATGTAGCTACGCTACCAAATACAATTTCCAATTCAGCCATAATAATTAATTAGTGCTATATACCTGTTTGTTTGTCTTGCAGGAGGTCGTATCGATATGGCGCATCATAAGAATTTAGCCATGAAGGCCCTCGAGGAGGGCGTCGAATTCGACACAGCCGTCAAGGTTGCTGTGGAGATGACGAACGTGGACGATACCTTGATCGTCGTAACTGCAGATCATTCTCACACATTCACCATCGGAGGAGATTATCCGATGCGGGGGAATAATATCCTAGGTAAGATGCAATTTATTTCAGTCTCCAAGTTGAGGAAGAATGGGAGCATTTCAAACAGACTTTTCTTGGAACTAAAAGTACTCTTTTGAATGAAAAGGAGCAGTGGAGATGAAGTTATTTGAGTGGTAAGGCACTAAAGCTTATTTTTGAAAGAAGACACTTTAGGAATAACCTTAGTCTAAACCCTATTAGTCCTAACAGAAAGCATTACAAAGAACTATGATCGGTTGAAAGCTGAAACGAATTTTTGGCTTGATAGCTTGGTTAGCAGAGTAGAGAAGCAACTAGACATTGTAGCAACAGAGAGTTGCACCAGACCGTCAATACTTTGTATGGGAAGAAACAGACAGGGTACACAGGGATTGAGGGATAAACATGGTAAGGTAACTGAAAGTGAGGATTCTGTAATGGCGAGATGGACTGAGCGTTTCAGTGATGTTCTAAACGAGGCGTTCCAACCCGCGGCCCTGGACAGCTAGTAATGCGGCCCACAAAATCGTAAAGTTTACGTGTTTACGACATAAGCTTTCAACATGATTATGTGATTTTCAGCGAGTGTTTGATATCCCACTAGTTTTATGTTGCCTTTGTTTTAATTTTATAATAGAAAACATAAGAAAATAAATGAAGTTTTATTATTCATATACATTAACTATATTATATATTTTATGTGCGGCCCAAAACAATTCATCTTCACTCAATGTGGCCCAGGGAAGTCAAAAGGTTGGACGCGCCTGTTCTAAACAATGTGGTTAGTTCTACCCTCATTGTTTTTAATGATGATAGATGCATTACTGGCTTTAATATTGACCCACACATAAATTGTATAATATATGTTTATCCCACTGTGGTACTACTTTGATTATCCCTAAATTAAAACTGCAGAAATCCCCAGTGATGGATGAAATTACCAATGAAATGCTTAGAGCTGGAAATGTTACTGTTGCAATTTGGCTGATCTAAGCATTATAAATCATTCCTATATGTATCGTTATATATCGTTCCTAAGCATTTTACTAGCATTATTATTATCACTATATTCTAAAAGGGTGATCGCAGTTCTTGTGAAAAATATAGAGCAATCAGTCTAATTTATGTACCAGGTAAAGTTCATTCCATTATTGTGCGTAAAACAGTTGAGATGAAATGCGTAGGTTCAGAAGTGGCAGGGGATGTGTAAATCAGATTTTTTCAATTAGACAGATTGAGAAATGTTTCGAGTTTCAGAAACCTGTCGTTACTTGCTTCTTAGATTTTAAATAGTTGATCGTCATAGTCTGTAGTACACCGTTTGGCAGATCAAAGAAGTCAGTTAGTATCTTGATGGTTCTCTATAATAACAATGAGTCGTATATGGGAGTTGCTAAGGATTATAGCAATTGGTTTAGCTTTCCTAGTGGAGTTAGACAAGGGTGCATTTTGTTTTCTTTTCTCTGTAGTTTGGTTATTGATTACGTTATGCAGAATTAACTGTAAGGCGAAGATTTTGGCAAATATGGTCTAAAGATTTGAAAATTTCGGAGTTGGATTATGCTGATGATTTAGCTTCTTTTGCAAATAATGTTGATGAGATGAACTCTCTCATTAGAGGTGCTGATGAAACTGGTAATAGAGTAAGCTGGGGGATAAACAGAGAGGAAATTAGAGTAACGAAACTTGGTCAGACGGTCTGTGCTTCCGTATTTTTGAATGGCTGCACCATTGACCAAGTGTCTCAGTTTAATTATATTGGGAGCTGTGTTACCGATACTGGTAAAATGCGGCATGAAATAAATAGAAGAATAGGAATTGCTGCTTGGACTTTTAAGAATATATGGAGAGTGTAGAAAAATAGGCGTATATATCTAAAGACTGAAATTAAGCTCTATATTAATTTGGTTCTTTCTAGAGTTCGTTATAGTAGTGGAACTCGGACCTTTTGTAAACAAGATAACGGGAAACTTTATGATTTTGATTGTTGATGCTTACACAGTATCTTGGGCATTATATGGCTTGATATTGTACCTAGTGGTGAGGTCACCCCATATATCATATGTAGGGGTGGCCACGTTGGTTTGGCCATCTCTCCCTCATGCATAAGGATGGGTTTGGCCATCTCTGCTTCATGCATAATGTATATGGCGATTAGCTCAGTCAGTAGCTTGCCAGGATCGTAATCACAGTTTGCAGGTTCGAGTCCCCCTTTGTGCCAGTGTCGAGATTCAGATTGCTAACCACTCTTCTGTCCTCAGTGACAAAAGAGACACCGAGTATGTTGGAAAGGCTGCTGTCTATTGTACGGGATGCTAGGCCATTTCGCTGGATGCTAGTCTGTAACCTGTGCACACAAAAGAACGCATTTAATGGCCATGACAGGAGGCTTCCATCTGTCTTCCAGTGGTCTCCTTCTCCTGACCTTCTCTGAGCCCTTGTGATCCTTCTGGTCTGGCCATTTAGCCCGTTGTGTGCAAAACAATGCCACTCCGAGGTAAAACAATCCAACTTTTATTAACCTGATTCATAACTACAATAGCGTGACAAAGGCCTCATCGAAAGGGAAAGACCCAGAATGAGGTTGGGTTGTTTTACATGTGAGCAACAGTTTTTGCGTGCAGCGGGCTAAATGGCCAGGTCACAAGGGTTCTGAGGGCTCAGGGAAGGTTGGGGAAGGGAAGTTTGGGGAAGGAAGCAGATGGGTAGCCTTCCATCAAAGACATTCTTCATACTCTTTAACACGCACAGTGTATGATATCATACACGCTTACTCTATGCTGAGCTGAGAGGGTTGGACAATGGGGAAAATGGCTTCGAAATCGGTTTATCCCTGTCTTAAGTCACGGTCCTTTCATTCACGGCCTCCGCACTTTCACAGCGATTCTGTCTTGCCGGACATGACAACAAGAAGAAGATATATTTGTCACCAAGTCCGGTGTTGATAGTTGGAGAGTGCAGATGGCCTCTAGGAGGGTCCAGTTGGGGTTGTGTTGAAGGGCCACTGGTGGTCATAGTGTGTGATGAACATGTACGTACATGTCCAATATGGCGGGAAAAAGGGAGTGAAAACGGAGGAACCGAAAAAAAGTTTTAGTCGACTCTTTCTCTGACTGGGTCCTCCTCCGTCGAGTTTCTTCACAGGTGAAAGAAGAGCATGAAGATGCAAAGTTTGGGATCCGGGAGGAAAACATGGCGGTCCAATTGGAGAAATGGTGGCAGGTGGAGGCTGCAGAAAATGTCGAACCCTTATTGCAAGTATGCGGGTGCAACAATTGCTCTCCTGCACATAACGCCACGGCTTTACGTCACATCTGATAGACAGCGGCTTTACAAGCCAATCGCTCTCCCCTTTCTGGCCGAAGAGAAGGCGAGGGTTTAGCGCAGAAAAATATCAATGCTGGATCATATGGGACTCAAACTTGGGAACTGCAGATTACGAGCATGGTGCGCTACGGACTGAGTCAACACCAGCCCCGCATACAATGTCAAGCAGACGCTTGTTAGAATTGGCTTAGAGTGGGCAGATATTGAAAATACGAGCAGTGTATTAAAGTTTCGATGAAGTCAACCTGAAAATTCAAAACAAATGAAAATCAAAGGTGAGTAATTAACTCTTAACATCGATATCAGATATAGAGAAAAAATTGTCTTGACCCTGGTGGGATACGAACACACGACACATTTGATTACGATACCATAACATTCAGGGACAAACCCCAGGGTGTGGGACCCCCCTCCCGAAAAAAATTGGTCATCTTTGCAAAGTCTCAAACTTCAAACTTTTCGACCTGCTTTGAAATCCAAAACAGTTGTCTTTGTAGAATTTTATTTTAGCCTCATTGTATATGTCTCACAATGAAAATAGATTTAAAAAACAATTGTAAAATTTTATTCCACGTAGAATATTATTTTTCCCTGTCCAGTGGAATATTTTAGTAATTGGAAAACCGTACTCAAGTCTTATTCCCCCCGAAACTAAATCCTGGGTTCGTAACTGATAACATTTGTTGACTTGTAATAACATCGATGACGATACGATAACATTTGTTATCGATGTTGAGTGGTTTCATACCTTTCAACTGAAGAACTATCGAGAAATTTATTAAGCAATCAAATAAAATTGAAATTATCCTTAAATTTAAGCCTCTTTATATTTTAAGAGCAACGTTGAATCTTTCTTTAAATGTTATGTTGTATATGTGATTTCGTTTATTATGGGCAAATGAATCATGCGAATCAGTTACCACGAAACGAGTTTGCGATCTGAAAACTAATCTACTCGAATTTTTCAGGTCTTGGTGGAGTATCCGATATAGATAACTTAACCCTCACCACATTAAGCTACGCTAATGGACCAGGATATAAGGGATCAAGGAAGAACCTCACGGAAAAAGAAGTTGGTAAGTAAGATTTAACTTGAATCCGCATTTAGTTATTTTTTTGTCATTTTATATCGCGGAATTCTCAGCTCACTTTTAATTTTTCTATGCAAGATTAATTAATTGATGCTCTTTTCAATTTATGTATTTCTTTTATTTCATTTATGTCTCAATGATTGGCAACAGCGAAGTTCCAAACTAAAACGAAAAAAGAAACCGTAGATTGGCCGGAATTTTTTAATTGTTTTAAAAAAACGAGCTTTTTTCGCCTTTACCATCGTCTGTATACATTCAACCGAAAGGTGTGAAACGTTTTCTCATTGGAAGGCCAAACGTTACTCTAAGGCCCAGATCTGGAAAATAAAAATAAAGGGAGCTGGAAAAATGTAAAATGGGAGTAAAAGGAGAGGGGGGGGGGGACAAGAGACTGGATTTCCCTTCCAATATAACATTCCCCCCCACTCCGTTTTAGAGGTGTTTAAAAATTTATTTAAAAACTAATGAAATATATATCAATATCTATTGTCCTGACAAGTATTCGAAGGCATCTCCCCTTTGCCCCTTCCTCTGGATCCTGCCCTCATCACTTAACCAGTCCCATCAGGAAGCAAATTATCATAATCGTTATCCTCAAGCAGCCATGGTTAAGGGGGTTCAAACAGATTGTGCAATTTAGTTCTCCAAACGTATCTCAAGGTATCAAAAATAATCGAATTAATCTATAAGCTGTAAAAAGTGATTCATGTTTTCACACTGCATGATCAAATTTAAAACAAAACTAGAAAAATAATATTTTCACTTCTGGTGAATATGGGATGTTCGTTTAAAAAAAAAAACACAGTTTTCATTTTTTGAATCTTGAACCCTTTCGGACTGATGAATGATTATAAAATGTAAATAGTACTATATTTTCCCTATATAATACAGAGAAATTCTCATTTAGCTTTTAAAATGAAAAAGTTGCCTTTTCTCATAAAAATTTATTGTTGTTATTGTATTAAAATATTATTGAAAACTTTAAAATTGAAGGCAAACTTTTTGAAGAGAGTAAACGATCGTAATTTTAACTAATAAAAATTTAATTGATACACATATAAAAAATATACGTCTGTTCATATTAACTGGATCAGTTCTTAATCAACATATTCTATCACCAGAAGTTCTAATTTCTTTCCAAAATATTTCGTCTCTAATATTATTCAACTTTTGCATTTTCTACTTTCAGTGCCCTCTAACGGTGCAAATTACAATCTTCTGAAGGATTTTTTCCTTCCATCATATTTCGCAGTACTCATTCAAGTGGAAAATAATTTTTTTACTAAACTCTGAAAACAAAAAAAGTTGCATTTTTCCATCCCCCGGGGGATGAGACATATTGTTGCTGCCAATGTAAACCCAATTGATCATCACACTCTACCATTAAAGTATAAAATTTCTAGCCCAAATAGATGAAATGCAATATTCGTTTAAAATTTTCCGCCATCAGAGGACGCAATTAAAACTTTTGAGAGATTAGGAAAGTGTGAATCATTATAGTTTATCAATAGCTATCCAAACCAAAATTAATTATTTATCTCTAAAAACCAAAAAATTTGCGTTTTCCAATCCCCTGTTGGTAGCGTGAAAAATCATTGTTTTCAATGCAAACGTCCTGACTTCCCCATTTCACAATCAAAATTTCAAATTTGTAACGTAGTTATTATACAATTTAAATAATATATATAACATTCGTTTAATAATATTGCCATTTTCAAATTTTACACCGTTAGAAAGCGTAGTTATAGCTATTGGGCCATTCGGAAAGCGCGAATTGTAATATTTCATCAATACCTATCGAACCCAAAAAGAATTTTTAATATAACTCAAAAAACAAAGAAGTTGAATGTCTATAGACCGACGGACAGACGACAAAGTAAAAACATCAGCTCAATGTTTCTGAAAATCGAGGTCTAAAAAGATTTTAATTCATATTTACTAGTATTTTAAAAATCTCCGAAGAAGTTAAAACAGTTTAATGATTGTAAGTATAAACGTTGCATTCCTTAGCATTTATTAAAATGTAAAAAGCTAAGAAAACAAATAGAATTTAAATTTGTTTTTGCGATTGTTTGTTGTGAGCTAAGATCTCATATCAGGTTCCAGCACCATCTGGAATACTCCTATTAGATACATGTCACTAAAATCATATCCGAGTTTGAGTATTTTTAAACAAGTATGCAAAAGGCCGAAGGTTTCCCATCTCTGCATTCAACTTGGTGTTTTAAGTGATAAAAAACAACAACTATTGATTGGATCGGTTCTAAGCAAATAGTATATGTTACACTCTACAAAAGCATCGGAATCTGTACAAGAGATGGAGAATTGTGTAATGCAGGTAGGACAGCTCGTAACATCAATTAGAGGTAGTGTTACCATACGTTCTACAAAAGGAGGAAATGTCCTCCTTTTTCGTCTCGTGTCCTCCCAGATTTCTTAAAAAGCATGAAATGTCCTCCTTTTTGTATAAACACAAAACGTGTTTTAAATTGAAATTAAGGCGCTCTCTTTTCGTACTCTCCTTTTTTAAAATTTCTTGAACCCATGACTATAATACAATTTACTGTTAATCGTAAAATAATTTACTGTAAATGCAAATTGTGAATATTAAATTGATTCTGTTTGATGTAAAAGTTACTATTTTCTGTGATATCAATATGTACAATACACCTGCTAGATTGAGAAGAGTATGCGCTTTAAAAAAATTTGCTTCCGCCCTCCGATCGTTGGAATATGAAAGTTGACAGCACTTTTTTTTGTTTGCAACATAAAAGGACGGAGAAGGAACTTCTCCTAGTTTAAAATCCTTCTCATACAAGAGATTGATATATACAGAAAACACCGAAGTCACTGCTGACCACTACCACAGTTAACAAGAAACACGTAACGTTTGCTTTCTGGAACAGTCTGGTGGATAGTTACTAACTTAGCACGCTTAGCTACTGATCTAAGGGACCTGGGTTCGAGCCCTGGGTAAGGCATGGATGTGTGTGTCGTTTTTCTGCTGAGGGCCTGCCATCCTCTCAGACCTTCTACTATGGCATATAAACTGGCAGGCTCCTGTCAGACCTCTGTGGCAAGCAGCTGCTTGAGGGGGGTATTTATTTATTTATTTTCATTCCACTTAAGGACAAGTAGCGCTCGATTGCTTATCAAGTATAAATAAAAGTCGGCAAATTATATATTTTGAAGTTTACTAAATAATTAGAATTATGTCTTTTTCTGATTGAGCTGTTAGTAGGTACCTTAAATGAACCTAGTAGGAAAAAACGTGTTTTATTTCACATATTGAAAGTATGTCCTCCTTTGTCCTCCCTTTCTAACATTTCTGTCCTCCATTTCCATCTTTTTTGTCCTCGTTTTAGAACACTGTCATCTGGTATCCCTAATTAGAGGAGATCTTGTCTCAGAGCACCCGACTAGTTATTAGGAGGTTGTGGGTTCGTTTCCAACCCTGCTGAAGATAATTTTTCCTCCATATTTGAGATCGACGTTAAACTAGAATCGTTAATCAGAGGCTAGATAGTTAAATCAGAGAAGTGATTACTTCTCTGATAGACGAACAAAAACGTCGAAAAATTTCTTCGATATTATTGTACGTTAATTTATTACTATATGTCAATATTTATTATGTTTATATTATTATATGTTTATGTTTATTAAATTTATAACTGGCATAATTTCTCGGTCCTCGATATAATGACTCAGAGTAGCAGGTGTATTTGTAACGGGTGTGCTGACACTCGTTAAAGTCCGGAGTGTCGCAAATTTTCGGCTCCTCGTAATTCTGTAGGTTGGTCCCGAATTTGGTGTGTTCTGGCTACGAAGAATCTAGCGATCTGGTTCCTAGTTGCACTGAGTCGGGAATGAACATGCCGTAGGCGTCCGAATGATTGGAGTAGTGCGTTATCGATGTGCCAAGTAATGGACAGAGCTTTTGGGGGATGGCCGAATTTTCTGGGCCGAAAATCTCACAGTGCACTAAGTTACAGTGAAAATGAAGCAGTAGACGAAGTCTGGTGGTTTTGACCATCTAGGGGATATGTCGAACAAAGAGACAGACAAACAAACTCTCCAGTTTATATATATGTATAGATCAAGGAGGTGAGGGAAGAAACTCAAATTCTTTGTCTTAAGTGAAAAATGGAAAATTCCTTTTCGTTTCTATCAGCTTACTAAGAAAATATTGATGCATTAATATTTTATTAGTACGTATAGAAATAAAATTATTTAAAACTATTGTTTATAAAAAAGTAATAAATAAAATAATTTAAAACTATTGTTAATAAAAAGTAATAAATGAAATAATTTATAAAATTAAATTACAATTCTAAAATGACATTTTCAGATATTTAGGAAACTAAAATTTTTGCGCTTTAGAAATGACATTAAATGAAATAGCTGTCACCATTGTCCAGAATCCTGTTTTAGTGATCTTTAGATTTCAGTTCGCTTTCATGATTATTGTTATATCCTGGCCTTAATGATTACTATAATTTAACTACTAATAAAATATTCATATATTGTAATTTAATTGTTTATTTCAGAGTGTAATTCGCCATTACTTTGAATTTCCACCGTTAGATGGCAAAAAGTTGGCAAATGTTAAAATTTTATTCTGTTTGAAAACAATTAACTAATGAACAATAACTAATAACAATTAATTAATAAACGATATCTAATAACAATTAACTAATAAACAATATGTAACAAAAATAAAAATATATAACAATATATAAAACAATATATAACAATTAACTAATAAACAAACAATTCCATATTAGATAATAATAAAGATAGAACATTCCATAGTAGTCAGAAGAGTTTTAATTTACTAGATTTTGAGAAATAGCCAACGTCAATTCTCGCCAACCAATGGATTACGATTTTATTACAACAAAAGTAAAGGAAATTTACCGTATTGTAGATCAGAGAATGTTTTTTCTCAAAAAAACTTCTTCACTGATATTGTTTTCAATTTGTCGACAGTCTGTCTTCCTGTCCCTTTCTTGACATTCACCTTTTTTAAAGAAGATAATTGATTACCTTTTGGTTTGGATAGATATTTTGGATAAGATATTACGATTTTCATTTTCCATATTTTCCAATAGTTCGAACTTCCATTGTTAAAAAGCCCCAAATTTCGAAAATGACAAAATTTTGCACAATCATTATAAATAGTTTGTTCATGCTAGAAATTCGGAATTTTGTCGTAATAATAAGGTATTTACATTGAAAAGGCGACATGACTTCTCACCCCCGACATAGGTGGGAAAATGTAGCCTAAACGTTTCCTATAGGAATTTGGTAAAAAAAAAAATTCTACATTCGATAAATTACAAATAAAATCTTACTGATCTCTTTTTTCGGACCTTTTAGTTTGAATTTCCACTGTTAGAGTGCGCTGGGATTGGAAATTGAAGAAAGAATTTGTGATTAAAGAAGACCATTTCCTATTCACCGGAGGTCATTGCACGCTTTAGCTGATCATTAGGAGTTGTTTTGCTATAAAAATTAATCATAAAGGAAGAATCTGAAAACATCGATTAATTTTAGAAGAAAAATTGTTTTGAGCCAGGTGGAATACGAACCCACGACCTCCTGATAACATATCAGGTGTCTGGACCACTGAGCTATTGGCTCGCCGATCAAGATCTCCTTTAATTGATTCTATGAACTAATCACCCACAGTACACAATTCTTCGTGTCTCATGAAGGTATTGTCCCAGCTGCTCTCAGCCTCAAGAAATAATGATAAGCATGTCATGAAGATGGCAAGTACACCTATCCCTTGATTTACACGGTACTCAGTTCACACAATTTTGGCTTTGCACGGTCAAAAAATGCAACCAGTTTCGATTTACACGGTACTGACTGAGACGTACATAGAAAAGAAATCTCAGTCAGTACCGTGTAAATCGAAACTGGTTGCATTTTTTGACCGTGCAAAGCCAAAATTGTGTGAACTGAGTACCGTGTAAATCGAGGGATAGGTGTATATTCTGAATATACAATTGATTAAATTGAAGAGATTATCCGACGTATTTGCTCAATTATGAAGGAAGATATCACTCTGAAAATGTCGATCAATTTTTATATTAATCAATTTTGATCAGCTCTAAGGGACAGGGGTTCTCAGTTGGTAGCGCGCCACACTCGGAATCTTTAGTTCCCAGGTTCGAATCCCTGCTGGGCCAGCCTTGAGATTTGTCTTCGCAAAGCTTCCTGCCCTCGGTCAGTAGGGGACACCGATGGGCTTGGAAAGGCCGCCATCCGTTGGATGGGACATTAAGCCATGTAAGGGAGAGTCACAGGTTGGATGGCTTTGAAAGACTAACATCTGCTCCCAACATCTGTCCAGTGTGTCCCCTCTCTCCAAGCCTTCTCTGAGCCCTCGGAGTCCGTGTGAGCTGCCCATTTGTGTGCAAAAAAGTCTGCTCAGAGGTAAAATAGCTCAACCCAACTGTGATCAGATGTCATTGCACCTGAACTGCAAATATATTGTGTCTGAAACAGGGAAGTGGACTGTCCCCAAAACTTCTAACCAGATAAAATGAGCCCATTAAACATTACCTCAGGAATGTGCTGCTCTCTTTTGCAAATTTTATCCATTTTAAACTTGCTTCTAGTTCACTGAACATATTGTTTCAAATCATATGTAATTTCATTCAATTAAAATATTTAATAGTTATAAAAATGTTAGGCTTAAGAATACTATGTAATAAAAACTGATTTTAAAAGAATAACATAAACAGTAACATAATAATAAAACCTACTATACGAGTTCATTTTTGCTTACGTATGATGAGCCCAAAGTGAATGCGGTTGGCGAGCTCGTAATGAATTGTCTGGCAGCTACCCATGACGTGCACCTATCAACGACCCCTACTAACTGCATATGATACTTCGCTAACTAATAACAGAATTCAATTCTTTTAATTTGCTTCGGGAAGTCAAAAAAACGACCGACAACATCATTAATTTTAATAATTTCCTTGCCTCATTTATCGTTAAGGCCAGCTGAAATCTAAAGGGCACCGAAGCAGGATCTTTGGACAATGAAGATTGCTGTTAAATTTAATGTCGTATCTAAAGCGCAAAGAATTTAGTTTCCTAAATATCAGGCAATGTAAATTCCTTTTCTCATGCAACGTCGATAAAATGGGAGAAAACCAGGAATATTCTAAACGTTGTCCTTAAGCATTCGCACCACTCTGGGATCTTTAATAATGTTGTTGTATAAAATGAGATCTGTAGATTTGCTGTTATAACGGGATCACGACGATAATTTGAAGATTCAGTGAAGTTCTATTTAAAGGTGCTATTACATTTGTGGTTTTTTTCTACTTTTCGACATGCACGTTGGCCGAATGCAAAAAAAAAAATAATTAGAACAGGTTTTATGGTGCAAAAGAATGGAAATCTGTTACAAAATACTGAACTAAAGAATTTTTGAGAATTCGTGTTGAAGTCTTGTAATTGCAGCTTAATAAGTCATCTTTTTACAAAGCAACGGAGCTAAAGAAAAATTAATGTGTCGAGATCAATATCAGTTGCATAAAATGTAAAGCTCTTCTACAAAATCACTTAACAGGAAAATAAAATTTGTTGCTTAATTACGCCTTAATATACCTTTTGGTTTGGGTAAATGTTTTGGATAAGATATTACGATTTTCATTTTCGATATATTTCAGTAGAAGACACCTACTTTAACTACACTTTAAGTGGTTTCAAAACAGTTATGAAAATATTAACGTTGAGACAAAATATCCCTAGTCAAAAAATCGTAAGTAAGAAACATCGTGGAACAGAACGTTTAGGACGAAATGTTGTAGACCCGTTATATACAAATAATAGTAAAAGCCGAAAACCAACATCCTCTCAATGTCATGTGGTATTAATAATTGCGCATATGAAAATAATCCTTTAACAGTAATTTGCACCCGGAATTAATTCAAAATATTTCTTACCCATTTTAGTTCAAAAGGATTATCAGCAAGACGTTACATTTCCTCTATCCCTGGAGACACACGGAGCAGAGGACGTGGCTGTATATGCACAAGGACCAATGGCTCACCTGTTCCACGGCGTTCACGACCAGACTTACATTCCTTATGTCATGGGTTATGCATCGTGTGTGGGACCCAACACAAAGCTTTGTAGTGAAGCATCCTCTTCTGGTTCTTCTCCTCTGTATGAGCTCAGGCGCATAGGCATAGTGGCTTTCTCTGTACATCTCAAAATAAAACTCATTTTCAGTGCCATATAGTGAGTGAAGAATGGGAAGGAAATAGGAAGACTACGATCAATGAGAGCCATCTTCAAGAACTGTCTCATCCTCTCTCCATTACTTCCAAACTTTTGAATTCCGCCGTTTCATTGCATCAAAGCATAATTAATTAATCTTATTTGTATTTATTGTCTTAAGTGCAGTGGTGAAGAATTCATGGAAGCAAGAGCTGCATTGGTTCCCTTAAAAATTCACTAACAAAAAGATGTATTAAATATATATAAGATTTAAAAGTTTTGAGATAAAAGTATTTCCATCATTTAAATAAGGTCATTCTAACACAAATTTTACATTTATATAACATTCTTCGAATTTGCCTGTTGTATTACACTGTATAATATATAGAATCATCAGTGTGCCAGGCTAGTCGAGCTAGGAGGGTAAGAAAAACCTTGAGTCATTTCCTACTGCATTGGTCATCGTATCGCACAGCAGAAATCCCACTTTTCATATTTAACAAGCAGAAATTTGTCCCATGGAAGGTACCTAGCTGGCCGCTTAATCGCACTGGATTAAGTTTCATACCTTTCTCACTAATGTTCGCTCTGTGATCCATTATCTGCCACCATTATTAGCAGTATTGCCGCAGATGCAAGCGATATAAGTGGTTCATCACAGGTAAGTAATTATTTTGGTTCACCATCCTCATCATCATCCTCAAGCAGCCATGGGCTACGGAGGTCCAACCAGATCGTGCAATTTAGTTCTCCAAGCAAGTCTGTCCTGAGCAACATATGAGTAGTATAGTGCCATTATACCGTACCCCCACTAGTGCTTTCCCCCCTATGACGTCACCGACCACGCCCCTATGACGTCACCGACCACTCCCCTATGACGCAACATGACGTAATCGTTACATAATCATTACGTAACCGACCTTTATTAATAATTCCCCCCCCCTTTATTAAACCCCTTTCCCCCCTTCCCCTCAGTGGCGCCATCTGTTGACAGTGAGAAGTACTATTTTCCCAAAAAACCCTTTATTTTCACTCTAATTTCTCGTTTTCGGACCCCCCCTCCGGTCGCCCTACCTATATTTTAAGCCCTCCCCCTTATTAAAAACCCTCCTGGCGCCATCTGTTGACAGTGAGAAATACTATTTTCCCCAAAAACCCCTTTATTTTAAGTCTAATTTCTCGTTTTCGGCCCCCCACGGTCGACCTACCTATATTTTAAGCCCTCCCCCTTATGAAAAACCCTCTGGTTGACCATTTTAAGGCCCCACTCCTTCACTCGGCTGATGCAAGTCTCAGAATAATTGCATGGAACGATTGACTGGTCTTAGAATAATTGTACAGAAAAGGATGATACAAAATTCCTTAGTAATTAAACACTCATCAAAATTCCCTTACCTCTATTAAAAATCATCCAAAAGTTGAAACTCATTTTACTCTTACTGCTTCCATAGAAAATACCATAGGGTGAAATTAATAATGGTTTAAATTATTCGTAGGGATGGCATGTTAAATCTGCTTTTAGAACACACGTCTGCAGTGGAAAAATTTTCAAACTCCGTTAATCAACTCCCTAGTAATTAAACACTCGTCAAAATATTCCTCACCTTTATTAAAATCACTCCACGGTCGAAATAAAAATCAGTTTTTCTGTAGATGTGTTTCACCGGAAAAAAAAAAAATCGTCCCTCGCTCTGTGGATTCCGTCCGACTGTCTTGGGTTCCCGGACTATACCGTGTACTTGCTGTGGCCTAGATGCGGGTCAGGCATTTCAAATATTAACTTAGCTTTTTCTATGTATTTCTTACATCAAAGCCAACACTAGCACTGAACTCTTTTGAATGTAGATCTCAAATTGTAAATCAACTCACAGAGTTGTATTTATTCCTTAGTAATTAAAACTCTTTGCTATTCATTTAGCCAGGACGACTAAACGATTCCTTTATAATTAAAATTCCCTGCTATTAAACTCCCTAGTAATTAAACACTCATCAAAATTCCCTTACCTTTATTAAATAAATCAGTTTTCTGTATATGCGTTTTATCGAAAAAAAAAACACTCCGGCCAACGAGAGTCGAACGCACTACCCCAGCTTTACTCTATTCTTGAACAAGAATCAACCTGCAATGGAAAAGGCATTCCTGAAGTCGTACGTGGAGTCATGCCCACACGTGTCCGTTTACCGGTCAGGTAGCAACGAAACATCTCGTGACACAATCGCCCTGGGAGGTTGAGTGTCCAGCGCTCAGTGTGATGATTCATACGATGTTGTTCTCTGAGGGTAGGTGACGTCACAGCAAGGGGAAAGTAACGTGGAGTGACCAGCGAGTGACACGTATCAGAAGGCTGAGCACTGTTTATATATACAGGGGACTTGTTAAGACATGAACATTCTGCTCAGTGTTCTGTCGGTCTCTCGAGCTGTCATAGTTTTGAAGTCTCTGGTAGAATGTCGAGAACGCGTCAATCGTTTTATGTGACTGCACGATGCATATTGGCGTCTGTAGGTATTCCTTCATATCAGAAAGATATAACCTACGAGGAATGCTTGCAGACATTAATGAATGTTATAACCGACAAAATCCTGCATATGCTCAGTACGATGCAAGGTGAGGCGGTCATAGAAACCTACGACATTGCCCATGAGTTTCTATGCCGTGTGTGTTTTGCGGAAGTAGAAGCGTTAAACCACGTCAAAAGGATGGACTACCTATCGGTGGTCGAGGATGCCATGACCTCGATAGAGATTGCTGGCATTGTGGAGGTTGTAGGATAATTAAAAACAACAACAACAAAAGGTTCTTTTCAGAACCACTTCATTTGTGTAGAAAGGATTATCGATCGTACAATTTCTGTTCACAACTCTTCTCTATCTATACATTTTTCTTCTCTATCACCCCCGTTAACAGAGTAAATTTTATAGGGATGTTTAACCTTCAGTATAATTTTACACAGTGTGTTAGGATTAACAACTCTTATAGCATAGTTATTGCGGGTAGGCTCCCTCTCCCACTTTTAAAATTTAGATCTTACACCGACAGTCTTTTCATATACGTATTTTTATAACCATTTTAAAACCAACACTTATTTCTTTTATCCCTAGCGATTACTGGCTGTTGCATTTTTTATTAGAAGAAACCCTACCCCTGCAGTAACAGCCCCCGCAGAAAATAAAAAAATGCTATTGGGCGAAAAATTAATAAAATCTGATTTTATTCGTCGTGATGAAAAATATTGATGGGGTAATAGGTTCGACTTAAAAGACTTCGTGTTCGGATCCTCACCACGGACAACCTCTCGCTGAAGGACGGTTAAACCCTACGAAATTATTCCAAACGGGGAATCACAAGGTTTTTATTGACGAATGAATCTTGGACCTGTACTGCTTCCGTACATATGAAAACCCGCTCACAGCCTTGATCCGTGTTCCCAATTTCCTTTACTAAGTCACTTCAAAAAAACATTGTGATTGCAAAAGTATGACTAACAGTTTTATTACGCCACGTTTTAAAAATACTTATTACTGCTGTATCCGCGGTACGGGAGAGTAACACTGTTCGAAGAAAAATCAGGTAAAACAGTTTTAAAAAAAAAATCGTTTTCTCCGTCGTTTGCGTATGTCTCATCACGCTGGTGAAACCGGGTGAAAAAATATTTTTTTTTTGTACGAGGTAGAATGTTAAAAGTACGTCGCGTGCAAAAACTTTAGTTCCATCACGAATGCACATTAATAAAGTAGGGAGGTCGTAGTTTAATACTTCAGCTATAAAAAAATAATACAATGTCTCACACACACCTCTCAATTTGTCTACACTAATCCGCTGAAATTTCATTTGCAACGGAGGCTGATACTTCGAATCCGCTATATGTTCCGGAAGCTGCAGTGGAATGCATGGCCCCTGCTGAATGCTACGCTATCAGAAGTCCATGTGGCTGTCACGTTCTCCAAGCGCTCAGAATATTACTATACTTATAACTGATCTAAAGTCCGTTTTAATCAATACTTATTTCTTTCAACACTGCGACTATTGGGCTGGCACATTTTCACTAGAAGGACCGCCTCACAGTGGCAATCCCGCAGAAAAAATTAATAAAAGGAAAAAGTCTGATTTTATTCCTCCTGATGAAAAATATTGAAGGTAATAGGGTCGACCTAAAAGGCCCGTGTTCGGATCCTTGCCCCGAATGGTTTTTAACAAAAGTCCTACGAAATTAAAAACTATCCCGTTACACGACGGCGTTGTTTAAAAATACTTATTACAGCTGTATCCTCAGCAAACTCTTTCCTAGGAAGTAACGCTACTCGATGCAGTCCCAGTTACATGCTTTTACCGGGTAAAGACTGTGCGCCAGAATGTTAAAAGTAGAATTCATACGTTTCCGTAAAAAAAAACAAAAAAACTTTAGTTCCTGCTTAAAGGAGTATGGTTCGATTCAGGAAGAATAGGATTTGACCTCGTGCATTAGAAAAGGGAACAAATCCGTCCCCGGTGTCCTTTGTTAGGTGGTAGTATTAGTATCCTTATACAAGCTCACTTCAAATTTTCATATGATATTCTGGGGTTGAGTTTCAACCTTTTTATTTTTTCCAACCGCGATAATGCGCAGTTTTCTGCGGAACGCGAGCGACTTCGACGCCAAGGACGACCCGCACTAAACGGTACGACCGTGCACTAGAAAACCGTGAACGGACTTGTGTGAAACGTAATGTACAGAGCTTGACAACAGTAATGTAGACTGGGATCCTCGCTCACTATACTATCATAACCCTCGAGAAATTATCAAATATGAATAGACCTCTGTAAAGTTCTACCCCACAATCTTCTGAGTTCATTCCCCGGTCGATGCGGTCAGGATCACAAGGGATGTTTTACACATTCAACGACGTTTTCTGACATTCGCTAATCAAAGTGTCTATCTACACATCAGACTTGTCATTACATCGACAAACTACCTGTCCATAGGCTGAGTAAGCATTTAGAATGAAAGATTGAGTCTGCTTCACGACACAGATTCGTAAAACGCTCATTAATTATTTTGTGAGAGAAAGCATGCATAAAGTTCAAACACTAATACATCTTCCCTTTCTAATAAACCATACGATCAAAGTAGATAAATTGCAAGCATCATCGGATCTGATTCCGTATATCTGCTTACGACGAAAATCTCACAATAGCCTATTCAGTACTTTAACCCCCCGATACAGTATGTGACTAGGTCGTTTAACTAAATTACGTGCATAAACGAAAATGTAAAGGGATATCTGTAAATTCGCACAACGGGATAGGTGAATATTTTCACAATTCTTTTGAAGGCAGAATAACTGTGACGAGAGAGAAAGTATAAAAATGCAGTGGGATGGCTGTAAAAACAACAGATTACATCGCAAATACTGTAAGATAGAAAAAGCGACTATTAACAAGTGTCATATAAGGAGCGACCGATAAAAGTCACACCGTAGCGGAAGGAGTAATACAGGAAAAATCATAAAATATTAACCCCCCCCCTCCCCCACGCTGGTAAATCACGGTCCATTGCGTACACACGGATGAATATCACAAAAATACTTTGCATATAGTAAAGAACCACCGAAGTTTGGAAATTTAAAATCTGAAAACTCACTTTTTATAGTATTTCCGTGAAAAGTCACCCCCCAGAAACGAGATCTAGCTCTGTCGCCAGTTATTCCAGCGTACTATCTCTTTTCAGCACGTTTGAATAAGTGCATGTGAAGGTGGCTAGCTGCAGACACAAGCTTTTCGACAAAGATAGGATGTTTCACTACAATCTAACACGGAGATGTCTGTTAAGTTATTTTTTCCTCCTATTTCTACACTAGTGTCGAAGTCTTAGAACAAGTGGTTCGGGTTAGCACACGTTTTTGATATTATCTTGTTTGGCAATCTGAAAGAACACTGTCTGTGGAACATTACCCCCCTGCAAGCTAGTACTAATTACTTTACGATTCTGAGGGACGAAGGTTGAAATCGTTGGCAGATATTTTTCAGAAATATGTAATCAACCATAGTGTTCGGATATTTGATCCATAGTAAGACATGAACGATGTTTACCTGCCATCAGCGACCCCTTCTACGGATCGTATGAGAGGTAATTGTTACGACAATTAGCTACGTGAAGTCGTGTTTATTTTTAAAAGCAAAGACACACTAATTACCGACTAGCTAGAGAACGATATATTAACCTACTAAAGTTTGATTTTAATGATCAGATAGTGTATATATCATCACTTTTTTAGTTCATAATAATATTCCAACTTTTAAAGGAAATATTGTCTCGTTATAAGCGATTACATACAAAGAAATACACACTCTATACTTTAAATCTATAGAGACAACGATCACTATCCCAGGAACACATCTGTGAAATATCACCACATTTTTGTTTTTAACGTACGGTTGAATCGTTCTACGATGCTAGCTTTGGTTTCCCATCCCTTTCTTTTACACCCACCCGATATAAAACATTCGACCCAACATAGCTTGCTAGCTGTGCGAGGTCTTGATACAGAGAACAATATTAACACTTCTAAGGCTGACCTTAAAATCCCCGTTAACTATACAAAAGAAATCACATTGACAAAAATATCAGAGACATTCATATTTATTTACATTAAGGTCACATTAATATTTAGTTCGTACATACCAGTTCACCGTGCACCTCTTTTAGTACTGTTGCAAAGTTCAATTTAGACATAAACGCGACATTAGCAGGACGATTTAGTTCGATACATGATTCTTCCACAAAACTTACGGCAATATCAGTTAGATTAACGTTTCTTACCACTTCGGGGAAATAATCGTAAGCTGATTCAGCGTTTATGGTGAGGCACGAATGGCGAAGTTGACTCGGATGATCCACTTCACACCCGAAACAGTTCTTACGTAGCAGCGTAAACAGTTCTTTTCGGAGATCTGTTTTCAAAGTCCGCTTTGAACAGTCCATAAGCTTTATGAAATCACTGCTGTCTTGTTCAAGGGGTCGATCGTTAGATGGTGGGCTTCGAGGAAGATTTGCCGCTAATTCTACCTTCCACACTGCATTCCAAAATTTACCGTTTTCAAACTTCAGAGCCATCAAACTGTAGGTGATTGGATCGCATAAATCTGTCAACCGATGCCACTGTTCGACGCTGAGCCGAACCGATGACGAAAATACAAGTCCTCCGTCACGGGGGATGCTTTTTTTAATGACCACGCCGTGTCCACCTTTGAGCACGACGAGGCAAACCATAGCGTCCAGTTCATACTCGCCGTATTCGACATCTTCGAAGGCTTCGACGATTGTAGACGCATACGAAACCAGTCCATGCCACTGCTCTTCAGACAGCATCACACCGTCCTTTGTAGGATATAGTTTTAACGAGTCATCACTCTGGAACACACGTATGTGCACTTTAGGATATGACCGATATTCACAAACGCTCGCAAACAAATCCGATCCGAGTTGAAACATATGGCTATCATCATCTCTAACAGCAAGTCGCTTCGCAGGAAGATCACCATCGGTCAGGGAACGTTTAGCACAAGCCATAGCAAGTCGATACTGGAAAAAATAATGCCTTACAGCCCGTCGAAGGGTAATACTTATACCTTAAACCTGTGACGTGTCCCTGTAACTCCATCCCATTGGTCGAGATCTGGTAGATTTGCCATCTCTTAGTAAACATGATGACGTCTACAAATATTTACGAGCCTGTATAGACGTGCTTTCGAAATATGCATGTGGTGCTCCTTTAAAACGGAAATCGTGGGAGCTTTTGATCACAAAAACCTTTCAGAATATCTCTGAAATTACAAACAGATAAGGAGGGTTGAATTCATTAACAGAGTATTTCAAAAGTATCTTAAAAACACACTCATAATGAAACCAAAGCTAGCATCGTAGAACGATTCAACCGTACGTTTAAAACAAAAACGTGATGATATTGCACAGGTGTGTTCCATGGAGGCGCCACTGAGGGGGAAAGGGGGGTGTTTTAATAAGGGGAGTGGCCTGTTACGTATTCATTACGAAATCATTACGTAACAGGCCACTCCCCTTATTAAAACACCCCCCTTTCCCCCTCAGTGGCGCCTCCATGGAACACACCTGTGCAATATCATCACGTTTTTGTTTTAAACGTACGGTTGAATCGTTCTACGATGCTAGCTTTGGTTTCATTATGAGTGTGTTTTTAAGATACTTTTGAAATACTCTGTTAATGAATTCAACCCTCCTTATCTGTTTGTAATTTCAGAGATATTCTGAAAGGTTTTTGTGATCAAAAGCTCCCACGATTTCCGTTTTAAAGGAGCACCACATGCATATTTCGAAAGCACGTCTATACAGGCTCGTAAATATTTGTAGACGTCATCATGTTTACTAAGAGATGGCAAATCTACCAGATCTCGACCAATGGGATGGAGTTACAGGGACACGTCACAGGTTTAAGGTATAAGTATTACCCTTCGACGGGCTGTAAGGCATTATTTTTTCCAGTATCGACTTGCTATGGCTTGTGCTAAACGTTCCCTGACCGATGGTGATCTTCCTGCGAAGCGACTTGCTGTTAGAGATGATGATAGCCATATGTTTCAACTCGGATCGGATTTGTTTGCGAGCGTTTGTGAATATCGGTCATATCCTAAAGTGCACATACGTGTGTTCCAGAGTGATGACTCGTTAAAACTATATCCTACAAAGGACGGTGTGATGCTGTCTGAAGAGCAGTGGCATGGACTGGTTTCGTATGCGTCTACAATCGTCGAAGCCTTCGAAGATGTCGAATACGGCGAGTATGAACTGGACGCTATGGTTTGCCTCGTCGTGCTCAAAGGTGGACACGGCGTGGTCATTAAAAAAAGCATGCCCCGTGACGGAGGACTTGTATTTTCGTCATCGGTTCGGCTCAGCGTCGAACAGTGGCATCGGTTGACAGATTTATGCGATCCAATCACCTACAGTTTGATGGCTCTGAAGTTTGAAAACGGTAAATTTTGGAATGCAGTGTGGAAGGTAGAATTAGCGGCAAATCTTCCTCGAAGCCCACCATCTAACGATCGACCCCTTGAACAAGACAGCAGTGATTTCGTAAAGCTTATGGACTGTTTAAAGCGGACTTTGAAAACAGATCTCCGAAAAGAACTGTTTACGCTGCTACGTAAGAACTGTTTCGGGTGTGAAGTGGATCATCCGAGTCAACTTCGCCATTCGTGCCTCACCATAAACGCTGAATCAGCTTACGATTATTTCCCCGAAGTGGTAAGAAACGTTAATCTAACTGATATTGCCGTAAGTTTTGTGGAAGAATCATGTATCGAACTAAATCGTCCTGCTAATGTCGCGTTTATGTCTAAATTGAACTTTGCAACAGTACTAAAAGAGGTGCACGGTGAACTGGTATGTACGAACTAAATATTAATGTGACCTTAATGTAAATAAATATGAATGTCTCTGATATTTTTGTCAATGTGATTTCTTTTGTATAGTTAACGGGGATTTTAAGGTCAGCCTTAGAAGTGTTAATATTGTTCTCTGTATCAAGACCTCGCACAGCTAGCAAGCTATGTTGGGTCGAATGTTTTATAACGGGTGGGTGTAAAAGAAAGGGATGGGAAACCAAAGCTAGCATCGTAGAACGATTCAACCGTACGTTAAAAACAAAAATGTGGTGATATTTCACAGATGTGTTCCTGGGATAGTGATCGTTGTCTCTATAGATTTAAAGTATAGAGTGTGTATTTCTTTGTATGTAATCGCTTATAACGAGACAATATTTCCTTTAAAAGTTGGAATATTATTATGAACTAAAAAAGTGATGATATATACACTATCTGATCGTTAAAATCAAACTTTAGTAGGTTAATATATCGTTCTCTAGCTAGTCGGTAATTAGTGTGTCTTTGCTTTTAAAAATAAACACGACTTCACGTAGCTAATTGTCGTAACAATTACCTCTCATACGATCCGTAGAAGGGGTCGCTGATGGCAGGTAAACATCGTTCATGTCTTACTATGGATCAAATATCCGAACACTATGGTTGATTACATATTTCTGAAAAATATCTGCCAACGATTTCAACCTTCGTCCCTCAGAATCGTAAAGTAATTAGTACTAGCTTGCAGGGGGGTAATGTTCCACAGACAGTGTTCTTTCAGATTGCCAAACAAGATAATATCAAAAACGTGTGCTAACCCGAACCACTTGTTCTAAGACTTCGACACTAGTGTAGAAATAGGAGGAAAAAATAACTTAACAGACATCTCCGTGTTAGATTGTAGTGAAACATCCTATCTTTGTCGAAAAGCTTGTGTCTGCAGCTAGCCACCTTCACATGCACTTATTCAAACGTGCTGAAAAGAGATAGTACGCTGGAATAACTGGCGACAGAGCTAGATCTCGTTTCTGGGGGGTGACTTTTCACGGAAATACTATAAAAAGTGAGTTTTCAGATTTTAAATTTCCAAACTTCGGTGGTTCTTTACTATATGCAAAGTATTTTTGTGATATTCATCCGTGTGTACGCAATGGACCGTGATTTACCAGCGTGGGGGAGGGGGGGGGGGTTAATATTTTATGATTTTTCCTGTATTACTCCTTCCGCTACGGTGTGACTTTTATCGGTCGCTCCTTATATGACACTTGTTAATAGTCGCTTTTTCTATCTTACAGTATTTGCGATGTAATCTGTTGTTTTTACAGCCATCCCACTGCATTTTTATACTTTCTCTCTCGTCACAGTTATTCTGCCTTCAAAAGAATTGTGAAAATATTCACCTATCCCGTTGTGCGAATTTACAGATATCCCTTTACATTTTCGTTTATGCACGTAATTTAGTTAAACGACCTAGTCACATACTGTATCGGGGGGTTAAAGTACTGAATAGGCTATTGTGAGATTTTCGTCGTAAGCAGATATACGGAATCAGATCCGATGATGCTTGCAATTTATCTACTTTGATCGTATGGTTTATTAGAAAGGGAAGATGTATTAGTGTTTGAACTTTATGCATGCTTTCTCTCACAAAATAATTAATGAGCGTTTTACGAATCTGTGTCGTGAAGCAGACTCAATCTTTCATTCTAAATGCTTACTCAGCCTATGGACAGGTAGTTTGTCGATGTAATGACAAGTCTGATGTGTAGATAGACACTTTGATTAGCGAATGTCAGAAAACGTCGTTGAATGTGTAAAACATCCCTTGTGATCCTGACCGCATCGACCGGGGAATGAACTCAGAAGATTGTGGGGTAGAACTTTACAGAGGTCTATTCATATTTGATAATTTCTCGAGGGTTATGATAGTATAGTGAGCGAGGATCCCAGTCTACATTACTGTTGTCAAGCTCTGTACATTACGTTTCACACAAGTCCGTTCACGGTTTTCTAGTGCACGGTCGTACCGTTTAGTGCGGGTCGTCCTTGGCGTCGAAGTCGCTCGCGTTCCGCAGAAAACTGCGCATTATCGCGGTTGGAAAAAATAAAAAGGTTGAAACTCAACCCCAGAATATCATATGAAAATTTGAAGTGAGCTTGTATAAGGATACTAATACTACCACCTAACAAAGGACACCGGGGACGGATTTGTTCCCTTTTCTAATGCACGAGGTCAAATCCTATTCTTCCTGAATCGAACCATACTCCTTTAAGCAGGAACTAAAGTTTTTTTGTTTTTTTTTACGGAAACGTATGAATTCTACTTTTAACATTCTGGCGCACAGTCTTTACCCGGTAAAAGCATGTAACTGGGACTGCATCGAGTAGCGTTACTTCCTAGGAAAGAGTTTGCTGAGGATACAGCTGTAATAAGTATTTTTAAACAACGCCGTCGTGTAACGGGATAGTTTTTAATTTCGTAGGACTTTTGTTAAAAACCATTCGGGGCAAGGATCCGAACACGGGCCTTTTAGGTCGACCCTATTACCTTCAATATTTTTCATCAGGAGGAATAAAATCAGACTTTTTCCTTTTATTAATTTTTTCTGCGGGATTGCCACTGTGAGGCGGTCCTTCTAGTGAAAATGTGCCAGCCCAATAGTCGCAGTGTTGAAAGAAATAAGTATTGATTAAAACGGACTTTAGATCAGTTATAAGTATAATAATATTCTGAGCGCTTGGAGAACGTGACAGCCACATGGACTTCTGATAGCGTAGCATTCAGCAGGGGCCATGCATTCCACTGCAGCTTCCGGAACATATAGCGGATTCGAAGTATCAGCCTCCGTTGCAAATGAAATTTCAGCGGATTAGTGTAGACAAATTGAGAGGTGTGTGTGAGACATTGTATTATTTTTTTATAGCTGAAGTATTAAACTACGACCTCCCTACTTTATTAATGTGCATTCGTGATGGAACTAAAGTTTTTGCACGCGACGTACTTTTAACATTCTACCTCGTACAAAAAAAAAAAATTTTTTCACCCGGTTTCACCAGCGTGATGAGACATACGCAAACGACGGAGAAAACGATTTTTTTTTTAAAACTGTTTTACCTGATTTTTCTTCGAACAGTGTTACTCTCCCGTACCGCGGATACAGCAGTAATAAGTATTTTTAAAACGTGGCGTAATAAAACTGTTAGTCATACTTTTGCAATCACAATGTTTTTTTTGAAGTGACTTAGTAAAGGAAATTGGGAACACGGATCAAGGCTGTGAGCGGGTTTTCACGATGTATGGAAGCAGTACAGGTCCAAGATTCATTCGTCAATAAAAACCTTGTGATTCCCCGTTTGGAATAATTTCGTAGGGTTTAACCGTCCTTCAGCGAGAGGTTGCCCGTGGTGAGGATCCGAACACGAAGTCTTTTAAGTCGAACCTATTACCCCATCAATATTTTTCATCACGACGAATAAAATCAGATTTTATTAATTTTTCGCCCAATAGCATTTTTTTATTTTCTGCGGGGGCTGTTACTGCAGGGGTAGGGTTTCTTCTAATAAAAAATGCAACAGCCAGTAATCGCTAGGGATAAAAGAAATAAGTGTTGGTTTTAAAATGGTTATAAAAATACGTATATGAAAAGACTGTCGGTGTAAGATCTAAATTTTAAAAGTGGGAGAGGGAGCCTACCCGCAATAACTATGCTATAAGAGTTGTTAATCCTAACACACTGTGTAAAATTATACTGAAGGTTAAACATCCCTATAAAATTTACTCTGTTAACGGGGGTGATAGAGAAGAAAAATGTATAGATAGAGAAGAGTTGTGAACAGAAATTGTACGATCGATAATCCTTTCTACACAAATGAAGTGGTTCTGAAAAGAACCTTTTGTTGTTGTTGTTTTTAATTATCCTACAACCTCCACAATGCCAGCAATCTCTATCGAGGTCATGGCATCCTCGACCACCGATAGGTAGTCCATCCTTTTGACGTGGTTTAACGCTTCTACTTCCACAAAACACACACGGCATAGAAACTCATGGGCAATGTCGTACGTTTCTATGACCGCCTCACCTTGCATCGTACTGAGCATATGCAGGATTTTGTCGGTTATAACATTCATTAATGTCTGCAAGCATTCCTCGTAGGTTATATCTTTCTGATATGAAGGAATCCCTACAGACGCCAATATGCATCGTGCAGTCACATAAAACGATTGACGCGTTCTCGACATTCTACCAGAGACTTCAAAACTATGACAGCTCGAGAGACCGACAGAACACTGAGCAGAATGTTCATGTCTTAACAAGTCCCCTGTATATATAAACAGTGCTCAGCCTTCTGATACGTGTCACTCGCTGGTCACTCCACGTTACTTTCCCCTTGCTGTGACGTCACCTACCCTCAGAGAACAACATCGTATGAATCATCACACTGAGCGCTGGACACTCAACCTCCCAGGGCGATTGTGTCACGAGATGTTTCGTTGCTACCTGACCGGTAAACGGACACGTGTGGGCATGACTCCACGTACGACTTCAGGAATGCCTTTTCCATTGCAGGTTGATTCTTGTTCAAGAATAGAGTAAAGCTGGGGTAGTGCGTTCGACTCTCGTTGGCCGGAGTGTTTTTTTTTTCGATAAAACGCATATACAGAAAACTGATTTATTTAATAAAGGTAAGGGAATTTTGATGAGTGTTTAATTACTAGGGAGTTTAATAGCAGGGAATTTTAATTATAAAGGAATCGTTTAGTCGTCCTGGCTAAATGAATAGCAAAGAGTTTTAATTACTAAGGAATAAATACAACTCTGTGAGTTGATTTACAATTTGAGATCTACATTCAAAAGAGTTCAGTGCTAGTGTTGGCTTTGATGTAAGAAATACATAGAAAAAGCTAAGTTAATATTTGAAATGCCTGACCCGCATCTAGGCCACAGCAAGTACACGGTATAGTCCGGGAACCCAAGACAGTCGGACGGAATCCACAGAGCGAGGGACGATTTTTTTTTTTTCCGGTGAAACACATCTACAGAAAAACTGATTTTTATTTCGACCGTGGAGTGATTTTAATAAAGGTGAGGAATATTTTGACGAGTGTTTAATTACTAGGGAGTTGATTAACGGAGTTTGAAAATTTTTCCACTGCAGACGTGTGTTCTAAAAGCAGATTTAACATGCCATCCCTACGAATAATTTAAACCATTATTAATTTCACCCTATGGTATTTTCTATGGAAGCAGTAAGAGTAAAATGAGTTTCAACTTTTGGATGATTTTTAATAGAGGTAAGGGAATTTTGATGAGTGTTTAATTACTAAGGAATTTTGTATCATCCTTTTCTGTACAATTATTCTAAGACCAGTCAATCGTTCCATGCAATTATTCTGAGACTTGCATCAGCCGAGTGAAGGAGTGGGGCCTTAAAATGGTCAACCAGAGGGTTTTTCATAAGGGGGAGGGCTTAAAATATAGGTAGGTCGACCGTGGGGGGCCGAAAACGAGAAATTAGACTTAAAATAAAGGGGTTTTTGGGGAAAATAGTATTTCTCACTGTCAACAGATGGCGCCAGGAGGGTTTTTAATAAGGGGGAGGGCTTAAAATATAGGTAGGGCGACCGGGGGGGGGGGGTCCGAAAACGAGAAATTAGAGTGAAAATAAAGGGTTTTTTGGGAAAATAGTACTTCTCACTGTCAACAGATGGCGCCACTGAGGGGAAGGGGTTTAATAAAGGGGGGGGAATTATTAATAAAGGTCGGTTACGTAATGATTATGTAACGATTACGTCATGTTGCGTCATAGGGGAGTGGTCGGTGACGTCATAGGGGCGTGGTCGGTGACGTCATAGGGGGGAAAGCACTAGTGGGGGTACGGTATAATGGCACTATACTACTCATATGCTGCATCTGGCCACTGCACACCAATTCTAATAAGGTCCTGTTTGACATTGTCTGCTCACCGCATCCTTGGTCTCCCCCTCTTTCTGAAGCCTTTAGGCATACTGTTCATAACTATATTCGCCGATCTATAATTATCCATACGGGCAACATGGCCAAACTAACGGAGTCTCTCTCTGCACAATATGCTGCTTAAAGGAGGTTGCCGACTCCTTTGCCCAACCTCATCATTAGTTACAAAGTTGAATCACCTATTGCCCAAGATACTGCATACGCATCTAGAATCAAAAGTATCTAGTTTCCTGATATCATGTTTACAAAGTGTCAAAATTTCACTCACATAACTAACCCTAAAAAGAACCAAACTATTATACAATCTAATTTTAATCTTTAGATGTATACGCCTATTTCTCCACACTCTCCACAGATTCTTAAAAGTCCCGGCAGCAATCCCTATCCGTCTGTTAATCTCATTCCGCACATCACCAGTATCTATTACATAGCTCCCAAGGTAATTAAACTATGACACCTGCTCAAGACTACAACCATTCAGATGAACTGAATCACAACCTGCCTGACCAATTTTCATCACTTTAGTTTTCTCTCTGATTATAAACAAACCTACTCTACTACCAGTCTCATCAACAGCTCGAATGAAAGAGTTCATCATCATTTGCCAAAAGGGCTAAATCATCAGCATAATCTAAATCAGAAATTTTCATGTCTCCAGCCCATTTAAGGCCAAAACCTTTCCCTTGAACTGAATTTCGCATAACATAATCAATAACCAAAGATAAAAGGAGACAAAATGCACCCTTGTCGAATACCAGAAGTAATGCTAAACCACTGCTACAAGCCTTACCAACTCTCACAGACGACTCAGTGTTATGATAGAGAACTTTCATTATGTTAACTAACTTGTCAGGTATACCATATGATGTCACAATCAACCACAAATTATGGCGATCAACAGAGTCGAAATCCTTTTTGAAATCAACAAAGCTAACAACCAAAGGTTTCTGAAACTCTAAACATTTCTCAAGAATCTGCCTAAGTGAAAATATCTGATCCACACATCCCCTACCACTTCTGAATCCACATTGCTCATCACGCAATTGACTGTCAATCAGATTCTTAATTCTGTTAAGCACAATCATGCAAAAAACTTCACCTGGAACAGAGAGTAGGCTGATATCCCTATAGTTACACAATAACTGCAATCACCTTTTTTGAAAATAGGGATAACAATAGCTCTGGTAAAATCCTTCAGAACCATGCCTTTATCATAAAAGATATTCAGAATTTCAGTCATCCAGATGGTAACCAAAACATTCCCAGCTCTAAGCATTTCCGTAGTAATTTCATCTACCCCTGGGGATTTATGTAAAGTTTAGAAACAGTCAAAATAACTTCAGATTGTGTTACAGGGTCAACATTTAAGCCACCAATGCATCTATCGTCATTGCAAACAATGGGAATAGAACTAACCTCATTGTTTAGAATATCACTGAAATGCTCAGCCCACCTAGCCATGACAGAATCCTCACCTTCTATAACCTTACCTTGTTTATCCTTCAATCCCTGTATACCTGTCTGTTTTCTACTACACAAAATACTATCTGGTACAGCTCTCTGTTGTTGTGCTGTCTAACTGCTTCCTCGGCTTTGTCAGCCAAACCATCAAGCCAAATATTCTTATCCAGCAACTAACTGATCTTTTACACGTTTATTACGTTCTCTGTAATGCTTTCTATTAGGACTAGTAGGAGATTGATTAAGGACATTCCTGCAGTTCTTTCTTTCTGAAATAAGTTCAAGTGCCGTATCACTTAAATAATTCTGTCTCCTCTGCTCCTTTTTCCCTAAAAGAGTACTGTTAGTTTCCAAACACGCCTGTTTAAAATGGTCCCATTCTTCCTCAACTTCAGTAGTAAGCAAACCATGACTGTCATAATGACTAAGTAGCCTATCATGGTAAGCTTTAGCTATAACTTGGTGTTTCAAGCTTCAGAATTAAAGGTAAATTTTTTTAACCCTCGCACAACACTTTTTAAGTTTAAGTTGCAAGACACTTTTAACAAGGTAATTGTGAGATCTAATTTCAGCTCCACTATATGACCTGGTATTCTTAATAGAACTAGCCCATTTGTTGCTAATTAATATATAATCAATCATATTCTGATGTAGCCTATCTGGTGAAATCCTTGTGTACTATGTATGTCGCGGTGTTTGTAATAAGTGTTAGTTATTCTCAAACCATTAAGTTTACTTACCTATAAGAGACGTTGCCCATTGCCATTGCAGCTACTAATACCAAAAGAAAAGGTATTAAAGTAAAAATATTAAATTATATCTAACGGTCAGAGTCAGTACCAACTTTGGCATATAAGTTACTTAGAACAAGGCTAATACCTCCTTTCTTGACAGAATTAAAAATATCCTGAAGTTGTCCGTAAAACCTATCCTTCTCATCCTCAGTGGGGACATAACAGGAGATAACATTCAAGTCTTTAATGCTTGTCTGAAATTTTGCTGTAAGAAAGCTTTCATTAATGCACTCATATCCTAGAAGAGCATCACTGGCGTATATGCTGAGAAGCAGCATATGTCTTGGTGATGCTCATTATCTTCCCTCCCTCAAAAGAGAAATTTAAGATTATTTTTAAGAATCTCACCTTTATCTGTCCATCTGGTCTCTTGCAAGCCGAGAATATCTAAATTATAACGGTGAAATTCTTGTGTGAGGACATCAAGAGAATAAGCTCGATGCAGAGTTCTCACATTCCAACTACCTATGGAGAGATGATAATGATACATAGAACCGGGCAGGCCTAGCATCTAATGTCCGACCCCGCCTTCTCGTGGTGCAGACCGTTAGTAAATTCCAAAAGAGATACTCTCTTGTGGAAGTGAACGGAAAAAGAGGCCTGACAGATTAATTTGGCCTACTGATCTGGACAACTCTGGCTACTTTTCTTTTTCTTCTACCCTGCTGAGGAGTGGTCAACCACTCAGGGTCCTGGTGCTGACCATATAAACCCACTGGACTGAATTATGGCTCTGAGCTTGATTATGGATCCTGATTTTGCTGCACTGGTGGGCTTCTGTGGAGGGAAAATCTTCCGCTGTGTTTTCTGTTTGTTTGTGGGTTGACAGCCCCAAGTGAATAGATTCACAGGATATGTTTATCAGCTGGTGGATAATCCTAAGCAGAGGTCATCGCAGGCACCTGAACGCTTTGCTTCTATTGGCATCGTCAAATTCTACATTGGAGGAAGTCTTCCAGTGTAGATGGCTTCAGCCTTTATTGGTGGGGGAACGGGTCTTTTGCCCCATGTCTGCGATTAGGGTGCTGTTTGATATTGTCGGCATTCCCTCTCTCAATAAACATAGTTTCTTTAAACATCCCACTAACTATTTTCTCACCATAGGTAGTTGGAATGTGAGGTCTCTGCACAGAGCTTTTCCTCTTGATATCCTTACACCAGAATTCCACCATTATAATTTAGATATTCTCGGCTTGCAAGAGACCAGATGGACAGATAAAGGTCAGATTCGTAAAAATAATCTTAAATTTCTCTTTTCAGGGAGGGACGACAATAAGCATCACCAAGGAGTGGGTTTGCTTCTCAGCAGACATGCTAGTGATGCTCTTCTAGGATATGAGTGCATTAATGAAAGGTTCCTTACAGCGAAATTTCAGACAAGCGTTAAAGAGTTGAATGCTATCTGCTGTTATGCCCCCACTGAGGATGCCGATGAGGATGAGAAGGATAGGTTTTATGGCCAATTTCAGGATATTTTGAATTCTGTCAAGAAAGGAGATATTATCCTTGTTTTTGGTGACTTCAATGCCAAAGTTGGTACTGATTCTGACCTTTGGGGAGGAGTAATAGGCCCTTTTGGTATTGGTAGCTGCAATGGCAACGTCTCCTAAAAGGTAAGTAAACTCAATGGATTCAGAATAACTAACACTTATTACAAACACCGCGACATACATAAGAACACATGGGTTTCACCCGATGGGCTGCATAAGAATTGATTGATTATATATTAATTAACAGCAAATGGGCTAGTTCTGTTGGGAATATCAGGTCAAATAGGGGAGCTGAAATTGGATCTGACCATTATCTTGTTAAAAGTGTCTTGCAACTTAAACTCAAAAAACGTTGTACGAGGGTTAAAAAATTTACTTTTAATAGTGAAGCTCTGAAAGACCCAGTTATTGCCAAAGCTTACCATGATAGGTTACTTAGTCATTATGACAGTCATGGTATGCTTACTACTGAAGTTGAGGAAGAATGGGATCATTTTAAACAGGCTTTTTTGGACACTAACAGTACTCTTTTAGGAAAAAAGGAGCAGAAGATACAGAATTATCTGAGTGATAAGGCACTTGAGCTTATTTCGGAAAGAAAGAGCTGCAGCATTGTCCTTAATCAATACCCTACTAGTCCTAATAGAAAGCATTACAGAGAACTTAATAAACGTGTAAAAGATCAGTTAGCTGCTTATAAGAATGTTTGGCTTGATGGTTTGGCTGACAAAGCCAAGGAAGCAGTTAGACAGCACAACAGCAGAGAGCTGTACCAGATAGTTAATGTTTTGTGTGGTAGAAAACAGACAGGTATACAGGGATTGAAGGATAAACAAGGTAAGGTTATAGAAGGTGAGGTTCTGTCATGGCTAGGTGGGCTGAGCATTTCAGTGATATTCTAAACAATGTGGTTAGTTCTATTCCCATTGTTTGCAGTGACGATAGATGCATTGGTGGCTTAAATGTTGGCTCTATAACACAATCTGAAGTTATTTTGACTGTTTCTAAACTTAAACTACATAAATCCCCAGGGGTAGATGAAATTACTACGGAAATGCTTAGAGCTGGGAATGTTTCGGTTACTCTTGGACGACTGAAATTCTGAATATCTTTTATGATAAAGGCATGGTTCCTAAGGATTTTACCAGAGCTATTGTTATCCCTATTTTCAAAACAGGTGATCGCAGTTCTTGTGATAACTATAGGGATATCAGCCTACTCTCTGTTCCAGGTAAAGTTTTTTGCATGATTGTGTTTAATAGAATTAAGAATCTGATTGACAGTCAATTGCGTGATGAGCAATGTGGATTCAGAAGTGGTAGGGGATGTGGATCAGATATTTTCACTTAGGCAGATTCTTGAGAAATGTTTCGAGTTTCAGAAACCTTTGGTTGTTAGCTTTGTTGATTTCAAAAAGGCTTTCGACTCTGTTCATCGTCATAATTTGTGAGATCATATGGTATACCTGACAAGTTAGACTCTCTATCATAACACTGAGTCGTCTGTGAGAGTTGGTAAGGCTTGTAGCAATGGTTTAGCATTATTCTGGTATTCGACAAGGGTGCATTTTGTCTCCTTTTATCTTTAGTTTGGTTATTGATTATGTTATGCGAAATTCAGTTCAAGGGAAAGGTTTTGGCCTTAAATGGGCTGGAGATACGAAAATTTCTGATTTAGATTATGCTGATGATTTAGCCCTTTTGGCAAATAATGTTGATGAGATGAACTCCTTCTTTCGAGCTGTTGATGAGACTGGTAGTAGAGTAGGTTTGGTTATAAACAGAGAGAGAACGAAAGTGATGAAAATTGGTCAGACAGGCTGTGATTCAGTTAATCTGAATGGTTGCAATCTTGAGCAGGTGTCACAGTTTAATTATATTGGGAACTATGTAACAGATAATGGTGATGTGCTGCATGAGATTAACAGACAGATAGGTATTGCTGCCGGGACTTTTAAGAATCTTTGGGGAATGTGGAGAAATAGGCGTATACACCTAAAGACTAAAATTAGACTGTATAATAGTTTGGTTCTTTATAGGGTTAGTTATGCTAGTGAAACTTGGACACTTTGTAAACAAGATAACAGGAAACTAGATGCTTTTGATTCCAGATGCTTACGCAGTATCTTGGGCATTAGGTGGTTCAACTTTGTAACTAATGATGAGGTTACGCAAAGGAGTTTGCAACCTCCTTTAAGCAGCATATTGTGCAGAGAGAGACTCCGTTGGTTTGGCCATATTGCCCGTATGAATAATTATAGATTGGCGAATAGGGTTATGAACAGTGTGCCTAAATGCCTCAGAAAGAAGGGGAGACCTAGGATGCGGTGGGCAGACGATGTCAAACATGACCTTGTTAGAATTGGTGTGCAGTGGCCAGATGCAGTAGATGTAGCTCAGGATAGACTTGCTTGGAGAACTAAATTGCACGGTCTGGTTGGACCTCCGTAGCCCATGGCTACTTGAGGTTGATGATGGAGAGAAAATTGTTAGTGGGATGTTTAAAGAAAACTATATTTATTGAGAGAGGGAATGCCGACAATATTAAACAGCCCCCTAATCGCAGGCATGGGGCAAAGACCCGTTCCCCCACCACTAAAGGCTGAAGTCATCTACACTGGAAGATTTCCTCCAATGTAGAATTTGATGCTACCCATAGAAGCAAGCTTCTATTAATCAGGTGCCTGCGATTATCTCTGCTCAAGATTATCCACTAGCTCATAAAACATATTTTGTAAATTTATTCACTTGGGACTGTCAACCCACAAACAAACAGAAAACACAGCGGAATATTTTCCCTCCACAGAAGCCCACCAGTGCAGCAAATTCAGGATCCATAATCAAGCTCAGAGCCATAATTCAGTCCAGTGGGTTTATATGGTCAGCACCAGGACCCTGTGTGGTTGACCACTCCTCAGCAGGGTAGAAAAAATAGAAAAGTAGCCAGAGTTGTCCAGATCAGTAGGCCAAACTAATCTGTCAGCCCTCTCTTTCCGTTCACTTCCACAAGAGAGTATCTCTTTTGGAATTTACTAACAGTCTGCACCACGAGAAGGCGGGGTCGGACATTAGGTGCTAGGCCTGCCCGGTTCTATGCATCATCACAGGGGATTGTTGCATAGCTCTCCTTCCAGTGATTACCTAGCTACCATTTACAGACTTTATTTTGGTTATTTTTCTTAAAAATTAAGAGTAATCCTCCTTTTTCTTTAACTGAACTATGTCCAGTTTTCACTCATTCCAAATTATAAAGTCTCTTATGTATAGTGTTCTGCTGGCGAACCTAATTACACCTTTTCCATTCACAACCAGCTAAGCCTAATTGCCCCTACGCTGGCCCATACCTAAAAAAATCGAGGGCGGAGGGAAAACATAATAGAGACGTAAAAATGTAAAGGAGGAGGGCGTGGAAAAGACTTGATTTCCAATGCAGTATAAACATTTCCCCTTTGTTTTACTGGTATTGAAATTTTTTTCTTGGAATACGAATGACTATAAATAAATTTAATGATTGCTTCTCTTACCTTACCAACATTCTGAAAGGGGAAGGGGGCATCCCCCCCTTGATCCAGCCACGTTTCCTGAAGTTATTTATAATTTTGTTACTACGTTTTACTGTTCTCATTATTACTATAATAACCGATGCTAGTAGGAGCTTCACGCACCACCTTTACAATTGGACCTTTTCAAGAACCAGGATCAAGATAGAAACTGACCTGCCAAAACACACTACTCCAGGGTAGGATAGAACGATGCTAACTAGCTCAAGTGAGGGTTCAAGTACCTGAGATGGCCTCTAATCAGGATTATTCATCAGTTGATATGAGGTATCATTTTCCTGACAAAGAATAAAATAAGTTAAACAAACCACTCGAGTGTTGTGTAGAAAAATAAAAATAAATACTCCGTCAAGCAGCAATTGGAATTAAATCTGTAAAATTTCAGTCGTGGAGTTGAAAATGTGCATAGTGAAATGCAAAGAGGAGTTACTGGTCTTCTCATAATAGCGGATTATTCTATTTAAAAGGTCGTTATTAGCTCAGAAGTATTTGTAAAATTACATTTAGGTATTAGGTTCATATTTGTGAAATAAAGGCTTATTTTTATCACAGTATTTTTTTGGTTAATTATTAGTCATTATTACACTGAATTCTATTATCAACTATTACACTGAATTCTTTACTCATTAATATACACTGGTTTCCATAAATTAAGGAACAACCTGAAAACCCGTTGGTTCTGCTGCATGTAGGTCGGCAGATAGTCGTAACTGTATGTAGATTAGTGTCTCCGTCGACGTGTGCAGAAGGGTGGTACCTTGTCAGGCTGTGGTTGCTATCTAGGTAGCCGATAAACCTACAAAATCAGGTGTAGAATTATATGTGCACTTTATTTATAGAATATCTGCAATTTATGATATATACAACAAATTAGTGACTGCTCATCCGGTACAGTCACTCTCTGTATTAACAGCAGGCTGCAAGGAACCTCAGCAGTCCCAACACTAGATTCAAGAACAAAATGATGAAATCAAGGCTCAGACAATCCTCCTGACATTAACACGATATTATGGAGAATATTTACAGCAATTCATTGGCACAAAAATAGATTTTCGCGTGTAGGCGAGTACAACGGTACCACAAGGAAAGCTCTATACGGTGTTCCTGGCAGCATTCAACAAATTTCACCTCTCCATAACTGTTTTAATTCTACAGGAAAATCGAGAAAATGGCTATGGAGCTGTGAATATGATTCTCCATTGACTTAGTGTTGTATCATTTATTTTGTTCCCTCTGTGCACAGGATAAAAAATTTACTCCATGTTTATGTTTTTATGTTAATATTTTGGTGCTCTACAAGTTTTTTTTACTGAGATCTTTTCTTTTTCCGTGGTCTTAAAAAGATAGCGGACGGAACCTTGAAAAACATCTTGAAGGTCGTATGCATTTCCTCCATACCATTTCCTATTTGTTCCCCACTTCCGATTTCTTGTATTCCTTCTAGTTTTCGAAATGTTCGCTCTATCTCACTTTTGCTTCACCTTATAGAAGTCTTAAGATGTGCCATAGAAACATTTCCAGTAATCCGGCTCGGCTGAGCCGCGTACTGGGCTCTGCAGTTATTGAAATGATTCAGGCTCCAAAATTTGCGCTCTAACTCATCTCTAGGATATAAATTGTTTTATGCCCTAAATAGTGTAAATTTCATTTATTCGTGAAATATAGATAGGAAATTGATTGCCGTAAATTTTGCATTCAATGGCTGGTTGAAATCAGTTTAAAAAAATATGACCAATTTTGTATTAATTGTAGTAAATTTAGCGGAAAAGGATCTAAAGGAATAGTTATTTAAATTTCATTTAGTTATGAAAAAATATAATAAAAACAATAGCTGGTTATTTTAAAGTAACAAATAATTTGACCTATGAAATAGATTATCATGTTTCCACTTAAAACTAGAGGAATACTCATCGTTTTTGGCGAATTTGGGATGATCGTTTTCAAAGAGATGAAAAATTGCCATTTCTGTTTATTGCCCTAAATGGTAGAAATTTAAATTAAAAAATGGGTTAGGAAAAGTCATTATTATTTCCCTAGTACCTATCAACCAAAAACAATTTGTCATTTATTTCTTAAAAGAAAATATTTGCCAAATCATTGCCGAAAGCCCCTCATCAAAAACGTTATCATCGAAATTTCAAGTTTCTGGCGTGACTTTATAATTTTTTGCAATAGCCGTTTGAAGTGTTTCCATTTTTAATTTTCAGCTCTTCTCAAATGGTCAAAATTAAAATAATTGGGAGATTCTAAAGAGTCGAATTTTAATATTAAATTAGTATCTATCCATCCCGAAAAGAAGTTTTCATTTATCTTTAAACCTAAATAAAATCAATGTCCACAGACAAGGCAGACAGATGGACAACGAAGTAAAAACAAAAGTACCTTTCCATGTTACTTCAAACGGCTGAAGGTTTCTTCAGCGAAATCGACATCATTCCAATGAACTATTCTGTAGCTACAACAAGGAATATTAAAAATCACAGCTCAAGAAATAAAGAAGGTTTTACGTGAGATATACTGCATATCGTTTGCAATTTTAAAAATATGGAAAATTAATTAATATAACTCAAATTATGTCGCCTATTTTCTGCCACGCAAAAGAGAGGAAAAACAAATTATTTTTAAAAAGAGAGAGATAACTTAGAGTCTCAATCAAGTTTGTCCTGGTTTCTCATATTCATTTTCAAACACATTCTCGAACCCATGGAGACCCAGACTGCGGTAGCGTCACCACGAAACAACGAGATACCACTGCGCCACGGAGGGAATAGTGCGGGTTAAGAAAATTAATACACCTCGCCTACGTTTTTTTTGCTGATTTCACTTCAAGACCTTCGATGGAATGCTGCAGAACGCCCCCCCCCCCCAAAATACGCGCCGGCTCTTTTAAAAGTATCCTTAATAAATTGTGTAGCCGTCCCGTGGCCGAGTGGTTAGCACGCTTGGCTACTGATCTAAGGGACCTGGGTTCGAGCCCCGGAATTAGGCATGGATGTGTGTGTCGTTTTTCTGCTGAGGTCCTGCCATCCTCTCAGATCACCTACTGTGGCATATAAACTGTCAGACTTCTGTGGCAAGCAGCTGCTTGAGGGGGTATTTATTTTATTATTTAATAAATTGTAGTTCAAGGCGTAGTATAACTGTTATTCATTTCATCTTAATCCGTTTTAAAATAAATGACGCAAAAAGTTAATTCAAACTCTTTACCTTCGCTTGCTTTCAGAACTCTATAAAATGCAGAACAAAAAATGTTCGAAATTGAGATTTAGATAAATTTGATTGAGTTTTTCATTGTAACATTTTCCATAAAAAACTTATTCGAGAATCACTGAGCTCTGATTCTGACTTCCAATCGACATAATATGGAACTGTTTTCATAAAATCAACTTATTCTTTAACTTGAATAACGAAATGTACAGTTGGACGCTGGTGTCCCATCTTCTCATGCTAAACATTTATATCTGAAACAGAAATATCTCTGAGGGATGATTGCTTTTTATTTCACAATTCCAAGTGATCGTATTTTTTTTCTTTTTTACTTTAAAACAAAAATAAATTAATAATATCTTTTTCTGATTTATATTCACTATATATAAATATTCTTATATAATAAAACTATTTGCAATACGTGATAATTCATTTCGATTTCGTCTTCTTTAACTATGCTACACTTCGCGAAACGTTTCAATAAGTCTGTGAAACATTTTTTGAACTTTGTTGTTATATCTAAACAAGTACTATATCAGCATTTTCAACCCAAAGGCGATAATATATAAGAATTCATTCCTTAAATTTTTATTTTCTAAAATTTGTTACCTTCCTAAAATTTTCATGAATTGGATGAGAATTTTTGTTTCGATTATCTTGTATGCCAAGTCAAACACAGGCTGTGCTTCTAATTACGTCGCTTGTAATTATTAACATGTCGGTAAAAAAGAGGAGTAACTTTTCCAATGGGGGAACAGAAACTGATCCAATGTCTATTAGTTACAGAAATCTGTCGACTTTTATGCCCTAAATTTACACATTATGCCATTACGAATACATTAATATTTTCTTAGTTATAAAGTTTGTAAGGGAAGTGGATCCTTCATCACTGGCTGATGTTGTTATTTACCAACAACAGATTTAAATTATTTGCACAACTACTTGCATGTAATTTCTTTTCAGTGACTATTAGAAACAAGTTCTACATAAAAAGTTGTTAATCTCGAAGAGTAAGTTCATCAGCTAGTAACATACTAGAACTCTCACACCTCTGTAGTTGAATATTCTTTGTAGTCAATGCCTACTTACCAACATGTAATAATTACATGAAGCATTTCACTCAGCACATCCAGTGATTTTGCATCAGATATTATCGGAGACTTGTTTTGTTTACACAATAACCGAGCATATTTTGTGATTGTGATCTGTGTTTGGTTTAATTTTTACAATACTGTAATATTGTGTTATGTTTTAAAATATTTAAATTGTGATGAAATAATTTTTTAACATATTCAAATTTCCATACGGAATTGCTATGTTTTAAATCTTCAGCATTTCGGTGCTAGCAATGCTGTACATTACCTAATTAATTACAGATTTGTCATAGGTCTTCTTTCCGCAAATTTATATACTGCTAAATTTAATTAATTTTAAATTTATAGTTTAAAGAAATATATGATTGTTCTACAAAATATTGATGTTGTACAAAATATATGACGTTTTCACAGACCAGTATGTTAATAATCTCTCAAAAGAAACTGAAAATAGCCAATTTCTTAGATCAGAGGTCAACTACCTTTTAAACAAGAAAACAGCAAATATTTTTGACTACTTCATTCAAATAAAGTAATATAATAATGATTAATATTTTGACACTTTAATTGTTATTCCAGTGTTTACCAATTAGGAAAGAGAGTGATATTTTGTTAAAAATTGCTTTAAATATTTCTAAACGTTATAGAAATGTAAATTATAAGTTATACGACTTTAATAAATTATATATAACATTGGTAGTTTTCTACTTGCACCTTGGCACCCGTCCCCACCAGCGCTAGTGCTTGTTGACGAAATGCTTTGCAGTCTTGGAACAGGCCGACCTCTTCCTAAGTGTTGAAAAATTTCCCACTTGTTTAAATCTCTCCCAATAATTTCTAAATATTTCACGCTACCTTTCACAATTTTCACCTACGGGTTTCTTCTGTATGATGCGTTAAAAAAATCGCCTTTCTCTCTGATAGAACCCAAGCTCCTGTCTAAAACTGCTTTTTTCGCATTTCAGGAGGTCGTTGAATTGTTGTCGTTATTAATTGTAAGAAATTCTTTAAATTTTTTAGCTCCAAATATGGAGCTGTCTGAACATAAACGAAATTTTGTGTTATGTCGAGCTCTCTAACGATAATAAAGGATGCATTGGCGAGCACTTTGAACAGTTCCGCGACGGAAGAGTGGCATATGTCTGCTTTAGTCATCATCTAAAATTCAATCCTGATATTGAGTTTTTGAGTGTGTAAATATATGAAGCTCTTTAAGTCACCACAAAATATGAGATCAAAACATATGTATAGTTTCATTAGAGCTACCTTTCACAGATACAGAAAATATTACAAAAATTTCATAAATGAAGTTGTAAAATAATAAGTGAAGAAAATAACAATGAATGGCAATGGTAAATAATTCTTATTAACTAAAAAAATTGGCAGAAAAACAGATTCTTCGTAGAATTTATGACTACGCTGTATATAAGCATACACCAAATGCAAGTAAATTAAAGTACGTTACTGCGTACTTCAAACAAAAGGCAACAGAAAGGAAGAATAGATGAAACAAAACATGTATACGAGAATAATAACAATAAACAAATATGTACAATATATCGGAATTAAATCACAGAAAATAAAAAACAAAATTAAGACTCAATATAGTTTCTTTTTATGTATTTTGAAATAATGGTGAAAAAAATAAACGATTTGGTAAAGAAAATTGGAGGAGGATTACATTATTACGTAGCACAACAGGTTAGCGTTTCAATTTAAACAATTTTTCCCCCTCTATTATAAAAACATTTATGTCTAGCCAATAGGATGCCAAGCTCATAACCAGAAATTCATAAGTTAATCCCAAATCATTCATTTTATGCTAACGTCGCACTTTCAGCAGAGGAAGATGCATTTATGAGCTTATAAACTGTTGTTTGTTTCAGAGTGGCATTATCTGTTTCGACGCGAGCTTTGTAAATATTAATGTAAGACGTTTCTCATAAGAGACTCTCCGTCTGCTTCTAACAACTATGCAGTGGTGATCCTTGATTTGGTTAATTCTAAATCCTAGAGTCTTTTGATCTCATAATTCGTCCAATAGTGCAGTAGGAAAAGTAGTGTTCTGGAATAAAAGAATTCAGGCCAATTTTACTGTGACTAGATTCAGGAGCAGTCATTAACTGGCTGAAGAAATGCTTTGAAACAACTGGGATTCTAAAAGAATATACGTTGGGGTTTAGAGGTAAAAAGAGTCGTATAATAAGACATAAATTACATTTTGAATTTAGGGAACTTCGAAAAAGAGTAACACGTGTCCCGATAGATTTTACATAGATCTTCAATTAATTTCTTTGACAATGGTGTTGCATGCTTATGCACAGTTCATTCGCCCATAAAAAGTTTTACACAATAGTAGATTATTAGGGTTGAAAATATATCCTAAATTCAAGTATTTCAAGTGTTAATTTACACTGGTCTTCAAAAGTTAAACAAAATGGACTATAGTGAACAAACAGTCGGCGAAAACAACAACAACAAAAAAATCCGTGCAGATAAAGGCGGGCAAATGTGGGTAATGATGCAATAGCATATGACCACATATAGTTTGTACAAGAGCCAAGAACTGAAAACCTGTAATGATATAAATAACACTGGGCAACACACAAAAAGGCTTTGAAATGAAAATGCCAATCTTTACTAATTTCGTGGTGCTGAACATGAAAATGACAAAAAATTTGTCGATTGGCTCTTGTTTAGGAGAGACAGAGACGGTCATGTATAAACGACTCAGTCCGCATTGAATACATAGGTAACCATTTCGCAACGCTGTATTTTAAACTCCAGATTGCAGCATATTGCGTTGTACTGCATCAGCCGTCATACACACAACCCCCGGAGGTATCGCATCATTGTCTGATGCAATGTAGTTGAGTCATGACATCGCGACTTTACGATCGCGGACAAAAGATGATGTAATCGTTAGTTGTAAGCGACATCTCGTATGGTGAGCAAGTCTTTTGGGCAACTCCCATTCACCCCTGAGTCATAACGTACAAACAAATGATCCTTGCAGTTTTAATCCAGCAGTAGTGATGCCTCAAAGCTGCGTTAATAGTGCAGATACATTTTGTTACATTTACAGGGAAGTGATGTTTGCAAGCCAGAAAAGGACAATCACTCCAATAGTGAAAGCGGCGTATGAGTTTTATTTTGGATGCAAGATCGGAGACCAGGACAAGGCCTGGGCCCCACACATATGCTGCAATACGTGTGCAAGAAATCTTCCGAAGTGGCTGAAAGGCGAAAAGTGGCGATGACGTTTGCTGTTCCTGCGGTTTGGAGAGAGCCAAGCAATCACGCAAATGACTACTACTTCTGCATTGGTTCCACCTGTTCCTGGAGGCATCACAAGGAAAAAGAAGTGGACAATTGATCTGCATATACAATCTGTTCTCCGACCAGTTCTGCACATGGTGAAGGCCTTCCCCGTTCCCGAACCCCCAAAAGAATTTTTCTATCGATTCAGACGATGAAGAGGGAGGAGAACTGGCGTCGGGTTCTCCGCAGCTTTCGCTGTCTAATGATATATACGTCTGCCACAGTGCGTCATCTGCGCCACACATTCTCACCGAAGAGAAATGAACGATCTTGTTCGCGATCTGGAGCTATCCAAGACCAAAGCAGAGTTATTTGGATCAAGACTTAATGGAATCTTCTCAAGGAAAATATCCGAGTGACTTCGTTTCGAACTTGTCATGAGCAGTTTGCGCCTTACTTCAGAAAAGAAGATGGCCTTGTGTTCTGTTCCGATGTAGATGGCCTGATGAATGCCCTCGGAATCAAACATGACCCTCAAGAATGGCGACTACTCATACACACACCGCTTTGAGACTCCTCGAAATTGTCTCAAGGCGGTGTTGCTGCATAATGGAAATCCACTTCCATCCATTCTGGTCGGACACGCAGTCTACATGAATGAAACCTACGACAACCTAAAACAGCTGTTCAACAGTCTTCAATACAGCAAGTATGGCTGGCATCTCTGTTGTAACTTGAAAGTAGTGGCTCTGTTGATGGGTCTGCAGCTGGGATATACGAAGTACTGCTGTTTCTTATGTGAATGGGACAGCCGAGCAAAGACTTTGCACTATGTGAAAAGAAACTGGCCTCAGAGGAAATCTCTGAAGGTTGGAAAGATGAATGTGAAAGACCCAGCACTGGCAGAAACGCACAAAATCCTTCTACCATCCAAAATCCTGCTCTCCCCCTACATTAAACTCGGTGTGATGAAAAACTTTGCAAAACCAATGGACCGGACTGCATCAGCTTTCAAGTACTTGGCTGGCAAATTCCCTCGACTCAGCAAAGCGAAAATTAAAGAGGTAATTTTGTGGGTCCTCAGATCAGCGAGCTGATTAGAGACCAGATGTTCAACAACCTGCTTCAGGGTGACGAGAAAATGGCTTGGGACGCGTTTCATCTGGTGTCAACTAAATTCCTCGGGAATGTCAGGGCAGACAACTATAAGAAACTGGTTAAGTTAAGAAACTTATTAAGGACATGTTGTCTCTGTATCACAAACTTGGCTGCAATATATCTTTAAAGATTTACTTTCTCCATTCCCACTTAGATTTCTTCCCCGACAACTGCGGCATGGTTAGTGATAAGCAGGGTGAACGTTTTCACCGGGACATTGCAACGCTGGAGAAACGATACCAGGGAAACTGGTCCACTTCAATGTTGGCCAACTACTGTTGGACACTCGCCAGAGATGATCCTGAGCAGCTGTACAAGCGACGGGCAAAGCGACGTCGTAAGTAGAAGCAGAGTTTTATCGATACATGTCATATGCACGTATTAATCTATTATATAAGAAACTATTGGGCATTTCTCAGAAATCGTAGCCAATTTTGCATTTTCATTGTCATATTCGTGCTCAGCACCTTAAAATCTTTAAGAAATGGCTACTTTTATCTCAGAGGCGTGACTTTTATGAAAATTTGTTGCCCAGTGTAATGGAATGGATGTGGAAAATCTTACTTCTTGTCTCCAGCGTATTCTGTTTGTATTCAAACAGATTTGTTACTGTAACAATATGTCACACAGAGAGATTTGGATGTCTTTACAGTTGTGGGCGGGATGGGGATGTTGGAATCAGGCCGAACAGAAAATGATGTAGCTGAGGTAATAGGTGTGCACCAATCCGTGGTATAGGCTGTGGAGAAGGTGCCAAGAGACAGGAAACGTTAGTCGTCCACATGTGCAGGGTCGGCCATCACTTACGATGACTCAGAATGACCGCTATGTAAAGCGAGACGTAGCATACACATGTCAGCGAGAATGTAGAACTGTCTTCGGCTCATGGATAAACAAGTTTCGAGACAAACGATATACAGAAAGCTTAATAAACAAGGGCTGTATGTGAGACGACCTACAATTTGCATTCCACTCACTCCGTCAGGGAGAAGAGGTAAGTTGTTTTGGTGCAGACAACATCGGGACTGGACCACAAATCAATGGGCAAATGTTCTCTTCTGTGACGATTCCTGATTCAGTTTACAGAGTGATAGTTGCTATGTCGTTGTCCGGAGAGAACCCGGAACCCGTTATCTCCTCTTAAACATCAGAGAAAATGCACCATTAAAGAGGTGGTGGTTTACTGGTCTGGGGTGGCATTATGCCACATGGATGCACATCGTTTTTTTTTCTAGAGGAACTTTGACAGGCCTCAGATATAGAGAAGAAATCCTCGAACCCTACGTGAGGCTTTTTGGGATGTTGTTGGCCCATAATTCTTGTTAAATGGACGATAGCTTGTGTCCACTAGGGCTCATGTTTTCGTCCCTGATATCGTTTGTAAGCTTATCTGTATCTTTTCTCCTGCTGAGAGATGGATTTACTTTATACTATGCAAGGTCTTTTCGTGGAATTTGATGTAATTGTCATGACCATTGGTTCACATTTAATTTTCAAATTTGCTTCATTGGTTATTCTTGCAATGCCTGTAGCATAAATTTCATTTCTGCTAGACTGCAGAAAAACAATTCCATTTTAAACCTCTTGAATTGAGCTTCCCATGCAGCATTACCATACACGTAAAAATAATTATGCTTTCAATGTTATCTCACCTACAATTCATTACCACGAAGTAAATAAATAACCTATATTCAAAACTATACTAAATAAAATCCCAATTTCCTTAAAAATGAAGACATCCAGCGTATGCCATAGACAGCATATTCGCGGACTTCAATGCTCTTTAGTATGGGTGGAATTTTTTTTTTCAGCTCGTCAATCTCCTCCCAGATCTCTCCTGGAGCTCCGATCTGCTCTTCTGTAGCAATGGGATTCAATGCCACAGCATCTTATTAGGGTTGATAATACATCCGAAATTGCAAAAGAGACAAGAACCTCAAACCTGTAATGGTACCTGGGATACATGTGGAAAATATCATTTCTTGTCGCCAGCGTATTCTGTTTGTGTTCAAACAGATTTGTTGCTGTAGCAATAAAATAACTGCCCTAGTCAACAGCATGCGACGCCGATGTGACACTTTTATTATCGCTGTAAGTGGTCATTAGACACCTTACTAAACTCTCGTGCACGAGCGAATTCATCTCCATTTAACTTCTCCAATTGACACCCTATGGAACTTGCCTCAGTTTACCCTGTATTTTATGTCAGTTTTATCGCGCATTTGTTTCTTCTTTCCATATTCCATCTGCACTGTCATTCTATCCTCGTATTTTTCATTTTATCTGCTTTGTCAACTATGCTTATTAACGTTTGGACACCATTGGCCATTCCATGTCAGATAAAAATACTGCTTTTGTAAGCTTATCTTATCTCTTCTCCTGCTGAGAGATGGATTTACTTTACCATTAGGTAAGGAGTTTTAGTGGAATTTGATGTAAATGTCATGACCATTGGTCCACATTTAATTTTAAAATTTGCTTCATTGATTTTTCTTGCAATGCCTGTAGCATAAATTTCATTGCTGCTAGACTGTAGCAAAACATTTCGATTTTAAACCTCTTGAAATGAGCTTCTTGTAAAACATTACAATATACGTAAAAATAATTATGCTTTCAGTGTCATCTCACCTACAATTCATTACCACAAAATAAATGAATAACTTGCATTCAAAATTATACTAAATAAAAACCCAAAAATTACAAAAAATCTACTGGTACATGAATAGATTGACAGCATTTAGGAAAAAAGTCGAAAAGAAGGCTAAACAAACTAGACAATTTCTTGATATGAACAAATATAAAAAGATAAACGCACTTGTTGTAAGAAAAAAAGTTGAAAGAACTTTATAGAGAAAATTGAAAGATCTTTGTAAGCCAACTCAGAACAAACTCTTCCGAAAAAAATTTTGGAAAATTTTTAAAAAACTTAATAATCCATCTGATCAATATATCCTAAATGCGGGAATTGCAATTTATAATACAATAAACTTAATAGTTACCACCAATTTATTTGTAAAAAATCTTAAAATTACGGAACCAATAACATTAATTAAATCTGAAAAAAAATTTACAGCAAAAGCAAAAAAAAAATGCTAAACAACCTCTTAGCAGATTCTCTCATTATGGACAAACCATACTTACTTTCAGAACTTAACCATGCAATAAAGAAATAAATTTAAAATCTGCACCCGGCTCAGACAAAATATTAAACAAAACCTTTAAACATCTAAAACAAAAATGGAGATTAAAATTATTAGAAATTTATAATTTTATTTGGGAAAACATACATACCCATTATCATGGAGTCATATCAGTGTTTTCTTCTTCTAAAACCGGGAAAACTTCCCATAGATATGAACTCATATCGACCAAAAGCTCTTTTACCAAACTCATTGAAACAATTTGTTTGAAAGACTAATATATTAAAGATATCACTGGTTTTATGAATCGGAAAATTTTTTCCCAAATTAATTTTACGGATTTCGAAAAAATAGGTCTGTTAAAGAGTGCATTGCAAAATTATTAAATGATACTCATAAGGCAAACAGAAGGAACAAAATTACTCTAGTCACTCCAATTGATTTTACGCAAGCATTTGATTCAGTTTGGCTAACTTGGCTCATTTTATACACTTAACAAAGCCAATCTTAAGGGAAACTCATTACATTATTTATGATATTTTTTAACTAAAAGATCTTTACAAGTTAGAGTAAATACTAATTTGTCAAGAAACTTTTCTATTACACAGGGATGATGTGTTCAAACAGATTAAGCATAGTTGACAAAATAGATAAAATGAAAAATACGAGGATAGAATGACAATGCAGATTGAATATGGAAAGAAACAAATGCGCGACCAAACTGTCATAAAATACAGGATAAACTGAAGCAAGTTCCATAAGGTGGCAATTGGAGAAGTTAAGTGGAGGTGAATTCGCTTGGGCACGAGAGTTTAGTAAGGTGTCTGACGACCACTTACAGCGATAAAAGTGTCATATCGTCCGGAGGCTCTATTCTCTCCCACTTACTATTTAGCTTTTACATTTCTGATATTAAACACACTTTTAGGAAAAAAATTTCACACACCTGTTATGCTGATGACCTGTTTTTTGGTCATCGGATTGTGATGAAAAAAATCTCCAAGATAGAATGTAGTCCCAAATAAATAAGTTAATGACATACTATAAAAAACGGCACCTTCAAATAAATATAGGAAAAACTTTTAGTATTCCCTTCATAAAACCAAGAAACAACCTCCTGAAATTTATACTTAAAATTAACAAACAGAAAATCTAACTGTGAACTATTGGGAATATATTTAGATTCCAAACTGAACTGGAGTTTCCACTTGGAAAACCTACACTTTAAAGGTCTAAACCTTTTAAATATTTTCAAATACTTTTCTTCCTAAAATGTAGGCGTCCCTCAATTTCACATGATAATTTTACATAAACATTTACTTAGAGCAAGAGTAGAATACAAACTAGATTTTCCCTTTGGAATTTCTGATAAAAAAAAAAATACAATTCAAAATAAATGTATAAAACTAACTCTTGGCCTTCCTCTTTTTGCTCTCACTCTATCTATAATTGCTGAATCAGCAGTCCCCCTCTTTCAAATTAGACAAAAATATTATTAGCCAAAGAGCTACTTAAACTACATTTTACATTTTAATACCATACGATCTCACAATCAACCACAAATTATGACGATCAACAGAGTCGAAAGCCTTTTTGAAATCAACAAAGCTAACAACCAAAGGTTTCTGAAACTCTAAACATTTCTCAAGAATCTGCCTAAGTGATTCCACATTGCTCTCATCACGCAAATGCCTGTCAACCAGATTTTTAATTCTATTAAGCACAATCATGCAAAGAACTTACCTGGAACAGAAAGTAAGCTGATACCTCTATAGTTATCACAAGAACTGCGATCACCTTTTCTGAAAATAGGGATAAAAATAGCTCTGGTAAAATCCTTAGGAATCAAGCCTTTATCATAAAAGATATTCAAAATTTCAGTCATCCAAGTGGTAACCGGAACATTCCCAGCTCTAAGCATTTCAGTACTAATTTCATCTACCTCTGAGGATTTATGTAGTTTAAGTTTAGAAACAGCTAAAATAATTTAGAACATCACTGAAATTCTCAGCCTACGTAGCCATGACCGAATCCTCACTTTCTATAACCTTACCTTGTTTATTCTACAATCCCTGTATGCCTGTCCGTTTTCTAGCACACAAAATATTAACTATCTTGTACAGCTCTCTGCTGTTCTGTCTATCTGGTCTCTGCTGGTACAGCTCTCTTCTGTCTAACTAAGGATGTCTAACTGCTTCCTCGGCTTTGTCAGCCAAACCACCAAGCCAAAGATTCTTATCAGCAGCTAACTGATCCTTTACACCAGGCGTGTCCAACCTTTTGACTTCCCTGGGGCATATCGAGTGAAGATGAATTGTTTTGGGCCGCACATAAAATATATAATATAGTTAATGTATATGAATAATAAAACTTCATTTATTTTCTTGTGCTTTTTATTATAAAATTTAAAAAAGGGCAACATGAAATTAGTGGGATATCAAAAACTCGTTGAAAATCTCATAATCATGTTGAAAGCTTATGTCGTAAACACGTAAACTTTACGATTTTGTGGGCCGCATTACTAGATGTCCAGGGTCGCATGCGGCCCGCGGGTTGGACACGCCTGCTTTACACGTTTATTAAGCTCTCTGTAATGCTTTCTATTAGAACTATTAGGGTTTTGATTAAGAACATTCCTGCAGTTCTTTCTTTTCGAAATAAGCTCAAGTGCCTTATCACTCAGATAATTCGGTCTCCTCTGCTCCTTTTTTCCTAAAAGAGTACTGTTAGTGTCCAAAAAAGCCTGTTTAAAATGATCCCATTCTTCCTCAACTTCAGTAGTAAGCAAACCATGACTGTCATAATGACTAAGTAACTTATCATGGTAAGCTTTGGCAATAACTGGGTCTTTCAGAGCTTCAGTATTAAAAGTAAAATTTTTAACCCCAGCGCAACACTTTTTAAGTTTAAGCTGCAAGACACTTTTAACAAGGTAATGGTCAGATCCAATTTCAGCTCCCCTATATGACCTTGTATTCCTAACAGAACTAGCCCATTTGCTGTTAATTAATATATAATCAATCATATTCTTATGCAGCCCATCTGGTGAAACCCATGTGTACTTATGTATGTCACGGTGTTTGTAATAAGTGTTAGTTATTCTGAAACCATTGAGTTTACTTACCTGTAGGATACGTTGCCCATTGCCATTGCAGCTACCAATAACAAAAGGGCCTATCACCCCTTCCCGAAGGTCAGAGTCAGTACCAAATTTGGTATTGAAATCACATAGAACAACGGTAATATCTCCCCTTTCTTGATAGAATTCAAAATATCCTTCTCATCCTCATAGACATCCTCAGTTGGGGCATAACAGCAGAAAACATTCAAGTCTTTAATGCTTATTTCTTGATACAAAAGAGTTGAAAACAAAAATATTCAATCTGATGATGATTTAAAGGAATAAGAAAACATTATATTTTATGAAAATAAATTCGTTTAGCAGTAAATTATTAGTAGTAGTATTTGTAAAGTGATAAGTCCATTTGAGCTTAATCTATCTTGGCGCTCTTGAACTTGACGGTCTGTATACTCTTCCTAACATATAAATACACACACCTTAAGCTGTCAGTATTTTTCCAAATCCTCCACAAGTTTACGAGTATTAACATATTCCATCTTTCAGGAAGAATTGATTTTACACATGCAAACTCCGAACTCACAACTTTAAAATTTGCTCACCAGTTTCATCCATTATAATGTGACTTTTATTAACTTCTTTTTTATTGTATTTTCACGCTGCTTTGCTTCAGACCAGAAGCCTAAAATATTACCTATTGTTCAAGGCGAAACTTAAATCTAGGATTGAAAAACAATTGTTTACCAATAAAGATGCAACAACCTTTCCTATGGCAATCTGACTTGGAGACCACTGATTTAAATCCAATAGCATAAACCCTCTCAATAAACAGTAAATAGAAATGAACAGGGAATTGGAATGAAAAGGTTAATTAACTTACTCGTTGATTACATTCATAGAAACATAGATCATTTTACAAACACGTAATACTGTATTATTGCTAGATAAAATTAATAATGCGAGTTATATTGTAATAATCCACAAGTTATAATTATATTGTAATAATTCATTATATTCGGTTATATTGTAATAATTCACTTCCGTCATTTGAAACAAACCTAACTAAGATTTATAAAGGTTTTATATTTAAAATATACTTTACGTTTAAAAATATTTTACTTCCATCGGTTTTAAGAATTTCAGAGTCATTTACATAGAGCTGTCAGGTTAATGACTCTGAAAACTTAATATTTACAATGATGTCATCACTTAAGCTTTACTTAAGAGCTTTGGAATGAGATCTTTTTTTTGCTGGTCTTAAAGATTCTGAAGAAACTACATTAAGAACTCAAAAAAATGTTTAGTACAATGAAATTCGGATTTTTTTTTTCAAGATTTGAGAAACTACATATTATTTTATACAATTACTCACTAAAATCCTCAGATTTTGCTTCCTACAAATATAACACATTTTATTAAAATCCATCGAGGTGAAGTGATTATGCTGTGATTGATTGATTCATTGATTGATTTGACATCAATCAATGAAAAAACTCTCTATGTTATTTGTGACCTGATGGTTAATATCAAATCAACCAGTCATAAAGACTTCGCTTCTTTGAATTTCGATTAAATTTGCTGTATTTCTTCAAATCATTATCACAAACTCAATATGTTTTCTCAGATAAAACAACATATTGTGTTAATACTTTCCTTTAGCAACAATAGTGATTTTCAGAAATTCCTTATTCTTATCTTGTTAAGCAGGACATAAAGAATACGCCTTAAAAAGACTTGTTTCATTAACCAATATAAACGTTGTGACTCCTCCGATAGCAGATCCAACTTGTGACATAGCTCCACCCCAAAAGAGAGCTGTATTTCCTCCAGCTCTTCTTAATATAGCTGCGATGCATGCTTTCACGTAAGAAACAGCACCAACGAAAACAATCCATGAGAAAACCTGTAAAAAGAACATAGACAACAATTAATAACAACTAGAGTATCTGACTAATCAGTCATAAACAAACTCAAAATTGCAATATATTGGAAAGAGGCTTATTTAAATAAGAAATGTTATTGTAATATACTAGAAAAGATTGATTGTTATATGAAATATTATTTTAATATAACAGAATAAATATATGTTGTAATTAGAAATATTGCCTTACGATTACAAAAAAGGATGATTGAATGTGATACATTATTTTACTATACCATAAATATGGATGTTAAAATAGGAATATTATTCATCACAAGAAAGTTGAATATATTATTTTAATGTTACATAATTATAATTAATTATTCTGTATTCTGCTGATAAGCTTCAGGCTTTGTAGATCATTTTTAAATGATATAACCTATTGTAAAATGATCAAATGATAAAAATAAAGCCCAATATTTTTAATTCCTGTGAAGGAAAATACATCATGTGCATACATGCACTCATTGGCCATTGAAATATGACAAACCCATCCCTTTTTTTCGAATCTCTATAACTTTTAATATAAGATTTTCATACCGAAATGCAACTAAAGATCTCAATTAAATCTAAATCTTGATTTTCAATGCAATTATTTCAGTTTTTTAAAGAATTATGAAAATTTTAATATTTAAGAACAAGAAATGCCAGACATAAGAATTTACCTCAGAAGTTAATTCAAATTTAAAAAGAAGCATTACTTCAGCTATTTAATTCAATAAATGTATATTTTAAATGTTTGTGTAAATAATGTTTCGGTCTTCATCAGTTTTGTATGTTTCTTATGATTGTCATTGTTGCTGTTAAATATCCAACTTCCATACCACTTAACAAGAAAAAGTATTTTCACATATTTGAAAAAAGACTGGTTTCAGAATGCGAAATATTGTTTTGATACGCCCGAATACGTATTATTATTACTGCTACACAAAGTTTTCCTCAATAGTCACAATGCCAACATGTCAAACTACGATTTGGTACGCCTATTGGTTATTCTAGTCTCAATGCCATATTCTTCTATGGACATCACCATGCATTGTAATTTAAAAAGAACCTTTTCAAGTTCAAAACAGTTGAAATTAATGAATCAAACTTAAGCCTTAACAAATAAGGAACTACTAACATTTCTATCTTTATTCAAATATTACAAAATTCGAAAATCGAGTTTAGATAAATTAATGCTTTAGGCTCTATCGTTGGTAAATGGCACCAAATAGCGTCATTTCGACTTCTATATCAGAATTTTTTTTTTGTATGAACCTCGTGGCTGTTTGATATACATATGATAGAGTTCCAGAAGAGCCTTCTGTTATCAGTTAAGATAAACCAGTTGTCAAACATGTAACTGGAGGAAAAGAACACATTGCTGGCAGCCGAGGTATTTTTTTGTACATTGCAAAATAAATAGCATATAATAAATTCAAGGCCATATATGCTTTTATATAATGTTAATAATAGCAATGAATATCGCTTTTGAGAGCTGTGCTGAGGCATTTGCCATATGTCTGTATTTTCAAAACTATGTTTAACGCAAATCAAAAGCTAAATGCTGAGCTTCTTTTTGTCTCGTTTTTTTTTTCGCTTTGTCGTCTGTCTGTCTGCCCGTCTGTAGACATCGAACTCTTTTGTTTACAGAGATAAATTAAAAATTCTTTTCTATTGGATAGGCATTGATGAAATATTACGATATGAACTTTCCGAATTTCTCTAAATCTCTCTTACGCCTTCTAGGGGTGGAAAAAAGTGAAAATTCCAAAATTTCAAACGAACATTGCAAGCGATGTATTTACAATAGAAATTTGAAATTTTGGTGGTGGAATCTGAAGGTCATGAAGTTTCGATTGTTATCAATTAGTTGACCTCTTAGTCCGAGGTGTGGGGGGGGGACATTTCTTTTTAGGTTTAGCAAAAATTGCTTGTTTTTAGAGAAAAATTAAAATTTCTTTTTGGTTAGATAGATTTATGTTATTATAATTACTATCTTAACTGGGTATATCTTATTCAATATCATTGTTACTCCATTTTTTAACCGATTCCTATTAGAGGGTCAAGAATTAGAAAGATTTTAAACCCTTAATTCCAGTTTTATTACTAATCTTTATTGCTCTCCCATCCCTTCTACTCTTTATCTCATGGATGAAAAATTATCACCTGAACTTACATTAAAAATAACTGCTGGGTACCAATGATACTGAGTCTATGAGTTAACAGACTTCATAAAAACAGAAATCGAATCTTTCATACTACACTATTACTACACTATACTCGCCCTACCACTATTTACCAAATCCGTGCAATAGTAACCTCAAATGATGTAATCCGCTCTTGAGTTTTACCCTCAATAGGAGTAAAAATTGATGCTTTACCTGGTCGTCTTAATGAAACTACTCTCTTCACAAGACGACCAGGTAAATTCTCTGGTCAATGTTCTGAAATCTATGGGGCTAACCACAGATTTATACCTATTTCAATTGAAGTCTCTCCTCGATCAAATTTTATTTCATGATTAACCGCTTACTTCAGATAGCCTAATTTAAGGTATTGGACTCTTAAGCCTAAATATAGATAAACTCTTTTGAAGAGAAATTAGTTAAAAAATAACATTAGATTGTCATTCTAAAATTAAAAATTTCTTTAATCCACAAACTACACCACTATGTTGATACTTATCACTCATCTTTATTACTATTACAATTTTAATTTTTATTCAAAATCACTTTTCATATCAAGCATGCTTATTAATCAATCCTAAATTAAAACTAACCCCTCCTAACTGAAAATGATAACAAATTTATTTTCTATCTTTGATCCAATCTCTTCATTCAACTTGTCACTAAATTGAATAGCAACCATAACATTTCTCATCTTTATTTCATCATCTTTTTTCTATGTCACCCCGATATCCCTTTTCGCACACACAACGATGCTTCAATCTCTTCATAATGAATTTAATTTGTTAACATTTCCTAACCACCAAGGGTCAATCTTATTTTTTTTCAGAATTTTTCTCTTCATTTTATTTATAAATACTATAGGCCTTTGACCTTTCATCTTCACCCCTTCTAGACATTTCATGATAACATTTTTACTAAGACTCACAATTTGAACAACAATTATCATTACTAATTTTCTTATATAAAACCCAACATAATAACAGCCCATCCAGTTCCCCAAGGAACACCTATATTCTTCTCTTTTTTTATAGTCATCATTGATTTTATTAGTAATATAATTCGGCCCATAACACTAGCAGTGTTATGGGTTTACAATTTCATTTCACTAATCTTCAGTGGACCATTGAAATTTTCCATAGAAATCGCATTATGTACTCTAACTAGCAATTGTGCGATTCACTTAAAAGGGATCTAGAAATTTTCAATGAAGTACTTAAAACCTCTGCACAAATAGGTTTCAATATATTAAATTTCCCGAAAAGTATTTATCATATTACGAAACCTGCAGACTTGGAATGCTTCGCAAGTATAACCCTGAAGAGGCTGTATAGAAGGAAGTTTTTGGATGAAGTGCCCAGTGAAGACGAAAGGGATGATTCGAGAGCGCAGGGAACTCTCCGAGTATTAGGACTCTAATAAATTTTAAATTAGACAAGTTCATGGAAGGAAGTCAAAGCACGAACTTTTGCTAATTGCTGAAAGGAGCCCTTGGAAGTGACAGTGTTACACATTTCGAAAGTGACTCAAATCCTGCTATAATACTAAGCAGCCTTTGTCTGAAGAGAAGAGATGCAGCAGTTAAAAATGTCAAAGAACTGATTGAGGCCAATGAGAGAGATCTCTCTCATTGGTTAACTGTGATATTTGATTACATTTTGATAACTAGGATCTGGTTATCACAATTTTTCACAGAAGAATTTTCACTATCAGTATTTCTACTGCTTTTCAGAAGTCTTTGAGAGAGAAAAGGAAAATGAGAAAATAAAAAAGCCTAAGAAACTTTCATAGGTCAGATACAACACTGCTCTAGTATTTGTTTTTATTACCAGACCTATAATGGGAGACTACAACGGATTTATTACCAGACCTATAATCTTATTACCAGACTTATACCAGACTATTACCAGACTTATACTTTACGAACTTATTACCAGACCTATAATCGGAACTGAGAGTATATATAAAAATATCCATTCAGGATACATTTTTTAACAACCGTATTATGAACATTGGATGAATTATTTGGGAGTTGCTGTCCATCAATAATAATTAGAAATTAGTCCAAATGGAAATTTAAAACTGTTTTACACCTCCTTCTCCTTTTCGAGCCTAGTCTATTGAGATCAGAATTACTAAAATATTCCACTGGACAGGAAAGGTTAAAATGATATTTTATATGGAAAAACTTTATAGTGGTTTATTTTTATATCTATTTTTAGTGTCGACTATATCATGTTAAAATAAATTCATACCAAAACATCTATTTTTGGATTTCAAAGCAGATAGACAAGTTTGAAACATCGTATAAGACGACCGGATTTTCGAGGGGGAGAGGGGGTTCTGGACCTCCCCTTGTTCCCCCCCTCTCTGGTTACGTCCCTGTCTTTAGCCAATCAGCGTAAGTTTGAATATGTATCCATTGTCATCGGTCAGCGGCAATTAAAATGATCTTGTCTTTTAATTGCAACTGAGCGGCGTTTAAATTTAATGAAAATAATACATGCTACAGGTATTTTAAACATGCTAACTTACACAGGAAAATATGAAAAAATATTTTGGAAGTGCTGAAATGATAAACAATGATAGGTCAGATAAGTGAGACAAGAAAAGTATCTAAATCATCTTTTTATATGGTAAACAGAATAATTATTTGTAGAGAAGTGGTGAATAAATCGTGTTAAATCGAAAGGCAAGTCATGTTACTCGAAAAATCGTACTAAACCAAAAATCAAACACGAAAAATAGAATTCGTGTTAGTCGGAACTGAGAGTATATATAAAAATATCCATTCAGGATACATTTTTTAACAAATAAAATAGAGAAACATAATTACCACAAGAATAGCACCCATGGGATGGTCTACAAGAGGAGGCGAGGGACTTAGGAGTGCAGTGGCCAGGATATATCCTGCCCATAATGAACTGAAGATGGTAACATAAATTACAGAAGAAAGAGTCCACACTGGAAAAAAAATGGCAATGAAGCACGCAACAGGGTTGGCCATCATGGATAAATTCACTGAGAGATGGTATGCAACATTACCGTAAGGTAGGCAGGAAAATGTCTGTAATATAAAAATTGGGCAATTAGAAAAGACTAATTACAAGCATACTGAGAGTTATATTGATTACAAAATACTACTCTTATAGCTCAAAATATCATTACTCTTCTGACAGCCAATTTACTAGAGATAGCTGAGTAGCGCAAAACGAATCTGGGAATTGGGAGTCTGAAATAAGTTTTCCTATTTTGCCATTTCATTTATACACCAAGACCTCGCTTTGCTCCTGGGATAGGTTTTTAAAACTTCGACGCAAATCTATAAACACTTTCTTTTAAGAAATGACTAAAATACTAAGATGGGTTTTGGCGATGCAGTGTTCACTTTTAAACTCCTAACAAATCGAAATTCTGCAACACACAATTAATTTCAGCAAAAATAATGATCAATATTATAGATAATTAATAGAATTGAAAATACGTATGTCTTATTCATAATATAACGTATTTAAAATTTAAATAAATATCAAATAATGAAAAATTGTTAGTATAAAATGATAAATTGTTTAAAATGATAAATTGTTAGCATTTTGTGGCTTTAAAAGATGACTTTCACCTGGAGAGTTCAAATGGATATTCTGTCAAAGCAACGATGATGCAATTGCTAACTAAGTAACCTGTTGGAGTGGAGGAGGAGAAAAGAAACTGTTCAAAGTTTACTGGACAGCCTTCTTCCTTTCTTCGCCGCGATAAATTATCAGTTTGAAATACACTGGATATTTAGATTTAATATGACATATCATCAGTGTGATTTCCAAAATACTGACATCCGATTTCTGTCTCAATACTTTCCTTCATTTTGCAACTCTGTGCAATGGCATTTTAGTTTTAGCAATGGCATCAGCGGCGCCTAATCTGCCAGGCAGATTAGGTGCCGCTGATGTTTCTTACCCTTCATTAACGTTTCTCTTCTTTAAAAGGCAACAATGTACTTCCGTACACGTAGGACGACGATAGCCTAGAGATCTGATGAGCTTGTTCCGGTTTCCCATACAACATACATACAATGACAGGTACGCTAACCACTTGACCAGGTATGAGCTAGTGGTTTAATTATGGGTTAGGTTACGGTTAGGTATGATCTAGATCAGGTTTTTGCAGCATAGAAAACGACGGAACTAAGAATATTTTGCGACGTAAATAGAAAATGAGTCATAATATCTCTGCAACACATAACGGGGTTTTGGTGGATTCTACAACAAGGATATTGGAAGTTTCAACCCGCTATTTCAAAAATCTTGGCTTTGCCACTGGCTCAGGGCAGGTGCAGCAATAAATATGATACCGGGCGAAAAGAAATTTCGGCGCTTCCCCCCCCTTGATTACCAAAACTGTTTTTAAGTATAATAAAATATCATTTTGTATTATAGATTCAATTACTGTCTTTTACATTATATATTTTTTTTCTACAGAGGCTGGATTTCCACCTCAAACGCCCCTAGGCACAAAGAGCGGTAAGGCGCAAATCATATGTACTATGTTTTGAATTTTCTAGAAAAAAGTTACTTTTTTTTACGTTAATTAAAATAGCCAATTCCAGATATTTCGTAATAGTTTTCTTACCAAACACTAAAAAATTAAAGTAATAAATATTATATAGAGCATATAATATATAGTATCCAATATACAATCGACGAAGGATTAACCTCTGTGGGGATCAATCACAGACCCACACAATTTCGTATCTTGAATCTTTTCTAAACGACACTAACTAGGGGTAGGCGCCTTGTCCTTTTCGACGACTAAACGCCCTGTCCTTTTCGACGACTAAACGCCCTGTCTTTTTCGACAGATAGTCACAGGCCTCCTTCACACTTACCGCTCACCGCGTCGCAAACGCGCTGTGACGTCACTCGCTGCTCTGCACGCGACGACTGTAGCCTTCACACGCGCGGTCTGCAACAAAGAACTAAGCTCATTGGTTCTCGCTGCAAACAACTTGGAACGCGTGCTTTGTTGTCTCTGCGAGATCTACCTTGCATTCTGACATTTTTTTCAATCTACAGTAAACATTATGTCCAGCAAAAAACGTTTATTCTTTCGTAAACGGTTAATATTACTTGCCTAATCATAGGCGTAGTAATAAAAAAATATCGCACTAAATGGATCGCGACATTTTTAATGATAGAAAAAGATTAGGCGATTTTCAAAATTTAAGAGGCTGACACTGTTACAAAATCTTTTTTGTGTATGACACCTGCCGAATTTAAAGAGATTTTAGCTATTGTTTTTTGTTGTTTATTTAAAGAGGTTTCGAAGATTTAGAACAAAGGACACGAAATTTCGGATATCAATTTCTACACTTGAAAGATTGGCGCTAACAAATCAGGCAAGATGCATTTAGAATTGTTCTTAGCTCGTTTTCCGAAATAGCTAATGTTTTTACGTTGTGGTCTGTTTGTAGATGGTCAACTGTTTTTGTTTGTAGAGGTAAATTAAAAATTCCTTTTGGGTTTGAAAGATTCATGAACTATTACGATGATTCGCACTTATTCAAAACAAATTTTCGTATGAGGGCGGTCCGCCGTTAAATTCCTGACTCCCTCCCGTCGATTTGGCCGTGCTGTGACTTGTGCAGACTATCGAAAAGGGGAACCTTCTCTGCAATAACCCAAAACGTGACTCAAATTTGAAAAGACAGAGAGGAGTCAGATATTACCATTTAAACATAATTTATTTACAGTACATTGCTAAAACTAATCTCCAGTATCGTGAGTTCCCTTCGGGGAATACAGCTGAACTTACTCGTTCTCAGGCGATGACCGCCTTTACAATTAGACGCCAGATCGTTTTGGCAAAAGTCTGTTCATGGAGTTTGAGCTACCAGCTCTAAAGTCCTAGTACGGAGGCTGTTCCCCAGAACACAGTGGCGGAAGCAGACAGAATAAACAATTTGTGGAAAGGATTCCAGATCTATGAATGAGGGTGACCCTTACCTGTCGGATATGGTCGCTGCAGGAGCCTTTGTTGCGAAGATCAGCACTGTCCGTTGGAGACCCATCGCCTAGGTTTGGTCAGACAAAAGGAAAGTTTAACAGTTCGAAAAACGCTGCTAAACTGGGCGACTACTCTACGCTACCAGTCACGCTAGAACTCTGCCCACGTGCCGATTCTCGGCCAAAGAGAAGACGTCTTAACCGGATCAGAACCATGAAGACAAGAAGGCTCTTCTCTGCCGCAGTTCAAAATTGCCGCTTCTTCCCGCCGCGACCTCTAGCGGTGGTCAGCGTCGTAAGCTGACGCGGGCGCTTGCAATTGGACGTCGGACGAACATCGCTCCGCCTACTCGGCCTCTTTTGTGACGAGTCCGAACTCTGGGTCCGGAAGTTTTTGACTCCTGGGGCGATGCTAGACACTGGTTTCATCCAGTTTAACTGGCAAGTTCGTGGAAACGGAGATGACTAACCAGGTCTTTGTTCATACTTTGAGCAAAACACATTCAAGGACCTTTTAGCCCAAGTCGTGTCTGCAGGATCAATTCCTGGGGGCACGACACACCTATCCCCCTTTAGGGAGAGAGGAGGACAGGCGGGGCAGGGAAAAGGTCACTGACCGCACTGCAGATGGCACTATATTGTTGAAGATGATCTCCTGGGTCACCCATCACGATCTGGAATCTGGCTTTTCCTTCATGAGTCCAGCTGTCGCACCAAACAGTCTAAAAGGGTCACACAGTTCACATGATCGCACAAAAAAAAGGAAGTCCAGCGATTCACAGTTGGGGTCCGCCCAGACCGCTCTGGTGGGCGTCGGTCTGCAGGAGGCTCCACAGCACATGAAATAGAGAAAACAGGGAAAAGGGTCACCAGTCTGGTTTTCCACATGTATTCAGTTTACAAACACACAGTCTGTCTTCGTGCTTACCGCCACGTGACTCACTGTTACATAGAACTTCAAAAATCTTATGGTACAAATTACACTTCTAATTAGCAAGAACTTCCTGAAGTTAGTTACAATTCCAACAATAAAGCAAAAATCCTTTCTCAGTAAAACTCACTTTATACTAACAAAATCATCTAACTGTTATCCCTATAATCACAAAATCATCTAATTGTTACTCTCACAGTAACAAAAATTATCTAAAATTACTCTTATAATGAACAAAATCATCTAACTGCTATTCCTATAATCACAAAATCATCTACTTGTTACTCTTAAAATAAACAGAATCATCTAAAATTACTCTTAAAATAAACAGAATCATCTAAAATTACTCTTATAATCACAAAATCATCTAATAGTTACTCTGACAATGATCATCTAATTATCTCTCCATTAATTCATTTAATCGTGACGAAATTACTTCTCGAAAACTCAAACCTCTAATAACAAAATCATTCATAATTATTTCCAAGTTACTCTGACAATGATTATCGAAAATTATTTCTCCATCAATTCATTTAATAGTGACAAACAGTACTTCTCGGTCATTTCGTAGTTGATACTTAAGACACTTCTCAAGAAAACTCACTTTATACTAGCAAAATCATCTAAAATTACTTTTATAATCACAAAATCATCTAAAATTACTCTTATAATCACAAAATCATCTAATAGTTACTCTGACAATGATCATCTAATTATCTCTCCATTAATTCATTTAATCGTGACAAAATTACTTCTAGAAAACTCAAACCTCTAATAACAAAATCATTCATAATTATTTCCAAGTTACTCTGACAATGATTATCGAAAATTATTTCTCCATCAATTCATTTAATAGTGACAAACATTACTTCTCAAAAACTCCATAATTGATGTTCAAGACCTTTCTAAAAAAAAAACTCAAATCTCCAATAGCAAACTCATTTATAATTATTTATCGAATCTCAAATCTGTACTATTCCAATGGTGGCTTTACACTAGGTCTACTCTATTGCTAATAACGGCTTCGTTTCTACCGGCCGATTGATTGATTGAACGTGTGTGTGTGGGGGTTTTGTGAGACGCCGGTATGTCGATGTCATCGCTCTCGCAGCATCTCCCGGGCACTGGGAGGATATGACGAGCGCCACGACATGACGTCACCTCCCGGCACGCTTCCTTCGCCGACTCACGGGGGGGGCGGGGGGGCGTAGAACCTACAGTCCCGCCAGAGTCTGCCCAAAACGTCACCATCTGCTTGCGGCCGGCTCGGCCACCGCGCACGGGAGAAATTCTCTCGATTTCTCGAGCGAGCGTTCTATGCTTCAGATTCCACTCCTTCGCTGCGCTCGATAGCCGGGGGGGGGGGGGGGGGGGGGAGTGAGTGCACTAGTGTACAGACGAAGACTGTTGAGCAGTGACAGACCAGGGGAGGGGATTTCTGCTGTCCTGGGGCGATGCATCGTGAAGGCGTCCCTTCGCGACAACATTAGCCCATGAGGGGGGCTTCACTTCCTCGAGTTCGTCCTGTATCCCAGCATTCTGTGTTTTCAAGCGTCGTCTGCTGCAGGGCAGCCACTGAGGCAAAGGCGGAGGGGGTGCTGATCCACCGGATGTGTTGACGTTATAGCAAGCCACGGTGTGCGGGGCTGTGTCAGCAGCAGTGGCTAGGGCTGGCGCGACTCTTCCGTCTGGCGCACGTGGTCGAAGGTCGTATCTATGTGGCGGCGGCTGGGAGCTCGCTGTGGCAGGGCGAGCTCGCGCGTCTGGCGCCGGGCGGCCTGCAACGTGATTCCTTGGGACTCGGGGGTTCGATTCCCAGTCGTTGTCCTCAGATTCCGGCTCAACGATGGGTCTTGATGGGGCGTCGGGTGTTTTGGTGTGGGATCTTCTGGGATGGAGGGCTCACCTATCAGGTACGGGCGTCGCTTCCGCAGTTTGGTGAGGCGATCGACATGCACTGGCTCTACTTTGTGAGGGTTGGCGACTAAGGCAATTTTATAATTCACTTTGGTGAGGCGTTGTAGCACTCGCCATGGCCTGGTGGACATTTTCGATAGCTTCCTGGTATTCCTGCGAGGGACCCGTGGGCTATATAAAAACACTAGGTCACCAGGCCGAATACCTTTATCCACGGCCATTTTTTTCCTCTGCTCCTCCTGACTCGTAGCTGCGGTTTCAAGATTCGCCTTCACCAGCTCATACGCTTCATTCAACTTGTTGGCTAACTGTTCGCCATAGCTCTCAGTGTTGGCGTAGGTTGGGGGCTCCTTCGTCTGCCACATCTGGTAAGGTAGGGCCACGTCTCGGCCATATAGTAGAAAATAGGGGGTCTCATGGGTGGAGCTGTGGGTGGCACTCCGATAAGCCATCAAAACAAATGGCAGATGCTCATCCCACACATCATTTTTGTCGGCCACCAGATGAGATAAAATGGATGCGATGGACTGGTTGAATTTCTCCACGAGGCCATTGGAGCTCGGGTGATAAAAACTAGTGTTTTGTTTGGTAATGCCTAATCGGTTAAATACCTCGGTCATCATGCGACTGGTAAAGTTGCGTCCATTATCACTGATGACAGTGGCGGGAATTCCATGTTTGGGAATAAAATCTTCTACGAACGCTCTAGCAATCGACTCTGCTGACTGATCGGCCAGCGCGTAGACCTCTGGCCATTTGGTGAAGTAGTCCATAATGACTAAGATGTACTTATTTCCTCGCTGAGTGATGGGTAGAGGGCCTAAAATATCCATTCCTATGCGCTGAAAGGGGTGGCTCGTGAGTGGGGCTCGAACTAGGTTTCCCTTCTTCTTCTCGACGTAGCCTCTTCGTTGCAGACAAGATGTACAGGTCTGGACGTAGTTGCGAATATCGGCGTACATGCCGGGCCAGTAATACTCAGACCTTACCCTTTGCAAGGTTTTGTACTCTCCCAAGTGGCCTGAGCAGGGGTTGTCGTGGCACAATTCTAATATCTGCCCTCACAGACTGACAGGAATCGCTAGCTGCTCCGTTGCTTCCATGCGGGGGCTATGGCTAGTTGGGGGGGGGGGGGCAAATGGTATAGGATACCTTCCTTCAAGTAAAAGGGTTCGGCGGCACTGGCGGGTGAATCGTGGGCCCTACTCTCTAAAATTTCGATGGTGTTCCTAAAAGTGGGGTCCTCCAGCTGTAGGTCTCTCAGACGGGCTAGATCGCCAAAGGGGCTCTGGGAAGGGGGATTTCTCTCGACTGCTTGTATGTGACGGGACAGGGTGTCGGCGGGGACATTGTGTTTCCCAGGCCGATAAATGATGTCAAAATCGTAGTCCTGCAGCGTCAGATTCCACTTGGCTAACCTACTGGAGGGGTCCTTGAGCTTCAGTAAATATGTGAGGGGGGCATGGTCGGACACAACCGTAAATCGTCGCCCATATAGGTACTGCTTGAAATGGGTAATGGCGAAACGGATTGCGAGGGCCTCCTTCTCAATTGTCGAGTAGCGTGTTTCTGGGGGCTTCAATTTCCGACTGGCGTAAGCTACCGGATGACGGAAACCGTCGTCCGTCTCCTGCTCGAGTACGCCGGCTACCGCAATATCCGACGCATCGGTCGACAGGGAAAACTTCCGTCCAAAGTCGGGGTACAGGAGAAGGGGCTCGGTCATTAATTTCCTCTTCAGTACTTCGAATGCTTCCTCCGCTTCTGAAGACCATCTAAAAGGGGTGTCCTTCTTCACTAAATGGACCAAGGGGGCTGTAAGATCGGCGTAGCGATCGATAAAACGCCGGTAATAGCCGGTTAGGCCTAGGAAGGCTCGAACGTTCTGGACACTACGGGGGCGAGGAAATTCTTCAATGGCCTGGACATTCCGCGGGTCCGGCTGGACCCCTTCTGCGGAAATCAAATGTCCCAAGTACGTGACGGATTCCTTCATGAATTGGCACTTCACTGGCTTCAACTTTAAATTGTAGGCCCGTAGGCGGTCAAATACCCTCTGTAACCGTTCTGTGTGTTGTTCAAATGTCTGGGAGGCCACCATTATGTCGTCGAGGTAGACGAGAACTTGCTCTTGTCGCATTCCCATTAATACGTGGTCCAGTAAATGTTGGAAAGTAGCGGGACTGTTCTTCAGTCCAAATAGTAAGTAGTTAAATTCAAATAACCCTTTCCTACTGATGAACGCAGTCTTCTCCACGTCACGTGGGTGTACGGGAACCTGCCAATAACCGGATACCATATCCAGCGAGCTAAAATATTTGGCGTGAGCTAGTTGGTCGATAATTTCGTTTATGAGGGGGAGAGGGTACGAATCTGGGATTGTTTTCGCATTTAGTGCCCTGTAGTCAACGCATAATCTGTATGTGGAGTCTTTTTTTTCACTAAGACGATGGGTGACGCAAAAGGAGAGGCGCTTTCTCTTATTATCCCTTGCTCTAACAGCTCATCCACTTGTCGGTCTAGTTCGCCCTGCAGCGCGAATGGCACCCTGTATGCCCGCTGCCTCACGGGGCGGTCGTCTGTGAGGTGGATTTCATGATACACGGCCTCTGTGCCGGTCAATTCGCTGACATCTCTTGCAAAAACATCTCGATTTTTCATCAACAATTTTCCCAGTTTACTCTTCTCTCGAGGTCCAAGGTGGTCCAATTGGAAATCCTCCAGGGACAGGGGCGATTTTCTTGTCTTCCGGGGGACGCTAGGGGATTCTATTTGGTCGACGTCCAGGGCTTCCAACGTGGCAATGCGCATGTTTTTATTCAGCCAGACAGGGGCCGAGGAGGTATTGGCAATCCGAATGTTGAGTCAGCCGCTACCGTCCACACGGTTCACTGAGTGGGCCACGCGCACTGAACCGGTTTTCAGCTGCTCATGTGGCTGAGCTAAGATCGTGCATCCTCGGAGCTGGGGAGCGGAACATTCGACGAGGGCTATGCGCTCGGCTCGGGGAGGGACGCAGAGCTTCTGCACGATGCACCCAATGTACGTGGGTGTAGGGGAGGGGGGGTGAAGGTTGCTCCTGGGCAGGGTAAGTGGGCAGTGTGAGGGGGTTGCTCCTATGTTTCAATTCCTCGTCCTTCTTCCTTTGCAATGTGCCTGAATGACAATCTATGACGAATCGGTGCTTCTTGAGGATATCGTGTCCCATTATCATGTCGTACCGTGGAGTGTCTATGTCAAGGGCTACTATGGGGTGCTCAAAACTAATCCCGTCAAATGTGAGGGTCACCATGTATCTGCCTATCACTGGAAGGGGGTGGCCATATACAGTTTTCAAATTATGTTTGAGGGGGGGACCATTTTGTGCAGGATTCGGCTCCTCAAGCACTGAAAACACTGGCTATTCATGACGGACATAGTGGCGCCGGTATCGACGAGGGCCGACACCTCCGTGTCCTCCTTGCGGCCGGACACAATGGGTGAATTTTCATCACTACATAGTATGGCACACAGGGCAATGCGGACGGCTGACGCTTCGGGGGTACTCTGGGAAGTGCATCCGGGGCTTCCTTCCCATTCTAGTTTAAAGGAACTGTATGGTGGTTGGCTTGCCGCGACTCTTCTCTACCCCGTTCTTGAGTTTGCTGAGGGGGGGTAAAAGGGAATCCATTCTCTCTCGTCCAGCGGGTCCTCCGTGGGGTTGCTCGGTTTCGATTTTGCTGCCAGTTTCGTCCTGTTTGGTATCGCGGGTCACGTGGGCGTAGGGTCGGGGGCGACGCACACTGACGGGCGTAATGGCCCACTCCACCGCACGCAAAGCACGTGATGCCCCGGCGATCCGCCCAGGGGTGTTGCTGTTGCTGGGTCTGACTGGTATGACTCCTCTCTCGCTGTCCCTCAATCTGGTGGAGGCGCTCCCCCAAACGTACTAAATCTGCCTGGATCTGGCACAGCGGAAAGGCTGCCAACAGATCCTGTAGCTGGGGCAGAGGGTTCGACTCTGTGTTTCTAGCAGGGGTTTCCTCGTCAAGTGCTCGTATGGCTGGCGATCGTCCGGAGGCACGCTCATTGCTCTCTTCCAGCGTAGCTTTCACTAAAGCCTCTTCAAAAGTATGGGGGTTATGAGACAGTACGAACCGCTCGATCCGCGGGGTCAGGCCCGCCAAAAACTGGGCAAGGCGCATCTGATCGCCGATTCCCTGATCCTCGCTGTCCGTGTTTCTCCCTGCTGTTCCTAAAAACTGATAGGCCCGGGTCCTAATGCGGGCAGCATACTCCCGGACACTCTCGTTTGTCGCTTACTGACAGCTTGTGAATTCATGCAGGCAGGTGGCTAATGGTGCCTCGCTATCGAACCTTTCTAACACCGCCCTTTTGAAAATGGCAAAATCCTCTTCGTTCCTTAATTCCAGGGATTGGTTAACGAATTCCGCAGTGGCTCCTCGCAGCTTCGAGCGGGCAATGATTGCCATCTCGCTCGGCTGCCATCGTGCGATCCTCCCTACTCCCTTTATTTGTTCGAAAAATGCTGCGGCAGTGCGACTACTATCTCCTTCGTACGGGTTAAATAAATTTACGAACCCCACCAGGAGAGGTCCCGTCGTTGGGGACGGCTCCTGGGTGGGTGGCGCACTCGCGTCCTGACTCTCCATTGCTTCGGGGGGGTTTTCTCACTACGCAAATAGTGTGCTGCGTGTTGTGCTGTGTGTTGGGTTTTTTGTACCTCCTAAGTGCAATGGAGGCGCACACAGAAATGCAACTTAACAGTAACACAAGAAGAAAAATCACTCCTATCTAAAATATCATGATATAGTCCCTAGTCGAAATCTCTAATACTTCCTCCATACACTCTACACCTGGGCCTAGCTATAGTCTTATACTTATTTCTTAGCACTAAACATTTAATTCAAATCACTTTCTATACTTCAATATAACACTTGTTTTAACAGATGCTCCTGAAATTCCTCGCTCAAAACATAGTATACAATTCTCACTAACATCACAATATTAAATCACAATTTAAATCACTAAAGTCACTAAAATCACAATTTAAATCACTAAAGTCACTAAAATCACAATATTTAACATTCTTAATTTTCTTTACATTCTGCTACTGCCACATTTCAACACAATAATTTTGCCATCTCTAATTATACTCTTTTTCTAGCCGCAATAACACTCAGATTCGAACATACTGGGTCACAGAAACCAATTTGAAGCTAATCCGTGGTCACGGCACCAATTTGACGTGAACCCCCTTTCGTATGAGGGCGGTCCGCCATTAAATTCCTGACTCCCTCCCGTCGATTTGGCCGTGCTGTGACTTGTGCAGACTATCGAGAAGGGGAACCTTCTCAGCAATAACCCAAAACGTGACTCAAACTTGAAAAGACAGAGACGAGTCAGATATTACCATTTAAACATAATTTATTTACAGTACATTGCTAAAACTAATCTCCAGTATCGTGAGTTCCCTTCGGGGAATACAGCTGAACTTACTCGTTCTCAGGTGATGACCGCCTTTACAATTAGACGCCAGATCGTTTTGGCAAAAGTTTGAGCTACCAGCTCTAAAGTCCTAGTATGGAGGCTGTTCCCCAGAACACAGTGGCGGAAGCAGACAGAATAAACAATTTGTGGAAAGGATTCCAGATCTATGAATGAGGGTGACCCTTACCTGTCAGATATGGTCGATGCAGGAGCCTTTGTTGCGAAGATCAGCACTGTCCATTGGAGGCCCATTGCCTAGGTTTGGTCAGACAAAAGGAAAGTTAAACAGTTCGAAAAATGCTGCTAAACTGGGCGACTACTCTACGCTACCAGTCACGCTAGAACTCTGCCCACGTGCCGATTCTCGGCCAAAGAGAAGACGTCTTAACCAGATCAGAACCATGAAGACAAGAAGGCTCTTCTCTGCCGCAGTTCAAAATTGCCGCTTCTTCCCGCCGCGACCTCTAGCGGTGGTCAGCGTCATAAGCTGACGCGGGCGCTTGCAATTGGACGTTGGAAGAACATCGCTCCGCCTACTCGGCCTCTTTTGTGGCGAGTCCGAACTCTGGGTCCGGAAGTTTTTGGCTCCTGGGGCGATGCTAGACACTGGTTTCATCCAGTTTAACTGGCAAGTTCGTGGAAACTGAGATGACTAACCAGGTCTTTGTTCATACTTTGAGCAAAACACATTCAAGGACCTTTTAGCCCAAGTCGTGTCCGCAGGATCAATTCCTGGGGGCACGACAAAATCACCAACAGTTTTAATGATGCTCTCTAATAAACGATGGAAATTTTTGAAATGCGTAAAATTTTAAACGAATATGAATATAAGCTGGAAATTTTGGTGGTGGGATATGAATGCCATGAGGTGTGCATTGATAACAATGAGTTGATTATTGGGGGGGGGGGGGGGATTTTGCTTTAAAAATAATTGTAAAATAAATTGTTCGATAATTACTGATGAAATATTATGATTCACGTTTCAAATCCTCAAGTAGTTTTTTTTATGTTTGGACAATGTTAAATCTGCAAAATGCGAAACTTTAAATGAATATTTCAAGCGACCTAAGTAGTGTCTTGCCAACCCAGTCCCCCCACGCACTGTGCTTTCCCCCTATGACGTCACAAGCCACGCCCCCTTCCTGTCACGCCCCTTATTAATAATTCATAATTAATAATTAATTAAAAATTAATTAATCCCCTTTATTAAAACCCCCTTTATTAAAAATTCCTCCCACTTTATTTAAAAACCCTTTCTTCCCCCTTTTTAACCCCTGGCGCCATCTGGTGACTATGAGGAGTATTTAGAAAAAACCCTATTTTAACTTTCTCCCCCTATATTAAAAAACTTCTTCCTTCCCCCCTTTTAATCCCTGGCGCCATTTACTGTATAGACTAGAGTACTTGGGAAAAACCCTCTATTTTAGTCGTAATTTTCGAAGTCCAACTAAACTTTGGGATGGCAACGATCGGATGATGCAAGCCTCAGAATAATTGCAAAACTTTGGTTGGCAGCCTCGCGCAGAAAGGGATGATGCAAGTCTCTAAATAATTGCAAAACTTTCGATAGCAGTCACTCACAGAAAATCAACTCCCAAAGTTGTATATTATCATTTTTTATTCCTTATTAATTAAACACTCATTAAAATTCCCCTCCCCTTTATTAAACACCCTTATCAAAAGTTCACTCTATTAAAACTCCACTGATCACAAACTCCCATCCTTTACAAGTCCACTAAACTTAGAAAATCAACTTCCAAAGTTGTATATTCCCTGTATTACCCATTTTTATTCCTTAGTAATTAAACACTTATCAAAAACTCCATCCTTCATCATTAAAAACCCCTGGTCGACCCTTCATGTGGTAATTCAGTTTTCTCTATGCGCATTTAATCGGTGTCATCCAACGTCCTGTATTTAAAAAAAAAATCCTTCCTGACGCAGTGATTTGAACCCTCTACCTTAGTGTCCACTTTCATCTGAAATTTGAAAAGTCCACTAAACTTTGAAATGGCAACACTCGGAATGGCTGATGCATTTTTGGAATTCGACCTCCATTGAGTCATGCATGTAGCAACAAGCAAGTCAGCGTATGTGTCCAGGTCTCTTCTTATCGGGGGTGAGGGGTCAAGAGGAATGTCACCACATGCTGTCTATAAAAAAAAATATCCCCTCAAGCAGCTGCTTGCCACAGAGGTCTGACAGGAGCCTGTCAGTTTATATGCCAGAGTAGCAACACAGTATTTGCATCTGTTCCTGATAAGATCTGATTAATATCTACGAGCTTTATCCACGCCTGAGTGAGTGACGGCACTTATCGCTACACCGTCCAAGAATGAAAGCCGATGGGATGCTATCTGTTTACATCTGCTAATGATAAACGAAAATGTTTCAGATGACGCTTTAGCTCACGTGTTTACTTTGTATCTCACGAAGGGAGGCTGAAGGAAGGCTTATCGGATGAAGATTGGCCTTGATCATGTCGAGAGCTGTATCAAGGTCGTTTATTAGATAACATTTCCCTGTATGTAAGCTCGCACCTCGCTCTCTTCGTCATTCCTTGCTTACTGGTCAGAAAGCTATCAGAAGTTTTTGCTCCTAGTTTGCTTAGTTTTTGCGAGATGTCTACGATCCATGAGTTTGCCCAATCTGCTGAGATGGCCACTGAGAGAAAGGACATAGCCCGTTCCTTTGAAGAGTTGCAGTCCTTCGTGAGCCAGTTAGAGGGCAAACGGTCAGCATCACCTGTGGTCCCCTCACCCAAGCGTATGTGTTTGCCAGCATTCCAGAGAGGGGGGAAGCTCTCAGCGCTCTGCGAAGAGTATCCTGTACTGCTGGCGGTAAGAACCGCACCTTCGTCCCGGCGCACCCACAGGACAGATCATGTGCCGGGCCTTTGCATTCTGAGGGCGTCGTCTCGCTGCCGTGTGCTCCGACTGTGAGTTCTTCTGATGCGCCTCATTACACAGTGATGAACGTTCGCCACTTTAATTCTGCTAAATTTAAGACGCAATTCATCTCAACGAGCGTTCGACTCGGCGGAATGACGTCGCTGCTCGCAATTTTATGCCGATGACCTACAACAACCTGCATGGTCAATTATTACGTGAGCTTGTACCCCAGGGACAGTACAAGTCACGTGCGATTAGTGTTTAGATCGGACTCGATCAAGAACCCTGTTAATCTTCCTCTGTGTAAGAGAAATGAACTGTAGGAGGAGCGATTCATCACCTCCTTAGAACGCGTCATTCAATCTAATGAAGGAATCGGCCCCCATAGTCAAATGGAATTTGATTTTGTGTGCGCCGATCTGGAGCGTGTCGGTCACGGTGGCAATGGTAAACGTCGTGCACCTGAAAACCGTAATCTCGCTGATATGGATACCTTTTTAAAAAGCAAACAAGCTATCGTAACGATCCAGAACAACGACGATACTTGTTTGGCCCGAGCTCTAGTGTTGGCTAGAGAAATGAAATTCAAAAAACGAGACTTGCCTAAAAAGTATGAAAGTGTGAGAAGAAGCCATCTTAAGCTACAACTCATCGAAGTGCTTCAGCTGCATCGAGAGGCAGGCGTTCCTCTCGGTTCGTTTGGATCCCGGAAGTCAAGCTCTTCCAACAGCATTTGTCACCTGCTCTCTGCATTGTGGTTTATTCGGCTGAAAACTGTCTCCTGCCTGTGTTTGTAGCCCTGAAGCTCTCCATAGTCTCTATTTGCTTTACCACAATCATCAATTCGACGTGATTGCTACCCCTGCAGGACTTTTCGGTATACATAATTTCTGCACTACCTGTTTAAAGGCCTTCAACTATGAAGCTCACGTTTGTCAAGGCACCTGCAACCAGTGTCTGACACCGAACGTCGTCCACAGTGGAAACCCCCTTCTGTGCCCTAACTGTAGCATGTATTTGAGAGGCCCTGATTGCTTTGAAGCGCATCTACAGTTATCTTGTCAAAATCGCCATCGCTGCACAAAGTGCCTGGACATTTACGATCCAAAGAATAAACACATCTGCCGTGAAAACAAGCCTCAGTTTATGGAACCCTTGAAATTAAAGCTAGTGGAACAAAATTATATTTATTTCGATGTGGAAACGGTTCAACTGACGGACGGCGTATTAAAACCTATCCTATGTGTGGCCACTTATAAAGTAGAAGACGAGTGGCGTGTAATATCGTTTCTCGATGTGAATAAATTTATAGACTTGCTTCTCAATGAAATACAACCAGGCAAAAAACGCTTTTCTAACACGACCGTCATAGCTCACAATTTCCGTGGCTTTGACGGAATGTTTGTCGTCGATTATCTTTATCGGCATCTACTGAAACCCGACCTCGTGTTTCAAGGTTCCAAAATTTTACGAATTTTCCTCAACGGACTGAAAATACGTTTCATCGACAGTTTTTCATTTATCCAGGCACTGTTGAGGACATTTTCCAAAACCTTTGACGTAGAAACCGTGAAAGGATTTTTCCCGTTCGACTTCGTCAGGGAAGAAAATTTGCAGTATGCGGGGTCGATTCCGGATGCCAGTTACTTTCGCCCTGGGATATGAATGCTACTACAAGGATTAATTTGAGGCTTGGTATGCCTCTACTTCCCTCAAAGAATGGGACTTTAAGCGCGAACTTCTTTTTTATTGCGAAGCCGATACGGTGTTACTGCAAAAGAGTTGTGAAAAATTTCGGCTTGATTTCATAGCCCTTAAGGAAGTCGACCCATCGCCCAAGACCTCACTAGTGCCGGCGCCTGTCAACGTGTATTTCGGGGAAAATTTTTACAGAAGAATGTGCTGGGTGTGTGGCTACTCAGCCAGCGAGGCTACTCAGCCAGCAATGACTGGCAGTCGCTGAAAGCACTGGCCTGGCTGCAATACGAAGCAGAGAAACACAACCAGCAAATTCAAATGGCTCGCTTGCCTCAGGGTGAATTTAAAATCTCCAAATTTAAATTAGATGGTATTTGCCATGACACCCATACCATCTATGAAGCGATGGGTTGCTGGCATCATGGATGCATCCAGTGTTTTTGCCCCGAGGCCATCCAGTCTGCAGAGAAGAAACCCTTTTCGGCTCTATACAACAGAACTCTGGATCGTCTTGGAGCTATAAAACTCTTGATGCCCGAGTATGACATCAAGGTCATGTGGGAACATGAGTTTGACCGTTTACTCCGTACGGATCCTGCAATGGCAACCCGCTATAAAATGATCGAGACCATTAGAAGGATTGGCGCTTGGGATTTTCTGTTCGGCGGTAGGACTGAGTGTTTCATGTGCTACGCTTCTGAGGACCAGGGCGTAGTCCTCGATTATTACGACGTGAATAGTTTATATCTCGCCGTGTGCAGAAAAGCACCCTACGGTAAAGGACACCCCTGAAGGATCATGTAGGACTTTATCTATGACGTGGGCTTTTATTTTGGGGTGATGCACACAACTGTCCTTTCACCTGGCGATCTCTTCATCCCTGTGCTCCCGTTTAAGGCCAACAGGAAGCTACTGTTTCCACTCTGCAGGACCTGCGCTGAAGGACAACTGGTGCCACTGTGTACCCATACCCTGAATCAGCGAGCCCTAACCGGATAGTGGTGCACCTTCGAAATTTACACCGCTGTGAGAGCAGGGTATAAATTTGAGAAGATACATGATGTGTGGCATTTCAATACGGTAGTGCAGTACGATCCTGTCAGCAAAAAAGGGGGTATCTATGCTGGTTACATAGATACCTTCCTGGGTGTTAAACAGCGGTACACCGGTTTCCCTCCAGTCGTGAAAACAGACGCAGAAAAAGAGGCGTTTTGTGAGGCTTTTTTTCAGACGGAAGGGGTACGAATCCTTCCGTCTGAAGTGAAGAACAACCCCATCTCAAGGCAAGTCTCCAAGATTTTCCTTAACTCCACTTGGGGCAAGAATGCAGAGAATCTTACCCGGACCCACAGCACCATAGTGAGCTGCCCTGTCCAGTATATGGAACTTTTATCGGACGCCTCCAAAGTCATTACGGACATAGCACCCATCAACACCGATGCCGTTCTGGTGACTCATCGCCCAATCGACGAGGCAACTCCTGCAAACCTAAAAGGTAGTCTTATTTTGGCCACCATGGTGAAAAGCCATGTGCGGCTGGAATTATATGCATTGCTCTCAAAACTCGGCCGGCATGCACTCTATTCAGACACAGACTCTGTCATCTTCAGCACAAGACCATCCGACACCTTCATTCCTCCAGAAGGACAGTTTCTGGGATTGTGGGTGTCTGAAATCAGAGCGAAATATGGTGCCAGTGTGAGAATCACCGATTACATGGGAGCGGCCGTTAAGAGCTATGCGCTGAGACTTAGCAATGGAGACCAGATTCTTCATGCGAAAGGGCTAAGTCTCACACAGAAAAACCGCGAAAAATATAATTTTTAACTCCTGAAATCCATGGTTTTGGATCAGTCTCTGCCTAGTGAGAGTTTCATCATACCCTTTAACGTAGTGAGAAACAAAGTGGATGCGACAGTCATTAATAGGCCTATGATTAAAAAATTCCAGGTGAACTTGGACAAACGATATCCCCCACCTGGCGAAACTGTTTCGGTTCCTTACGGTTATGCGGATACAGAACTTGACATCTTGCTCGATTTATTGTCAGTTAAATTTTTTATTGTACAGTCGCTCAAAAAAGTATCTGAACACTACGGTTGATCACAGAATTCAGAAAAAATATTTGGCAACGATTTTTTCTGCATTCTGTAATCAACCGTAGTGTTCAGAGACTTTTTTGAGCGACTGTACATATCAATTTTATAAAAGTATTTTTAAATGTGTGTATTTAGCATACTTCAGAAAAAAAAGTATTTAAAAGGTGTCTTTAAAATGTTAATGGCATATTGCAGAAAAAGTATTTAAAAGGTGTCTTTAAAATGTTAATGGCATATTGGAGAAAAAGTATTTAAAAGGTTTCTTTAAAATGTTATTGGCATATTGCAGAAAAAGTATTTAAAGGGTGTCTTTAAAATGTTAATGGCATATTGCAGAAAAAGTATTTAAAAGGTTTCTTTAAAATGTTATTGGCATATTGCAGAAAAGGTATTATAAAATGTGTCTTTAAAATGTTAATGACATATTGCAGAAAAGGTATTATAAAATGTGTCTTTAAAATGTTAATGGCATATTACAGAAAAAGTATTATAAAAAGGTGCAAAATCTAGCATATTACATGGGTTATAAATTGTGTTTTCAAAAAGGTGGAAATCTAGCATATTTAAGAAAAAAAAAGTATTTAAAATGTTAATGACATATTACAGGGTTATAAAATGTGTGAATCTAGCATACTTCAGAAAAAAGTTTTTTTTTAAATCGTAATATGAAATAAACTTTGATTACTCAGATATACTTTGAGACGATGATTGCTTGCTAGCATGCTGTCAATCTAACCCGCAGCCAGGTATGCGAAGCTATCAGGATCGCAGCCGCATTTTTATTGGCTCTCCACTATGCGCTCTCTGCTTACACTAGCGCCCTCTATGGCACTTCCGGTTTTTGAGTCGTCAGCGCGAGCTAGCGCTGCTCTCGGCACGCTTCTGCACTAGTGGAAGTTAGCGCTGCTCTCTGAGTGCGTCTGCAGTAGCGCCCTATATCTCACGGCTCGCTTGCTGTATAGTAGAATTGTAAATATTGCTATCATTGTGAAACGTTTGTAAATATCAGTACTGTTTTTATTGAAGCTTCCACTATAATTTATAATTGCCATACTAATGTCTGCATTGCAATATACTGTGCCATTTAGCTTAAAAAATGTTTTTTTTTATAAACCAGTCTCTTTATTTTCCAATCTTCAACACTATATTTATGTGGGTAAAAAGATGGGTCAGCAAGATGATGTTTCTATGGATAACATTTATAAAGTTTCAGTGTTGTAAAAAAAAACTAATTCACGGAAAGAATGAACAAGAGGCGTATATCAGTTTTAATTTCTTTTATTGGATATCACAAATTTTTATCACTGATTATCACAAAATGGTTTTTATCACAGAATTTTAATACATGGTTTTTTATCACATATTTTTAACACAAGTCTTCAGGAACATAGGTCTTCAAAAAGGAGTCCAGTCATTTAATTTTCTTTTCTTACGATGGATGGGAACAAAGAGAGTAGAGTCGAACCCAGACAGCATCCTCATTGTGTAAGGTCACGCACGTCCTTGGGAGACATATCGTGTGCACTATGAACGTTGGCATTGTATCCTCGTACAACATGTTGCAGCACGTCCAAGTACCTGTAGGTGTTATTGCGTGTATAATATCTCCCCAGTCTCTCGCGTAGGGTACGATTCCATCTCTCCACCAAAGCTGCTTTTTTGTCAGAGTAGGTGACGAAGAACCAAATACCTTTCTTTTTCAGGAATTTCTGGATAATTCTGTACCTTGGTAAATTTAAAAAAACCTGTTGGTAAATTCTGTACCTTGATCCGTATCTAAATTCATGGGAGATCGTCCCTTGGAAAGGATTTTTTTGAAAGCCGACACCATTTCTTTCCCTGTTTTTGCCTTCATAGGCACCGCCTACCCATACCTCGAGAACACATCGATGACCGTTAAAATGTAGCGATAACTGTCATTGAAGCGAGTGAGATTTTTCACAACTACGAGATCAACTTGTCATTGTTTGTCTAACCCTGTGACGTAAACTTTGTTTCGGGAGAACTTTCTGCGAACAGGTTTATGTAGCGTGTAGGCGGGTTGCTTTTCTAACCATTCTTGGACGCGTTTCAGTGGCAGTGCCGTATTCTGAGATAACTTTTTTACACTACCGAATCCTCTTTCAGGATCGAAATAATGGGACTTCAAAGTTTTGTTTTCTATTGTACCCAAACGTCGTATCCCACCAGGTTTTGCCATTGATGTAACGAAAGTGTCCTGTAACCTGTAACTGTAGGAATGTCTCTTATAAACTGTCTGATGTCCACTGTTAAGTTGCACACTCGAATTTTGTATTCACTGCCTAAGGCTTTTGACTCCGCACACTGAATATTTTTACTAGGGGCCACAAGTTCTATTACAAGCACCATTATCGTTAACACTGTTATGATTACGCTTCCAACACTAGCTAACACCTTCTTTCTCCTATTCATACCAAGACTAAAATGACACTGGATGAAAAGACAGACACATTATATGGGTTACAATTATTTATTTAATTTATACATTTCATTTTTTGCATCCTCGACAATAGCATTATATTTCAGAGTACACACAAATCCAGAATCTACATAATTCAACAGACCTCGTTTCCTTGCCGTATCCACAAACACTTGTGCCAAGGCGTTAATGTCCAAGTCGCCAGACCACCCTACAATAGTCACTATTTTTTCTTCAGGTTGAAGTCCATCTAACGGAATCAGACGTGTTAGTTCTTGTCGGAAAATGTACACCAACAGCGGGTAAACACACTGAGGGCCATCGAAAACAGGACCCAACAGGAAGGGTAGAACTGATTCTGAATGTTCTATAATAGCCGTATGGAGATGGTGATCTTTGAGAGTTCCACACACGTTATGCACAACACGCATCACTGCGTCTACGTGGATAGCCAGCGTGAACCACTGTGACGCGTTCAGCGTTATACTGCGCCTCGCAACACAAAACTGTAGAGTTCATTGGTCAGCTGATTCTTTGATGAAGTCGACACAGCATTCACCACCTACATTGCGATACATATAGGCACGTAAACCAGGCATCACGTGCCATGTCTGTTGATTGGGACCAATTTTTCACTTGGTCCTCTATGTGGGGCACTGTGGCACACAAAGCCTCCCATTCAGGTATGGAGAGAGTACCCCCACAGGTGTAGGGTAGATGAGTTCACCATTTTCATATTTCTTGTAGCGACGTACGTGCACAGAAAACTTGTTTTCGAACAGCGAAGCACGACGTAAACATCTTCACCGAGACACCATGCATCTGGATTGCTAGCCTGCATCGTGAACAATGACGCACTCGAGGGTTGCCCCCTATTTAACGGGGGAAAGCAGCGCCACCTAGGACAACAATCAGGACCCGTTGTTTTATCAGGAAATATAAGCCAATAGGAGACGATTGGACTTTGTAATTATTTATGAGGATTGTATCACCCTTTCTGCGAGGGGTTGCCACCCAAAGTTTTGCAATTATTTTGAGGTTTGCATCATCCGATCATTGCCACCCAAAGTTTAGCTGGACTTGGAAAATTACGACTAAAATAGAGGGTTTTTCCCAAGTACTCAGTCTATACAGTAGATGGCACCAGGGGTTAAAAGGGGGGAAGGAAGGGGTTTTTTAATAAAGGGGGAGAAAGCTAAAATATGTGTTTTTTTTAAGTACTCCTCATAGTCACCAGATGGCGCCAGGGGTTAAAGGGGGGGGGAGGAAGGGGGTTTAATAAAGGGGGAGGATTTTTAATGAAGTGGATTAATTAATTTTAATTATGAATTATTAATAAGGGGCGTGTCTTGTGACGTCTTAGGGGGAAAGCACAATGCGTGGGGGGACTGGGTTGGCAGGACACTACTGACCTATTTATGAAGAAATTCGTAATTTCGGCTGTAGTGTGTCAAGAGATATTGCACTAACAACAACGACTGACAACTTGAAATTCCATCAGATTGTTTGGAAAAAATAATTGAAGGGTAAAAATGAAACAAGAACAACTGTTCTATTTTCATAAAATTATTATTTAGCCCCTTGTAATATAATATAAGTAAAATATTTTCTTTTCAAAGTTTTCTAAAATCTAGGTCCTAATGTGCTGATATTATTTGTTACACTAAAAATTAATGCCTTGACAGGATGGGAATCATAGGCATATACACGTAATGCAGTACGGCATTATTCGGACCATCTCAAGTTTCCAATTCTATAAATATTTATAAATCTATTTCAAGTTTCAGATATTAAGCATTGGTAATCAGAGAAACATACTGTTTACATTAGAGTCAGCAGTAATTTAATAATGCACGATAATAAATTAAAATCATCATATCAAAATATTACTCAAATAAGATATTATTCAATGCATTGTCTTCCGTTTCGTTCCTTTATGTAAACAATCAATCTCCTTTCATTAAGTGGAACAACTAAAGTTAAAAATTTCTCTTTATGCTCGGCAGCTTCGTTAAAAGTGAAGGGGGGAGAATAGTCCAAAATGTATACATTTTAAATTTTATGTATATTTTTGCAATTTTTTAGCTAATCCTATAAAAAATCCTACTCCCAAATATATTTTCAAAACTATATGTGTGGTTACAAGAGAAAAACTCGCTTAATGTTAAAGATTTATAAACGCAGATATTCCGTTAGTGAAATATCTCCAAATGCTCACTATCAACTTTCGCCCAGTAGCCGGCTGTTGTGGCAACGTCATTCGTCAGCGGATATTTGATTGGCTCATGCTTGCGTACCACTCGGCGAGAGTAGAAGTACGAGGTCCAGGTAGAAGTAGAACTGACTCCAGCTGCTGTTGTGCGGTGGCCAGCGTAGAGGAAATGACGCCTTGCTACCGACTCCACAAGATGCGCAGTCTTCGAAAACTCGTCCTTGCAGAGCGGCGAGCTGTGCGGTAAGTGTGTAGGCGGCCATAATCTTCGATACAATTCCTCGTGTTACACCTACTATTTCCGCCGTTCAGGTTACTGAAGCTCCTGCAAGACGCGCACCAATCATCATGCCTTTTTGGAAGTCACTGAAATCTGACATTGTCGACAATTAAACCACAACAATTATTTCACCTGCGCCTGTGGCACTGCTACGTGATAGCCGACATCGTACCTCACACCGTGGGTGACGTCGTCCCTGTGATATGTATACGGAGCATTGCGTGTACTCCAGTTGCCGTCGGTGTTTCCATTATTTCGATAAACACCTGTATGTTGAAAGTTTCCTTGCTAAAAAATAATGTCTTTTTTAGCAAAATGTTGCAGGAAATTGCAATATTTACTAATTAAAGGGTTTTCGCGGCTGAAACATATAACAACAGTGAGGATTACGCGTAAGAATTTACCTTAAATGTTACAACAAATCGTTTGCTAAATAGTTTTTTTTTGCTTAAATTGCTTAAAAGTTTATCTGAATTGGATTTTTCAGCTTTCATCAATTTTGAAAATGCTTAGGGCAGCAGCCACTACTGTCAAATAATTCAGTTTCAATAGCTACTGAAGGAATCATGTTTAAAATTGAGAATTGGGTAAATTTGAATGAGAGCTATAAATTGTGTCCTGTTGCATTTCTCTTTTAAAAATCTTATTTTCAAAGTTTAATAGATTTAAATGAGGTTTTCTATTCGCAGAAATGAATAAAATAATTAATTCGCATAATTCGACATGTTTGATAACGTTGTATATTCTCATAATCCGTATTCTTTGAAAACTTCACTTTCGATTGTCAGAGAGACAATGCCTTAAAGAGAGAATCTCTCTTTATACCATGGAGAGTTATTATTACAAATTCTAAGAATTGAACCGACATAATATCGTTGTTGCTTAAACAAACCGTAAGACAAATGATGGCGCCCTTTTATGTTGGTGGTCCTATGCAAATGCCTAACCTACGATTTGGAAACACATATATCCATGCGTCCAAATATGTCCATGTGTCAAAAAGCGACATGGACATATTTGGCGCGACCTGTGCCGTGGTGCTCCTTGCGATCGCCCGCCCCTTGCGCCGGCTGTAATTACAATTTGATTAACTGGTCTCAAATTTCTGATGGGTTCGTCAGTTTTCTCAATATTTTCTCAGTAGAATAATCATTGGAAAAAATATATGATGATCAATCTAAGGCTTGAAATCCAACATCCCATCAATAGTGGTATCCCCATTCCACTAGTTTCATGCTTGTACTTCAGTTAATCATCCTATTTGTGAATTTATTGTACTAATTGGGCTGTAAAATTAACCACATCGCCTTATCCCTTATTCAGCTGTTAATTAAAACCAAAGGAACTTTTTCTTGCATGATCAATGACCTACATACAGCATTAAGAACAAGTAATTTGGAAAAGTCAAATATTAATCATAAAATAATTTTTTAATTACCTGGATAGAAGAAAGGATGCCATTGTGGACAGTACAGACGTAAGTTTGAATAGCAAGTAAAACAATATAGCGTTGAACTGCAAAAGGTTTATTACTCATCAAACAAATTTTCTGCTGTTCTTCGATGTTGCTCTCATTGGCGACATCATCTTGCAGAACAGATTTGATATATGAATTAGAGTTCATTCGTTCTGGTGATAAACAAACCTATGTTGAGGGAAAGTTTTGTTAAAAAACATACAAATTTCAAAATGCATTTAAAGAATATATCTTTTAGATTTCCGTGAATTTTATGAATTGTTTTGAATTTGTTACTTAATGTTCTGTACAGAATAAAATTAAAATAAAAAAACTTCAATGCACAAACCAAAACCAAGCTCTTTCTAAGCCGGTGTGTTGTATTCTTTGAACTGCACATAACCTGAGCATTCCCCCTTTTCCAAAATGCGCAATGAAAAATGAATACTAGTAAAAGAACGAAACATGACAGGCTTATAGTAATAATTATATCTATCATTTCTAAAGCTTTCCTATTCTACTTTCTCGTTATAACTGCAAAATAGCTGCAAAATTGGAGGAAAGTTTTATATTTCTGTACATTACAGTACATTACAGTGCGTGTAGGCTCATTTTCTTGTGCTTGATTCTGGATGCTAAATATATGCTATAATAAGCTACTTTCATTTTCTGAAATAGGAAAATTATATTTACCTAATAATTTATACATGATTATCGTATTACTTCCCAGAAAGAAGTTAAATATTTTCAAACATTGTAATTTTTTGTCAGCATTCTTGGTCAATTTATATAAAATGTGAGCAGTTCTCGGATTTTTCCCTACTTGATACATAAGGGTGAAATATCGATTCATATGCTCCTTGATCCTAACCTAATTAGAACCAGAGGTAGCATTTGACTGAAAATTGCCAATTGAAAGGGTTGCATCCATAAAGATTCCCGCGAAGGCAAAAATGCGATGCACAAGGCTAAAAATCTGTGGGGAAAAGCATTATATTCTTCCAGCACTATTCAGGGTATGTTTTATGTTTATTACACTGTATAATGTTTATTACACTGAAAAAGCTGATTTAGGTATATAGACATTAGGGTCTGTCATTCGTTATAACTTGCAAATTTCGCAGGTCGACACGTTTCGAAAGATTTGGAAAGACTTCTTAAATTCTTTACTGCCTTTAGGAATGACGACTGTTGAATTCAGAACTGAATTTAAAATATAGCTCCCTAAGCACCCTTAACTGGTATAGTGGTTAGGGAGCTAGCGACTGTTCCAACAAGGCAAACTTTATGTGCTATGTTAGCTCTAGCTGAGGCAATGGTCAGCAGTGACTTCGGTCTTAGCAGGGCATGTCCTTGTGTGAGAAGGCCTGTAAAAAGCTAGGAGTAGCTTCTAGGATTCTTCTCTGTCCTACATGTCGCAAATCAAAAAAATATATAAACCACACAAGATGGGCCAGAATGGCTTTGGGTGGTGAAATTAAACTGTAAATTGTCCTAAAAACATGTTTAAGAGCATTGGAAATAAATTTGGCGTTATTCCTTATCAAAGAAGAAAAGATCGAAGTCTTTTATGTCGTTGCTGACATTTGTGGCCATATACTAATAAGTCGATAATAACCTTGTTTTGATTGTTCTCCTTTTCTCCATTTTCTAATTGTCTTGGTTAATGTGCCTATTTCCAGATCTTTATGCAAAATTTTATTGGTGACATACCATTGTCCTCACCATTTTATTTGGGGAAGTTTGAAGCCTATATAGAGAATGTCGTGTGGACAGGAGGTTTACCCAAAAATGCTTAAATGTATAGTGGTGGGCTTTGCGTTGTTCATCCCAAAGCCTCACACCAGTAAGTATGGCCGTTGTACTGGAACCACGTGGAGAATGATGCATAATTAACCAAATTTTCAATATTAATTTAAATCTCACTGTTCTCTTTCCCTCGCTGACACTAAGCAACTCTTAGCTTTTAAGGTAATTAAAATAAGAAATGTAATTTAACTTTGGAGAGCAATACTCAGCAAATATATTGCTTTATGTGGTTATCTTGTCCGTTTCCTTTCCCTTCAAATACCTTTGAATAGCAAACTCGGGCGTCCGTCAATTACTAAGACCATCGCGATCTCGGCGCTTGGGAGGATTCTTCTTTGGGATGATTAACTTTGGAGCCAGACGTTACTAAAATTAATTAATCAGTAATTGAGCTTCAGCCAAGAATTTACTAAGCAACATAAATCACTCAAGTGTGGCAAGTAAATGCTATGGAACTCTAATCTAAATTAACACAGTGCTGTCAGTGAGACGGTTGTAAGCTCGTTCCATATCTCCTAAGGATCATCACATTCAGCAACTAAATGGAGACATTTGAACACGTGATATGCAATACTTTCTCAAGAAACCTATTTACACTTTCTAAAACATGTAATCTGAATTAAACGCTACTTTTAAGCTACTTATAATTTATACTTGATTTCTGAGTGAGACAGTAGTTCATGTACTCGTGAAAGAGTGAAACCATCAGATCACAGCACGTGTATTCCTTCTTACGTTTCTGTTTTTGAAACACTTGAAAATCTGCTAACAGTTCACAAATGGAGAAAACCCGATAAACATTATGCTTGTCAATATCAGCACTTTCAAAGACACTTCCACGTGCACAAGATAACGAAAAGAGGAACACTAGCCAACGGAACTTGGCGGTTTTTTCTGCAGTCTGCGAACCACCGGAAAAACTTAACAGAATTTCGGAGCATGCACATCTCCTGTTTTGAATGCTTTTCGAATGCAGCTGGCCAACTAATATACTCCACTCAGTGAATATGCAGGGAGATGTCCATGGGGTCTGGACCTGCCCTTGTTTAAAACAAGGTTTGTGTTTTTCAGTAAGAAAACAAATGAATAGAAAAAAAAAATACTTCAAAGGTTAAAAGATTAATGCTCCTAGTTACTTATAATAATCAATTTTTACTGCCTGATATATTACCCATTTGGATTGAAATGGATTTTAAATTCCTAACATGCTCTCTAAACGTTAGACCTCACCCCATAAGAAAATCCTCTGTACAACACTGCTTCTATCTCTTTATTATTTTGACATCTTGTCGTTGTCCACTATTGTCCTGGTGCTACTATTAACGAACTAAACTAAAAAGCTATTAAAAAACGAACTACTAAAAAAAAAAACGTTAGGGCCATTGACCCCTCTGTTTTGTGTCCTGGTGGCTCGATCGTTCAAAATATAGGTACGGCTCTGATCACCGACCAATATGAATCTCCGAATTACTCTAAAGGCTGTCACCAAGCTCTGCTGCAAAACTGATATTACTTCTTTATTGGTTCATCAGAGGACTGCATGAACCTATTACAACAGTTCCCTATTATACAGGAGGGTAATTTCACTGCCTTGTTATTCCATTTCCATTCACTTGTTTTGCTGTTAACAATGATCTCAGCGATAACAGAATAATAGGAGATTTAGGGGGGGGGGATGCAGGTAGGAGAGAGGAAAAAGAGACTCAGTTGCACAAGATTGCAAAATCTGAACGGAGAAAACGATTTTCACAAACGACGAAATATATTTCACAAATATAATTTTTTTTGTAAGTCATGATTAATTTCAATCAGAAACGCCAAAAGAGATCATTAGTTAGGAATAATAATGCCCAAAAATGCGTTTTTCATCGTACTTTTAGCTAAACGTTTCAGCGTGACTTCTAACTGGCTAAACGAAGGCTATTTCCTATTCAGACATGAACATAGTTATTTCAAACCAGATTTAGGTTTATTGGTACCTAGTGTAATAAATGAATGTTTCTGTTATATGTTTGTATTTTAGTACATATATAAAATAGCAAAATAATACCAATAAGATATAGTACAATTTCCATCCATGGCAGTTATACTTCTCAACTAGGGGCGGGGGTGGCTAGTCGGTAGCACGCCAGCCTCGTAATCTGCAGTTCCCAGGTTTGAGTCCCAGCTGGCCAACGTTGAAATTTATCTCCTCCCTATCCATGGTCAGTAGGGGACACCGACGGGATTGTAAAGGCTGCCGTCCATCAGATGAGACGTTTAGACGTAGCTCCGTGTACGGGATAGCCATGCTCTGTGCATGTTAAAGAACACGCTGGATGGCCTTGATCAAACAAACTACAAAATGTCTCCTAACAGCTGTCCAGTGGGTCCCCTCCCTCAACCTTTTCTGAGCCCTCGGGGTCTTTGTGACCTGGCCATTTAGCCCATCGTGTCAAAAAAGTCTCAGAGGTAAAACAACCAACTTAACTTCTTAACTAGAATGGAAAAACCCAGTTTCACAGATTTACACTTCTTCTTCCCATTCTTTTAACAAGTGAAATAATCGAAATTTTCATGCATTAAAAATTCTTCTAATTGCTAAATTAGATGAAAATTTTAGTGATAATTTTAAATTGATGTCAAGGAAAATTTGTGCAAGAAAATAGATTAGCAGTTAAAGAAAAAAATCCCTTTGAAGTTTTCCTTCACCTTGTCAGAATTCTACCTCATAAAAAACATTGGTGTGATTCTGTGAGATAGGCACACAAAGTTTAACAAAAATATCTGCTATTTTTCAGTCAATGTTCTGTCATTCTCTTGACATCCTCGGAAACTCAGCGCATATGCTCCAGCTTTCTCCTATTTCAATAGCAGAGAAAAAAACATCTGAAATTCAACACCTTGCAAATGAAATTTTGCAGAATTTGTTTTAATTGCAACGAAACACATGGATTAAAAGTTAATAAATTCTAAATGATATGAAGGAAAATATTACTGCTACCAAAATTAATTATATTAAATATTAACCGTTTAAGTTATGTAATGTGCTTACTTACCATAAGAGTTAACTTCGGCTGGAGCAACCTCATATTAGTTGGAGTAAGCAAGAAAGGTAAGAATTTGGTTACTAATAACCAAACAATATAGTAGTATAGCCAAAATGACCAAATACCATTTTTAATTATTTATTTTGTCAGATGAAGCTAACATTCACTGCATACATTACAAAGACAATTCAAGAAGTCATAGTGTGCTAAAGCTATATATTTGTTTACCTTTTATGCACAAGTGTAAGTTGCTGAAACAAAATAACTCTGTCACAATAAGAGCAATGTCGTAGCAACCACACCTTAAGTCAAAAAATAAGATCTGATTTCTTTTCAAATCATTGATGCTTATATTCTTGGAACCACAACGACGCCAAGTGGATAAAGTGTTAATTTAAAAAGATGTCATAATTTTAATATATTGCACGATAATGAAAAACGCTACAATCCCGAAAGAGTTGAAAGAATTTTACCCCCTGAGAGCAAATATTTTTAGAAGTTTAGTGATAATATCTCCTTTGCTTTACGTATAATGGGTAGTAGCAGGTCACACTGACTAGTTTCTCTGTACAGACAGCACTTAGTGTTCAGGGGAAGATGTATCTGCTCTACACCTTCCTTAGGATGAAAAAAGCCATCTTTTTAGTATTTCTCTTAGTTGTTCAGTCGCTCAAACCAAACACTGTGTTTGATTACAGAATTCAGAAAAAAATATCTGGCAACGAATTTTTTTTTTAAATTAGTGATCTGGCAACCTTCGTGTCTGACACGAAGGTTGCCAGATCACTAATTTCAAAAAAATTCGTTGCCAGATATTTTTCTGAATTCTGTAATCAACCATAGTGTTTGGAAACTTTTTTTAGCGACTGTACAGCTACAGTACCACTCGCCTTCTGATAATTAACAATAGAGAGAAAAAAAACAAAAGGCTCTGAAAAAATTAAAACAATGAAACTAAATTATTTAAAAACTCTCTAAACAAAGATATAAAATTTAAAAAACAATTTCCATTTCCGTTAACTTTTATGTTTATAATTTAAAACTATGGTATACTTAGCATCTACGAAAAAAACATTGAAAAATTTGCATTGTATACAAATTAAGTCAAAGATATATTTTACTTACTCGTTCCTCATTTATGTTGGGCAATTTATATAATAAAATGAAAGCAATCCAGCTAATGGCAATCATCACACACAAGAAGACGAAATAGGCTCCCACAGAAAATCTGGGATCAGGAATAAAAGGTTCCAACTTATAGATTGTTTCATTTCCATATTCTGTGGAATTGATGACAGTAACATTTTGACACTGTGGATTTCCACCAACACCTTGAAGCAGTCCTATTATGCTTGGCAGAAGACCACTCATGCCTTCTCCTATCATGCAGGAAACAACATATATCTCCCTGAAGTTAGCCATGAAAGGAAGATAAAGAACTGATGACGTACAGTCAACAAAAGCCAAGCAGAAAGCCAGTGTAAGGAGAGCTGTACTATGCATACTCCCAGCTATCAGAGTAGTTCTGTCCCAAAAGAAAGCCAGCAGTATGCAGGAAATACTGGCAATGCCTAGAGTGATGTGGATTGCTGGTACTTCTAACACCTATAAAACAGCGGGGGGAAAAAGACCATTAGAAATATCAGTATTCTTAGTCTGTAGTTAATAACTGTCAAAAAATCATTACAACCAACAAAAAAGCTACAGAATTATTATCATTGATGAAATTCGAGCAATTATATTTATCTGAAAAATGGGCTGTTGAATGAAAAAAATTCATTATCAAAATAAATTATTAAATTATTACTAAAAAAAGTCGTTATGCGAAGATATTTTTCTTTTCGTATTGTGTAAAGAAGGCTCGATTCTGCAAATGTTCAGTCTGCGTGGGATTTATCTACGCAAAACTTCCTGCCCTGCCCTCGGTCAGTAGGGAACACTGCTGAGATTAGGAAGTCCGCCTTCCGTTGGATGGAACGTTAAGCCGTGGCCCCGTGTGCGGAAGACCATACCCTGTGCACGTTAAAGAATACACTGGATGGTCTTGATGGGAGGCTTCCATCTGTCTCCTAACAGCTGTCCTGTGGGTCCCCTCCTCCCAATCGTCTTTGAGTCCTTGAGGTCCTTGTGACCAGGCCATTTAGCCCTTTGTGGGCAAAAAATGCATCGCAGAGGTAAGCCAACCCAACCTGCAAAAGCTCAAGATATTTCTCTTGAATATCATATTACACTGTTTTTACTGAAGCAAAGATCCTAGTATCCGCAAAAATTCCCCGCCGTGCACACGGCCATTAGGGAACACCGATGGGCTTGGAAAGGACGCCGTCCGTCGGATAGGATGTTCAGCCGTGGTCTTGTGTGTGGTAGAGCCATACTCGGTGCACGTTAAAGAACATGTTGGATGGCCTTGAAGGGAGGTTACCATCAGTCTCTCAACAGCTGTTCCATTGGGTCCCATCCCCCAACCTTCCCTGAGCCTTCGGGGACCATGTGACCTGGCCATTTAGCCCATGGTGTGAACAAAAGTGCCGCTCAGAGGTAAAACAACCCAACCCAAAGATCCTATTAGGAAATTGTGATTAGTATTGGGGAGGGAACTGGAATGATCTTTAGAGAACATCTCTCACTAGTTACGTTAGCATATGGCCAAACACATCCTTCGAAAACATGAACAAAGCTCTAGGTGCCTATAGGACCATGGCCGCATTTTGCCATAAGTCAAGTAGTGCCTATGGGCATTAGCATTCAAGTACTACATTTTTTATTCAAGTAAAAAAGAACTACGACCCTTTCAACTCTCTTCAAGAGCAAAAATTACTTGCAGCGTTTCCTTCAAGATCTGTTAAATGCAGGCTCTTCCCTGATGAATCGTAAGAGAGCTTTTTAAGAACATATTACTATATTTTATTATTATTATATAATATTTTAAAATATATGTTGTACACAATAATAATTTATTATATTACTGATGCGCCCTCTATTGCTGTAGAACGGATGTAACCCTCTTACGACGGGAGTGACTAATTTTTTGTCCGGTGAGCTTATATTCAAGCTTATTTATATTATAGAACAAAGAGTTGTTATTTTAATTATTATTTTATGCAACTATGCACTCTATGTGTACATAAAACAGAAAATAAACTTACTTACTAATTATAGCAACATAGTCGCCATCTTGATAACAATGATTCATCCATAAATATGTATTGAATTGTTAGGCAGGGCCATTGTTGCCATGTCTCTACACTAACCTTAGGCATGTATTTCTTTTCACCTCCCAGTCGTGTGCCAACAAAAAAACCGTCTCGCATGCCACTTTGTCATGGTTCACCATCACTGGACTAGAGTCTATTATGTCATAGGTTCGCCATCACTGGACTAGATTCTATCATGTCATAGGTTCGCCATCACTGGACTAGATTCTACCATGTCATAGGTTTGCCATCACTGGACTAGATTCTACCATGTCATAGGTTCGCCATCACTGGACTAGATTCTACCATGTCATAGGTTCGCCATCACTGGACTAGATTCTATCATGTCATAGGTTCGCCATCACTGGACTAGATTCTACCATGTCATAGGTTTGCCATCACTGGACTAGATTCTACCATGTCATAGGTTCGCCATCACTGGACTAGATTCTACCATGTCATAGGTTCGCCATCACTGGACTAGATTCTATCATGTCATAGGTTCGCCATCACTGGACTAGATTCTATCATATCATAGGTTTGCCATCACTGGACTAGATTCTACCATGTCATAGGTCCGCCATCACTGGACAGATTCTATCATGTCATAGGTTCGCCATCACTGGACTAGATTCTACTATGTCATAGGTTCGCCATCACTGGACTAGATTCTACCATGTCATAGGTTCACCATCACTGGACTAGATTCTACTATGTCATAGGTTCGTCATCACTGGACTAGATTCTACCATGTCATAGGTCCGCCATCACTGGACTAGATTCTATAATGTCATAGGTTCGCCATCACTGGACTAGATTCTACCATGTCATAGGTTTGCCATCACTGGACTAGATTCTACCATGTTATAGGTTTGCCATCACTGGACTAGATTCTACCATGTCATAGGTTTGCCATCAGCGGACTAGATTCTACCTTGTCATATGTTCGCCATCACTGGACTAGATTTTATCATGTCATAGGTCCGCCATCACTGGACTAGATTCTACCATGTCATAGGTTTGCCATCACCGGATTAGATTCTACCTTGTCATATGTTCGCCATCACTGGACTAGATTTTATCATGTCATAGGTTCGCCATCACTGGACTAGATTCTATCATGTCATAGGTTCGCCATCACTGGACTAGATTCTACCATGAGAGTACTTCCAACCTAACTCGACATGCTGTATCCATAGATTATGGTATTAATTGGGAATGATGAAATCCCGTTCCTTCACAGCAATAAAAAAATCTAATCTTAAAACATTTTAACGTATCAGTCAGATTACACGACATGACGTAACATTATAATTGCTAAGAAAGCTTGGGCTGTATGCAGAGGCAGATTTATCATTTTGACGCCTGTAGGCTTTAAGCATATTATCATTCTTATGATTTAATTATTGGATTAATTCTTAATAATTTCCGTTTTTGTATCCTGTATTGGAAACGTTTTAACAAAAACCTTATCAGATTTCAATCGACGAGATATACACCGTTACAATGACCTTTTTCCAATTTTGTAGAAGTTGAGCGCTTCCTCGAGCGTAGAACTCCGACAGCTACTATCTAAAAACTTAACAAGCGCATTCAACTTCATCGTCATACTGGAATCTCTGCTCTTTGATACGGTTTTGTAAGAAAATCAGAAGGAGCATGATCTGGGAAATAGGGCGATGCTTATAAATAGTTCTTTGCAGCTGCAAACCTATTTGGCCAACATTACCAAGAAGGAGGATCACTCCCTTTCTTGTTGAAGAGTGCTTGCTGGCCGTTGTAATTTTATGAGTTTCTCGTTTAGCAGTTGCAGCTGTTGTGAGTGCACTTCCGTGGTGAATATTTCATTATTTTTAAGCAGCTTGAAGTATATGACACCTCGACGATCCCACCAAACACATAACGTAATCCTCTTTGGATGAATCTCATGAACCTCTTGGACTTTGGTTTGGGCTGTTGATTCTGATTTATCTGTTGTCTCTTGCGGCCAACGTTAAGTTTGCCATAATAATTATTTGTTTCCAGTCACGATACGGTTAAGAAACGTCAAACAATGATACCAGTGAGTCGATTAGTCTTGCTGTTATCCGGCAAATCTTGAGGAACTCATACTCCTAGTTCCACCGACTTTGCCAATAACAACGAGATGACGAAAGACGATTGGGATGATCGAAGTTCTTTTGCGAATTCATAAGTTCATTTGCCTCAATCAGTGCTTAGCTAGCTATTAACAATAAAATTTGCCATACTATACATGTACGGGATGCCCTGGGAGACATATTGCTGTCCCTGAAACTCCTTCCAAATCCTTCAGGACCTTAGGACTGTTCTTATTGCTCTGATGACTTTAATGTCTTCTCATTCTCCGAATTATCGTACTGAGGTCATTAATCATGACTGCATCTTTTTATTGAACTCCCGCTTTTTCATGTACTTTCCGTACTTTTCTTTATCAGTTTTTTATTCTTGGTATATCAAAATGTTTTGGCCAAATTTTTGTGACTTATTGCATTATTATCATTTTATCTTTCTGTGACATTTGATTAAATTCGGCGAAATATATTTCAAGAATTGTGTATTTTATTTATCCGTTCTTAACCTTTGATACGAACGTAGTAACTTTCAAAAACGCTTGAAATGGTTCACTCCCCAGGGATCTGTTCTGGGTCCCTTATTATTTATTATTTACATTAATGATCTAGATTCCATTAACCTAACAGGTAAATTAACTATTTTTGCTGACGACACTTGCCCGACATATACTGGTTCTGATTCTTCGATTATTTTTAAACAAGCAAATAGTGATCTAGAATTAATTAGAAACTGGACCACGAGTAATTTTTTAACAATTAATCTGACAAAGACAAATGCAGTTTATTTCTACTTAAAGAAAAATAGTTCTGTTACAGATATTTTGCACCGCAATAAATTGAAATATCATGATACAAATTGTTCATCGAAAAGTCACTGTAATTGTCCTCAAATTCCTTTTGTGCCGTCAGTGAAATATTTAGGTATTTGGATTGATGCAGGCCTAACTTGGAAAGTGCATGTAACATGAGTTAAAAGAAAGGTCATCCGTAACCTGGCCAGCTTATATCTTGTAAGACATTTAGTTTCATTTAAATTTATGTGTACACTATATTGTGCATTAATCCATTCTCAATTAACATATGGTATAAAATCTTGGGGAGGCATGTATTTCAATAATTTTAAACAACTTTTAGTGCTGCAAAAGAGATTTATTCGCTTATTAACTAAAAGCCCAAAAACGCAACCTTCATTACCTTTGTTTCGAGAAGCAGGAATATTGCCTTTACGTTATGATTATCTTTTCGAAAAAATTAAATACTTTTACTTTAGAAATGACAGCATTAAAACTGACACGAATAATTACCAATTACGACGAGATAAAAACATAAATTATGAAATTCCTGCATTACATAAGGAAACTTTTAGGCACTATTATTTGTATTTAGCACCGAAATTTCTTTCCTCTCTCCCAGTCAGCATGAAAAATATCACGAATTATCATTTGTTTTCTAAAGTTCTCAAGAAATGCATTTTGAAACTGGATGATGTGGAAACTTTTTTGCATTAATCTACTATAACTGTTTATATGTAACATGGGTATTGAATGTTTCTGACTTTCTGACTTTCACACTTCTGGATTACTAGAAATTTTTTGTTTTGAGTTGTCTTCGTTTTTTTGTGTATTGTTCAATGTGACGACTGATGTTTTCAATTGAAATTGTTTCTATATTGCTCTTGTGAGACCTCAAAAGTTTTTGTGTACTGTAAAACATCATCTGAAATAAAAATTATCTATCTATCTACCTGTCAAGGGCCGCCATTTTTGCCGCCATTTTTCCACACTGGTGACGCATTTAAAAATAAAAAGAACTAGAAGTGGGAAAATTATTTACTTATGGATTATTTCCTTTTTCCACGATTTCTTAGAAATCTTGCACTAGTGTCCATCGTACACCGAAAACGGCTAAAGCACAGTTCTATCACTCGGAATTGGTATTTGGGTTAGGTTGTTTCACCTCTGAGCGGCACATTTTTTGGTTAATTTGCACTTTGGGCTACTTAGGAAATACAGGTTTCAGTTTAGGCTACGTCCTTTCCCAGTTAACGGGCTTCGCTGCAATACTCCTCTGTAGCCGAATAAAGTGTAAAATTCTGTATTTTTTTATATACATAATGCCGTGGGCTGTATCTAGAAATGCAAAAATCCATAGGAATATTTAAAAAAAAACTCTTTAAATGCTACCTGACGATGGCGGCCATTTTTCATTCTTTTTGTAATCGTCAATTTATACGTTTTCAAGGCCCTCATTGAATTCAACAATTATCCAACTGCCGCATTTTAAAAAAAAACCTCAGAAGAAAATAAATCATTCGTTTTTGGGTTTTTATATAATGTGGCAGGCGATTTATTCGGAAATCTGAATCAGTTCGATGCCCTTTAACTGTGAAACGACGTAGCCTAAACTGGAACCTATACAGGGTGTTTCAAAACTCTCTGTACAAATTTCAATGGGAGACAGAGAACACAAAGACAAATAATTTTCGTCATTTTCCATTTTCTTTTCATTCTTCATTTTCATTTTCGAATGCATGTCCGCTGACGAAACCCTTCGGTGCTAGAGGGCACTTACAGACATATCGGTGGAGCTTCGACATAAATGAATGGAGCCAAGTGTGAACAACATGTTTATTTAAAGAAGGTGCTCAAAGTTGCGACCGGCAACAGCATTGCATGCGTGACAGAGTCGAATTTATTGCGGTACATGTTGAAAGATTCCTGGAATTTCGCGAACATTTGCAGCAGCGATAGCGATTCTTGCGACGAGGTCTACATCTGAGTCAATGGGAGTCTCATCTTGTGCCCCCACAGGAAGAAATCGATACATGTTGAATCGGGCGATGGTCAGGCGACGGGTCCACCCCGACTTATCCATCGGCCCCCAAAAGTGGCGCTCATTTAATCCTCGCATCATTGCTGAATTGTGTTGGCACTCCGTCGTGCTGAAACTACATTCGTGAATAGCCACGGAAACATCTTCCAGCAGTCCCGGCAAAGTTTCTTCAAGAAATACCCGATAAATCTGCTCATTGAGTCGAGGAGATAGCAGGTATGGCCCAATCAAAATGTCATGGACGATACCCACCAAAACATTGATGGCGAACCGTTGTTGATGACCATGTGCATTGTGGCATGTGGATTTTCGTGCGCCCAAAAACATGAGAATTGTACACATTAAACACACCATCACGTGTGAAAAAGGCCTCATCAGAGCAGAGCACATGAACTGGATAATCAGGCTGCACCGCGGTCTGCTGCAGAAATCAGTGCACCAATTCCACATGAAGAGAGTAACCATGAGGTTGCAACGTCTGGGCTCTCTGATGATGAAAAGGATGCAACTGCTGCTCGTGCAACACTCTCCACACGGGCATGGTTCACACCGAGGCTACGTGCAACAGCTCGTGCCTGAATTGTCCTCAATCCACCGTAGGATCTCTTCTTCCATGTCAGGAGGGCACATGGTTCTCTCCCGACCAGTTTCATGCATGTTTGCATGGAATATTTTCCATGCAAACATGCATGTTCTCCCAGTTGCTGGTGAAAATGTTTGGTGGTTTAGCCCACGTCTGTTTGGGAAGTGCTATCGGAACAACCTCAGAGCAGCTCTCCGTTTCCATTGGCAGTCATATTGCCAGATGCATGTCAGCCATCTCAGCAGTCGTGAAACACTCAATGTTACATGCAATGTGTCTGATTTAGGAATGCCGATGGTAAACACAAGTCCATTCTCCATTCCCACTTCGCCACCCTAACCAATTGCATCGCCGCCAAACAGCGCCCTCTAGCACCGAAGGGTTTCGTCAGCGGACATACATTCATAGACGAAAAATGTTTGTCTTGGTGTTCCCTATCTCCCATCGAAATTTGTACAGAGAGTTTTGAAACACCCTGTAGTTCAAAAGTAACATCGTCATCATCATCCTCAAGCAGCCATGGGCTACGGAGGTCCAACCAGACCGTGCAATTTAATTCTCCAAGCATACCTGTCCTGAGCTACATCTGGCCACTGCACACCAATTCTAACAAGGTCCTATTGGCATTGTCTGCCCACCTTATCCTAGGTTTCTCCCTCCTCCTGAGGCCTTTAGGCACACTGTTCATAACCCTATTCGCCAATCTATAATTATCTATACGGACAACATGGCCAAACCAAAGGAGTCTCTCTCTGCAGAATATGCTGCTTAAAGGAGGTTGCCAACTCCTTTACCTAACCTTATCATTACTTACAAAGTTGAACCACGTAATGCTCAAGATACTGCGTAAGCATCTAGAATCAAAAGCATCTAGTTTCCTGTTATCTTGTTTAAAAAGCGTCCCAGTTTCACTACCATTCTTAACTCTAGAAAGAACCGAACTATTATACTGTCTAATTTTAGTCTTTAGGTGTACGCCTATTTCTCCCCACTCTGCATAGATTCTTAAAAGTCTCGGCAGCAATCCCTATTTGTCTGTTAATCTCATGCCGCACATCACCAGTATCTGTTACGTAGCTCCCAAGATAATTAAACTGTGACACCTGCTCAACATTGCAACCATTCAGATTAAATGAATCATAGCTTGCCTGACCAATGTTCATCACTTTAGTTTCTCTCTGTTTATAACCAAACCTACTCTACTACCAGCTTCATCAACAGCTCGAATGAAAGAGTTCATCTTATCAACATCATTTGCCAAAAGGGCTAAATCATCAGCATAATCTAAATCAGAAATTGTCGTATCTCCAGTCCATTTAAGGCCAAAATCTTTCCCTTGAAGTGAATTTCGCATAACATAATCAATAACCAAGAAGAGAAAAGGAGACAGAATGCACTCTTGTCAAACATCAGAAGTAATGTTAAACCAATTGCTACAAGCCTTACCAACTCTCACACACGACTCAGTGTTATTAAAAAAAGCTTTCATTATGTTGACTAACTTGTCTGTTATACCATATGATCTCAAAATCAACCACAAATTATGACGAGTCGAAAGAGTCGAAAGCCTCTTTGAAATCAACAAAGCTAGCAACCAAAGGTTTCTGACACTCTAAGCATTTCTCAAGAATCTGCCTAAGTAAAAATATCTAATCTACACATCCCCTACCATTTCCGAATCCACATTGCTCATCACGCAATTGCTTGTCAACCAGATTCTTAATTCTATTAAACACAATCATGCAAAAAACTTTACCTGGAACAGAGAGTAGGCTGATATCCCTATAGTTATCAAAAGAACTGCGATCACCTTTTTTGGAAACAGGGATAATAATAGCTCTGGTAAAGTCCTTAGTAGCCACGCCTTTATCATAAAAGATGTTCAAAATTTCAGTCATCCAAGTGGTAACCGAAATATTCCCAGCTCTAAGAATTTCCGTAGTAATTTCATCTACCCCTGGGGATTTCTGAAGTTTCAGCTTAGAAATTGCCAAACTAACTTCAGACTGTGTTATAGGGCCAACAGTAAAGCCAGTAATGCATCTATCATCATTACAAATAATGGGAGTAGAACTAACCATACTGTTTAGAACATCACTGAAATGCTCAGCCCACCTAGCCATGAAGGAATCCTCACTTTCTATAACCTTACCTTTATCATTCAATCCCTTTACTCCTCTCCGTTTTCTACCACACAAAACATTTATTATCTGGTACAGCTCTCTGCTGTTGTGCTGTCTAACTGCTTCCTCGGCTTTGTCAGCCAAGCCATCAAGCCAAAGATTCTTATCAGCAGCTAACAGTCCTTTACACATTTATTAAGCATTCTGTAATGCTTTCTATTAGGACTAGTAGGGTATTAATTAAGGGCATTCCTGCAGTTCTTTCTTTCTGAAATATGCTCAAGTGCCTTATCACTCAAATAATTCTGTCTCCTCTGCTCCTTTTTCCTAAAAGAGTACTGTTAGTGCCCAAAAAAGCCTATTTAAAATGGTCCCATTCATCCTCAACTTCAGTGATAAGCAAACCATGACTGTCATAATGACTAAGCAACCTATCATGGTAAGATTTAGCTATAACTGGGTCTTTCAGAGCTTCAGAATTAAAAGTAAATTTTTCAATCTTAACACAACACCTTTTAAGTTTAAGTTGCAAGACACTTTTACCCAGGTAATGGTCAGATCCAATTTCAGCTCCCCTATATGCCCTGATATTCCTAACAGAACTATCCCATTTGCTGTTAATTAATTTATAATCAATCGTATTCTTATGCAGCCCATCAGGTGAAATCCATGTGTACTTTGTATGTCGCTGTGTTTGCAATAAGTGTTAGTTATTCTGAAACCATTGAGTTTATTTACCTGTAGGAGACGTTGCCCATTGCCATTGCAGCTACCAATACCAAAAGGACCTGTTACTCCTCCCCAAAGGTCAGAGTCAGTACCAACTTTGGCATTGAAGTCACCGAGAACAAGGGTAATATCTCCCCTTTCTTGACAAAATTCAAAATATCCTGAAGTTGTTCTTAAAACCTATCCTTCTTATCCTCATTCTCAGTGGGGGCATAACAGCAGATGCCATTCAAGTCTTTAATGCTTGTCTGAAATTTTGCAGTAAGAAATCTTTTATTGATGCACTCATATCCCAGAAGAGCATCACTAGCGTGTCTGCTGAGAAACAGACCCACGCCTCGGTGATGCTTAATATCGTTCCACCCTGAAAAGAGAAAGATTATTTTTAAGAATCTGACCTTTATCTCTCCATCCAAAATAAATCAAAATGCAAAATAACCCTTTTCTTCATACAATGGCATAAATGGCCAGGTTTAGTAATTCTTTAAAAGCGGTGCGAAATATATCATTGGTTTTTATTTAATTTTTTGTTGCCTTTTTTAATATTTACTTATTTCCTACTTTTAATATCTTGAAAAATCAAATCCTCCCAATCCAAGCATATTTTAAAATACACCACTGTTTGCAGTGACGCAACAAACTAAAAAAAGAGAACTTACCTTGTGAGATTTGAATCTTCGTGCAATACTGTAAGATAAAGGTCCAATATTCGCCAGCTGTGTAATAACAACAACATATGATGGCAATTTCCATGACTCTGGAAGCCTCTGTACCATCACGGGAAGTTCCACCGCAAGACCGCTGATTTCCACCCAAGAACTGACACCAAAGAGGATAGCCAGGGCATCCACAAGAAATCTACGAGGAGCTTGTTTAACTTTTTCCATGTTCGGGAGATGGGATATGGAAAGCAGCAAAACGATCCAAGCAATTCAAGACAATCGTTACTTTAGTTTTGGTTTCGGTTTGGTATCGAGGAAGGACAACTCCACAATATTTGTATTGCGACACTCTAGAGTGGAACTCACTTTGATCGTGTCAGGCTTTTGTTTCTAAATTTGTTCAACTGGAGGTTACCTTCTGGACGAGGAAAAAATTTTGATTGTAATCACCCTCATATTAGAACATCCTACGGCAACTTTCAGATCGAAGCGCCCATCTGTCTCCAACGTCGTCTACGCGATCAGCAGCTTCAGTAGCGGTAACCAGCCATGCACATGCGCAGATCGTTCCCGATAGCCACGTAGCCTTCACAGAGCAACAGATTGTAACCATGAGTATCACTCACCAATGGGATCTCTTTGCATCTGTTATCGAGGAGGCCAAAGGTATTTTATCAAAATTTGGCTGCTCATGGCTACCACCTTTATGAGGCACAAAGAGCATACTTGAACGAAAGAGAGGTGGAAAGGAAATAGAATGTCGCACATAAACAAGTGCACTGTAGGAGTACCTTCCTTCACACGCGCTGTTCCAGCAAACCGAGGTGAGCAAACGCACTGTGACGTCACCACTCGGCACTGCACCTCGCCTCGTCGGTGCGGCGTATGTGTGTATATAGGGACGGGGTTATCTCATGACTTATTTTTCAACAGATTAGTTTCAATTGATTTTACGAATGACATTAAATTTGAATCAATTATTCCCCCGGAGTGAACTCTGAGGCTACACATTAATACATTGAGACAATTAATACATTGAGATAATACGAAGCAGATGCATTCATAAAGCATTCTTTGTTATTATAATGAAACTTCGTAATATTTGAATAGCTTGTAAAACATTACTGTTAGTGCAGATGCTTTTCCAGCCTTGGTCGCCTTTTAAACATAGAAAATTTATACTGAACATAACATCATACGTTACACTGTAACAGACTCGAATCGAGAAAAAAAACTTGCGGGAGAGAGGGGAGGCAAGAAACACAATCGAGCCGAAAAATTATAAAAGGGATAAGAGACAGGATTTTCACTGCACAATAACATTTCGCGCTCCTTTTTACAAGTATTTAAAAATTGCAGAAGTTTTATATTTTTTGCCTCTATTACCATTATCAGCATTCTGAAAGGGGGGGGGGCTTGACCCCCCCCTAGATCCGGCCCTGCACTGTAACGTACGTTTACAATGAAGGTCAAAGTTTCCATAAAACACATTAGATACTTGCCTAGGGAGCCAGCATTTAAGTGTTGCATGGTGCTTATTTAACTATCAAATAAATTATGTCCTTTTCAATTCTTAAAAGAAATAAAAACACTGGCTTCAAATGTACATCCTATCTCCCCTGCCAATCTAAAGTGAGTTTAATTGGATTGGATTATTAAGTTACATAGCATACTAACAAACTTATTGCGACACTTCCATATTATGTGAATGGAAAACCCCATTTAAAGTTATCTAACTTTAAAACAGGTTTTTTACACAAAAAATTACCACAGGAAAAAAATAAAAATTTCAATCCCATTTATCCAAATCTCCATTTTTAAGCAATATTCCAGAGCCTTGAGGACATGATCTGGACACAACTCCCACAGGATGCGGATCCACAGGCGCTTCGAGATCAGACCTTGAAGAGTGAAGACGTACTTTTGCTTCGCTCCTCGATTTTTTTAGTTAACTTGATTAACTAGTATTTTACTTAAATTTTTTACTAGCCTTAAGCGAGATCGGGTGAAAAACACGGTGTAGCTTTTGGCGGGAAGGTTAGCTAGATCTAGCTAATTTTATACCTTAAACTAATAAGTTTTCAGTTAGGGTTTTTCAGATTAAATTTCACAATTCAGTTCTAATAATGTTTATACACTTTTGGATATTCAATACATCCTTGAATTAGTATAAGTACAAGCCAACAGCCGACCTAGAGTTAGCCGTTATTGGTTTGGAAATATATATATAATTTCTATTCTCCAAGTAAGCTCAAAATCCTCCGTTGAGGTGTTCTAATTTATAAGTTTAATATTTCCTTCCAGTCGTTACTGGAATTTTTATTACTAGTTTATCGCTATTCTTACTGCTTTTATTCTTATTAAATTTGTATCTTTTAGATATTTAATTCGTTTTCTTTATTCTCAGTTTTCGATTGATTTCTGGTACTTTACAGAAATTAATTTTTTTCAAATCCGGATTGAACCGTGGTTTTTTCCGTTACTAACTGCGCACTTCGATTTTTCAAATTTTGAAATTTTGAAATTTTGTATAATTCACTTAATATTTATATGATTCTAGTCTGTTTACTTGCTTAGTATCTTATTATCATCGTTTTTCACCTGAATCATCTGTTTTTTGTACTTCAAACTTCACTTTGATTGATACTATATGTCGACCTCTGACATTATTGATTTCTCTGTCGCGGCCAGCTCAGAGAGCTGTTCCGGAAATTTTCTTCTGGACCGCACAGATACCTCTGATTTTCAAGTCAATGTTGAAACCAGCTATAACGCGCAAATTTGCGCATTCTTCTCCGACATAAACAAACTTCTTTTTGAACTAAATTCTAACCTGATTGATTTACCTTCTATGAAGGTCATTCCTGGCTTGTTGCCAGAAGTTCGCATCAGCTTTAATGATGAAATTGTTGAGAAGTCTTATCTCGAGAAGGACATAAACGAGCATGTCTGCTCGGAACAATGTTCTAATCACACCATTGATTTGGAGGTTGTCCAAGGCAGATCTTCAGATCATGTGCACGGAATGGATATTTATTCAAAATCCATTGCGCCCAAAGTTGCTAAAAGGTCCAAGGGAAAGGGCATTAGCAATAACAAGACAAAGAAAGGGCACAAGCGTTCCCTTTCTCCTACTATCGAATCTACATATGCCTCCAAAACGCGTTTTTCCGTTTTCGAGGAGGAATTCCTTGACCCACAGGTCTTGGAAATGGAAATTGGTGGTGCTCCTTCAAAAGCCAATGCTGGGAAAATTCCACCTATCATTCTGAGGTCACCCAAAAATTGGATTGTTATACACAGAAACCTTATTAAGATTGCTGTGGAGTCATTCACAGCTAAGACTTCTGGAGACACAGTCCGTCTTCAGATGAAATGCTCAGATGACCACAGGTCCTTTATTAAGTATTTTGAAGCATCCAAGTCACAGTTTCATTCTTATAAGCTAAAGGATGAAAAGAATTTACGGGTTGTTCTCAAAAACCTCCCGTCTGACATCAATTTCGAAGACGTTCGCACTGTTCTTGTGGACCAAGGATTTACCATAATTAAAATATCCCAAATGAAGAGAGGGGAAGACAAAATTTCTATTCCTGTCTTTTTGACTGAATTGCCAAAAGACGCTGCTAACAAGATGTTTTATGACATCACTGATCTCTTTCATCTAAAGATCCACGTTAAAAGCTACAGGACCAAAAAAGAGCCCTAATCAATGCCACCAGTGCCAACGATATGGGCACGCTCAGAGTGGCTATTACAATTTACCTCGTTGCGTGAAATGCGCAGGTAATCATTTAACTAAGGACTGTCTTAGAAAGAAAGAGGACAGTCTCCCTAAATGTGCTAACTGCGGGCTTAAACACACCCCTAACTATAAAGGGTGTGTCGATTTCCAAAAGAAGGAAGTGGTGACAAATAATAAAGTCAAACCAACTAATGTCCCTCAGAAGAAAGTTGCCAGCTCTACGATAACACCAAATCTATCCTACGCAGCTGCTGCATCCAAAAGAGTGAACGCAGAAAAGCCAACATCTACAACTAAGCCTTCTTCTAAGGCAACTAAGTTTACTTCTAAGGCGACCAAGCCTTCCGATGAACAAATGCCCACTGGTGATCAGTTCGACGCCAACATTTTGAAGGATCTTAAAGACATTTTCCTTTTATTCAAGAGTTTTAATATTCCTAAGATACTATTTACTGTCAAGTCTTTTATGGCCGACTATCAGAAAACCAATGGCCTGATGGCCAAACTTACAATTGACATGAAAGCTTTTGATACTATACTCTCAACTTTTGTCTCAGATGGCAGATAAATGTACAAGGGATCATATTCAGATTTATTTCTGGAATTGCAACGGAATTCTTAGTGATCTGGCTGAGTTCTGTTCATTTTTGACAGATACCCAGGCAGACATTGTCTTACTTGGTGAGACGTATCAGCGTGCCTCAGATGTCTTTAAAATGCCTGACTATGAGGTCTATCGTACAGACCGTTTGCATAACAGTGGATGAGGCACAGCTCTTATGATCAAGCGATCAATTCACCATCATCTTTTACTTACTTTAGACCTCATAACTCTTGAAGCCACAGCGGTGGCTATTTTAGATACCAACATAGGAACTGTACACCTAGTTGCTGCAAATAAGCCACCAAATGCTACGCTTATGAATGATGATCTGAACTCCTTTTTTGACTCCAATCTTCCTAAAGTGATTGCAGGTGACCTTAATGCCCAAAATACTGCTTGGCATTCAAGGGTCTGCACAAAAATGGATTTACTCCAATTTACTACTAACAAGGGATTTATTGTCGACGCGCCCTCTGAGCGTAAGTTTTACCCCTTCAATACTATGCATAGACCTGACGTCCTTGATCTGCCATTTTTGGCAACTTCTTGCCAAACTATGATCTTAGTGTTGTCAACCAACTCAACTCTGATCATTTGCCGGTCTGTCTGACTTTACACCTATCCAAGCCTCTTGTGACTGGTTCATTTAGTTGGACTGACTGACAATTTTATAAGGTTCTTGTAAACAGCAAGATTCTTGGAACTTGCCAACTTTCTAATGGTAGATCCATTAATGATGACATAAATGACTTTACAACCCTATTGCTAACTTCCAAAACCAAAGGTAGCGTGGATTTTAAACCAATGCGAGATTTTTATGTCCTGCCATCGCATCTCTTTTGCCTCATTAAGAAGAAAAACAAAGTAAGATATGCATGGCAGAGACATGGATTTACATCTGATAAGAGGCTTTACAACTCTTTAAAACTTAAGGTCAAATCCAGCCTCAAAGCTTTTAGAAGTGAACAATGGAATAAAAAAGTTGAATCATTGTCTGCAACCGATAATTCCATTTGGAAGATGATTAAAGCTTTAAAGAAATCATTTACCAATTTCCCACCTATACATGGGAGAAACTGGTTTAAATTTTAGTGATGAAGATAAATCCGAGGCTTTTGCGGACGCCCTCGAATTGCAATTCCATGAGAACTTTGATCTCTCTGACCATCTTTCCTGTGGATTGGTGAGGGAATCCCTTCTCCATTTCGATCAGGTGGATCGCACCAGTGTGATCCACCTGATTGGGATTACATCACCGCTGGAAATTCAGCTGCCAATCAAACCCCTAAAATTGAATAAAGCCTCGGGTCAAGACAAAATATCGAACAGGATGCACAAATATCTTCCAAAGAAAGCCATTGTGCATCTTTGTTCGGTATTTAATTATTTACTTCGAAATCTTATATTTCCTGATGTCTGGCAAAATGCTATCGTCAAGCTTTTACATAAAGCACGCAAGGACTCCGCTATTCCATCCGGCTACCGTCCTATCAGCTTGCTGTCCACAATTAGTAAGCTTTTTGAAAAGATTTTGCTGAATCGTATTGACGACTTTCTTGACTTCCACCCTATTTTGCCTGAGATTATGTTTGGTTTCAGACGGAATCGATCCACCGAATACCAGGTCCTTAGGGTGCTGGAAAAAGTCGCCGAATTCCTTAACATAAAAGGAGTCCGTTGCTGCCGCCTTCCTGGACGTGGCCAAAGCCTTTGACAGTGTCTGGTTGGACGGCCTTTTTACACAAGCTTATACAAGCCGAAGTGCCATCTGGACTCATCTGCTTGATTCAATCATATCTCTCCAATAGGACATTTCAATGCAAATTAAATCTACCATGTCTACCAGAAGTCATCTCTGCAGGTGTGCCTCAGGGCTCCCTTTTAGGTCCTACACTCTTCTCTTTATACTTATACGATTTACCTTCCTTTGATCGTATACATCTTGCACTTTATGCAGATGACCTTGCCTTATTATCTTCCTCCCTCGGTCCTGCTATCGCTGTGAAGAGGCTGCAGCATAGCTTGACCGAGCTGGGCACATGGCACGAAACATGGAAGATAAAGATTAACTCTGATAAGAGTTCTGCTATCTTATTTACTGGAAAACTTATTATGAATCCCACTTGCCTCCATTAAAAAGATATTCCTATTGAATGAAGTGATTCAGTCAAATATCTTGGGGTTGTTATACATAAGAGGTTAAAGTGGGACTATGGTAGCTAGGTAACTGGAAAGAGAGCTAAGCACCAATCCCCTGTGATGATGCAGAGAACCGGCCAGGCCGAGCACCTAATGTCCGACCCCGCCTTCTCGTGGTGCAAAAAGTTAGTACCTTTCGAAAGAGATACTTTCTTGTGGAAGTGAAGGGAATGGGAGGGCTGCCAGATTAGTGTGGCCTATTAATCTGGACAACTAATGGCTACATTTCTTTTTTTTTTGTACCCTGCTGAGGAGTGGTCAACCACACAGGGTCCTGGTGCTGACCATATAAACCCACTGGACTGGACAGATATATGCCAGATATCTGGACAGATAATATGATTGATTATATATTAATTAACAACAAATGGTCATATAGGGGAGCTGAAATTGGATCTGACCATTACCTTGTTAAACGTGTCTTGCAACACTAACTTAAAAAGGTTGTGCTAGGGTTAAAAAATTTACCTTTAATACTGAAGCTCTGAAAGACCCAGTTATAGCTAAAGCTTACCATGAAAGGTTACTTAGTCATTATGACAGTCATGGTTTGCTTACTACTGAAGTTGAGGAAGAATGGGATCATTTTAAACAGGCTTTTTTGGACACTAACAGTACTCTTTTAGGAAAAAAGGAGCAGAAGAGGCAAAATTATGAGTGATAAGGCACTTGAGCTTATTTCAGAAAGAAGAAACTGCAGGAATGTCCTTAATCAATACCCTACTAGTCCTAATAGAAAGCATTACAGACAACTTAATAAACGTGTAAAAGATCAGTTAACTGCTGATAAGAATCTTTGGCTTGATGGCTTGGCTGACAAAGCCGAGGAAGCAGTTAGACAGCACAATAGCAGAGAGTTAATGTTTTGTATGGTAGAAACGAACAGTATACAGGGATTGAAGGATAAACAAGGTAAGGTTATAGAAGGTGAGGATTCTGTCATGGCTAGGTGGGCTGAGCATTTCAGTGATGTTCTAAACAATGTGGTTAGTTCTATTCTCATTGTTTGCAATGATGATAGATGCATTGGTGGCTTTAATGTTAGCCCTATAACACAATCTGAAGTTAGTTTGGATATTTCTAAACTTAAACTTCATAAATCCCCAGGGGTGGATGAAATTACTACGGAAATGCTGAGAGCTGGGAATGTTTCGGTTACCACTTGGATGACTGAGATCCTGAATAACGTTTATGATAAAGGCATGGTTTCTAAGGATTTTACCAGAGCTATTGTTATCCCTATTTTCAAAAATGGTGATCGCAGTTCTTGTGATAACTATAGGGGTATCAGCCTACTCTCTGTTCCAGGTAAAATTCTTTCAATGATTGTGCTTAATAGAATTAAGAATCTGGTTGACAGTCAATTGCGTGATGAGCAATGTGGATTCAGAAGTGGTAGGGGATTTGTGGATCAGATATTTTCACTTAGGCAGATTTTTGAGAAATGTTTCGAGTTTCAGAAACCTTTGGTTGTTTTCTTTGTTGATTTCAAATAGGCTTTCGACTCCGTTGATCGTCATAATTTTTGATTGATTGTGAGATAATATGGTATACCAGACAAGTTAGTGAACATAATGAATGCTCTCTATAATAACACTGAATCATGTGTCAGAGTTGTCTTGTGTACACTGCGCTGCCAGTATAAGGTACTTCTTGTGTTCGACAAGGGTTCATTTTGTCTCCTTTTCTCTTTAGCTTGGTTATTGATTATGTTATGCGAAATTCACTTCAAGGGAAAGATTTTGGACTTAAATAGACTGGAGATACGAAAATTTCTGATTTAGATTATGCTGATGATTTAGACCTTTTGGCAAATGATGTTGATGAGATGAACTCTTTCATTCGAGCTGTTGATGAAACTGGTATAAAAATAGGTTTGGTTATAAACAGAGAAAACTAAAGTGATGAAAATTGGTCAGGCAGGCTGTGATTCAGTTAATCTGAATGGTTGCAGTCTTTAGCAGGTGTCACAGTTTAATTATCTTGGGAGCTATGTAACAGATAATGGTGATGTGCAGCATGAGATTAACAGACGAATAGGGATTGCTGCCGGGACTTTTAAGAATCTAAGGAGGGTGGAGAAATAGGCGTATACACCTAAAGACTAAAATTAGACTGTATAATAGTTTAGGTATTTGTAGGATTAGTTACGGTAGTGAAACGTGGACGCTTTGTAAACAAGATAACATGAAACTAGATGCTTTTGATTCCAGATGCTTACGCAGTATCTTGGGCATTAGGTGGTTCAACTTTGTAACTAATGATGAGGTTAGGCAAAAGACTTTGCAACCTCCTTTAAGCAGCATATTGTGCAGAGAGAGACTCCGTTGGTTTGGCCATGTTGCCCGTATGAATAATTATAGATTGGCGAATAGAGTCATGAACAGTATGCCTAAAGTCCTCAGAAAGAAAGGGAGAGTAGGATGCAGTGGGCAGACAATGTCAAACAGGACCTTGTTAGAATTTGTGTGCCGTGGCCAGATGCAGTAGATGTAGCTCAGGACAGACTTGCTTGGAGAACTATATTGCATGGTCTGGTTGGACCTCCGTAGCCCATGGCTGCTTGATGATGATGATGATGATGATGATGATGATGATGATGATGATGATGATGATGACGACGACGACGACGGCTATGATGGCGACGACGACGATGATGATTACATTCATCATATACAATATCAAACAATATTACTGTTACATCAGAGGAAAGAAGGCTAAACATACTGTTGTAACAAATTATAACCGTAAGTATGCTATATCCTGCTGATTTTTAAGCTTTGCGGGTCATCTGTAACGATAAAATTTATTTTTACTGTGATCAAAGAATAATAAACAAAAAAAAAACGTCTCCTCCGGAAATAGATATAGATTTGGGGGCAAGTGACACAATTGAGCTGAGAAAATGTAAAACTGAGTGGCACGATGATTTCTGTTGTAGTGCAATTTTTTCCCTTTCTTTTTACAGGTTTTTAAACAAATTCTTGAAAAATGCATGAAAAATTCACAAATTCATTCATTTTTGGTCTTTATTACAGCATCCTCAAAGGGTCACTCCCTAATGGCTCCTCTCCCCCCCCCTCTACCTATATCCAGCCCTGCCAGACGCTAATTTTCACATTTGTAGCACATGGTAAGACACCGATTATAAGCATCACGGTCCTTTTGACGGCTTTCGTTTTTTTTGCACACTACCAGAACAAAATGTAGATCTCCAAAAAGTTACGATATTTCGGATCCGACGGGTACTTCGGGTTCACAGGTCAAGTTTTTATCTACTGGTGTCTAGAGCCCAAATATTTGTGACTGGAGGTATTCTGGGTCTAAGATCTCAGGAATAATCTGAAATTTGTGATGCAACGAATCGTTCGAGGATAAAGGTCAAATTAAAGAGCTAAAAATTGGTGCCTGATGTATTTTGGTTCGCAGATCTCAGAGATGTTTTGAATTGATGGGTCTTTTAAGAGAAAAAGGTGAAATTTTGATATACTCGAGAGCTTGGTTCGTGGGGTCATTTCTCATCGTATATCCCAGAAACATTGTGAAATATTGGATGCAATGGGTCATTTGAGGTGAAAGGTGAAATTTCTATATAGCAAATTAGAGAGCTAAAATTTGGTGAATAAGGCTATTTCGGGCAGTAGAACTCAGAACTGTAAATAATTTTCAGATCCGGTGTCGCATTCAATATCAAATAGGAGTCGGACTGACGATCTAGAAATCAAGAGGTACGGAAGGCACCGATTGTAATATTATATTTGCTTATTCTTTCAAAATAGTCCCTCCTCCTTTGAGAATGCCAGTAAGGGTAATAGAAGTGAAAAATGATTAAATTTGCACATTTCACGTATTTTTCAAGAAATATTTTAAAATTTCCGAAATGAAAGTGAAGATTTTACTACAATTTAAATCCAGTTTCTTGTCCTCTTACTTTCATCTTTTTCTGGCTCGATTGCGTCGTTTCTCCCCTTGTTAACCCTTATCTTTAACGAGGGCGTGTTCGGATTGTGGGTAGGAGCATCTATCGGGTACTCTATGATTGCAGGTGACTAAACTGGTGGCGGAAAATCACTATGCTGCAATGGTTATTATTTGCAATTATTTTATTCTACACACACACATACATGGGCGTCCGCAGAGGAGAGCAAACGGGCACTTGCCCCTGCCCCTAGGATCGAGTAAAAAAATTCCACAACTTAAAATCGTAACAATTTAAACGTAATTAATTTATATACATTACGTATGTGTTTTTCTATTGATGCAATACTGTATTCTACAATCTACTTGTGAAAAAAACCCTAAAAAATTAAATAATTAAATAAAAATTTATTGATGTAATTATTTGTCACCAAGCTTTGCCTCCCCCCACTGAAAAATTTTCTGCGGACGCCCCATGCACACATATATGTTTTGTATATACAGCCTAAACTAGGCCACACCATGAACTATCTATTCTGTGAGCCAGCCATCAAACAAAACAGTTCTCAACTGTGTCCAAACTTGGGACCTCGAGTACAACAAGGATGACCATTGTTCATGGAAATGCAAGATCGACGGTCACTGCTTGACCATCCTTACCGAGTCGCAGCAACTAGTTGAATCTCTTCACTTTTCCTAACTCCCACGCTGCCAAGTCAGTTGACTTGACCTGGTAGAGTAAATATAATATGGGTGAGGGAGCGTCGTTAGTCTCGGCCAATCACCTGAGCTTGCTACTACATCCTCTGAAGCTCCCTAGACATCATCCATCCTGAAGCCTGACTTTGGAGATTCTTGGTTTTACCTCTCGAAGCTGTTTGTTTAGACACCAACCTGTCTGTTGGCGACCCAGGTAAAGCCACATCCTTGCATCCTCACCCCCAGACACGATTTATTTTTTTCTAGATCTGGGTCTAGCTGAAAAGGCCTTCACTATATACAAAAATACTGAAGGATAGCTCTAAATATGCAAATTTTCAGTCGTAGGCATATGCAAATTTCGCACTGATGAAATACTCTGAAAAAGTACTTCCAACGACTGCAACTTAACACAAAGTGCAAGAATCTAATATAGAATACACATCTAAACGTAATAAAATAAATTTTCAATATTAATATTTACTACCCAAATTTGTGAGACCTCATCCTTTGGATTAGCATTAAAATATACACTGCGCTGCCAGTATAAGGTACCCACCCCTCGTCACAAAAATGGTTCAGTACAACACGAATACATCATGTGACCATGGTGTGTGGTATAAATCAGGCAGACCAGCTCTTCGAGCATCAGTTAGAGTTGGCTTCAATATCAGAATGGACAAACCGAGCGACTTCGAACGTGAGTAGTAGTGATGTCGCACCCTGGGAACTTCCCCCCCGTGCTTTCCCCCTATGACATCACCGACCACGCCCCTCATTAATATTCACAATAATAATTCATAATTCATAATTAATAATTCATAAAGACAGCTGGTTGAGCCACCTCTATTTTTAAGCCCCACCTGAAAAGCCCCCGAATTTCCTAACTCACTTGAAAAGCCCCTCGATTTTTGGTGGCACCATCTAGTGTTTAAAACACATAATATATTGTTACATAACTTTCGACCCCGCCCTCTTCTCGAAAAGTTCCCGATTTTTCTTTATTGCAGACCTCTAGTTGACTCACCTGGATTTTTTAAGTCCCCCTCTTTAAAGACACCCTGCGAATTTTCGTAGTTTACTTCTGGTGGCGCCATCTAGTATGTAAAACACATACTATATTGTTACATAACTTTCGACCATGAGCCCTTTTCAAAAACTACCGCTATTTTGCCGTCGCCATCCGAAATTTTTCTAAGTCCCAATTTTTGACTCCCCCTCATTAAAAATCCCTCCCCTCTATTAAAAACCCTGCCTCACCCTCGTTAATTAATCCGTTATCCGCCCCCCTTATTAAAAAATACCTTATCAAAAGTTCCGCCCCCTTTATTAAAAACCCTATCAAAACTACCACACCCTCGTAAATTAATGCGAGATTTTTAGGTCTTATAAATCAACTCCCAAATATTTTTATACTTTAACGTGGTAGTTATATATTCTCTGTATTTATTGCGAATTTTTATTCCTTATTAATTAAACTTATCAAAACTGACACCCCCCCCCTTTATTAATAATCACCACCTCATTAAAAAAAATTAATATGCACCTCCTTTATTAAACAGTTATCAAAGGTTCCACTCCCTTTATTAAAAAACCTATCAAAACTGCCACACTCTCGTTAATTGATCCGTTATCAAAAGCTCTGTCCCCTTTATTAAAAAACTCCTGTAGCGAATTTTCATTTCCTCGTAAATTAAAACTAAGTTTAAAAATTTATGTGAACCAGTGACAGATGGAATCACTCAATTTCCATAAGAATATACTATTTATTTTTATTAACTTGCGAATTTTTATTTCATGCATTTATTCCTTATTAATTAAACACTTATCAAAACTGACATCCCCTTTATTAATACGCAACCCCTCATTAAAAAACCCTTATTAATATGCACACCCTTTATTAAACGTTAATCAAAAATTCCCCCGGACAACAAACCTCCCAGAATGGCTAATGCAATCCTCAAAAATAATTACAAAGTCCCATATTTTGTGAATTCGACCTTCATATAATTCAAGTCCTGCAACGTGCTTTTCACAACAAGCGTGCAGAACGCTTGACACGGGTCTGTTCTTATCGCTACAATGTCAAAGGGTGACTGGAGATTGAACTGCCGATGCACGCTATCTGCACCGCAATATTTGCATTTGCTGCTGATAATCTATTTCCTTCATTAAAAAGAGAAACTAAGTAAATAATTCTGGTGCCGCTTTAGCCCCACTGTTTACTTCGAACGTATCTTTCCCATGAGCTCGGTGCTTATCAGATGTTGTAAAGAACACTGTTTTGCTCGACCTTGTTCATGTCGAAAGATGTATCTTGACTCCATCCTTATTATGAGATAACATTTCATAGTATATAAACTCGACAGCTGCCCACTACGTCATTCCTTGCTGTTACTCTGTAGTGTGTTGATAGTAAGAATTTTGAAGCTGTTTCATCATCCTTGAAAATGTCTATTATTCGTAAGATTGAATACGCCGCTGTGTTGGACGCTGAAAGGAAGGACGTCGCCGATGCCTTTGACAATCTACTGGCCCAAGTGAATCAGCTAGCTGCGGCAGCAAAGTGCCCATCGACCGTCGAATGTCTGGAGCCGAAACGCCAGTGCTTGGTACTCCTTCAACGCAGTGGAAAGGCTCTTCGTCATGCTGTGAAAGCCTCTTCTACCATGGGGGTAGCTTCTGCTAGCCGTGCCTACATCCCGGCGCACCCATTGGACGGTTCAGTGGCCAGGCCTTCATCGTGCTCTACTGCCAAGGACATTGCCACACCCCAGCGCTCCATCGTTCCATGGCTGGAATGACCTTTGCTGGACTCTCCCAATCCACTCTACGATATAGTGAATGTGAGGAATTTCAATTCAGCTAAATTCGAAACTTAATTTGTGTCTACTAGTGTGTGTCTTGGTGGCATGGATGACGTTGAAGCACATAATTTTCTACCGACTTTCCGGAACTTGCATGCCAAATTATTATGTGAGTTTGTACCCCAAGGACAATACAATCACGTGCGTCTAGTGTTTCACTCGGACTCTATCAAGAATGACATTAATCTTCCTCTGTGCGAAAGAAACAAACTAACTGAGGAGCGTTTCATAACGGCACTAGAACGAGTCATTCAATCGAACGAAGGAATTGGACCCCATAGCCATATGGAATTTGATTTCGTATGTGCTGATCTGGATAGTATCTGTCACGGAGGTAAAGAACGTGCACCTGAAACTCATAATCTTGTCGATATGGATTCGTTCTTAAAAAAATCTATAGTATCGATCCAGAACAACGACATACGTGCCTAGCTAGAGCTCTAGTGGTGGCTAGAGAATTGAAATTTAAAAAAAGAGACTTGCCTAACCAATACAGCCAAATCCGCCGATGCCGCTGTAAGCTACAACGTATCGAAGCTGCAGGCGTTCCCGTCGGTCCCTACGGCATACCGGAAGTAAAGCTCTTCCAGCAGCATTTGGCACCCGACTTTCGTCTAGTGGTCTATTCGACTGAAGATTGCTTCCTGCCTGTGTTTGTAGGACCTGAGGCTCCCCAGAGTCTCTTTCTACTTTACCGTGATCATAATTTTGACGTCATCGCTACTCCTGCAGGACTTTTCGGTAAGAATAAATTCTGCGTCACATGTTTAAAGGCCTATAACCATCAAGGTCACGTTTGTAAAGGCAGCTGCAACCGGTGTCTGTCACAGAACGTTGTCCACAGTGGAGACCCCCTTCTGTGCCCTCAGTAGTATGTACTTGAGGGGTCCTGATTGCTTTCAGGCACATCTCCAGCAACGTCATCGCTGTGCAAAGTGCATGAACATTTTCGATCCGAAAAAGAAGCACCTGTGCCGTGAAAATAAACCTCAGTTTGTTGAACCGCATAAATTAAAGCCAATGGAGCAAAACTACATTTATTTTGACGTTGAAACTGTTCAACTGACGGGCGGCATGTTAAAACCTATCCTGTGTGTGGCCACTTATAAAGCAGAAGACGAGTGGCATCTAGCCTCGTTTCCCGATGTCAATAAATTTATGGACTGGCTTCTTGATGAAATACAGCCCGGTAAACAACGTTTTTCGAACACGACCGTCATAGCTCACAATTTCCGTGGCTTTGACGGTATGTTTGCAATTGATTATCTCTATCGTCATCTGCTGAAATCAGACTTAATGTTTAAAGGGTCAAAAATTCTAGGTATTTTCCTCAAAGGCTTAAAAATTCGATTTATCGATAGCTTTTCGTTTATTCAGGCACATTTGAGGACATTTTCCAAAACCTTTAACGTGGAAACGGTGAAAGGAATTTTCTCGTTCGAGTTCGTCAAGGAAGATAATCTGCAGTGTGTGGGGGTCGATTCCTGATGCTAGTTACTTTCGGCCTGAAGATATGAATACCACTACGCGTGTTGAATTTGACTGTTGGTATGCCTCTGCCTCCCTCAAAGAATGGTACTTTCAAAGAGAACTTTTGTATTGTGAAGCCGATATGGTTTTACTACAGAAGAGTTGCGAGAAATTTCGGTTCGATTTCATCGCACTTACGGAAGTCGACCCTTTCGCAGAAGATCTCACCAGTGCCGGAGCCTGTCAACGGGTAATTCGTGGAAAATTTCTACAAAAGAAAATGTTAGGTGTCTGCCCCCCCCCCCAAGGCTACTCAGTCGGCAACGACAGGCAGTCGTTGAAAGCGCTGTCCTGGCTGCAGTACAAGGCTGAGAAAAACAACATCGAAATTCAAACGGTTCGCTCGCCTCAGGGTGAATACAAAATTTCCAAATTTAAATTAGATGGTATTTGCCATGCCACATATACCATCTTTGAAGCGATGGATTGTTGGCACCATGGATGCGTCCAGTGTTTTCGCCCTGAGGCCATCCAGTCTGTGGAAAAAAAAACATTTTCAGCTCTCTATAACAGAACTCTCAATCGGCTTGGAGCCATAAAACTTTTGATGCCCGATTATGAAATCAAGGTAATGTGGGAACACGACTTTGATCGATTATTTCGCACAGATCAGACATTAGCCACCATATATAAAAATATTTAGCCTATTAGAAGAATCGGCGCTTGGGATTTTTTATTCGGCGAGAGGACCCAGTGTATAGCTTGTTACGCTTCCGAGTAACAGGGTGTGGTGCTCGATTACTATGACGTCAATTCTTTGTACCCAGCCATGTGCAAAAAATCTCCCTACAGCAAAGGACACCCTAGAAGGATCACACAGGACTTTGACTATGACGTGGACTTTTATTTCGGTGTGATGCACGCGACAGCCCTTCCACCCAGTGATCTCTTCATCCCTGTGCTCTCCTTCGAGGTCAACGGCAAGCTACTCTTTCCACTTTGCTGTTCCTGTGCTGAAGGACAACTGGCGCCCCCTTGTACCCATTCCATGAAACAACGAGCCCTAACTGGATCGTGGTGCACATTTGAAATCTACACAGCTGTGAGAGCCGGGTACAAACTTGTGATATACGATGTGTGGCACTTCGATTCCGTGATACAGTACGATCCTGCCAGTAAAAAAGGGGATATCTATGCTGGTTACATAGATACCTTCCTCGGTGTTAAGCAGTGTTACACGGGTTTCCCTCCAAACGTCCAAACAGACGCCGAAAAAGAGGCTTTTTGCGAGGTTTTTTTTTCAGGCGGATGGGGTTCGAATCCTTCTGTCTGAAGCGAAAAACAATCCCATCTCGAGGCAGATCTCAAAAATTTTCCTCAACTCCGCTTGGGGTAAGAATGCCGAGAATCTAACCCGGACATATACCCCCATCGTGAGCTGCCTTGTCCAGTACATGGAACTTTTAACGGACACCTCCAAAATCATTACCGACATTGCTGCCATCAACCCAGATGCTGTTCTGGTGAGTCACTGTCCAATTGATGAGGCAATTCCTGCCAATCTAAGAGATAACCTTATTCTAGCAGCTATGGTGACGAGTCTTGCGCGGCTGTAATTATATGCCCTGCTATCAAAACTCGGCCGATGTACTCTCTATTCCGACACTGTCTCTGCTATTTTCACTACAAGTCCTTCCGATACCTTCATACCTCCAGAAGGACAGTTTCTCGATCGACTATAAGTCCTTCCGATACCTTCATACCTCCAGAAGGACAGTTTCTCGATCGACTACAAGTCCTTCCGATACCTTCATACCTCCAGAAGGACAGTTTCTCGATCGACTATAAGTCCTTCCGATACCTTCATACCTCCATAAGGACAGTTTCTCGATCGTGGGTGTCGGAAATTAAATCAAAATATGGTGCCAGTGTTCGAATCACCGACTACTTGGGTGCTGCAGCTAAAAGCTATATGTTGAGGCTTAGCAATGGAGATGAGATTCTTCATGCCAAGTCTCACGCAGAAAAACCGTGAAAAGTACAATTTTCACTTGTTGAAATCTATGGTGTTAGAACACTCTCCAACCAGCGAGACTTTCGACGTGCCATTTAATGTAGTGAGAAACAGAGTGCAGGCTTCGCTAGCTAACAAACTCATGATCAAGAAATTCAAGGTGAATTTGGATAAACGGTATCTTCCCCCTGGCGAAACTGTTTCTGTGCCATATGGGTACAATGACCTAAGGCTAGACACTCTTATCGATCTGATGGATGTATAAATAATTTTGTAAATATAATGTAGTTTTAAGTTTCGGTTATTAGTTATTTTTCTATGATTTATTGAAATATGTGTTTTGTCATCGATTGCTAGACTTCCTATCGAGCGATGACAATTTTTTGCAAGTCCAGCAGCCACGTAGGCGAAGCTGGTGGGCGGAGCCAAGGTGCAGAACGCTAAGCCAGTGATCGGGTTTGGATCTGCTCTGCGCTTTGCCGGATGATTGACAGCTCTGCGCTGGGAGCGCCCTCTATCGGCTGTGGCTCTGGTTTCGGTCTTTCTGCCACTGTGAGCGTGTGTTTTCTTCGCCAAATGGAGAATGAATGGATTTTTGTAGGGATAAACTATCTCTCTTACAGTATAGTGGGTGAATGGTCTTTACTGCTGTAAACTTCCTTTTTTTTACCTTACTATTTTTTTTTCTGGCTCTCTGTCAGCTTTTGTGATTTAATTGAGTACCTTCTCTTCGAATGCATGAAGCGTTATGATCGAAGGTGTTTCAGTTATGGAATAAATGCAAAGGAAGCAAAGGCTATTCTGAATAGGTGGTACTGCTACCGCTTGTGCGGGATGTTTTTTTGCGACTTTTTAAATTTATTTTGGGAACTCTGAGACGTGGCTATCTGATATAGACAGAAACACTTCAGTTATATTTTCCAAACATGTGTTCGTCATTTCTGCTTCTGAGTTATTATGTCAATAATTTCAACCTTGTCTGTAATGGTTTGTAAATATTTTTTATATCGTTAAAATTTTTGAAATGGTCACACTTGTAGTTTATAATTTCTGCATTGAAATAATTTCAACATTGAAACTTTTTTATACTGCTATAATAATTTAATCATTGAAATTTTTTTAGATCGTAATTATTTTTACAATGGTACGTGTGAATAGCTCCATCACTATCGGTAATTTGTAAATTTTTTTATATCAGCAAGTGATTGAATATTTTTATATGGTGATAATTTCAACATTGAAACATTTTTATATTGCTATAAATGTCAATAATTTCATCATTGAAATATTTTTATATCATCAACGGTTTGAAAATTTTTTATACCAGTAACTGTTTTTATACGGCTATAATTTTTGAAATTGTCAGTCTATTGTTTTATAATTTCTGCATTGAAATAATTTTAACTTGTGTCATAAATTTTTAACTCAATATAAATGTTTTTTTAAAAACCAGTCTCTTTATTTCAAAACACTATATTTATGTGAGTAAAAATGGTGGGAAAATATTGTTTGGGATGGTTCAGCATTTGAGTTAAAAATCAATACTGATTTGGGAGGTCATGTTTCAGTGGTGCCATCTGGTGGCGTTGTGAATAATTCGGAACAATTAACACAGAGACGTATATCAATTTTATTTTTTTATTGAATACCACAGACAGTACAATTTTTAACACATTGTTTCAAAATAATATTTTTAACACAAGTCTTAGAAATACAATTTTTAACAGAGATCTTCAATAAGGAGTCCAGTCAATTAATTTTCTTTTTTTGCGACGGATGGGGGGCTGCACAAATTCGACAATGTCGGCTTTAGGGTGACCATAAGTCTCTGATATTTGCGTCTGGAGAGTGGAACGTTGACCTTTACTTCATGTGGTGCTTCAAGTTGTTTGTTTTCCCAGGTTCGAGTCCCAGCTGGGTCAGCGTTGAGATTTATCTCCGCAAAATTCCCCGCCCTGCCCATGGTCAGTACGGGACACCGATGGGCTTGGAAAGGCCGCCGTCCGTCGGATGGGACGTTAAGCCGTGGCCCCGTGTGCGGGAGAGACATACCCTGTGCACGTTAAAGAACACGCTGGATGGCCTTGACGGGAGGCTACCATCTGTCTCCCAACAGCTGTTCCAGTGGGTCCCCTCCCCCAACCTTCTCTGAGCCTTCGGGGTCCATGTGACCTGGCCATTTAGCCCATGGTGTGCAAAAAAGTGCCGCTCAGAAGTAAAACAACCCAACCCAAGTTGTTTGTTAAATATCAGGTAATTTTTCACCACAGCCAGGTACTTTTCTGTTTTATCATCAACGTCCGATTCCACTATTTTCTTCATCTCTGTGTCTAAATCGCTCACTATTTTACAGATGTGGCGTCGTTCTACAGCCTTAACAGACATCGTTTTCGAAATAACGAACCTAACAGAGGTAATGCTGCTGTGAGGAAGGGGAACAAAAACCCTGACCCCCTTTGCAGGAGGTGTTTCTTGTGACGGACAGAAGCGCGTTTCGAAGCTAAACTTCTTATGATAATCTTGTTTTTTCACAAATTCTTTAATACTCTACGAGAAACGGGTATGCTGCCTTTTAAGAAATTGGCACACACTTCACATAGAGCATACATCTGAGGGTCGGAGATGTGTTTCAACAGAGCTGCACGTTGCTTTCCCCCAAGTTTTTGTAAACACTGTAAGAATGGACCTTGAAATCTAACTTTCATTTGGGACATAGAGTATCTCAGGATCTTCAGAAGGGAGGATCTTTGCATGGAGTCGCTCAGTGTCCAATGTTCTGGGATGAAGGTCCACGCACAAATAACCATAGGGAGGTTGCGCAGGTAGTCTATAAGCGTCAGTAAAGAGTTTGGAATGATGTGGAAACACTTGTCTTGCCAGATGCGTTATTTGTGAAGTGTCCCAACAGTTGCGAAATAAAAACATATAGTGTGCATTGAGTGATATGGTCCTCGGATGTCTTCCCTTTAAAAACAGATTTTGCAAGATCAGGGTAATCGTGATATTCTTATGACGACCAACACAAATAAACAGTTGAGATATGCGTTCGCTGGGTACAGACTGTTCCATCAAGTCATCCAGTACCAGAAGCGTAGGTCTGAGGGGGTCAAATTCCATATCTACAGGTAGTCCTACATAAAATTCCACAGTTTTCTTAAAGGGCTCAAAGGCAGGTTTCCACTCCCCATAGCAGTAAACGACACGTTGGGGTTAGGGGTCGAACACTTGAGTGGCTTCTGTGATGAGATTCAGGGTGAAAGTCGTCTTTCCACACTCAGAAGGAGCGTCAATTAAAATATTTGAAGGAGTTCGGAGAGCCATCATACCACCATGCAGTTGTTAAAGTCTGCTCGACACGTGTAATCGTGGTGCGATACTGTGGGAAGAGTTGAACCACTCGCTCTTTTAAACAGGAAATACAGACAGTGAGCACGGCAAGTGTCTCATATGGGGTCCTGCAGAGGTATCGAGGGATGTAACACGTGACGTATGCCTAGCTGGCTGTAGGCATGGTCATATCGGGACATGTCTCCAATGGGTCAAAGTGATCCACATGCATTCCTTTCTTATAAACAGCTATCCAGTGGTGCCAAGCTTGGTGGATGGATCAGTATTGTAGATAAAGAAGGCTTCTAATTGCTCGATTCTATGAGGTAGTCTGTCACGTGGAAACACACCTAGATTTGTCGGTAACATCGAGAGAATGGATTCTAACTGATAAGTATTCATGAGCTGTACTCAAAGAGGATTTTATGATCCAATGGAATTTCGAGCAAATTCTGGTATTCTGCATACAGGATCACCATGACTGAAGTGGGTAGCGGTCGGGCAAACTTTAATTCAACTCTCACACTACCGCTCTTTATTAAAGAAAACACTTGATTACATTCACGTTGCTCGGGGGTCAATTGGAATACAAACAGTGTAAAACCCTTGGCATAGGCTTTTCGCGATAAGTTAATATACTATCGGATTTCCAGGCATCTACAACTTCCACTAATGCTTGGTAACATCGGACATAACGTCCATTCTTAAAGTCGGGGGGTATAGGACTGCTGTTCACTGTCAATGTGAAGGCTGATATAGTTTAAGTCGAAATGTTGGAAGTTGAATGGATTTTTTTCGTACGATCCATTCAGACTGGTACTTTCCACCATACCCAGTACCAGACGTACCGGAAGTTGACCCAGAAATAAATTGTCACGGTTCACACTCGTCAGACCTGCAGCGATGGAGAACATGCGTAAATCCGTTCTTCGCAGGGGGTACTTGGCACTCTCTGAGCCCAGTACATGCGCATGTGCAAGGATGATACCGGAAGTGGGTTTGACTTTGCGCACGAAAAATTCAGTTTCGTGAATCTGTACTTTGTAAGAGGGGTCCACTTCACCTGTCACGAGACAGAATTCAGGCTTGGACTTTAACAAACGCAGTCTCAGATCGACTTGATTGAGTAAGTAACGTTCTTGATTGAACAGGTCGGCATGGATCCACGAGATGAGTTCGATACCTGTTGACTTTACGTACCCATTGCGCTGATGCCATCCCTCGTTCTCGCGACTGGTCAGTTCCATTTTACCAGGGGTATCGAGGTACCAGAGTGATGTACCGAGCTGACTTCGTGTGGCATCAGTACCGTAATTCAATAGAGTCTCCAGGTATGCCCTGTAGGAGTACAGGGTGTGAGAAGCACTCACTAGGTGATCGTTGAGGAAGACGTCTACTTGATTGAAGAGGGAGTGGAAGAAATGATTGTAGGGGGAAATCATTTCTGACGGGGGTGTACCATCGGATTTCACAATTTTCAAGACAAGATGCAGGTGGCAACGGATAGATCAATGCAATCATCTGTCCCTTTCACAATGAATTCAAGTGGTGCATTACCTTTCAGCGAAGCCACCGGTAAATAATTGACATAGCAGCATCTTTCTAGTTGTGAGACAGTGGTGGGAACCAGAAACAGGTCCAGTTCGAAACTGGCATAATCGCCAGAATCAGCGAGAATTTTCTGAATGCTCATGATGAAAACACGTCCTTCACGGTACAGAGTCTCTTCACTTTATGAACACTAGGATGATGATGGCGGAGTTTTATCCCTTTTCCTCCTTGCAGCTTGGAACTGGCACGTTGCAATAGGTCTACACCGGTTTCACACAACCCTGCTTTGGCGGCCGTTTTGAAGTTTTGCCCTTGGCCATCTCTGAAACGAACTGTAGGGTGGCCAGCGCCGGTCGTACGAGAGGGCTGATGAAACGTCCAATAGTGGCAAAGATGCTACCGAGCCGTCACCTCTCTGATAACGAGGACCCTGGAACCCACCCTGCCCCGTTTGGCTCTTGTAGTAGCGCACATAGGCGTCTGCAGAAGGGGGAACGAATTTAACCCTCATGGCAGAAATGTAATTTGATTAAAACTTTTCCAAATTTAAAATGCAGGGATTCTCCTGTATCAGTATGAAGGACGATTCTCACACTCTCGAAACTGTTTCTTGCCAGGGGGTAGTAATCAGGTTGTTGAAACACTGCAACGATGGCTTCGTTATCACTGGTTCTGACGGCAGGATTCACAACACGCAACAGTTCACCATAAGTATCACCTAACAACTGAGGTGCCATCAGGTCTGAATACAAATAAACACCGTACATTCCTCTGTTCATATCGATGGGATAGTCACCAAGGGCTTTATTCAATGGAAAATCTAATTTAGTAATTCCTAGAATATCTTCTAATCCTTGGTTTGAATGAGGAAATTTAATGAAATGTAACTTGTCTGTATCAATCAACATGTGTGATCGGCCTGTTGCTTAAAACGGAAAGCTTTTCTCAACTTGTAGGGTATGACCTGGTTCATCGCATCGAATAATGATTCAGCATTTTTGTATCGTCCATGGAGTACCTTTCGTTCGTGGAAACTACCTGGATGAATCACATAGAAATAATAATCCTCATCTATCTAGAATGTTGCAGCATTGCAAAGTTTGCTAGCAAATCGTTGGTAGAAGGGTTTGTCAACTTCTTCCTCACTGACACACAGAAGCCTGATAAAATTCGCTTTAGGGAGCATCAAACCGTATCCCTCACTTGGTTTGAATACCCAGTAACCACTGTTGTATGACACCAATATTTCTTTGGGGAGCTGAGCAGAGAGGATAGACAGCAATTCCATTCGAGTTATTTTGCCTGGTTTAAAGTTGATTTTCCAGTATTCTTCAAAGGGAGCAGGAGCATAATATTGATACGTATCACTAGAGCCATCGACATTGTACCAGCTCACGGGTACAATGCTAACCCCACTTTCCATTTCCCCCCCCCCCCCCCCCTAGTCTTAGGAGTTGTGCTAGACGAACCATGAAATCACTCTGCGAATTGTTTGGGTAAACATTCTGACTAGTCATGAAGGGTAGGGTCAGGTAGAAACTATGCATTTTTTAGGAATCCACGAAGGTTTGGGATAACCGCGAAATTTGACCAGTGCTTTTGACATTTTCTCTCGATTATTTTCTCAACCCAGTAAAGTTCGGGTTCGGTCACTTTTTGAAGTTATGTTTTATGGAATGTTCCCTTCAACACTTCTCCCTCGGAATCCCGTATGATGTATACAGGGGGCTGGCAGAGTAACACCCGGTCGACTGTAAAAATTTCTTCAGTTGTAAGGTCATTGTAAGGTCAGTTGTAAGGTCTTCATTGTGTAAGGTCACGTCCTTGGGAGCCATATCGTGTGCACTATGAACTGTTGCATTGTAACCACGTACAACACATTGCAACACGTCCAAGTACCGGTATGTGTTATTGCGTGTATAATATCTCCCCAGTCTCTCGCATAGTGTACGGTTCCATCTCTCCACCAAAGCTGCTTTTTTGTCAGAGTAGGTGACGAAGAACGTAATACCTTTCTTTTTCAGGAATTTCTGGAATACTCTGTTGGTAAATTCGGTACTTTGATCCGTGTTTAAATTCAGGGGAGATCGGCCCTTGGAAATGATTTTTTTGAAAGCTGACACCATTTCTTTCCCTGTTTTTGTCTTCATAGGCACCGCCCACTCATACTTTGAGAACACATCGATGACCGTTATTATGTTACGATAATCGTCATTGAAGCGAGTAAGATTTTTCACAGCTACGAGATCGGCTTGCCATTGTTCGTCTAAATCTGTGACGTAGGTACAGTTTCTGGGAAATGTCCGACGCACGGGCTTGTGTAAAGGTTTTGGCAGTTTGCTTTTCTAACCATTCTCGGACGAGATTGAGTGGCAGCCCTGTATTCAGAGCTAACTTTTTTTACGCTACCGAATCCTCTTTCAGGGTCGAAATAATGGGTTTCGAGAGTTTTGTTTTCTGCTGCACCCAGACGTCGTATCCCACTAGGTTTTTCCATTGCTGTAATGAAAGTGATACCTGTAACTGTAGGGATATCTCCTATAAACTGTCTGATGTCTACAGTTAGGTTACACACACGGATTTTGTATTCACTGCCTAGGGCTTTTGACTCTCCACACTGAATATTTTTACTAGGGGCCACAAGTTCTAATACAAGCACCACTATCGTTAACACTGTTTTGATTACGCTTCAACACTAGCTAACCCCTTCTTTTTACTATCCATACTAAGACTAAAACGAAATAGAAAGAAAAGACAGACACATTATATAAAAATAAATAAATAAATACCCCCTCAAGCAGCTGCTTGCCACAGAGGTAGGTTACAATTTTTTATTTAACTAATTTATACATTTCATTTTTTGCATCATCAACAATAGTATTATATTTCAGAGTACACACAAATCCAGAATCTACAAAATTCAACAGACCCCGTTTCCAGGCCGTATCTACAAACACTTGAGCTGATGCGTCAATGTTCAAGTCACCCGACCACCCTACGATAGTTGGTAGTTTTTCTTCGGGTTAAAGCCCATCTAACGGTATCAGACGTGTTGATTCTTGTTGAAAAATATCCACCAACAGCTGATAAATACAGTCGGGTCTTCAAAAGCAGGACCCAGCAAGAAGGGTAGAACTGATTCGGAATGTTCTATAATAGCGGTACGGAGATGGTGATCTTTGAGGGTTCCACACACGTTACCTACAACAGCCATCACTTCGTCTACATGGATTGCAAACGTAAACCACTGCGATGCGTTCAGAGTTATACTGCAATTGACAACTTAAAACTGTAGAGTTCTTGTAGCAGTTGTTTCTTTGATGAAGTCGACACAGCGTTCTCCACCTTCGTTGCGGTACATGTACACACGTAAACTGGACATCATGTGCCACGTCTGTTAATTGGACCGATTTTCTCTTGATCCTCGATGTGGGGCACCATGGCACACAAAGCCTCCCATTCAGGTATTGAGAGGGCAACCCTCGTACTTGTAGGGTAAATGAGTTCATTTTCATACATTTTTTTACTTCTTGTAGTGACGTACATGCACCGAACACTTATTTTTGAACAGCGAAGACATGACGTAAACATCTTCACCGAGACACCACACATCTGAATTGCTAGCCTGCATCGTGGACAATGACGCACTCGGCGGTTGCACCCTATTTAACGTGAGAAAGCAGCACCATCAGGGATAACCAATCAGGAGCAACGTTACAGTTTTCAGGAAATATAATAGGCCAATAGGAGGCGGTGAATGTATGGAGATAATGATTCACAGGGAGTTGATTTATAAGACCGAAAAATCTCGCGTTAATTTACGAGGAAATAAAAATTCGCGACAGGAGATTTTTAATAAGGGGGGAGGGATTTTTGATAAAGGGGCGCAACATTTGATAATGGATTAATTAACGAGGGTGTGCATATTAATAAGGGTTTTTTAATGAGGGGTTGCGTATTAATAAAGGGGACGTCAGTTTCGGTAAGTGTTTCATTAATAAGGAATATATATATGAAATAAAAATTCACAAGTTAATAAAAATAAAAAGTATAATCTTATGGAAATTGAGTGATTCCATCTGTCACTGGTTCACATAAATTTTTAAACTTAGTTTTAATTTTGGAGGGAATAAAAAAGGGGACGGAACTTTTGATAACGGATTAATTAACAAGGGTGTGGCAGTTTTGATAGGTTTTTTAATAAACGGAGTGGAACTTTTGATAACTGTTTAATAAAGGAGGTGCATATTAATAAGGGTTTTGTAATGAGGGGGTGAGTATTAATAAAGGGGAGTGTCAGTTTTGATAAGTGGATAATAAAGAATAAAAATTCGCAATAAATACAGGGAATATATAACTACCACGTTAAAGCATAAAAATATTTGGGAGTTGATTTATAAGACCTAAAAATCTCGTGTTAATTTACGAGGGTGTGATAGTACCTAATGTCCGACCCCGCCTTCTCGTGGCGCGGACCGCTAGTAACTTTCAAAAGAGATACTCTCTTGTGGAAGTGAACGGAAATGGAGGGCTGCCAGATTAGTGTGGCCTACTGATCTGGACAACTATGGCTACTTTTCTTTTTTTTCTACCCTGCTGAGGAGTGGTCAACCATACAGGGTCCTGGTGCTGACCATATAAACCTACTGGACTGGACAGATATATGGCTCTGAGCTTGATTATGGATCCTGATTTTCCTGCACTGGTGGGCTTCTGTGGAGGGAAAATCTTCCGCTGTGTTTTCTGTTTGTTTGTGGGTTGACAGCCCCAAGTGAATAGATTCACAGGATATGTTTATCAGCTGGTGGATAATCCTGAGCAGAAGTCATCGCAGGCACCTGAACTCTTTGCTTCTATTGGCATCGTCAAATTCTACATTGGAGGAAGTCTTCCAGTGTAGATGGCTTCAGCCTTTAGTAGTGGGGGAACGGGTCTTTGCCCCATGTCTGCGATTAGGGGGCTGTTTGATATTGTCGGCATTACCTCTCTCAATAAACATAGTTTCTTTAAACATCCCACTAACCATTTTCTCTCCATAGGTAGTTGGAATGTGAGGACTCTGCACAGAGCTTTTTCTCTTGATGTCCTCACACAAGAATTCCACCGTTATAATTTAGATATTCTCGGCTTGCAAGAGACCAGAAGATAAAGGTCAGATTCTTAAAAATAATCTTAAATTTCTCTTTTCAGGGAGGGACGACAATAAGCATCACCAAGGCGTGGGTCTGCTTCTCAGCAGACATGCTAGCGATGCTCTTCTAGGATATGAGTGCATTAATGAAAGGTTTCTTACAGCAAAATTTCGGACAAACGTTAAAGACTTGAATGTTATCTGCTGTTATGCCCCCACTGAGGATGCCGATGAGGATCAGAAGGATAGGTTTTATGAACAACCTCAGGATATTTTGAATTCTGTCAAGAAAGGAGATATTACCCTTGTTCTTGGTGACTTCAATGCCAAAGTTGGTACTCACTCTGCCCTTTGGGGAGGAGTAATAGGCCCTTTTGGTATTGGTAGCTGCAATGGCAATGGGCAACGTCTCCTACAGGTAAGTAAACTCAATGGTTTCAGAATAACTAACACTTATTACAAACACCGCGACATACATAAGTACACATGGGTTTCACCTGATGGGCTGCATAAGAATATGATTGATTAATATATTAATTAACAGCAAATGGGCTAGATCTGTTAGGAATACCAGGGCATATAGGGGAGCTGAAATTGGATCTGACCATTACCTTGTTAAAAGTGTGTTGCAACTTAAACTTAAAAAGTGTTGTGCTAGGGTTAAAAAATTTACTTTTAATACTGAAGCTCTGAAAGATCCAGTTATAGCCAAAGCTTACCATGATAGGTTACTTAGTCATTATGACAGTCATGGTTTGCTTACTACTGAAGTTGAAGAAGAATGGGATCATTTTAAACAGGCTTTTTTGGACACTAACAGTACTCTTTTAGGAAAAAAGGAGCAGAAGAGGCAAAATTATGAGTGATAAGGCACTTGAGCTTATTTCGGAAAGAAGGAACTGCAGGAATGCCCTTAATCAATACCCTACTAGTCCTAATAGAAAGCATTACAGAGACCTTAATAAACTTGTAAAGGATCAGTTAGCTGCTGAGAAGAATCTTTGGCTTGATTGTTTGGCTGACAAAGCCGAGGAAGCAGTTAGACAGCACAACAGCAGAGAGCTGTACCAGATAGTTAATGTTTTGTGTGGTAGAAAACGGACAGTCATACAAGGATTGAAGGATAAACAAGGTAAGGTTATAGAAGGGGAGGATTCTGTCATGGCTAGGTGGGCTGAGCATTTCAGTGATGTTCTAAACAATGTGGTTAGTTCTACTCCCATTGTTTGCAATGATGATAGATGCATTGGTGGCTTTAATGTTGGACCTATAACACAATCTGAAGTTATTTTGGCTGTTTCTAAACTTAAACTTCACAAATTCCCAGGGGTAGATGAAATTACTACGGAAATGCTTAGAGCTGGGAATGTTTCGGTTACCACTTGGATGACTGAAATTCTGAATATCTTTTATGATAAAGGCATGGTTCCTAAGGATTTTACCAGAGCTATTGTTATCCCTATTTTCAAAACAGGTGATCGCAGTTCTTGTGATAACTATAGGGGTATCAGCCTACTCTCTGTTCCAGGTAAAGTTCTTTCCATGATTGTGCTTAATAGAATTAAGAATCTGGTTGACAGTCAATTGCGTGATGAGCAATGTGGATTCAGAAGTGGTAGGGGATATGTGGATCAGATATTTTCACTTAGGCAGATTCTTGAGAAATGTTTAGAATTTCAGAAACCTTTGGTTGCTAGCTTTGTTGATTTCAAAAAGGCTTTCGACTCTGTTGATCGTCATAATTTGTGGTTGATTGTGAGATCATATGGTATACCAGACAAGTTAGTTAACATTATGAAAGCTCTTTATAATAACACTGAGTCGTGTGTGAGAGTTGGTAAGGCTTGTAGCGATTGGTTTAACATTACTTCTGGTGTTCGACAAGGATGCTTTTGTCTCCTTTTCTCTTTAGCTTGGTTATTGATTATGTTATGCGAAATTCACTTCAAGGGAAAGATTTTGGCCTTAAATGGGCTGGAGATACTAAAATTTCTGATTTAGATTATGCTGATGATTTAGCCCTTTTGGCAAATGATGTTGATGAGATGAACTCTTTCATTCGAGCTGTTGATGAGACTGGTAGTAGAGTAGGTTTAGTTATAAACAGAGAGAAAACTAAAGTGATGAAAATTGGTCAGTCAGGCTGTGATTCAGTTAATCTGAATGGTTGCAGTCTTGAGCAGGTGTCACAATTTAATTATCTTGGGAGCTGTGTAACAGATAATGGTGATGTGCGGCATGAGATTAACAGACGAATAGGGATTGCTGCCGGGACTTTTAAGAACCTATGGAGAGTGTGGAGAAATAGGCTGTATAATAGTTTGGTTCTTTCTAGGGTTAGTTATGGTAGTGAAACTTGGACACTTTGTAAACAAGATAACAGGAAACTAGATGCTTTTGATTCCAGATGCTTACGCAGTATCTTGGGCATTAGGTGGTTCAACTTTGTAACTAATGATGAGATTAGGCAAAGGAGTTTGCAACCTCCGTTGGTTTGGCCATGTTGCCCATATGAGTAATTATAGATTGGCGAATAGGGTTATGAACAGTGTGCCTAAAGGTCTCAGAAAGAAGGGGAGACCTAGGATGCGGTGGGCAGACAATGTCAAACAAGACCTTGTTAGAATTGGTGTGCAGTGACCAGATGCAGTAGATGTAGCTCAGGATAGACTTGCTTGGAGAACTAAATTGCACGGTCTGGTTAGACCTCCGTAGCCCATGGCTGCTTGAGGATGATGATGATGATGATAGTTTTGATAGGGTTTTTAATGAAGGGGGCGGAACTTTTGATAAGGATTTTTTTAATAAGGGAGGGGACGGATAACGGATTAATTAACCAGGGTGAGGCAGGGTTTTTAATAAAGGGGAGGGATTTTTAATGAGGGAGAGTCAAAAATTGGGACTTAGAAAAATTTCGGATGGCGACGGCAAAATAGCGGGAGTTTTTGAAAAGGGCACTTGGTCAAAAGTTATGTAACAATTTAGTATGTGTTTTAAACACTAGATGGCACCACCAAAAATAAATTACGAAAATTCGCAGGGGGTCTTTAAAGAGGGGGGCTTAAAAATACAGGTGGTTCAACCAGGGGGTCTTTAAAGAGGGGGCTTAAAAATACAGGTGAGTCAACTAGGGGTCTGTAATCAAGAAAAATCGGTAACTTTTCGAGAAGAGGGTGGGGTCGAAAGCCATGTAACAATATAGTATGTGTTTTAAACACTAGATGGCGCCGCCAAAAATCGAGGGGATTTTCAGGTGAGTTAGGAAATTCGGGGGCTTTTCGGCGGGGGGTTAAAAATACAGGTAGGTCAACCAGGGGGTCTTTATGAATTATTAATGAATTATTAATTATTAATTATTAATTATTAATTATTAATTATGCATATTAATAAGGGGATGTGACCAGAGAGTGACATCATAGGGGGCGTGGTCGGTGATGGCATAGGGGGGAAAGCATGGGGGGAAAGTTCCCAGGGTGCGACATCACTAGTAACGTGGCATGATAGTTAATGCTAGGCATGCTGGTTCCAAAACGGCATGCCTAGTAACAACTATTAAAAAAATAAACCTCCCAAACGGCTGTCCTCTTGGGCCTTTCACTCCCAACCATTTCTAGGGTTTACCAAAAATGGTGATAAAAGTAAAAAAACTACCAGTGATCGGCGATCCGATGAACGAATCAGAGGGGTCAAAGGAGACTATCGAGAATCGTTCAAGCAAATAGATGATCCACAACTAGGCAAATCACAGCAGAATTCAACATTGGTGTGCAAAAGGTCATCTCCAAATGCACCACGTATCAGACCTTGTCGTGAATGGGCTACAAACAATTGCTGACCATGTCCGAGTGACAAAGTTGTCAGTGAAGAACACGAAAGCGCATCTCCAGTGGGAACAGGAGCATCGACCCTGGACCATAGGGAACTGTATAAAGGAAGCCTGGTTAGACGAAACAAGATTCCTTTCTCATCATTCTGATGGAAGAATCAGAATTTGGTGCAATTAACTTGAGGCCATGGAGCCATCTTGTCTGGTGTCAACAGCAGAGGCCAGTGGTGATGGTGCGGGGAATGTTTTCATGGCACACATTAGGCCCCCTCCTCCTCGATACTCATTGAAGGACATTTGAATGACACGGCGCATTTGAACATCGTTGCTGACCAAGTGCATCCCTTCATGGCTATAATTTAGCCCCATTCGGATGGACATTTTCAACACGATAATATTCACAAAGCATGTATCGTCACCAAATGTTTCTAGGAACACGCCGAAGAGTATTCTTTGCTTCATTGACCTGCAGAGTCCCCTAATCTAAACCCTATCGAGCATCTTTGCGATGAGGTGATAAGGTCTGTTCGCAGCAAGACTATGACAATCCAATTTGCAGCAACTACAGGACACAATCATTTCCGCGTGGTACACAACGCTACTAGGTAGGTGTACCTAATAAAAAGGCATCTCAGTGTATACACCATCAAAAATTTGTAATAAACTCCCACATTCTCATTTAATGTTCTAGAATCACAATAATGCGTAATTGATTTAAAAATTATGTACTGCTTCAAATTATCTAATTTCTTGTTGACCATCAAGTCTTGCTTTGATCGCTTGGGAAATGTGTAATTTAAGCAGAATGTGAACATGGAAATTTTTCGAAACTTCACCAGCTGATCAAGTTCTCTCAATTTTATCATTGTTTTAATATGATAATTTTGCGCAGATCGCAATGTTCCTATTGGAAATTCGTCTTTTTAGGCGGCTACATAGTCTGCCGAATAGAAAAAAAAAGCAATAAATTCTGTGCTTGGTTAAAATATTTAAAATTCGTCAAGTCATAATCCATGCTGCATAATTCCCGATACCTTTATATCAGGTGAGGAAAGAGACAGCAGAATGACAAAGGATGTCTAGGATTTTAACCTTGGGTGGCAAATTCTTCATCTGAAGGAAACACGCACACTCGTGACAGCAGTCGAGGCAGCGAAGCAGAAATGGTTGTGTGTTAAAAGTTACATTGCGTGGTGATCACTTCTCGTCTCATTCCCGTCGAAGTACCTGATTACTATATTTGGGTAAGTGTTACTTAAAAAGAGAAAATACATTGTTGTTGCGTATTTTTATAAAGGCTCAAAATCTAGACTAATTAAAATGAAAACGCTAATCACTTTTAATACAGCAACTATTTCTTTAAACAAACATTTTATAACAACGTACTACGTCAATGGTGCAATAATATCATATTAGCTCGCTGTGAGACTACAGTTGCTGGGTTCTGGGTTTGAGTCCTAGGAATGAACGGTTCTATGTTCGTGTTTATGTTGAAACAAGACAAGCCTGATAGAGCTTCTGAGTTATGTCGGCCCTTTTAAAAGTATAAGAGATAATAATAGTTATAGAACATCGTTCAGCATATAAGATATTTTATAACAGTTTCGAAATTGCCACAAGACTGCCACCATTCAGATTAACTGAATCTCAACCTGCCTGACCAATTTTCATCACTTTAGTTTTCTCTCTGTTTATAACTAAACCTACTCTATTACCAGTTTCATCAACAGCTAAAATGAAAGAGTTCATCTCATCAACATCATTTGCCCAAAAGGGCTAAATCATCAGCATAATCTAAATCAGAAATTTTCGTATCTCCAGCCCTTTTAAGCCCAAAATCTTTCCCTTGAAGTGAATTTCGCATAACATAATCAATAACCAAGCTAAAGAGAAAAGGAGACGTAATGTACCCCTTGTCGAACACCAGAAGTAATGCTAAACCAATTGCTACAAGACTTACCAACTCTCACACAAGACTCAGTGTTATTATAGAGAGCTTTCATTATGTTAACTAACTTGTCAGGTATACCATATGATCTCACAATCAACCAGAAATTATGACGATCAACAGAGTCGAAAGCCTTTTTAAAATCAACAAAGCTAGCAACCAAAGGTTTCTGAAACTCTAAACATTTCTCAAGAATCTGCCTAAGTGAAAATATCTGATCCACACATCCCCTACCACTTCTGAATCCACATTGCTCATCACGCAATTGACTGTCAACCAGATTCTTAATTCTATTAAGCACAATCATGGAAAGAACTTTACCTGGAACAGAGAGTAGGCTGATACTTCTATAGTTATCACAAGAACTGCGATCACCTTTTTTGAAAATAGAGATAATAATAGCTTTGGTAAAATCTTTAGGAACCATGCCTTTATCATAAAAGTTATTCAAAATTTCAGTCATCCAAGTGGTAACCGAAACATTTCCAGCTCTGAGCATTTCTGTAGTAATTTCATCTACCCCTGGAGATTTATGAAGTTTCAGTTTAGAAATAGCCAAAATAACTTCAGATTGTGTTATAGGGCCAACATTAAAGCCACCAATGCATCTATCATCATTAGAAAACAATGAGAGTAGAACTAACCACATTGTTTAGAACCTCACAGAAATGTTCAGCCCACCTAGCCATGACAGAATCCTCCCCTTCTATAACCTTACCTTGTTTATCCTGCAATCCTTCTATGCCTGTCCGTTTTCTACCACACAAAACATTAACTATCTGGTACAGCCCGCTGCTGTTGTGCTGCCTAACTGCTTCCTCAGCTTTGTCAACCAAGCCATCAAGCCAAAGATTCTTTTCAGTAGCTAACTGATCCTTTACACGTTTATTAAACTCTCTGTAATCCTTTCTATTAGGACTAGTAGGGTACTGATTAAGGACATTCCTGCAGTTTCTTCTTTCTGAAATAAGCTCAAGTGCCTTATCACTCATAATTTTGCCTCTTCTGCTCCTTTTTTCCTAAAAGAGTACTGTTAGTGTCCAAAAAAGCCTGCTTAAAATGATCCCATTCTTCCTCAACTTCAGTAGTAAGCAAACCATGACTGTCATAATGACTAAGTAACCTTTCATGGTAAGCTTTAGCTATAACTGGGTCTTTCAGAGCTTCAGTATTAAAGGTAAATTTTTTAACCCTAGCACAACACTTTTTAAGTTTAAGATGCAAGACACTTTTAACAAGGTAATGGTCAGATCCAATTTCAGCTCCCCTATATGCCCTGGTATTTCTAAATAGCCCATTTGCTGTTAATTAATATGTAATCAATCATATTCCTATGCAGCCCATCAGGTGAAACCCATGTGTATTTATATATGTCGCGGTGTTTGTAATATGTGTTAGTTATTCTGAAACCATTGAGTTTACTTACCTGTAGGAGACGTTGCCCATTGCATTTGCAGCTACCAATACCAAAAGGGCCTATTACTCCTCCCCAAAGGTCAGAGTCAGTACCAACTTTGGCACTGAAGTCACCTAGAACAAGGGTAATATCTCCTTTCTTGACAGAATTCAAAATATCCTGAAGTTGTCCGTAAAACCTATCCTTCTCATCCTCATCCTCATTGGGGGCATAACAGCAGATAACATTCAAGTCTTTAATGCTTGAACGAAATTTTGCTGTAAGAAACCTTTCATTAATGCACTCATATCCTAGAAGAGCATCACTAGCATGTCTGGTGAGCAGCAGACCCACGCCTTGGTAATGCTTTCCATCCTCCCTCCCTGTAAAGAGAAATTTAAAGTTATTTTTAAGTATCTCACCTTTACCTGTCCGTCTGGTCTCTTGCAAGCCTAGAATATCTAGGTTATAGCGATGGACTTCCTGCATGAGGACATCAAGAGAATAATCGCTATGTAATGTCCTCACGTTCCACGTTCCTGCAGAGAGAAAATGATTAGTAGGATTTTTAAAGAAATTAGGTTTATTGAGATTGGTAGGGCCAACAATATCAAACAGCCCGCGGATCGCAGGCATAGGGCAAAGACCTGTTCGTTCTCCGCTAAAGGCTGAAGTCACCGATGCTGGTAGGAACTTCAGACACCACCTTTTCAAGTGGACTTTTTCAAGAGCCATATGGCCTGCCTGAGACACATTACTCCAGTTTAGGCTTGACGATGCCTAACTAGCTAAGTAAGGTTCAGATACCTGCGATGGCCTCTGATTAGGATTATCCACCAGCTGATATAAGGTATTCCATGCCTCTGTTCACTTAGGGCTGGCAACCCAGACACAAACAGAAACGCAGCAGCAGATTCTCCCTCCACAGAGGCCCACCAGTGCAGCAAGTCCAGGATCCATAATCAAACTCAAATCCATAAACAAGTACAGTCTAGTAGGTATAAATGGTCAACACTTGGACCCTGTGAAGTTGACCTTCACAGGGTCCTGGTGTTTTGCGATTTGAAAAAAAAGTGCTCAGCAGATTTGAAAAAAAAAATAAAAAAGTGGCCATAGATGACCAGATCAGTAGGCCATACTGAACTGGCAGCCCTCCCCTTCCGTTCCCTTCCAAAAGAGAATATCTCTTTTGAAAGGTACTAATGGCCTGCACCACGAGAAGGCGGGGTCGGACATTAGGTGCTAGACCTGGTCGGTTCTGTTCATCATCACTAGGGATTGGTACCCAGCTCTTTCAGTTTACGCTTAGCTACCATTTACAGGCCTTGCACATTACAGGTACTAATAAAATATTAATAATTTATTTTCTCATTTATACAGTAGTTCGAATTTCCACTGAAAGTGTAAAATAACTAGAATAATACATATCGCCTCTGGCGCATATGGGAATCTCATTTTCAAAGAGTAGGAAGTTCTTCCTTAAAAGTTTTAATTATGGATGTTCGTGTTGTTTTTCTGCTGAAGTCCCGTCATCCTCATGGACCGTCTACTATGGGGTATAAACTGACAGGCTCCTGTCAGACCTATGTACAAGCAGATGCTTGAGGGGTTATTTATTTATATTTTAATGTATGATGGGGGAAATGCACATAGTAGTATTTTATTAGTAATTATAAAATATAAAAAGCATTTGCCTTTTAGTTCTTAAATGTAAAAAGTTGCTTTTCTATAATGATATAAATTAAAACTACTTTTGAAAATGCGAATTACATTTCATAAGTAACCAACTGAAAAAGAGTTTTCCATTTATCTCTTAAAATCAAACCGTTTCGTTTCTTACCTACCTTGGGCCTAGGGTCAACTCATTGTTGTCAATGGAATTTTCAAGACTGTCACATTCGATGATCAAAATTTCAAATTTTTAGCATAACTACATCGTTTGCAATATTCGTTTTAAATTTTGGGATTTTTCGATTTTTTTTCCCACCGTTAGAGGGCGTAATTATAGCTTTTGGAAAATTCGCAAAAAGCAAATTGTAATATTTCATCAATATCTGTCCAACCCAAAAAGAATTTTTAATTTATCTCTAAAAATATACACTTTTCTATTAAAACAAAAAAAATTTGCATTCACCTCTCTCTTGGGTCTAAAGGGTCAAGTGATTATTGCCAATGGTAACTTCGTAACTTTCACATTTCAGCACCAAAATTTCAAACTTCTAACGTAATTACATCGTTTGGAATATTCGTTTGATATTTTGGAATTTTCAACTTTTTCCACTGTTAGAGGGCGAAGTTATAACTTTTGGGAGATTCGAAAAATGCAAATCGAAATATATCATTAATACATATTTAACACAAAAAGAATTTTTTATTTATCTGTATAAACAAAAAAGTTCGATGTCTACAGACGACAGACAACAAAGTGAAATAATGTGGGTGTAATCAAATATTACCCTACCTTTTCATGAATCCATAAATATTCGTGCAATACCATTCAGCTATGCAAACTAAACAATCCGAGCGACGACAAAACATGGCGTCCAAATTTGAGATGGCCAACCTCTACCTCTATAGGGCCTCTACTGCAATGTAGAGGCCCTATACAGGTAGAGGTTGCCATCTCAAAATTGGACGCCACGTTTTGTCGTCGCTCCGATTATTTAGCGTGTATAGCTGAATGGTATTGCACGGTATTTATGGATTCCGGAAAAAGTGTAGGGTAATATTTGATACAGATTTCAGTGTTCATGATTGGAAGCACTTTAGAAAACGGCTAAAAAAGGAAAAGTAAATTTTACGGCTTTTTTTTTCTTTTAAAAAAAGATATAATTTCGTTTTGTTGTCGAACTTTTTTGTTTATACAGATAAATAAAAAATTCCTTTTGTGATTGGTAGGAATTAATGATATATTACGATTTGCATTTTTCGAATCTCCCAAAAGTTATAACTGCGCCCTCTAACGGTGGAAAAATTTGAAAATTCCAAAATATCAAACGAATATTCCAAAAGATGTAGTTATGTTAGGAGTTTAAAATTTTGGTGTTGAAATGTGAAGGTTACGAAATTACCATTGGCAACAATCACTTGACCCTTTAGACCTGCGGGGGGGAATGCAACTTTTTTTCCTTCTAACAGAAAAGTGTACGTTTTTACAGATAAATTTAAAATTCTTTTTGTGTTGGACATGTATTGATGAAATATTACAATTTCCATTTTGCGAATATCCCAGAAGCTATAATTGCGCCCTCTAACGGTGGAAAAAGATCGAAAAATCCCAGAAATTTAAAACGAATATTGCAAACGATGTAGTTATGCTAGAAATTTGAAAGTTTGGTCGTGGAATGTGACAGTCTTGAAAATTCCATTGAAAACATTGAGTTGACCCTAAGCCCAACGTAGGGAAGAAACGAAACGGTTTTGTTTTAAGAGATAATTGGAAATCTCTTTTCTAGTTGGTTACTAATGAAATGTAATTCGCATTTTCAAAGGTAGTTTTAATTTATGTCATTAGAAATCACTAAATATCGAAACTGCAAAACTCTTAACGAATGTTTCAAGTATCTCTTTATAGTAGAAATTTCGTCAGAAGAGTTCTGTTATGGTAGAAATTCCACTGATAGCAATGATCTGCCCACTATTTTCAGAGGAGCGAGAGAAAAGCAACTTTCTAAATTTAAGAACTAAAAGAATAATACATTTTATGTTTTATAATTACTAATAAAATACTAACTAATAAAAACTACTAATAAGAACTAAAAGAATAATACATTTTATGTTTTATAATTACTAATAAAATACTAAAATATGCATTTCCCTCATCATATATTAAAAAAATAAATAACCCCTCAAGTAGCTGATTGCACTTAGGTCTGACAGGAACCTGTCAGTTTATACGCCATGGTAGAAGGTCCATGAGGATGGCGGGACCTCAGCAGAAAAACTACACGAACATCTATAATTAAAACTTTTAAGGAGCGAAAGTAGGTAAAGGAATAACTTCATTCTCTTTGAAAATGAGATTCCAATATGCGCCAGAGACGATATGCGTTTTTTAGTTTTTCACACTTTCAGTACCCTCTGACAGTGGAAATTCGGACTACTGTATAATTGAGAAAATAAACTTAATATTTTATTAGTACCTGTAATGTGGGAAAAAAGTTTTTCATTTATCTCTTAAAGCAGAAAGTTGCGTTTTACCAATAGGACAAATCATTACTACTAGGGTAAACCACTTGATTGGCACTCTATGACCAAAAACTTAAGTTTCTAGCAAAAATAGATCGTTTGCAATATTAATTTAAAATTTGTATTTTCCAGCTTCTTCCGCCGGTAGAGGTCGCCTTTCGAGTTTTTATTTACCGCCTTTAGCACTCTCTAATACTGGAAATTGCAGCTGATGGGGATTCGAAAAACCTAAATATTAATATTTTTGTCGAAAAAAAAATCGCCAACATACGGGATTCAAACCCGCAGCTCTCCAGAAATATGCCAGAACATTCTAACCTGTTGAAATTTGTTTTCATTAAAAACATTTATTGATTTATAGACGTTTAAACGTCTACACGTAATGCTGAAATTATCAAATATTGTTTAAATCATTAATATTTTGTTAGTGTCTGTAAAACAAAGAAAAAAACGTTGTTTCGTTTATCTCATAAAAACAGTTTCATTTTCACAACCCCCCTTTTGACTAAGATGTCAAAACCTTGTTGCCGTTGTAAACCTTCTGACCATAACACTCTACTACCAAAATTTCAGATTTCCAGAGTAAATAGTTTGCTTGTAATATTCGTTTGAAATCTGAGCATTTTCCATCTTTTCCCACCGCTAGAGGGCGCTATTAAAGCTATTGAAAATTTTCAAAATTGGTAATAGCAATATTTGTTCGTCACCTATCCAACCCAAAAATAATTTTTCATTTAGCTCTAAAAGTAAAAAAATTGTCTATAGACGGAGAGACAGGTGGAAAGACAGATGAACAGACAACAGAGAGACGGACAGACAGACCAACAAAAACTGGCATAGGCAGACGACAAAGTGAAAACATTAACTCGTTTTTCAAATGAACCTTAAAAGAAATTATTTGTTGGTTTTCAGTTAGCTCATTTCACCTTTGCAAGACGTTTGCCGTCTTCTGATGGAGTTTCTCGGGGGAAAATATTAATTTATTTATTTCTTTGAGTGAAATTTTTACACCCAAATGAAGCACAGTGAGACACTCATAAAATATGACAGCTTTTACAGACAAAAAAAGTGGTAGAAATATATAAAACTATAACAACTGAGAAGTTTTAACTTGGTAGATATACACTAACTCATAGGCTTTCGTCTCACAGTACGACAAAACACGGCGTCCATAAACCACGTGACTCAATCAACCAATGGCAGTGAATCACCGAGATGGCCAACCTCTACTTTCGGCCTTTCCTTCCACTCTTGCCTCTAAAATTAAAATACCAATTTTTAACACCTTCTCCCTCACTCTATCACCCCCTGATGACATTGGCTCGTGGTCCTGATGATAAGCAGGCCGAGGCCTGCTTTACAAATAGGACCAGCAATTAGAGGGATGTGCAAGAAGAAGAAGGCCAACCTCTAACTATACAGGACCTCTACATTGCAGTAGAGAGTCTGTATTAGAAGAGCTTGGCCGTATGAACCTCCAGTTTCCATGATATTGCCAAAGGAGAGACGGCAGCTGGTTAGCGTACGATTAGATTGTGTAGTTTGTTTTTCTGTTCTGGTAAGGGAGCCCCTCATTGGAAGTTAATTTCACCATGATCTTACAGCGCCTTGAATCTTGAACCTTATTTTCCAGTTTCAAAATAACAATCGTAGTGTTTTACTTAAAAAAACTTTTAATCCTTAGAGCAGTCGCAGAGTAGTTATTAAATGGTTAGTAAAAAGATTTATTTAGATATAAATATTCTAAAATTATTTTTTGCTTGGATATTTTGCAAACCTTACGTGTATTAAGGTTCGGAACTAACCGTTTCAGCGGCTATTTCAAGTAACTCACTATCATAAAAATTTAAAATAAAATGTTAAATTCAGCTTCGTGTTGTCGATCTATGAAAACTTTAAAAATATATTAGCGTTTCAGCGGCTCCTAATGTAATAATAATAATAATAATTTTATTTCCATTTTATTTTGCAGTACAAAGATGTTAGGCCTGTTAATATAATTCACATAAAAGAGAAAAGGGACACTTAGTTAAAAAATTTAATACAGAATTTGACAAGACTGAGTGCCTTAACTGAATTACATTAAATCATAAACTTCTGGCAAATTCTATTGTATGGCACACCAGCATTTTAAGCGTTTTAACATTCAAAAATATTCATAAAAAATACCCCCTCAAGCAGCTGCTTGCCATAGAGGTCTGACAGGAGCCTGTCAGTTTATACGCCATAGCAGAAGTTCTCTGAGGATAGCGGGACCTCAGCAGAAAGCAACACAACGTATCATGCCTTACTCGGGCTTGAAACCCAGGATCTACCCAGCCACGCGACGGCGGCTATTCAAACATATTAACGAATTAAAATAGTTAACAAACTATATTTGAATGCAGAATATTTTTCAGCTTCTTTTGAATTATATAAATTTTTCCAAACTTTTGCTCCATGAAAGGTTAGTGATGCCTGTCTATAATTTGTTTTGCATAATGGTAATTCCAGGTGCCGTCCCATGGCTAAGTGGTTAGCACGCTTGGCTACTGATCTAAGGGACCTGGGTAAGGCATGGTTGTGTGTGTTGTTTTTCTGCTGAGGTCCTGCCATCCTCCCAGATCTCCTACTATGGCACATAAACTGACAGACTTATTATTTAATTCCAGGTCACCTGGGTTCGAGCCCCGGGTAAGGCATGGTTGTGTGTGTTGTTTTTCTGCTGAGGTCCTGCCATCCTCCCAGATCTCCTACTATGGCACATAAACTGACAGACTTATTATTTAATTCCAGGTCAAGTTGCTGTCGACTTGGGTAATGATAACACTTCCAGTCGACACTGAAATCGTATTTTTTAATCTAACAGCACAGAACATAAATAATGCTATATTTAATTTGTATAGATCCCGAAGTTGTAGAATTTTGTTTTTTTTTCAAAATGTGTTTTAGTATGTTCATTGAAGTTTAGATTATTCAGAGTTCTCAACAATATTTTTTGAAGATATGATAGTTTATTAACATTCTGATTACTTGTGTTACCCCATATTAAAATCCAATTATGTAGACGAGGATAAATAATGGAATTATACAATTGCAATTTAATTTGAAAAGGAAACATCTCTAATAAGATAATATTTCTGGAAATTTTTTTCTAATGTATGTAAACTATTAATTTCATTTTAAGTTGCCAGTATCTATATTCCTACAAATTTCATTTTGTTCGGTTTTCGATTTGCAGAGTTGCATCAATGCATATTTCTTGTAGGTAAAGATTTACATATTTTATAGTTGGGCCAAATGAGATATATTTAATTTTGCAAATATTTAAGTGGAATTATTAGCTTTAAACCATTTTGCATAAATTTTTAAATCGTTTAACGATGCCAATTAAGTTATGAATAGTTTAACACATATAAAAAATTACTAGTATCGTCTGCAAATAATATCGGAGAAGAATTATTCAAAATGTAAATAATATCGTTAACATATTTTAAAGAAAAAGTAGAGGTCCTAGATTAGAACTTTGAGGTACACCGCTTTTAAAGATACAAGTCTCCTATACATTATAATTATCAGAAACAACTTGTTTTCTGTTGGATAAGTAATTTTGAAATCATTTGTAAGCAATGTCCCGAAAACTATAATGGTGCAACTTCAACAACAAAATTTTGTGACAGATTCAAATGCTTCAGATGAGTCTACAAAAATGACTATAGTGAATAGTGTGTTTTCAATATTTTTGTACAGAGACTCTGTTATATTTTTAAAGCTTTTACTGTTTAAATCCCAGATAAAAATTTTTAATGTAAAATGTTACAATTAAAAACAAAATGAAGTACTCTTTTATAAATTATTTTTCCATGACTTTTGCGAAAGTAAAGAACTGAACTGATACACCTTTAGCCATTGAAGCATTTAAAAGAGCAGCTTGTGGTGTAGCGATTAAATTAGCAAGAAACTTAATGGGTTTTGCATAAATACCATCAATTCCATAGCTTTTCTTAACATTTAGTTTTAATAATTTATGATGCACTTGTTTGTGGAAGTGGGAAAGAAGAAGGGACTATTAGTACAGCTCTTATCTTTTAAAAACATTCTAAAAGTAATCGTTTTTTAAATTTCCAATAGTTGCAAAATACTTTTAGGATTTAAATAATTAATATTTCCAGAAACAATCTCTATTTCCTTACCTTCTATTTGCAATACATCAGAAAAAACAATATTCCTCGCTCTTAAAACACTTTTGATACATTTCCATGTAGTTTTTGGGTGCTAAGATATTTTGATAATACAGGTTTTTACTAAGGTTGATTTAAAGATTTAGTTGATTTATGTAATTTTTTAAAAGAGTTCCATGATTCTGTGCTTTTTGCATTCAAAAAGTCTTCAAATTTCTTATATTTTATTTTTATTATATTTAAAATATCATTCGTTATCCAAGGTTTCAGTTTTTTTCCCTTTTTTTAAGTTTTTGCAGAAGAAAACATGCATTATAGCATCCAGTTGACAAGCTGATAAATTTATTATGCATCTCATTAGGATCATTGCATATTATGACATCATCCCAGCATGTATTGCTAATTTCAACGCAAAATTTGCTCATGTTATCTTCCCTAAAATGGCGAAATTTGGCAAGAATGTTTAATTTTTCTTTCAGCTTATTGTTAGAAGGAAGGACAAAGATAGGAAAATGGACACTTATACCAGTGGAGAAAACACCTCCAATTGTAGATGATACATTAGTGATGCTCAGATCTATAACAGGTGAGCTAGAATATGTGACTGTCGAGGTAATTGAATCAGATTCCAAATTCCATAAATATCAATAATTCATTAAAATTAATAACATCATTCTCTTGTAAGATATCAATATTAAAGTCACCAATTACATAGAAGTTATGATTCTTAATGTTGCATATTCTAGAATTTTGGAAAAAAAAAAATCTAAGAGCATTTGTGCATTGTCATGCTAGAGGCCTTTTTAATTTTTTTTTTCTGTTTTGTACATTATTTGATATTTTACCAAAGAGGCATGTGCTATGTGGGAGGCCTCCGTCCAAGCAACTCTGAATGTTAATCGTGTAGCAGTGTCTGTGAGATGGAGGTCACCCACTGCAGGTATCCGCTGACAAGTGACCCTGGGCCGGGAGTCAGCGACTTTGCCACATGTCCCAAGTCGGAGAAGGGAGCAGAGTGCTGGCAACGACCAACGGGGGAGAAGTGGAGAGCCAGTGGAAGGATGAGCGGGTGAAGACGCAATTTTTTTAGTTCGGACTGGAATTAACGGTACTTGGGCTCTCGAGAAACAGCTAAATGGGGATAATAAGCTGGTATTATAATTCATAGCAAATGAGTTACGAGTATGTTTTTCCTCACCAGTCAAGATAATACCATTATCTATACCATTAATATATGGCTTAAATTAGTGATTAAATTTATTAATAAATTTAATATAATTTATTTGTTATTAATGTAATATAATTTATTAATAAAATAATAATTAAATTAATAATTAAAAACAAGTAATTATAAATTATTAATTAAAATTAATTACTATGGCTAATACATAGCTTAAAATAAACAGCAGCATCCCCATCTTTTCATCAGTTCTATTTTAAAAACAACTTTTATAATCAAAAAGATCATAGTTCAAGGTTGAATCATCCAACCAAGTTTCAGCTATACAAATGATATCGAATTGTTGATATAGTTCCTCATAGAAACGTTCATTTAATTCAGTTTTATTGTTTAGGCTTCGAACATTGATATGAGAAATTGAAAAAATCGAAAGAAATGCTTTTAGTTAAATCACAATAAGATAAACTCTCTTTATAATGAGTCAATACCGTCATAATACTGAGAGCAATACATAACTGTTAAAATGTACGAACTTAACAAGTGTTCTCTACAGTTATCTATTTAACTTTGTGAAGTAAGTGTTCTCATCATTACACTTTTGCTACCTTGACCATTTTTTTTTATTCTTTCCTAATCTTTCGCTTTTTGGTTAGACCAAATATTTTTAATCTAAATAATATGAACCTGTTATGGTACTATTTTGATATTGTGACAATTAGGAAAAGAGGTTTTATGAACACAATCATCTGAATTTATTGCATGAAGCAATAATTTTTTTATATCTAAATTTTGCTGAAGAAGAAATCTTTTGTTTGAGCGAAAAATGGTTTCCAAATTTAGGAAAAAATTAAATGTCGTATCATTTGCATAAAACCGGGAATTTGATTTATATTTTTATGGCAGTAAATTGTGCATAGAAACAAATCATTTTTTTGTTTTGGAACCCAAACAACTGAAGCATTCGTTGCAAGTTATAGTTATTTGAGTGCTAGGGATCAAATAGCCAATAATCTGATATAAAACATTTTGTTCTACATTAGACCCTACAGATTTTCTCTGAATTTCCGAATCAAAACATTGTTGCAAAACTAATGTTGGCCCATTTGAATGCTTATTGCAATGCATATCAGTTTTAAGTTCTTCTTGAAGTGAAGTGCTGTTAAAATAACTTATTTGGACAGAATTATCGAAAATAAATTTTCTATACAGTCTTGAGTATAACGGAAGTTAACAAAAACTTCGTTACTTTTGTTAAGAAACTTTTAGCGTTAGTTCTGAAGTTTTGACATTACTACTCCTGTTTGGAAAGGTTCCATATGACTTTTTCCTTTACATTATAAGTTTTTAAGTCATTAAACACTTCAATAACATCTTCCAAAAATCTAATAGCTTCAGAGTATTTTTCCGCATTAAATATGCTGATTGCCATCACTGAGTTTCTCGAAGTCCTCAGATTAAACCATTTATTAACTAGTTCAATAAACTAAGCGGTTGTCAATCGTTCATCATCACCATTACCATCAAGCAAAAATTTAATTGCGGATCTAACGTCATAACAAGTGCATGTGTAGCACCTGAGAGCTTCATTTAATCAAAATGGACAGCTTTTGGGTGACAGGTGATAGCCTCCCGTCAAGACCATCCAGCGTGTTCTTTAACGTGCACAGGGTATGGCTGTTCTGTACACAGGGTCATGGTTTAATGTACCATCCGACGGACGGTGTCATTTTCAAGCCCATCGGTGTCCTCTGTTGACCAAGACAGGGTGAAGAGTTTTGCGGAGATAATCCTCAACGCTGGCCCAGGCGGGACTCGAACCTCGGAACTGCCGAGTACGTGCCTGGCGTTACCGACCGAGCCATTCCAGCCCCATTTCACATGTCGAGGGAGAAAAATATAGTTAGCGCCAAAAACATAGTATGAACATTTGAGGTCATAAAAATGGTACCAATCTTTGATAAGGCAAAAATGAAATCAGTTGCAATACAAAAAAATTTGCATTTACGAACACGAATAATTTTTTTCTTTTTGAGCGATAGCGAAATGTCTTTTCGGCATTATTGGGTGGCAAATGTATTGGCCCGGCATTAAGTGCTATTTAACTCTTTTTCAGAATCACACGTGAAATCGAAGCTGTAATAATTAAATGAAATGGAAACCTTCAAAACATTTACATATCAGCATTTCATACTTCACTTCATGAACATACTCAGTTTGGTAACTCTTCTTCGACCAACTCTTCCAATAATAAAAGCATATTTAAATTCGTCACTAACTAAATAAACTTAAATCTCTTTACATTCAGAAAAATGCATTTTTCTATAAAGCGCACACAGACTGGTACAGTGTATTGCTTCACTGTTAATAGAATATTGTTTTAAATTTGAAACTTTATAACTTAAGACGATTTGTCTAGAATTGTCGCACTAATGGGTAATTTAATAGTAATAATTGTTATATATATTGTTAATGATAATTATATATTGCTATATGATATATATATTGCTATATGATATATATATTGCTAATGATAATTTAATATATATTGCTAATGTGTATATATATTGCTAATGATAATTTAATAGTAATGGTTGTTATATATTGCTAATGGTAATTTAATAGTAGTAATTCGTACTAATGGGTGATTGGAAGTTTTCAGATTAACTGAATCACAGCTGCCTGACCAATTTTCATCACTTTAGTTTTCTCTCTGTTTATAACCAAACCTTATGAACTAGAAGAACAGTACGAATCCATTCTCGGGGACCACCGGCACTCAATGTTGCGGGCATTGTTCTCTAATGACCGTCCCTAGTTTCAAGCGAATAATGCACCCGTGCATTGTCCAAAACGTGTCAAATTATGGTTTGCAGAGCATGAGGATGAGGTACCGCAGCTACCTTGGCCCCCTCAATCTCCAGACCTCAATATTATTGAACATTTGTGGGAATATCTGGAATTACTAGTCTCATCAAAAGCTCGAATTGAAAGAGTTCATCTGATCAACATCATTTGCCAAAAGGGATAAATCATCAGCATAATCCAAATGAAAAATTTTCGTATCTCCAGACTATTTAAGGCCAAAATCTTTCCTTTTCAGTGACTTTGGCATAACATAATCAATAGCCAAACTAAAGAGAAAAGGAGACAAAATGCACCTTTGTCGAACACCAGAAGCAATGCTAACTAATTGCTTCAAGCCTTACCAACTACGACTCAGTGTTATTAAGAGAGCTTTCATTATGTTGACTACAGGGGTTTATCAAAATAATGGAAATACCGACGGCAACTGGAGTACATGCAGTGTTCCGTATGTATATCATAGGGACGACGTCATCGGCGATGTGAGGTATATAAAGGGGAAAAGCACGATTTTGGTTATCACGTAGCAGTGCCACAGGGGCAGGTGAAACAGCTGTTGTGATGTAATTGTCGACAATGTCAGATCTCAGTGACCTCCAAGAAGGCATGATGATTGGTGCGCATCTTGCAGGAGCTCCAGTAACCAGAACGGCAGAAATAGTAGGTGTAACATGAGAAACTGTATCGAAGATTATGACTACCTATGAAAAAGGACAGGCCGTTGCCTTCAAATGTACAAATTGTGGACGCCATACGAAGTTGTCAGATAGAAATAGGCGAATGTTGGTACGGATTGCACAACGGAAGCACAAGATCACATCACCGCAAATAACAGCAGAGTCGAAGGCCAGAAAGAATGATCCCGTTTCCGTCATAACAGTTCATTTGGAACTTCATCGTGCCGCTATTTATGACGGTGCTGCAATCCATAAACCTCTGATTACTAACATCAATGCAACAAAACGTGTAAAGTGGTGCAAAGCACACAAAAACTGGGATGCTAAAGACTGGCAACGTGTCATCTGGATTGATGAATCGTGCTACACGTTGTTTCCCACCACTAGTAGAGTGTACGTCTGGCGAAAACCTGCAGAAAAGTTCCACCCCGACTGTTTGGTTCCGACTGTGAAGCATGGAAGTGGATTCCTGATGCTGTGATGTGCCATATCATTGTATTCTTTAGGGTCATTAGTTATTTTTCAGGGTTGTGTCACATCCGTAACGTACGAATCCATTCTCGGGGACCACCGGCACTCAATGTTGCGGGCATTGTTCTCTAATGACCGTCCCTAGTTTCAAGCGGATAATGCACCCGTGCATTGTCCAAAACGTATCAAATTATGGTTTACAGAGCATGAGGATGAGGTACCGCAGTTACCTTGGCCCCCTCAATCTTCAGATCTCAATATTATTAAACATTTGTGGGAATATCTGGAACTCAAGGTCAGATCTCACACTCCACCTGCAGCATCACTGACAGAGTTGGGCCATATTTTACAGGAAGAATGGTCCTACATTTCATTTCCGTATGTGCATGACTTGTATAAGTCTATTCCACATCGAATAGTGTCTGTTCTGAACGCCCGAGGTGGACCTACAGTTTATTAATAAAATGTTCTCCACAAATAGTATGTGTTCCTATTATTTTGATGCCTGTACTTTGATGATTCCTGTAACTTGTCTGATATGTAACACGACGTCACGATCAACAGAGTCAAAAGCCTTTTTGAAATCTACAAAACTAGTAATTACAGGTATCTGAAACTAAACATTTTAACTAGTGAAAAATATGATCGATAAGTGCAGATCCTTCAACTCCATCAACTACATTCTTAATTCTGTTATGCACAATTAATGAAATAACTGAAGAGATGTTCGCTACTTCCTCAGGGGTGGAAAACCTGAAACTATGATACAGCAGAATGCGTTAAATACAAGCAAAATGCGACTATTCAAATTAAAATTTATTTTCAGTAAGTATTATCTATAATTACATTACATAAAAAATCCCACTAAGCCGAAGCTTATCAGCGGTATATGGTACCAGGGCTGGATCTATGGAGGGGGGGGTCCCAAACGGATCCTTTGAGAATGCTACTAAGGGTATTGGTGGCCAAAAATTATTAACCTGGAGGACCTGGGCTCCAGTTCGAGCCCCGGATAAGGCATGGATGCTTGCCCAAAAATAATATCCATTGACCCGGGTAAGGCATGGATACTTGCGATGTTTTTCTGCTGAGGGCCTGACAGTTTCACAGACCTTCTTGTACGGCATATAAAGCAACAGGTTCCTGTCAGACCTCTATGGCAAGCAGCTGTTTGAGGTTTTTTTATTTAAAACGAAAGGGAAATGTTTACACTGCAATGGAAATCCAGTCTCTTGGGCCACCCTGTTACCTTTTTCCGGCTCGATTGCGGCGCTTGAGCCTCCCATTCCCTTATTTTTTTTCTAAATCCGGCCCTATATGGTACATATTTTTCATCCACATGTTTGACAGGTTATTAAAAATAAGGCTTCAAACTGTAAACATTAGCAGTTGTTTCTCTGCTCATTCATTGATACATTGCTCAAAATGGAAATTGCAACAGCAAGAAGGAATTGTAGTAGAGTGCCATTAGTTATTCGCAGGAGGCAATCGGCCATTGAAGATATGCAAATGATCAAATTTACGCAGCAAATGGACATGTGACACCCAACTAAGCCATGGATAAATACCTGAAACCCATGAGCTCGTATCATAGCATGACGGACAGTAAGGTTGGGACGCATGCTGCGAAAATGTTTGAACAGGCCATGGAGACGCCGGCGGGACTTTTATGAGCAATTGACGCCTTCTGAGAGAGAGCGAATCGTCCATATGCGACTACAGCTCGGATTAAGCCTTCGAGCGATCGCCACATGCATGGGGCATAATGTAAGCACAATGAAACTGTGCATTCACATAACATAATGGAGCACCAAATGACTCAAAGGACAGATACGGAACCAGCACTCTACACCTCTGGACATAAAAATCACATGCTGCTACGAAGCATGCGATTTTCATGTCCACTGGTGCAGAGTCTCTGGAACATTTTCATAGCGACTGTGCTGCACTGTGCTGCTGAGTGTGCTGTAGCACTGACCTCACTGTGCTGCTGACATAGCGACTGTGCTGTGTGATTTTCATGTCCAGTGGTGCAGAGTGTCTATGGAACATTTCCATAGCAACTGTGCTGCAGAGTGATTTGTGGACTGCTACGAGTACCGTGGTCTCCATCCAAGCCAATAGACAACGTTTGCATGACGCAAAAATGAGGCTGAGACTTCCAATCTGGCATCTGCCATTGCAGTGACGACCCCAGTGGTTGCACCGTCTCCACTGGTGTCGAGCAAGTCAACATTGGACTACAGAATGGAGGAGAGTGCTGTTCACATACAAATCCTGATTCTGTTTTGGCATGTCAGACAGCCAATTGTCCACATGGCGGTGGCGACGTCAACGATACGAGGAAGTCTATTTCATTCGTCACCACATGGCTCCCCACAGTGGTACAATGATATGTGGTGGCATCACATATGGAGGCCGGACACCTCTGCTCCATGTTTCTGGCTTACTAATGGCGAGACATTACATCAATGACGTCGTTAATCCTTTGGCATGACCCTTCTTTACCTCTATGCCTGGACTGATTCTGCAGCAGGACAATGCTGCCCAAACACTTCACATTACACAGTCTCCAAGGTGTGGATATTCTCCCATGACAGCCATACTCCCCGGACTTGTCGCCCATTGAGCATGTGTGGGGCCTTATGGGTTGCCTTCTTCGCCAGTTCCATCCGGCGGCGAACCTGGTGCAGTTGCGTGCCTAATTGGATGCTGTTTGTAACGCCATACCTACGGAAACTATTAACCATCTGATTGGTGGAATGCCAAGACGTCTACAGGCTTGTATAACCTCCCGAGGTGGGCTTACTATGTACTGATGAATCTGATCAATCTCACGTTCCGTTTTTTGATCATTTGCACATCTATCCTAATAGATTCCGTCTTGTCAGTTTCAGACGTATATATCACTTCCTTCGCAATATTGTGATTTCCACTTTGAGCAGTGTTTCATACTTTTCTTACGTTGGGTCTGAATTATTTCTTTTTACCTTAGATGTCAATTAGATGAAATGGAGTCCAATGAATTTTGATCGACGGGGCACATCATTTATTGGTCGGAGGAAGGGGATGGGATCGAATGTGATTTCTGAGAGTTTCCAGTCCTCGGAAGAGCTAATGTGAGAAAATAATCCAAAAATTTCTTTTTTCAAGCTTTAAGTGACTGAGCAATTTGAAATTGGTTTCAATTGAAAAAGGTAGGGAAAAAATAACGGAAACCTTTTTCGTAAAGAGCAAATCATTGTTTTTCCCATGTCCACAAAAAATAATATTCCTAATGATGACTGATCTGTTATCTGGAGTTTTATTTATGACGTTTGTATGGACTTGGAGTTATCTGAGTTATCAGCGTGATAATGCTTTATTCATGTAGGTCTGACCTTTCGGTGATAAGATGCGTGGCTTTGCCCTGAAACGAGACGCTCTTTCAGCAGTTCTTTGTCTGGTGGCTTTGTCTCTTGCAAAGAGAATTGATCTGACTTTGTTTTGAAATGACGGAAATCTTGAAGCCTGAGTAAGATGGAAAAGCTAGAAATCAAACAATTAGGTAAGTGTAGATTTTATTTATAAACTATTTAAACGGCAAAAAGGTTTTAAACCAGAAAAGAAGTGTTTTTATTTGCAAATTGTAGTGTGCATTTAATGTGCATTTAATACAAAAAACGAAAATTTTGTAAATGGTAACATTATTGCGACTAATGCAGAATGAACAATGGTGCAATCACTGCTTAATTCGCATTCAAGATTATAAATGACCTAAAATAACTTTTATGATGAAAATTGCATTATTCTTCTGAATAAAATCTAAATACCTGGTTGTTGGTAACTTTAAGACTTGGGGTAAAAAACATCAAAAAAAAAAATAAAGAAACATTTCGTTAAGTAATAATAGCGATTGCACAACAGGATTTTTTTTTATTCGGACAAAGGCTTCAAATATGTTAGAGTAGATGAATTTGTGGTTACTAGATTCAGAGATTTCACGAAAGATTTTGACTGACGATTTCTAATTCACAAATCATCTTCAACAGAACTAAAAGATGAAATATTTTCAGCAGCCATCTTGTTCAACATATTTACGTCATTGTCATCTCTGATGAGCCAAATTTTTGATCTTTCACTTTTACGGATTGAAAATTTTCCATTTTTCACCCAAATGAATTTATACACACTTTTTTTTAACTTAAATTGCCTACTTAGTACTAGGAATTAGATTTTCATTTAAAAATAATTTTAACTCTTTAAAATCTGGGTTAATGTCAGTACTTTTCAGAGGGAATTTACATTTTTTGTTGCATTCTAGCCAATTGTTCCTTATTCTTTCGTTTTCAGATTCACAATATTAGGTTAGGGGGAAGAAAGCACGGGAGTCAAGTTTTTATATAGCCCGTGACACTTCCCACGACACAAGCTTTCAGTTGGCATGTAAATCATTAAGTTCCCCCCATCGCGTTCGAAAGCGATGGTGGAATAACGTTTTGTCAAATCCACAAACCGAGGCAACCAACAAATGTCAAAGCAATAGGAAGAGAGGTAAAAATAGTCTAATTTTGTCCTCTTTCATTTTCAGAATTCCTTATCACGATGTATTGCATGACGTCACTAAAATTTCCGCATATTGGTATATCTTGTGTCCGGGATAAGTATCGCTGGAGTATTTTCCAAAGCTGAAAATACATCTTCCTTAGACGGAAGTGTCTTAATCGATGTCTCATTATCATCTTCTTTTACGTTATCATGGTTGTTGTCATGGTTGTGTTCGCAAACGCACAACGTTTTTGCGAATATTATTTTTAATAACTTTATTTAATTATTCAGTGTCAAATATATTAATATTTTGAGCACAGCGCTATTTTATTTCATTGAATTACAAAGTAAAAAGTATGGAATTATCCAGGTACTATTGTATGAAATGTGCTTATTGGGTCTTAAAATTAAAAGGAAATTGGAATGATACCAAAATTTTAAATTAAACAGGTTTTACTGGTATTTCCTTTACAAAACTGATATTAATTTATTCCTACTTACTCTAAAAGTGATTTTAACTTAATAAATAGTAAGTAAACTGTATATACGGTGCATGTGCTAGTGCAGGGAAAACAAAACCAAACTTCACAGGGAGTCTCCACTGTGCTCATCTCCGAATTGGGGGAAAAGGAGGCATTGCCCCCACATTTCTTCTGGAACTTGGACACTTCAATTTTTACATATTAATTAATAATCAGCCCTAAGTTAGAGCCCTGCGCGATTTCGTATATCCTCATTTAAAAGCTCTCGGAGGATATAAGATTATGGTTAACGTGAACAGCAGATAAAACCGTAAGTAAAAAAAAAAATATATTATGCCAATGGCGGATAAGACACATACAGAAACATGAGCAAACATTATTATTATTGATGGCTGACATGAGTGAAAAAATCACTTGAGATAATGAAAAAAAAAACTTGGTTTGAAAATTCAATGATGATATTCACTCTAAAAAAGAGAGAAAAAAATGTCTATTGGAATAAAGCTACAGATTGAAAAAATGTCTATTGGGATAAAGCCACAAATTAAAAAATATACTTTCCCAGGTGAAAGAAGCGATTTTTTTGCTGGCAAAGCGGAATATAAATTCAAAAAATTACTGGGATTTTACGTAGAAAGTGGGAAATAAATATCAGGTTAATGAAAATTTCAGTCGGAGAGATTACGAAGTTTTAGAGTTTTCCGGCAATCGCCAATAATTGCATTTAAAGGAAAAAAATTAATTCAAAATAATTTTCTAAATTAGAATTATGTAAACTTTTGTCTAAATTTTGTAAAACATATTTTTACAAACAAAAGACTTTTTTATTTTTCACAGTATATTTTTTTCAGTTAATAATTAATTATTATTAAACCATTAGACTGATTTCTTTTACTCACGCGCTGCGGCGCATGCGTCTAGCGCACGTGACGCATGCGCAAAGGCATGCTTAAAAGCAGTTGAATGGCGCCGTTTTCAGTGACGCATGCAGTAGCGCACGCACCAGTAGTGGATTATTGTTCAACATTCCGTGAAACTTCGTAGTTTGTCTGGAAGGTTGCGTTCTGTTTTGTAATTATTGAGCTTTTGTTTTTTGTTCGCCATGTCGTCAGAACAAACAATTGACCTTTATTGAAGATTATAGGTTAAATAATTCATCGGAGATATAAATTATTAAAGTATTTTAAATAAATAAAAAATAATTAAATAATTCATCAGATTATAGGTTTAAATATTCATCAGAGACATGAATATTGAATCACCGGTAGCCAAATATCTAAATGTGATCGCTAATTCCACTTCAGCTGGCATTGCTTCTCTGAAACGATTATTTTTTTTCGATCTTCGGTTGTACCATTCCCAAAAGCATGTAGAAGTTTGTTCTAGACATTCGCGTAAAGTTCTTAGAAAGATTGTTTTCATTTAAATCCAATTCCCTCATTATTTCAAAATTCCGTGTTTTAAAATAATCTTTCATCCATAGCGATCGCCAGTATTTTTCTCACTTTTTTCAGCACTAAAATTGCAGCACTTATATACGCTAACATAGCGGCATCAGTTACGTCCATTGCAACTTCACGTCTACATTGGTGAAAAATTGAAAGCTATTTGACGCACAAGTGTAGACAGTTGAAGGCATGCGTCCAACGCATTCCATCTAAGGCATGCGCTAGACTACTCGGTGTTGAAAAGCGGAATTGAATGTTGAAAGTGAAGTTGAAGGTGAAAGCGCACAAGTGTGGACATAACCAATTGCAGCGCCCTGCTGCTTTTATTTGAATTTGAGAAAATCATTAATTCAACCAATAGTGTAGTTCATCATCATTCTCAAGCAGCCATGGGCTACGGAGGTCCAACCAGACCGTGCAATTTGGTTCTCCAAGCATGTCTGTCCTGAGCTACATCTGCTGCATCTGGCCACTGCACACCAATTCTAACAAGGTCCTGTTTGACACTGTCTGCCCACCGCATCCTAGGTCTCCTCCTCTTTCTGAAGTCTTTAGGCACACTATTTATAACCCTATTCGTCAGTACAATTATCCATACGGGCAACATGGCCAAACCAACAGAGTCTCTCTCTGTGCACAATATGCTGCTTAAAGGAGTTACTCCCTCTTAAATTGCGGAATATGAACTTACGAATTCAATAAGCATTGCAGACTTCTATTTTTACGCTGCAAGGTATTGTACAGTGCTGCCATCTCTCACCAAAGTTTAACACTTATATTAACAACAATATTAATGTTTAAGTACATTGAGCGAAATCAAACTGTTTTAACTCTAATTCACTCAGGACATAAACAGCTCAAAGCAATAGGAGAGCTTTGGTATTATAGGGGGAGCTGACGAAAGACTTTTTGTAGAAATAAAAATGAAAATACGAACGTATGACGAAAGGTACTAGTCCTAGCAAATTTTTGCATCGACATACCAAAAACTATCAAATGTCACATATTAACTAGCTAGCATAAATAGACAACTAAACACCATTGTTTTCAGCGTCGCCTTTCATTTAAATTCTCATTCAAATTATAATTTTCCCACCAGCATTCAAAGTGTAGGCACTTGATCTGTGATCAATGTATCCCTTGAATTGTAAAGTAGCAATAGTTAAAAGTTACAAGAATTCAAAACGACTGAAAAGCTTGTTAGAAGGGACTCATTAACTTTAAAGGGAGGACGGGGATGACCCCCCCCCCCACCCACAAACTCTGTAGTCCCTCTGGTTACGGGCCTGAACTGAATTAATGAATTTTAAGAAATTAATCGTGGTCAAATTTTAGAGATATCTGTAGCATGTCTAACATTGGTAACACAAAGATGGTAGCAAACCACGCTTCAAGGGCAGAGACAAATTTCTTTTTTTTGGTGAGGGGGAGGAAGTGGCACAGGTTTTTATCATACAGTGGAGCCTCAATTATCCGATTATTGGTTAACTGATCAAAGTTTGTTGACCATCGAATTTTATACCCCGTCAAGATAGTGTTAAAACTTCTTAGACGAAAAATGGTAGTTTATGGTCACTCAATTTTCCAATTTTAGTATTAGTTTCTTTTCAGTGAAATTTTAAGTAACATACTTTACTAAAAAAGCCCTGTGTAATGGTGCCCGCTTCCTTTTTTTTCCTGATCATGTTATTTGCCTGATTTTATGTTGCCTTATTTATGTTATTTATGTTACCTGATTATGATTTTGCTTAAAAGTTTTTGTAAAAGTTTCCATCATGGATGAAAAACTGATTCAGAATTTTTACAGCTGAAATCACGATTTCATAAAAGGAGAACACTTGATTAAAATAAGTGTATTACATTAAACTGACTTGTAACAGCATCTTTACAGTGTTAAAATTATGTTAACTCTCTTTAACAGTTCTTCACTGTGGATTATTTCTCTCGATATTTCATATTTATCACTATTTTTTCTTAACATGTTTTTTTTGTTTCCATTTCCTTTATTATTCATAATTAAGCTGTATTTCCATTTCTTCCCAACCTTTCTTAATTATTCGCATTTCCTCTAAATTATCCAACATTTCGAATCCACCGTATGTAGTCCGAGTAATCGAAGTTCTACTGTACTCGAATATTTATAATATCAATAACCACATGAAGTGTTTTGGCGCCCTGACCGTGATACTCAATAAAACCCTTTTTTTTTCTTTAGAAAATGTTTAGTGAAGAAAATTTCTAACTTTTATAAATATATATAAGAACTTCTCAAAGGTATCTTCATGATTTTCGTCCTTGGGCATATTTTGTAGCATAGATTTCGCGAGAAAAGTTTCTTGGGAGAGATGCACATTTTCATCTTACTCAGTAGCAAATATTATCAGCAATGGCTCGAGACATTTTGACTCCTCGCGAAATCAATCGAAGTAAGAGCATTTTTCCTTGGGAATATTTTTAACAGAGTGTTTTTAATATTTTAGAGAAAACATAGAACTTTAAAAATATACCGTATTTTAACGTGTATAAGGAACCCCCTGATTTTTCATCAAAGATATTTTTATTTTAAGATATAAAAAAAAAGAAATTTTTTATTCATCATAGAAACCATAAAATTCCTCATCACTCTCATCTGATACATCACAATCAGCTACATCAACTAGTTCATTATCATCATCAGAGTCACTCTCATCAAGTTATGAAGATTTGAGTTTCGAGGAATTGAGTAATTTGTTAATATCTATAATACTATCCATGTATAAAAAAATCCCTATTTTTGGGACCCAATTTTTGGCAAAAAGGGGTTCCTTATACACGTTAAAATACGGTACTTAGGATTTTCGCAACTAGAGCAGGTGCCATGTTCCAGGCAGTTTGGCCCCCTGCAGATTAGATATTCAAAAATATATATAACGGTTCTGAGGAAGTCAAAAATTCTTATCGTTTTTTAATGAAACTTCTCAACAAACACTTTTATTAAGTGTGTACCGTGGTGTTTACCAATGTAACATTAACTAGTGTTGCCAGATATGTGTCTCATTTTCCTTCTACTAGATTAAGAAATGAATGCATCTCATTTCAGGAAAAGAAAAAATCCTGTCCTGATGTGCTATTTTTCTGGATGCGTTGACATCCAGAAATATAAATGCTTTAAACATGACATAAAATGAAGTGGAATCTTTCCAAATCAAATTATATCTTAAGATTTGACGAATTCCAAGAGAATTTTTTGTGTCTCTTTTTAAATAAAAAGAATTAAGCAAGCGATTTATTTGGCAACTAGGCTACGTATTTGTGACTATGGGAAATTAGTCAAATCTCAGGATTATTTTATGACATGTTGTTAAGCCATATGTGTCATAATTATCTGTCAGCATAATACTTCACATAGAAGGTCAGCAGAGAAGACGAGACTTCAACAGAAAGACAACACGTGAAAAAGAAACCAACGACTCGAATCGAAGTCGCGCCAACCACTCAACTCACCAGCCTCGTGGCAGGGATAATATTGATGCTAATTATTTAGCATCAATATTATCCCTGCCACGAGGCTGGCGCAAAATCAAATCGAAATAAACAAATATTATTTAGCATAAACATCAAAATTACGTTTTCTTAAATTATGGGCAAAAAATATGCAAACGAATTAAAATCATCTGCTAAAAAGAATTTTACAGAGAAAAGGTCAGATGAAGCTCAAACTTTCATGCTGCCATGCATGTAAGATGTACCACTGAAAAATCCATCTGCTAGAGAAGACTACTATTACTCCAATATCTACAAGGATCTTTTGGTTAAGATCCCTTTCACTTTCCTACCAATCTTTCAAATTCACTTCGTGGTACCAAACAGTTTCACTCGGTTTATTGCCAGAATCGATAACTTCCGTTAGGCCCTCTCACAGGTCCAGAAAGGCCCCCACATAGCTTGTGTTGTCTGGAGGCCTTTCTGGTAAAAGTGTGTAAAAATTGAAAACGACAATCAATGTAAAAACTGATTGTCGTTAATAATTACCAACTTTTTTAATTCTAATTTGACAAAATCTGTATAAAAATTTCTCCAGCAAAAAGCAGAGTTTTGATAGTAGCGTTATTATTTAGTAGTATTAGTTTAATACGACATAGAGAAGGTAGACGAGTAAGGCGAGACCTCAGCAGAAAGGCACACCAGAAAAGAAATATATAGGCATTTGCCGAGGCTCGTGAGTATTTGTGAAATCACATCTTTTATTAAATTTATCCTTTTAATACTGTATCTAATATCAAAAAAATTAACAAGGGTCTGAAATTGAGGCCTCCCTTTGATATTGAATCCCGGAGCAGAATGGCCCTCCTGGGCTCTGCTCTTGAAAGGTCCTGACTATCAGACGTGCCCGGAATGTTTTTCGTCAATGTTTTTCGTTCTCTCACTCACAGAATTAAGCAACTTCAAACTTACGTTCTATTTCAGAGTACTCACCGACTTCGTAACCAAACTTTTTGTGGGATACTTTGCTACCACAGGAAGGGACCGGATGTAGGAAAGAAAATTGGGTTAGTTTAGCTCTGAGCGGCACTTTTTTGCAAACAAAGGGCTAAATGGCCAGGTCACAAGGATCCCGCAGGCTCAGAGAAGGTTGGGGGAGGGGATCCACTGGAAGAGCTGTTGGGAGACAAATAGTAGTCTTCCATCAAGACAATCCAGTGTATTCTTTAACGTGCACTGGGTATGGCTCCCCGCACACGAAAACACGCTTAACGTACCCATCTGACGGACGGCGGCCTTTCCAAGCTCATTGGTGTCCCCTACTGACCGTGGGTAGAGTGGGGAGTTTTGCGGAGATAAATCTCAATACTGACCCAGCTAGGACTCGAACCTGGGAACTGCAGATTACGAGCTTGGCGCTACCGACTAAACCAGGCATGGCCAACATAAGGCCCGCGGGCCGGATCCGGCCCGCGTAATGAATTTATGTGGCCCGCGAACAATTTTTCAATATTAACATTTAACTTCTAGTAATTAATCGAATGAATTCTCGATACTTCTATATTTTTTAAAAAAGATTCCGTTATAAAGAATTAAAACTTTTATACTCATCTGCACTCGATGTTCAAGCGACGTTGCCAGCAGGCGAGTAAAATATTTTTGCATAGTGCAAAAATATTTTAAAAATCGATCATGTTACAAATGTAGTTGTGAAATTAGTGAATTTCCTACGATCAAAAGGATTAAATCACAGACAATTTATTGATCTCCTTGAAGAACTAAATACCAGTCATTTAGATGTACTATATCACAATAAAATCCGTTGGTTAAGTTTGGGAAAAGTTTTAAGAGGTGTGTGGGACCTTCAAGAGGAAATAAAAATATTTTTAATGCTTAAAGAAATGAGGATTTTCCTGAATTATTAGATCCAAATTGGATTTGTGATTTAGCATTTTCTTTGGATATTCTCACACATTTGAACGAATTTAACACATGTATACAAGGAAAAAATTTATTTGCTCATGATTTAATACAGAAATTAAGAGCTTTTAAAATGAAGCTTAGCCTTTTTTCTACAATTCTGGCTGAATGTAAATTTGATCATTTTCCAACGTTACAGACCATATCTTTAAATATTTTAAAAGAAAAGGTTAAAACAGTTAATAAAAACGTCCTTGCACTAATGACAGATTTCGAGCAGAGATTCGATCGCTTCAAAAAAATTGATAAAATTTTATCTATTATCCGAAATCCATTTTCTGTACAAGTTGATGACGTTCCTGTTGATAGACAATTAGAAATAATTAATTTACAATGTGATGAATTATTACATGAGAAATATCGAGAAGAGCAAGAAAATTTGTGTAATTTTTATAAGCAATTGAATAATGAAAAAAATGGAAATTTAAAAAAACTTGCCAAGACGTATTTAGTAATCTTTAGCTCAACTTATATTTGTGAACAAACCTTTTCTTTCATGAATCTAAATAAAAGTACAACAAGATCAAGATTGAATGATTTACATTTGGAGGCTGTGTTAAGAATAGCTACTACAAGTATAGAACCAGATATTAAAAAAATAATAAGCGATGCAAACCGCCTCAACACGTCGCATTAGTTATGATGTTAATTTGTTGTATTGATTTACTTACAATTATTCATAAACAAATTTCATAATAAAATTTTGTTTACTTAAAGAAATAAGTGTTTTGCTTAACATTTTTCAATTTTAATATTTCGTCCGGCCCGTGAAAATATTTTTTTTTCCAATCCGGCCCGTGAAAATATTTTTTTTTTCCAATCCGGCCCGGGGGCAAAAACAGTTGGCCATGCCTGGACTAAACCATCGCTGTTGGTAGCGCGGGGGTTTCCCATTCGGCACTCTCCCATCAAAAAATGGCCCCTGCCAGCGACACAAAACAATCTGGTTTAATTAGCAGACAGTGGAAATTATTACTGCTTTAGAATCACAACTGATCTTTAGTTGTTTGCTGATTTTGCATCCCAATTAGTTTTATTTTCCTTTTCTGCAAGAATTACACAAAACGCTTCATAAGTCAAATATCTCTTTAAATTGCATCGGGGGGAAAATTAAGATTAATAGGTGAAACTAATCTGGAAACACATTTGTATCGAGTCCTTTTGCTCTCTGTGATATTTTGGGTTAATCTCTTCGTTTTATATATTTGCACTTGTCTAGATAAAAAACATATATATTTGCAACAATTTTTCCTGGCCAGATGGTCTCATACTTCGATAGGACCCTGTTGTTTAGCATAAGCAACGATATCAAGCTTTTAAGACTTATGAACAAAAGTAACTAATGATAGCTACTAAAAATATTAAAGAAGAAAAAGGTATATGAAGCTCAGCCTTTCACACTCCTATAAATGTAGAGACGCAGCACTTCAAAATCTACCTGGCAGAGAAGACTACTGTTATCTCAAGGCAGGAACGTACCCAGAAATAAATTCGGAGGGTGGGGGGGAGGGTTTGCTAAGAATAAGACTTGAGTAGAGTGTCCCAGTTACTAAAATATTCCACCGAACGAAAAAGGTTAAAATGACATTCTATGTGGAATAAAATTTTATAGTTGTTTCTTAAATCTATTTTAAGTGGAATATTAGGGGGCTAAAATAAAATTATAAAAAAATAACTGTTTTGCATTTCAAAGAAAGTAGACAAATTTGAGGTTTCGTATAAGACGACCGCATTTTCGGGAGCGTGACTCTCACCCCCCCCCCCTTCCCGGCACGTGCCTGCTTAGAGGCCTGCAAGAACTCTTGGTCACTTCCTATTAATCTTTTTCTCTAAAAGTTTTCCAAATTCACTTTTTCAGTTCAAATTCACAAAGATTCACCCGAAAAAACATTTCATTGACTTTGTTGACAGAATCGAAACTATTAAAAGTACCCGAAACGAGTATAAGGGAAGAAACATTTTTCTCTATCATTCTTTTATATATCTGAAAAAACCTTCTTAGTCTCAAGCAATTTCAGCCCTACGTTCGATTTTTAAATACCACCGGCGCGAGATGGTATTGAATTATTTGATTTTGTTTCGATTTTGATATGATCTATTCAAAAAGACTGTTGCAATTAGAGACTGTTTAAAATCAAATTGGCCCTCCAGTTGCTCACTAATCTGGTTAATTTTAAACAATTACACTTAAAAAAACGTACAATTGCACTAATAAAACACACATGCATTTGCACTAAAAGGTTCTTGGAGGGACGTAGCCTGGACACTCCCCTGCCAAGCGTTAATATAAAAATAATTCTTATACTAGTAAAATATCACGGAATTCACAACAAAATTTCCTTAAAAGAAAAATGCCACCAAGACCTATACTCAAGCTCAGCCTAAGCCTGTTCGGCGTCATGACCGAAAACTGGTTTGGTGCTCCTCGAGGAGGAGGGGCACCGAAACAATTTTCGGTCAGATCCCCGCCCTACTAAGTGCTCCCCCTCTTTTTCACGTTGATAATGTTTTCATGTAATCACATTTTTTTAACGGGCGAGTAATAAATTTAATAAACAGGTGCATACATAAAAATGAAATATATTAACACTGTAAATGGAAAAAAACTATGGAAAGATAGGTATGAGGCATAATATAATAAGTAATATAAAATATAAGCAAAAAGCAGCGTTGTTAAACAAACCAGGGAGAAAATTGTTGCGAGCCATACTAGAAAACAAACATTCCTTTAGGTTGGCGCCCTGAGCGACCGCTCCTCAGTCGTTCCTTAAGGCGACCGCTCCTCAGTCGTTCCTTAAGGCGACCGCTCCTCAGTCGTTCCTTAAGGCGACCGCTCCTCAGCCGTTCCTTAAGGCGACCGCTCCTCAGCCGTTCCTTAAGGCGACCCTGTCTATACTTGTTACCTTTTGTGATGAAATCAGAAGTGAAAGTCTCAGTTCTATAGCTTCCGATTTCAAAAGATCAAAAGACATTTCAAAGAATTGTTCTTCTTACCGGAGATTGCGTAATGATCCAAGGGAATGTTGAGCGAACTTCCTTGAAGCGAGTTTCCTGATAATGCTCCGCCATCTTAACTAACTGGCATCTAGGATTTTACTTCTACGTTGACTTCTTGTGAATTTGGTTCCCATTTCATCTTGTATTCCTAAAAGAATCGCTCTGAAGTATGTATAAATATGTTATATTCTTTTGTTTTCAGGCAGATTTTACAGTGCTTCAACCTAGTTACATATCAACCTCCATGAGATTTTATTTTAACCTGCTTAGATTCCGCATGCGCCAATACGTCCTTGATGCTTGCCATACGCCAATGATCATTGACACATTCTATGTGAGGTTAGTTGAGCCTCATGTTTACCCAATGAAGATGTCTTTTCGTAATGTAGAGTGTAGAAAAGAGTGTAGTGTCCATACGGTGACACAATGAAAGGGAATATTTTGTAAAACAAAAAAGAAAGTTTTTATTTTTAATTTTGAGCATTCAAATATTTGGGTCTCAAGAATTTTTTTTAAAGTAAGTTAATGCCTAAAGAAATATTTTTAATAATTAATATAATAAGGAAACAAAAATAAAGACAAATAATAAAAAAATTGGTTTTGCCGCGAGTGACACACCTCTCCTGGAACGGCAAAACCATTTTTTTCAGCTTATTATTTCATGAGTTCCATGTCTACAGTACATCTCCTGTGATTCTTTACGACAATATAATTATCTGCCGTTGAAATTGTGTACATGTGAACAAACGCGGACTGGTAAGGGGGCTGAGCGCTGTAGTGTCCCGGGTTCTTAGTGCCGCATGCCCCTGGACCTCATAGGAGCAGGATTTTTTAAAATAATAATAACTGTTATTTTGAAGAAATTCCACAGAATTTGAGAAAACCTATGTAAGGACTCGATCTGCAAGGCAGGAGAGCCATTTTTCTGCAGAGCTTTGCCTAACAACAAGAAGGGCAGCTCCACATATGAGGCGGGGGTGGCTCAGTCAGTAGCGCGCCAGTCTCGTAATCTGTAGTTCCCAGGTTCGAGTCCCAGCTGGGTCAGTGTTGAGATTTATCTCTGCAAAATTCCCCGCCCTGCCCACGGTCAGTAGGGGACACCGATGGGCTTGGAAAGGCCGCCGTCCGTCGGATGGGACGTTAACCGTGGTCCCTTGTGCGGGAGAGCCATACCCTCTGCACGTTAAAGAACACGCTGGATGGCCTTGACGGGAGACTACCATCTGTCTCCCAACAGCTGTTCCAGTGGGTTCCCTCCCTCAACTTTCTCTGAGCCTTCGGGGTCCATGTGATCTGGCCATTTAGCCCATGGTGTGCAAAAAAGTGCCGCTCAGAGGTAAAACAACCCAACCCGCTCCACATTGTTATACAGCATGAATGTAGCAACAGCTCCACATGTTTTTAGGTAGAAAAATCCAATCTTTATTTTTTAAGCATCGTAGGATTGTAAAATACATTTAACCGCTTTCCTTTGTGTCGATATTGCGAACACCAGAGGGCTTGGTTATATAACCTTCTCAGTAGGTCTTCTCAGTTGGTTATAGCTAGGGTTGTAAATTTTTCGCGCCAAAAAGAGATGAAATTCTCGGAGCAATCGCGCTCAAAAACACCAATATTCGCGGGGCAAGATTGCAAAATTCGCACATCATTTAGGTTCAAAAATCCTAAAAATTTGCACATCAGTGGGAACCACATAAATAGAATAAAGACAGTTGGATATATACAGTGGCTTAAAACGAAAAAAAATAAATATTAAATAATTGATTTTGTTTAGGTTCAACTCGAAAAATTGAATATCAAGCATCAACAATGAATTTTGATGCTGTATATCCCACGTAGATAAAATGCCCTCCGTTTTTAGAAAGATATCGCTCTGGATTAGCACCGTTAATTCAGAGCGATATCTTTCTAAATAGGGAGGGTACTAACAATGTTAATTCAGACTGATAAATTTGAGAGAGACTGGGAAATCGTTATTTTTTGAAACAACTAGAAACAAATTCTAGGTGTTATCTAATTCTTTCACAGTTTTTTTTCACAGCTTCGCTAGGTGGCTTTAAGTTTTCGTTGTCTTCGAGCATGGATATAAATAAAAAAATAAATAAATACCCCCTCAAGCAGCTGCTTGCCACAGAGGTCTGACAGGAGCCTGTCAGTTTATATGCCATAGTAGACTGTTCCAATTATATTATCAACATCATTTACAGAAATATTTAAGTACTTTAGAAATCGAACTTTAGGATCGAAAATTCGGCATGCTTTAAAAGAAAAGTTGTTACAGGTTGATAAAAAAATCTGCAGTTTTTTGCATCACTGAAATATAGCCCAATTTCTTTCCGAACACGAACGGAGGCGTTTTTTGCGAGTATTAGATCACATTGTTGGCTTCTGAGTAATTTTACTGCCAACACGTTCATTTCATTAGAGACTATATGGCTAAATGAATGGTGACATGCTTCCTCCAATGATCATTAATAAGTAAATAAATAAATACCCCATCAATCAGCTGCTTGCCACAGAGGTCTGACAAGAAGCCTGTAAGTTTATATGCCATAGTAGAAGGTTTGTGAGGATGGCAGGACCTCAGCAGAAAACCAATACGAACATTCATGCTTTACCCGGGCCTCGAACCCAGGTCCCTTAGATCAGTAGTAAATTCACCAAAAAAGGTGAAATTTGAAAAAAACGAAGACTTCAAACAATGTAGCTGATTCGAAATATTCGGCGCATATCGTTTTGATCTGATTCACTATTACATCTAAAGGTGCAGCTGTTTCCCATTTTCTGTTCGAAAACTTACTATAATCGACATGAACTCAGCGATAGACTACAGTTTGGAACCAAACGTTCTACCTTGTTTGGAAGGGAACTGATGCTTTGTTAGGTTCATTTCCTTTTTCTTCAAGATACAAACACTTTAAAATGCGCTTTACGTGCAGCACAAAAGGGTGATGAATTCGCGTTTGACCGCTGCAACCAAAGCATTAACAATTTTGATTTCTCGTTGTCCATGCCTCACCAACAAGATATAGAAAATCAGCATTATACGTGACATGAACTGCATTTAGAAAAATAACTTTAAGGAATTTATTCAACATGCTTCGAACACTGTAGAAAACATTTTCGGCAACAGAATGCATACACACATGCAAAAATCCTCATGCAGCCATGGGCAATTAAACTAATTAAACTGTGCAATTTTCCTCTCCAAACGCATCAGTTCTGAGCTATAGCTGCTGTATTTGGCCACCCTAGGCCAATTCTAGCAAGGTCCTGTTTGGCATTGTCTGCCCATTGAATCCTAGGTCTTCCCCTTTTCCCGAATCCTTTAGGTACATAATTCATAATCCTGTTTGCCAGTCTAGGTCATGCATACGGGCAATATGACCAAACCAACGCAATCTCTCTCTGCACACTATGCGTTCAAAGGAGGTTGATGACTCCTTCTTTTAACCTCATCATTACTTTCAAAATCAAACCACCTAATGCCCAAGATACTGCGTAAGAATCAAGAATCAAAGGCATCAAGTTTCTTGTTATCCTGCTTACAAAGGGTCCACGTTTCGCTATCATAACTAACCTTAGAAAAAATCAAACTATTTTACAGCTTAATTTTAGTCTTTAGGTGTACACGCCTATTATTCCACACTCTCCATAAATTTTTGTAAAAGTCCCAGCGGCAATACCTATTCTTCTATTTATCTCATACCGCACATCACCAGCCTCTGTTATATAGCTCCCAAGATAATTAAACTGAGACACTTGCTCAAGACTGCAACCATTCAAAGTAACTGAAGCACTATCTGCCTGACTACTATCAACCCTACTCTACTATCAATCTCATCAACAGCTCTAATAAAAGACTTCATCAACATCATTTGCCAAAAGTGCTAAATCATCAGCATAATCTAAATCAGAAATTTTCGGCTTTCCAGACAATTTAAGACCAAAATCTTTCCATTGCAAAGACTTTCGCATAACATAATCAATAACCAAACAAAAGAGAAAAGGAGACAAAATGCACCCTTGTCTAACTCCACTAGCAATGCTAAACCAATGGAAGCAAGAGGCACCAACTCTCACACACGACTCAGTATTATTATAGAGAGCTTTCATTACACTAACTAACTTATCAGGTATTCCATATGATCCAACAATCAACCACAAATCATGTCAATCAACAGAGTCAAAAGCATTTTTGAAATCTATATAGCTAGCAACCACAGGTTTCTGAAACTCTAAGCATTTTTCTAGAATCTGCCTAAGTGAAAATATTTGATCGATACATACTCTACTACTTGTGAATCCGCACTGTTAATCACGCAGTTGTCCATCAACCATATTCTTAATTCTATTAAGTATAATCATGCAAAGAACTTTACCTGGACCAGAAAGTAAACTAATTCCTCTATAATTATCACAAGAACTGCGATCACCTTTTCTTAAAAATCGGTACAATTATAACTCTAGTAAAATCCTTAGGAACAACACCTTTATCATAAAAAAATATTCAAAAATTCAGTCAGCCACGTGATAATACAAATGTTCCCAGTTCTAAGCATTTCAGTGGTGATTTCATCCACCCCTGGGGATTTATGCAATTTAAATTTAGAGATAGCCAAAAACATCGAAATGTGACATAGGGCCATAAATAAAGCCAGTAATGCATCTATCCTCATTACAAACAATGGGAATAGAAATAATCACATTGTTTAGAACATCCGTGAAATGCTCAGCCCACCTAGCCATCACAAGATCCTCACCTTCAAGCACCTCACCATGTTTATCTCTCAATCCCTTGTACCTGTCTGTTTCTTCCCACACAAAATACTACCTATCTGGTCTACCCTCTGATGTTCTGCTGTCTAACTGTTTCCTTTGCTTTGTCAGCCAAGCTATCAAGACAAAGATTCTTAGCAGCTGTTAACTAATCTTTTAAAAGTTTATTTACCTCGTTGTAATGCCGTCTGTTCGGAGTAGTAGGGTCTTGATTCATATTATTCCTGCACTTCCTTCTTTCAGAAATAAGTTCCATAGCCTTATCACTCAAATAATTGTGTTTTCTCTTTTCCTTTTTAATCAAAAGAGTACTGTTCATCTCAAGAAAAACCTGTTTAAATAACCCAATTCTTTCTCAACTTCAGCAGTAAGCAAACCATGACTGTCATAATAAATAATTAGTTTCTTATGGTATGTTTTGCTACCTCTGGAGTTTTCAAAGTTTTAGTGTCAAACGTAATTCTCTTAACCTTGGCACTCTTCTTAAGCTTCAGTTGCAAGACACTTTTGACCAGGAAATGGTCTGACCCAATTTCAGCTCCCCTCTATGATCTTGTATTCTTAAATGAAATAGCCTATTTGCTGACAGTTAAAAATATAATCTATCCTATTCCTGTGCAACCCAACAAGTGAAATCCATGTGTATTTATAAATGTCCCAGTGTTTGTAGTAAGTGTTAGTTATTTCCAAACCATTAGGTTTACTTACCTGTAGATGTTCCTCATTGCCATTGCAACTACCAATGCCAAAGGAGCATAAAACTCCTGCTCAAAGGTCAGAGTCAGTACCAACTTTAGCATTGAAGTCACCTAGCACAAGAGAAATATGTCGTTTCTTCACAGAATTCAAAATATCATGAAGCTGTCCGTAAAGCTTATCCTTCTCGTTCTCATCAGAGTCCTCTGTGGAAGCATCACAAAAAGATGATATTAAGGTCATGAATTTTTTTTAATTCTGCTGTAAGAAATCTTTCATTTATGCAGTAACAAATAGAGAAGCAAACGTACACCTTGGAGATGCTTTCCATCCTCCCTGCATGAAAAGAGAAATTTAAAGTTATTTTTAAGTATCTCACCTTTAGCAATCTATCTGATCACTTGCAAGCCTAGAATATCTAGACTAATATATAGACCTGGCCGGTTCTATGCATCATCAATGGGGATTGGTACATAGCTTTCCTTCCAGTTTATGCCTAGCTACCATTTACAGAATACGATAATTTAAATTTGTTTCTACAACGAATAATTGTTACAGTGAACAGCTGTACTTGGGAGAATTGTTGAAGGAAGAAAGGAAGAACACCTACAACCTATTCGAAGCTTCACGAGCGAACTCTCAAAAGAATAGTATTGAAACCCTGAAAAGGGAACCGAATTTTATATCTCAGCCCCCCCCCCCCCCCCCCCCCCTGCTACAGCTGCATTCCTGAAAAAAAAAGTGCCAGTCGGCCCCTGGATATCGAGTTTTTACAATTCGTGACTTATAAAGCGTATAAAGTAATATTATTTAAAAAAATTATAATTTTTTTACTGTTGACGAAATTCCATTAAACGTTAGAAACTTGAGCGAACCTCAATTATACTTCGAAAGAAATCCTGATTATAATAAATATAGAATACTAAATATTTTATATTTATTGAGTCAGTGGCGCACTCAGGATTTAATCTTGGGGGGAGCCGAGAGGCCCGCTGGCCCGACTCGGGCAAAGTAGCACTCGGTCCTCCCGAGCACTACTTCGTTCGCCTTGTGTTCACTGCGGCCGTGATTCCCAAGAGCTATAGGGTATCCTTACGTGATCGCTAATTCATAAGTAGTATAGAAATAGAAGACACGACACAACATAAATATAAAAAATAAATTTTAATGAGAAAAAGATTTTAAAAAAATTTTCTAGTGTTCTTTTTTTCCTTTTTCTTTGGGGGGGGGGGGGGGGGCAGGGCCACTTGACCCCCCTCTGGGTGCGCCACTATATTGAATCATATTTCTTATTATTACACAAATTTATTATATATTATTGCTAAAAACATATTTATTGATCACCACAGAGGACCAACACAGAATTGAATTCACCAATGAATATTGTGGTGATAAATAAATATATTTTGAGAAATAATAATTAAATAATCCAATAATAATATATTATAATGAACTGGCAACAAATTCTTTTCTGTATTAATCTGAAAAAAGGAAGATAAAGCCCCATTTTCATATTTCATACAGATTATATATCTATTTTTGTCTACGTTTACGTTCACAAAAGAGAGTAATTATAATATATTGAGTTAAATGAATGGAATGAATTGAATTTCGACGAGTCTGGTTTTGCAGCGATGACAAAACACAGCAGAAGAGACTCTTATTAATGAATCCATCTTTGATCTATTTAGAGGTCGAATCCCTAATAGAAGCACTTAGGCGCGGGACACTCATAATACTCTTTATATATGATTATCGATTACAGAACCTACTGTTTAATTCTTTTACATTACATAACTAAGTAATTATCTTTACACATGGCTTTTTTATGTGTTTTTTATTTACATTGGCTGTTGGTGGATTTATTCCAAATTACTTTTTTACATTAACGAAACATTTTCCAGAAATTTGAAAAGGAAAAAATATGTATATCCTCTACTCTTGTTCGCAGAAAAATTGCGTTTTTGAAGAAAAAATAACGACGAAAGAGTCTAGTTAAAGTCACTCCTCTACGAGAGGTGTAAGAGAATCTGGGAAAATTGCTGCCAAATGTCCGGCAACTGCATTGTTTAAAAACAAGGCGATCTCCAATTGCATTAATTATATAATGTAAAAATGGTCTATGACGTAGAAAAGGTCTTATCTAAAACTGATGTAAAAAATAGATAAGCCAGCGAAAGTTCCTCTGTTGCCACTGGTTTCGCAAATTTATCGTGATCAAACAGACTCGGCCACATGAAGTGTAAAGTAAATATCTCCTTAAATTTTTAGCATTGTAAAAAATTTGTAACATTAAGGTGTAAGAAATCTGAATGTACCAATTTACTATTCATTATTTTATTACGTTATTAAATGCAATTTTAAACTTTACAAGAAGTAAGATATTGCTCAAAGTTGAGGAGGGGAATGGGATCCACTGGGCAACTACTTATTAGCCAACAGTCTGTCAAAACCGTACAGGGTATTTTTTATATGCTCAGGGTATGTATGGTTCATCCGTCACGGAGGCCACGACATCTAGAGACGTTCAGGTTACGAACCTGGCACGCTACCGACTGACTCCCCCCCCCCTACCACCACCATCCATGTATAAGGTAGCAGATAGAATCTCTGTTGTTGCGGTAAAGATTGTTTTCCGTATGCTTGTTTATTAAAAATATTTTACCTTAAAACATCTCTGAGTCCTCGCTGCCCCCACCCACCCTGAGATCTCGAAACTCCACGCGCACTCTTTGTGCTCCTGTGCAGAACTCCTATACTGGTGAGAAGCCAAGGTGGGGGGGGGGGGAGAAGATTTCAGTCGTACCAATAATTAGCATAGACAGTTTAACCCTTTCACGACTAAGGGAAACATTTTTCCCATTTTAAAATTGGTGATTGTCGTATTTAATTATAACCTTATCTGCATTTTTTATACAGAATGTCAAAATAAAACGTATGCCGAACGCAATTACGTAAACGGGAACGTTTAGAAAATAAAACAACTGTCAGGACGCATAATATATGTACTATATACAATGTCCATCTTTGCCTCACTACCAAAAGAAATTGCTTCGCAGAATATCATAATTAGCACATCATTTTGTATAGTAATTTTATTTCATAATTTTGTATTATTTTAGTTAACATTTTGTTCTAATAAACCAATAAATAAAAGACATTGCATAATAAGCTTAACTATAATTTGTGTTACCTTTATAGTCCATTGGGAAAAATATTTCCCATAAAATTCAAAAAAAAACTACACATTGTTATATATTTTTCTATGATTTTTATTTATTTTACGTGTAAACAAACTAAAATAAACAGTTACATACTAATATTTACTCTTAGAAACCTTATGGTCCTGACAGGGTTAAGGACAGAAATTATCATACGAGATCTGCTAATGTTTCAAAGTGACCGAATATATAAAAGAAAAGTCAAATGATGTAATTTTTCTTCAAACTTCTAATACAGTAAAAATCTGAAAAAGCACTGCTGGTAGAGAGAAAGCAATTTTTAAGACGTTCCTTATTCTCCTCCCATTTGTGTGCATCGCTCAGAGGTAAAACAGCAAGTGTTATTCAAGGGGATTTCCCAAAGGTGGCACGAAGGTGCATAATACGCAGTTCCCAATGGTACGATAAAGGAAAAAATATCAGTCACACGTTTATGTATTCATTTTGACTTCATTATTATTTCTCCTTCAGTAAACTGTACTTACACTTTTAGGCATTCTCGTGAAGCAACTTTTTATTCTAGTAAAGCATGCTAATTAGAGATTTTATAACAAACCAGTTTCTGTTATTATTCTTTAGCAATGAATAAGAAAAACGCAGCGAGTAGCTCTCGGAACCTACTAGTGGATGTCCTTGCTGTTCTGTTTGGCATCAGCTCCTGGGTAGATATTAATGGGCTTTGGGTTGAACTTCCTGTCATGGTGCAGAGACTTCCGGAGGCTTGGCACTTGGCATCCTATGTCGTCATCACAACTCAATTGGCCAACCTAGGGCCTCTGATGTTCAGCGCCGCCAGGCGGTTGTGGTCTCATAAGGTAAAGTTTCTTTACATCGTTAAATTGTGTTGTTCAAATTATAAAATAACAGAATAAATATGCAAAATAAGGTAAATATATATATAATGACAAATCGGATAGAAAATAAAAGTATTAAAAGCAATTTAAACAGTGCTTCAGCATCAATAAATATATTTAAATCTGTTTTACCATTTTGATATATTTTGTACATATTATTGTATTCCATAATAATTGATAGATTCAAATATCACTAGATAAAAAACTTTTCATAAACTTAAAATATCATTTTAAATATAGTTATAATTTTTTTTATTAAGAACAGACATTTCTTGATAAATTTTTCCTTGATTGATCAAACTTATTTGTAAGTTGAACCTGAAACCTCACATGCCAAGTTGCCTGCCCACCTAGCAATAATATGTAACTTAGCTTTTATGTTTCCGAAACACAAAGTCTGTTGGCTGCTGTTGGGTACCTTACAAAACTGTTCTGTTAATATTAATTCATTGAAAATATAATTGGGACTGAGCTTCAAATTCCTTTTCTTCGGAATGAACATTAAGACAACAGGGTGAGGAATCCCTACTCTGCAACTGTCGGATCACATCTGGTATTATCGTAAATGACGTATTATATTTTGTAGTTATTTCGCCTTTTCTCAGGATTCAAAATGAACCGAAACGATATAAATGTTCATATACACTGAATTTTGAAACTCTATCATTGTATCAACTTTCTTTGTAGCCAAACATGAATCTTTAATAGGCCAAATAAGTTATTTTGACTTCCAGAGAAGCAGGTAAACAGAATTTAGTTTTTGAATTTTACCCCAGAATTTTGTTTTTTGGGAGGTCCGAGAATAGGACTTAAGTAGGATTTCCCAATTATTAAAATATCCCACCGAACAGGGAAGTTTAAAATGATATTCTGTATCGAATAAGATTTTATAGCTATAATTTTTTTTTAACTATGATAAACTTTTAGCCTCATATTTTATTAGCATAAAATTATTATATTTATTTTATATAAAATATGAGGCTAAAGCAAAATTATACAAAAACGGATTTCAAAGAGATACACAGGTTTGAGATTTAGTGCAAAACGACAGGATTTTTCCAAAGATTTTGGAAAGGATTTTGTCCAAGAGAGGACTCCCTTGGGTACGTCCCTACTTCCAGTTATCAGATATTTTTAGAGGATTCCTGTAACTTTTTTTTTCACTAGAGAGCATTTCTCTATTTTACCTTTAATCGTTTTCTTCTCTATCTTTAGTCGACTGCGGCTTTACGGCATCTTGTTGATTTATTGGTCACTCGTGGATCGAATCGTGAAGCTATTTTATTGGGCAAAGATATTTTATTCCTGCCATTTACGAAGCTTAATGCAACACTTATGGAAGATGATTTCGCTAAAAAAGTACCTATACAAGGATTTCTTTTGAATTGCTTTCTGCAAAAATGAATTCCATTTTGTACTCACATCTTCTCTGAACTCGTCATTCTAAATTGCACTATTATCTCGTGCAATTCGCTTTTTCTTATTATGTGGATACGTTTTCTTATTGGATGCAAATATTTGAGTGTGAAGGTCACCACGAGAAGACAGAACGAAGAAAAGCCTCTGGAAACCTATCTACAAACTCGATAGGAATTAAAATGGCAAAGCCATGCGGAAACGCTTTGCTTGCAACAGATTCCTTTTTCACACCTTGTTGAGAAAACAACTGAGGAGTGCTCAGTATTAGAATCAGAAATTATCGGTTTTAACATCACCGCCGATGCTAAAATTGATTATGTTATTTTCAATGAATAGGACCTAAGAATATAAAATAGTCGTTAATAAATACATGCCGAAACAAAATTGAATGCGATATGTTTCCTGTTTGTTATCTTAGACCAGGAATGGCGAACCTTTTTTCAGCTTGAGTGCCAAAGAGAGCTAAAACTAAATTTATTTCCTTTTTGTGAGTCAAACGAACTGTTGTTGTTTTCTCACATAAAAAAGTTTACGTTTGTTTGCACACCACAAAGGTGGTATGTCGTGTTGCACTAAATCTCATCCACAAAGGTGATATGCAAACACCACCTTTGTGGTATACACTTTTGTTGTTTACACTTTTTTTTCTTAATACTCTCAGTGAGATTTTTTTTTGTTTCCCTATGGATGACAACATTTAGATATCAGGCTCATATGTCGTCACCCTTACTGCTATGCAAGAAGCACTTATATCATCAGTTAATTGACTTCTTAATCGAATTTATGGAGTTTGTAGGACTTATGCGAAATAAAGAGGGTGACAAAAGTAGTAAAATTAAACAGTTATTGTTTTTTAGCTTTTTTACCACCGTGGAACAGCAGGTTTTGCTCTGGACACATCGTTGTCCTTCCCGACTCCTTATATTCTGAGTCACAAATTATAAAGATATGCAAATCGGAAGATTTAGCTTCTCTCGAAAGGACATCTGTGGTGAAACAGCGCATAGGAGACGAATCCCTGGAAGCACTTGGAGGTGCATCAAAAAAGTGTAGAGCACCCAACAGTACACTAGATGCTATCGAAAAAGTTCCCACGGGGGTCCAGGGTCAGCAGACAAAACCCTGGAACCCCGAGATTGGTCGCCAAAGCCACAAACATGTCCCAGTCGACGGTCCACAATATCGTCCGAGACAATCTTCGCTTACAGCTCACATATGAGGTTCACGTCCACAAGTTGCTGCCTTGCCATGTTACTGAATGGCATACCAATTGCCGCAAGCCGTATGAGCATTATCTGGCAGGCAATAAGTGAGAAAATGTGGCCGTATTAGACGAGAGATACATCTGACTAGACTAATGGTTCTCAACCTTTTATGCTTCACGTACCCCCTGGAAATGTGTATGTAACTGGCGTATCCCGTGTATAGATAGATAAAACTATAGTTATAGTATAAAATGGGAATAAAATAAAACATATATATATACACACACATTAAATTTTGTACCTAACTTACATCTAGCGACTTTTGAGCTCTCACGGCATACTTCAAAAAATTTTACCGCGTACCCCACGTTGAGAACCCCTGGACTAGACAATTGCAACAAGTCTCAATCAATATATTGCTGACCAATAGACCAAACAGCCTATCACAAGTGGTACAGGTAATGTACCGAAGGTTTAATGGTCATTGCTGGGTACAGTTAAAATTTAAAGTTCAAAATCTTTAGGGTGGAAACGAAAGCTAAGTTAAATTCCTCTACTATTAGACAAATGTCCTGGAGCCCATCCACCTGCCTTGTATGGTACGGACTTCAACACTGTATGGTTGCATCAAGGTACAAAGTTTCATACCTCAGCGTCCACGGGCAAATATCTTTAACCGATGGCAGAAGAAAGCGGAATCTGCACCATATCATTCGAGGACATTCCTGTGAAGTCACCGGATGCTTCGCTCATCGACTTTTGATCATTTGGACCCGATTGAAACAGTCTCTGGGTAAACGTCGACCGCAGACTGTTGGTGGATTATGGAAAGCTTGTAAAGAGGAATGGGACCGATTAGATTCGACAGTGCTTTACAGAAGCATACTACAGTGGAATGTACGCTATAGATTTCAACAGAGACACCAGATAGAGCATGCTCGGTAGCGGTGTTAAGGTATGGGACATTCTATGGACTTCTGAAATCAGCGCCATATAACATAATCAATCTTAGTAAACATTCGGATTTAATGGACTTTCGACATTAACGGACATCTTTTCTCCTATTAATCCTTTATATCGAGGGTTCAGTACATCTTAATGAAATCTGTTCTACATTTGTAAATCTGATATCTGGAAAAAATGTTTTACAAATTTGTTCATATCGAATTCTTCATGAATTTAGTAGATCTGCAATTATTTTTATTTTATTTTTTGTAGAGTATGTTTGCTTCGCAAGCAATACTGTCTCGCGTACCCCCCCCCCCCCGCTCCCCTCTGCTTTAGATGGTTTTCTTGAAATGGTAGATCTGACGACTCGTTGTCAATCAAATCTTTGGATGATTTTACACTGAGAGAGAACTAAAAGTGACGAAACAATTTAGGAACTTTTCTAGTTTTAATATTACATCAGGTAAATCTCGCCAAACTGACGAAATGAAATGCAATTCTAACAGCATTCAGAAATTACACTATTGGACGGAAAATAATAGGCCTGAAAACTGGACAAATTACGAGCACTTTAAGGAATACAACAAATAAATAAATAATCGACCGAAGAGTATCAATGACAGAAAATTTAAATTCCCATTGCGTTGGTTGCTGGTCAAATATTGTGTTAAAATTAAAGAAAAATAAACGGGACTGAAAAGAAATGGAAAAAAAAATACCTGTAAACTGTAAATATCTGTAACGTAAGTAGAATATTACACTGTTTCAAAAAATTCTTTTACGTCTTTAAAATATGAAAAAAAGTCTAAATATAATTAATAATATTATCGTAAAAATATCATTTAATGATAATTGTCAACCATAAATAAATAAATAGAAGTATAATATTTAAAAAGTAATAAATATCTCCCTCTGACAGCTTCTTGCCACAGAGGTCTGACAGTAGCCTGTCAATTTAATGCGCCATAGAGAAGATCTGTGAACCGCCTTACCACCATTACCATCCATACCTTACCCACTCGAACCCAGGGCTCGAACTCAGGGTAAGTTGCAAATCAAGATTCCATTTGATCAAACTTCCTACTGATCAAACATTCCTTTGAACGGTAGCTAACCACTTGGTCACTACAATTCAATATACTGTATATATTACTTTTAATGGTATATTGTCAACCATATATGTAAAACACGATCTAGAAAAAAACATCTACTAATAGACCCTGAGTTCGAGTTACATACTGTTACCCTGAGTTCGAGTCCTGGGTTCTAGTAATAATCGAGGAGGAGGGAGGGAGTCAGGGCCTGATGAAAAGGAGGCAGAGGATTCAAACTTTCGCCAAAACTTTAACGTCATAACTTAACGTTACTATATGCAGGATTTCTGATTCTACGACTGCTCATTTGTATGAGAAAATCTTTTTAAAAAAATCCTGAAATCTTTTTTAAAATCCTTAAATCTTTTCTGCCACAAGAATTTCTCAATTATTACATAAATTTTTCTTCACCGACTCGTCATCCAATTTCCTGCTGCTGATTTAAAGATTCAGAAAGTTGCATAATTTTAGGTTTCGTTTCAGCAGAAACATTTTGGTAACTCAATAAGCCTTTTTGAAGACTTTATAATGAAAAAGGATTTCTAAAGTGCAGATATCAGCATAATTGTTATTGACATCCACTGATTTCAAAAGATGTGTTATTCTCGTTCAATGCAACCGAAATTTAGAAATATAAATAAATTATAAAATTTAGAAAAGACTCATCATCCTTTAAGCGCCTAAAATTAGAATATAATAGCAAATCGATGGTGCAATCAGTCACTGAATTTATTCACTTCAAAGGAAGATGGGGCGCCTGCAATCTTGTTGAGTCGGTATATCGGCGCCCTATCTTCCTTCGAAGTGAATACGATATCAGTGACCATATATTGTAAAACACTGATTGAATCTGATGACTATCGATATGCTTCGAGTTTATTTTCTACTTTTTAGGGCGCATATACAAAGAGAAGTATATATATTTTTTATTTTTTATTTTTTATTGTTTTTTTTTTACTAAAAACACCGACTTTCAGAAACTTTTATTCGATATATGACTCATAATCATCGACCACATTTTTCCTCGCTTTTGGAGTCGTGTTTGAGCTAGTCCGTGACATTGGAGACGAGAAAAGCTTTAATTAATTTGAGACCGAGTGGTTAGCGCGCTTGGCTACTGATCTAAGGGACCTGGGTTCGAGCCCCGGGCAAGGCATAGCTGTTTGTGTCGTTTTTCTGCTGAGGGCCTGCCATCCTCTCAGACCTTCTACTATGACATATAAACTGACAGGCTCCTGTCAGACCTCTGTGGCAAGCAGCTGCTTGAGGGGGTATTTATTTATTTATTTTTATTTATTTAATAACTCATTAAGGTCGACATCTCTAAATTTCCATTACTTTAATTAGTAATTTCTATTACTTTCGGCCCTTGCGTTCCGAAGATATAGCGTAACAATCATTTTCATATTTACCTTTTTCATGGGGAAAGAAAACATGAGGGATCAAGTTTTAATATTCTATGACACTCCCCGCGTCACAAGCTTTCATTCGACACATAAATCATTGAATTTGCCCGTCGCGTGGGAAAGATAAGGCGAAACAACTGTTTTGACGAATACACCAACCGACAAAGAAATAGCGAAAAGCAACAGAAAGATATGGTAAAAGAAAATCTGATGATGAGCATGTCATTTCACAAGTTTCAGAGATTCAAGAAAAGACGATATTGTAATATGAAGCATTCTCTGGAAGAGGATAATACTCAATATTAATTTAATTACACTTCATTTCACACAAAGAATGAACCGACAAATCTGAGGATGACAGACAACCAATTAAAAGATGCCACACCCACATGATATCGAACAAGTGCAATTCGCAGATGCAGCAATAACAACTTGTTTCGTGGTTTATGCGATAAATAAGTACTTTTCCTAACGTAAATTAAATAAAGAAATGTAAATTAATAAAATACACCGAAGAGCCAAAACATTATGACCACCTACTTAATATCACGTTAGTCTTCTACGTGTCGCCAAAGCAACTCTTATCATACGAGTCATAGATGCTACAAGATTTCTAAAGGTGTCTTGTGGTATCTGCTACCAACACCTTACCAAGCAGATCCTTTAACTCTCGTAAGTTACGTGGTTGAGCCACAGCAGATCGGATATGCTGTTCCAACACAAACCACAGATGCTCAATTGGATTGATGTCTGGGGAATTTGGAGGCCAGGGCAATATCTGGAAGTCTTCCTCATGTTCTGCGAACCATTCTCAAAATCTGGGCAGTGTGGCATGGCGCATTATCCTGCTGAAAGAAGGCACTACTAGAGGGATATAACGTTGCCATGAAAGGATGTACCTGGTCTGCAATGATGTTTGGGTAAATGGTAGTTTCCTGCACATGAATGACTGGATCTAGGGTTTCCCAGCAGAACATTGCCCAAGGCATTACACTTCCTCCACCGGCTTGTTTTCGTCCCACAGTATATCCTGGTGCCAACACTTCCCCAGGTAAACGACGCACACGTACCCGGCTGTCCACATGGTGCAAGAGAAAGCGAGATTCATCGGACCAAGAATACCTTCTTCCAATCATCCAAGGTCCAGTTTTGATGCTCACATGCCCATTGTAGGCGCGGTCGATGGTGAACCGAGGTTAGAATAGGCACTCGGAGCGGTCTGCAACTATGAAGCCTCATTTTTAGCAGGGTTCGATGTACTATGTGTTGTGACACATTACTCTGGTCACCAGCATTTAAACCACGGGCGAATTGCTCCACAGTATCCCTTCTGTTGGCTTGTACCATACGGGATAGCCTTCTCTCACCTCCAGACCACGGCTAATCGACCTCAGCATCCATTAGCCGTGGTCTGCCCATACCTTGCCGGTGGTTCATGGTTTTTCCCTCCTCGAACCATTTTTTGAAGATACTAACCATGGTTTACCGTGAGCACCCCACAAGTTTTGCCGTCTTAGAAATGCTTTGACCCTGTCGTCTGGCCATTACAATTTGGACTTTGTCAAACTAACTTTTGTCGGCTGCCTTTCCCATCTGAAGAACAAGAATAACACTGATTAACAGAACTCAGTATCAGGTATTATTTATACCGTTTCATGATCTTCACACACGCCGTCGTTTACCTGAAGCTGCTTCGATTTGCATAAAGACGCACTGGTTATAATGTTTTTACTCTTCGGTATATATATAGTTTATAGAATTAAGCAACTGAAAATGCTGTTCTCAATTTCGGAATTGCAAACAAGAAAGCATAATTTCTTTCACACCAATACATTCGCGATGTAAAATACTTGTTGTAGAAGCTCTTTAACGAGTGGGGATTGATGCATTTTCAGGTGTCGCATCTTGCTTCTCATTGGCTTTCGTCATAAGCATAGTAAGTCACGATTGGAGAAGAAACTCTTTGAGGAAAACTTTCCGCTCCATTCTTTATGTGAATTGATGTAGATTTTAGTCCCATTTCGCATCACATCTCTGTAAGTTTGATATCCATCCACTGTAAATCTCGAAACAGAAAGTTGTCTGAAATCTTTTCCTAGCGAGAACTATCGACTTCTTTTGTGGGTGCAATTTCCAGTTACCGAACCATTGCCCTGTATCAAAAGAACATTAAGAGACAAAAATCACTTCTAATGCGAAACAACGGCGGTTATTAGCAATCGCCATTGTTCATTTCATGAATCATCTCGACCTTTGTGAAAACGCAGAATTTTCTCTCGCTGCCAATTCGGAATAAGCAAAAGGAGTCTGTTGTTCTTGTGGAAATTTACCAAAGACAGACTAATGGATAAGCGATAAAACAAGTCCCCCAATATCTGAATATTGCAATGTGAACATACTACAGTGCATTTCATTTTTAGCACTTTATTTCGCTAATTGTTTCCTTTCCATTTCAGATGTTGGAGGTTCCAGCAATTCATATCACTCTGGCCATAGGTCTGAGCTCCTGCATCCTGTTAGCCTTCTTCTGGGAGAGGACTACCTTCGTTGGCAGCCAATTGCACAGCACCGCTCTGCTGAGCCTCGCCTTTTGCCTCTCCTTCGTCGACTGCACCTCTTCAGTGCTTTATTTACCTTTCATGGCGAACTTCAGAGAGAAATACGTCATTTCCTACTTAGTTGGGGAAGGACTGAGTGGTCTGCTGCCCAGTATTATGGCTCTGGCCCAAGGGGTCGGAGGAAATTCTCATTGTCAGAATGTGACGATCATTAATGTGACTGAGTTTGGGAATATCACAAACTTCGAACTGCACCCGGTAGCTCCGGAACCAAGATTCTCCGTCCAAATTTTCTTCTTTTTCCTCTGCGCGATGTTGGCAATGAGTTGGACTGCATTCGTGCTGCTCAATATATTGCCTCAAATCAGAGACGAATGGGTGAGTTATGCAAATTAAGAAAGTATATGGTGATTCTATTTATTCATGTGCATAAATGTAAACTGTGTCTATCAGAGTGTGATCATTGTAATACGTTAAGGTGTTAAGTAATTATAAAAACAAAGAGAAGTGATACAAAACTGTGTCAAAAATCGTAAATTACATTAAATATATCAGTTCATTTAGAAGAGATCATCATCATCATCCTCAAGCAGCCATGGACTACGGAGGCCCAACCAAGCAAGTCTATCCTGAGCAAGACTACGGAGGCCCATCCAAGCAAGTCTATCCTGAGCTACATCCACTGCATCTGGCCACTGCACACCAATTATAACAAGGTCCTGTTTGATATTGTCTGCCCACCGCATCCTAGGTCTCCTCTTCTTTCTGAGGCCTTTAAGCACATTGTTCATAACCCTATTCGCCAATCTATAATTAGCCATACGGGCAACATGGCCAAACCAACGGAGTCTCTCTCTGCACAATATGCTGCTTAAAGGAGGTTGGAAACTCCTTTGCCTAACCTCATCATTAGTTACAAAGTTGAACCACCTAATGCCCAAGATACTGCGTAAGCATCTGGAATCAAAAGCATCCAGTTTCCTGTTATCTTATTTACAAAGTGTACAAGTTTCACTACCATAACTAACCCTAGAATGAACCAAACTATTATATACTCTGGTTGGGGAGCTATGTTACCGATAATGGTGATGCCGCACATCACCATTATCTGTAACATAGCTCCCAAGATAATTAAACTGTGACACCTGCTCAAGACTGCAACCATTCAGAGTAACTGAATCACAACCTGCCTGACCAATTTTCATCACTTTAGTTTTCCCTCTCTTTATAACCAAACCTGCTCTACTACCAGTTTCATCAACAGCTCGAATGAAAGAGTTCATTCATCTCATCAACATCACTTGCCAAAAGGGCTAAATCATCAGCATAATCTAAATCAGAAATTTTCGTATCTCCAGTCCATTTAAGGCCAAAATATTTCCCTTGAAGTGAATTTTGCATAACATAATCAATAATCAAGCTAAAGAGAAAAGGAGACAAAATGCACCCTTGTCGAACACCAGAAGTAATGCTAAACCAATTGCTACAAGCCTTACCAACTCTCACACACGACTCAGTGTTATTATAGAGAGCTTTCATTATGTTAACTAACTTGTCAGTATACCATATGATCTCAAAATCAACCACAAATTATGACGATCAACAGAGTCGAAAGCCTTTTTGAAATCAACAAAGCTAGCAACCAAAGGTTTCTGAAACTCTAAACATTTCTTAAGAATCTGCCTAAGTGAAAATATGTGATCCACACATCCCCTACCACTTCTGAATCCACATTGCTCATCACGCAATTGACTGTCAACCAGATTCTTAATTCTATTAAGCACAATCATGGAAAGAACTTTACCTGGAACAGATAGTAAGCTGATATCCCTATAGTTATCACAAACACTGCGATCACCTTTTTTGAAAATAGGGATAACAATAGCTCTGGTAAAATCCTTAGGAACCATGCCTTTATCATAAAAGATATTTAGAATTTCAGTGATCCAAGTGGTAACCGAAACATTCCCAGCTCTAAGCATTTCTGTAGCAATTTCATCTACCCCTGGGGATTTATAAAGTTTAAGTTTAGAAACAGCCAAAATAACTTCAGATTGTGTTATAGGGCCAACATTAAAGCCACCAATGCATCTATCATCATTGCAAACAATGGGAGTAGAACTAACCACATTGTTTAGAACATCACTGAAATGCTCAGCTCACCTAGCCATGACAGAAACCTCCCGTTCTATAACCTTACCTTGTTTATCCTTCAATCCCTGTATACCTGTCCGTTTTCTACCACACAAAACGTTAACCACCTGGTACAGTCTCTGCTGTTGTGCTGTCTAACTGCTTCTTCGGCTTTGTCAGCCAAACCATCAAGCCAAAGATTCTTATCAGCAGCTAACTGATTAAGTTTATTAAGTTCTCTGTAATGCTTTCTATTAGGACTAGTAGGGTATTGATTAAGGATATTCCTGCAGTTCCTTCTTTCTGAAATAAGCTCAAGTGCCTTATCACTTAAATAATTATGCCTCCTCTGCTGCTTTTTTCCTAAAAGAGTACTGTTAGTGTCCAAAAAAGCCTGTTTAAAATGATCCCATGCTTCCTCAACTTCAGTAGTAAGCATACCATGACTGTCATAATGACTAAGTAACCTATCGTGGTAAGCTTTGGCTATAACTGGGTCTTTCAGAGCTTCAGTATTAAAAGTAAATTTTTTATCCCTAGCACAACACTTTTTAAGTTTAAGTTGGAAGACACTTTTAACAAGGTAATGGTCAGATCCAATTTCAGCTCCCCTATATGACCTGGTATTCCTAACAGAACTAGCCCATTTGCTGTTAATTAATATATAATCAATCATATTCTTATGCAGCCCATCGGGTGAAACCCATGTGTATTTATATATGTCGCGGTGTTTGTAATAAGTGTTAGTTATTCTGAATCCATTGAATTTACTTACCTGTAGGAGACGTTGCCCATTGCTATTTCAGCTACTAATACCAAAAGGGCCAAAATGACCTCCCCAAAGGTCAGAGTCAGTACCAACTTTGGCATTGAAGTCACCAAGAACAAGGGTAATATCTCCTTTCTTGACAGAATTCGAAATATCCTGAAGCTGTCCATAAAACCTATCCTTCTCATCCTCAACGGCATTCTCAGTGGGGGCATAACAGCAGATAACATTCAAGTTTTTAATGTTTGTCTGAAATTTTGCTGTAAGAAACCTTTCATTAATGTACTCATATCCTAGAAGCGCATCACTAGCGTGTCTGCTGAGAAGCAGACCCACGTCTTGGTGATGCTTATTGTCGTCTTTCCCAGAAAAGAGAAATTTAAGATTATTTTTAAGAATCTGACCTTTTTCTGTCCATCTGGTCTCTTGCAGCCGAGAATATCTAAATTATAACAGTGAAATTCTTGTGTGAGGACATCAATAGAAAAAGCTCTGTGCAGAGTCCTCCCATTCCGACTACCTATGGAGAGAAAATGGTTAGTGGGATGTTTAAAGAAATTATGTTTATTGAGAGAGGGAATGCCGACAATATCTTACAGCCCCCTAATCGCAGACATGGGGCAAAGACCCGTTCCCCCACCACTAAAGGCTGAAGCCATCTACACTGGAAGACTTCTTCCAATGTAGAATTTGACGATGCCAATAGAAGCAAAGAGTTCAGGTGCCTGCGATGACCTCTGCTCAAGATTATCCACCAGCTGATAAGCATATACTGTGAATCTATTCACTTGGGGCTGTCAACCCACAAACAAACAGAAAACACTGCGGAAGATTTTCCCTGCACAGAAGCCCACCAGTGCAGCAAAATCAGGATCCATAATCAAGCTCAGAGCCATATATATGTCCAGTTCAGTGGGTTTATATGGTCAGCACCATGACGCTGTGTGGTTGACCACTCCTCAGCAGGGTAGAAAAAAAAGAAGAGTAGCTATAGTTATCCAGATCAGTAGGCCACACTAATCTGGCAGCCCTCCCCTTCCGTTCACTTCCACAAGAGTATCTCTTTTGAAAGGAGTATCTCTTTTGAAAGAGAGTATCTCTTTTGAAAGGTACTAACGGTCTGCACCACGAGAAGGCGGGGTCGGACATTAGGTGCTAGGTCTGGCCGGTTCTATGAATCATCACAGGGGATTGGTGCATAGCTCTCTTTCCAGTGACTACCTAGCTACCATTTACAGACCGAAGAGATTATACCTCAGATTAATAGCGCTCACTTTATTTCATATGAGAGCGCGCAAGGTCAGAAGCGTAGTTGGGGAGGGGGATAAGAGACAGAATGGAATTTTTCGTGTTAGTGGAGTGAAACATACAATTAAACATGAAGCAAATGACTCCAGTAGTATTATTACAGGGCCAGAGATAACTATATTGCCTGCCGGGGAAAACTTAGACATCTGTCGTCGCTATACCCAGTTATTTCTTTGCTCTTAACAGGGACGGCCTTAGACTCGATGCTAACAACAGCGCCCTAGTTCTGAACCTTTTGTGGTTTGAAAACCTGTCATAAGCTGGAAGTGTTAATGGCAACCCTAAGGAACATTGTATTTAATAATATAATATTTTTTGAAAACCGAATGAAAAAACTACCGATATTTTTCATCATTTACTCAAACAGCCTAGTTTTTAGTCCACATTCCTAGAACTATGTTTAAAACATAATTAAAAATAGAATTTTTTAAATTAAAATAGCGGAGCATGCCGGTGGTAACCACTGGAATAAACAATTCAACTGTAAAAAATGTTAATTACCATTTACTATTTTTATCTCGGTTGAGGAAAGGTGTAGAAAATATCTGGTGGCCTCAAGAGTTCATCGTTGAGCGCCTTGGTTCTCTGTTTTTTCAAATTGTTGCGGATCCCTGGTTCATAAGGATCCGCCCTATATCCAGTTTGTTCTTAGCATTTTCAGAGTGGAAACAATGGACGATGCTATCAAATGCAATTTTCCTCTTCTTCATCTTTTATTCTTTCTTCGATATGCCTTTTCCATTGACTAGGCATTCAAAACCTGCAAACGATAAACACGAAGCTATAAATCCGTTTGATTTAATAGCTTCGTTAAGGATGTGTTTAAGCACATGACATTATTTGAAAAGCCTCATCTAATCTTTCATTGATTAGTGTGTTTGGATCTTTCAGTTGTATGTTGAAAAGCTGGCTGGATTATTATAAAAGTTAGCAGCAACACTTGTATTATTCGAAACATTCTATAAACAATTTCCTCTCTGTAAATGCTAATCCTCTTAATTTATATTCTTATATATTTCCTTTAATCTTCTTCCATGTACGTTATTTTAATATTACACAAAGTTCTAATCTAATTTAAGAAATATTTAAATATTCATATATCTTTGGTACTAATTTTGTTTGCAAAGGTGAGACCCCCTGCTGCGTACACCAGTCCAGCCCCACCCCTGGCAGAAAACTTCATGGCTTCAGTTAGTGAAGGCAACAGCTGCAGTACAGAGTTCGAGAGTTCTACGGAGTGCCTTACCAGCAATAAAAGGCGCAATATTCCCGGATTTTATCAGCTCCTCGCCATTCAGACTTACTTATGCATGATTCAGAACGGCGTTCTTGCAATACAAGTAAGTAGAGAGTTTGGTGTCAGTTAATGGTATAGTTTATTAGAAGAGAAAATTTGAAACTTTTGTTGTTCTATAGATTATTTCCAAAAACTATTTATGCACAGAACAATCTGTAGGTTAGATAACATCACAAGAAGAGGGTTGGATTGTTTTATTTCTGAGCGGCACTTCACAAGACTCCGAGAGCTCATGGAAGATTGATGGAGGTAATCCACTGGAACAGCTGTTGGGAGACAGATGGTAGCCTCCCGTCAAGGCCATTCAGCAGCTTCTTCAACGTGCACAGGTTATGGCTCTCTCGTATGCGGGGCCACGGCTTAACGTCCATGCGACGTACGGCAACCTTTCTAAGAACATGGATGTTCCCGATTGACCTATGGCAGGGGCGGAGAGTTTTGCGGAGATAAAGCTCTACGCTGACCCAGCTGGGACTCGAACCTGGGAACTGCAGATTTACGAGCCTGGCGCGCCACCGGTTGAGCCACCCACGCCCCACACAAGAAGAGCGCACAAAGCATGGGATAACATTCTCATATATTGCAACGATATATTTGCTGTCAACACCAGTGCAAAATGTTGACATTTTTACTTGTTTGTAAGGAAAGTTTAGGCTTGTTGACTTGATCTTCGACTATTGGTTGCTTTTGTACATTCAGCGAATGAAGTCTCGCGGACCACTGCAAAAATTGTGTCCTGGTTCTTGCAGTTCAGCAACATGTGGTATTTCAGCGCATGTATATTTGTGTGATCGTTATAATATTTAATGCTAAGATTGTGGGTGGTGGCCGTAATGTTAAAATTTTTATTGACATTACGAAAATAGCCGACGTAGTCGTGATTTGCAAAGTAAATGTTGTGATTGTCTACCTAACACGGCAGATAACGATTATAAAGCGAATAAAGAAACGATATTATGCTCATTTAGATATGATAAACAATGAATGCTAAATTTGATATCTGTTTATTATTTTTTGCGATTATTTTTCGTGAAGAAGTTCCCCAGATGGCCTAATGCACGGGCCGCCCTTATTCATGTCGAAGCGTGTGTTAGGGACCGTTAGACACTGAATGTTTACTGTAGCTGTTGTGCTGAGTTATAAATAAATGATACTAAACCAATAACTCCTGATAATGCATTGCCTCGCATCCATTTAAAGGAGATGAATAGGTGTGTCTTTTAAAACGTAAACTGTGAAACGTAAGTTGTGTCCTACAGAGTTCCGATATCTTGTCAGCTTAATTCCTCCGATCACATTTGCTGAAACGGTTTATAACTTCTTAAACTAGGTGTTACTGTTCTTATACTGTAATAACTAAAGATAATGTTATTACTACTATAGTAGGTATAATAGAAAATATACAAAATAATTAAAATATTTTGTGAATAAAGTAACCTACGAGTACTAATACTACAATTCGTCGAGACTCCATTCAGTCGGTATACTGTGAAAAATATATATTGTGATATATTTCACTCACATGGATAAGTTTAATGTTTTTCGCTTAACTTCGTGTTTTAAAGAACAAATTTACAATGTTAAGCGTGAACCTACTGCATTGCACATTCATATATGTATAATTAGATGCATTAAAAGTTTTGAAAATATAAAAGAAATATACGAAAATTTGAAATTAGAAAGTCATGTAAATTCGCATTAAAATATTTGAAAACAAAATATAGGCAATGATTTGGTTCAATTATTATTTATTGTCTTTTTTTAATAATCTGCGAAGTTCTTTCCCAAAAGAGCAGAAGAAAGTTGTGAAATCTAGGATGTCTGATTCTGGTACAGATGACGTTTACATACCAGCCAATTATGGTAACATGATAATGCTATTCATCGATCAGAATGTTCCTATGAGTTCGTCCTCTAATATGAATGATAGTGAAAGCGAAATAAAAAGAGAAGCCAATAAGTTAATGGTTATTTATTCATTTAAAAAGTTTTAATTTATAAGTAATTAGCAGATAGCCCGCCAACAATTAGAGGGATAAAATTGCACATATCATTCGGTAGTCTAAACTTCGAACTCGAGTTTTTTATTACAGCTTTGGACAAGAGAATGGTAAAAAAAAATGCGCTCTAAACTTTTATCTCCGGTTCTATTAATGATATAGACTTGATTTGAGCGCAATACAGTATTACCCAAGGTAGTGGCGCACCCAGAGGGGGGGGAGGGGCCCTGACCCCCCCAAAGGAAAAGGGAAAATAAAAACACTAGAAAATTTTTCAAAAAATTTTCCTAATTAAAATTCATTTTTTATATTTATGTTATGTCGTGTCTTCTATTTCTATACTACTTATGAATTAGCGGTCACGTAAGGATACCCTATAGCTCTTGGGAATCACTGCAGCTATGAACACAAGGCGAACGAAGTAGTGCTCGGGCGAACCGAGCGCTACTTCGTTTGCCCGAGCCGGGCCTGCGGGCCCCTCGGCTCCCCCCAAGATTAAATTCTGAGTGCGCCACTGACCTAAGGAATCCTCGTACGGAAAATATGTGACGGATCAGACAGTTTTCTGAAAAGTTCTGGGGTCCCCAAAATTGGCGAAAAGTTTTTGAATTAAACTATAATTTCACTAGCGCTGATAACAAAGACCGCGTTCACGGTTGACGCTGACAAATGCCGACAACGACGGACACATTGTCTTATAAAAAAATATGGCTATTTGCTATAGCTAGTTTTACAAAAAAACTATTATTTTCCCTTTTTCGTCTGTTCGTATGCCGCCACTTACCTTCATTTTGTTTTAGAAATAAACTTTTTTATGGTTTATAGAAAAACGTAATATATTTCGATTTGCATTATCCGATTCATCCATTAATTGAAAATACTGTTATTAGTGAGTATTCAAGAAGCAAAACGGTAAACGTCATTCTCTTTCAAAGCATTACATATCGCTAAAGTATTTTGTGTTTTTAATAGATGGCATCGAGTGGTTAGCGCGCTTGGCTACTGATCTTCGAGCTCCGGGTAAGGCATGGATGTTCGTGCTGTTTTCTGCTGAGGTCCTGCCATCCTCTCAGATCTTCTACTGTGGCATATAAACTGACAGGCTCCTGTCAGACCTCTGTGGCAAGCAGCTGCTTGAGGGGGTATTTATTTTTTTTTTATTTTATTACATAGTAAAAAAAGGACTAGAATCCATACATTCAGGGAATAAGGTTTCAAGTAATGCAGGTCAGAGTGCAAGTCGAGAAATTAATCTCCCATTTATAAGTTTTACAGAAAGCTATTTTAAAATGAAGTTTATTCTCTTGTGTCGTAAGAAACATTTCAATGATTAACTGTTTACCTGAGCGCTGTAAATATCCGAGATATTTTAATCGATAAAACTTTAGTGTAAGTTAAGAATTACATATTAATTTATAAGATACATTTGGTGTTTGATATATAACGTAGAACTAGACTTGCCGTAATTTTTATTTTTCGATTTCTTATTTTCGTCGAGAGCACAAACTATGGCAAGAGCAAACAAGCCAGACGTTTTTTTGTGTGAATGAAACACCCAACAATATTCATAAAATAATATGTATTTAAAGTTTTACAGTTTTCACCCATTTGTTTTTCATAGTTTGTTTTCGAAAATATAGTTCTGTTTTTGTAAATTTCAGAACTTTTTAAAAGCCGCAGAATATATTTCTTACCCCGTAGTCGAGTGGTTAGAATATTTGGCTATTGATCAAAGGGACCTGGATTCGAACCCCGGGTAAAGCATGGATAGTGGTGTTACTTATCTGCTGAGGCTCTTACCTCTATGGTAAGCAGTTACTTGAGGGAAGGAGGATATTTATTTTAATTATTTTAGATCGGTACGAATTTACATCTCATGCGGGTTCACCTAATGTTATTAATTATAACATAAATCATTAGTAAACTATATAATTTTACTCTCCTAAATTGACAGTCAAGTACAACAATTCATCAAGGCTTCTCATGCCTAGAACCGTTTACATAGAAGACAGAAGCTAACTTGCATTCCGAACTGTTCAGTCCTGGAACTTTCCGTTAGCCCTGAAGGCAAAACTGACGTTTTTAGGCTCTTAACAAATCTAAAAAGCAGAATTGTGCATCGTTTAACTTTCTTCAGTATTTACGAATTTATATGTTGAGTGTACATATTGCAGATCGCGATAAGAATTTAACAAAATTTTTAAAACATATATACGAAATGGCTGAGTGTAATCTGGATTATCCTACATTCCATATTTAAGCAAGGTTTGTTTATACTGATGTTTTCCAGTAACGCATCTCTCAACAATTCAACTCTTTACTTATAATAGATTACAGGTTCGAACTCGAAATTAATTTAAACTATGATACAAATTCTGAATACAAACTGAGAAATAAAGAACGGAAATATTGAAATAGAGAAAGATTTTAAAAAAAAGGTTGGTGTGAACCTGGCCATCGGAACACCGATGAACAGTTTAAATAAAATTAACTATGATACAGAAAAAAGTTAAAAAATAACTTTTCTTAATGACGGGTTCATTGCTCTCTCAAGCCCCACCCCTACTTCGCTCCTGGACTATATCCATATACTACTAGCATTAGATTTAAAAAGTATAGAACTACTTTCATTCAATGATTCGGAAAGATCAAAACCGGAACGCCGTTCCGGTATTTGATCTTTCCGAATCTTTGATCTTTCCGCCGATCTTTCTGAATTCTGAATCTCCGATCTTTCCGAATCTTTGATCTTTCCACCGTTCCGGTTCAATGATTCGGAAGCAGAGAGTAGCGGAAATGTGTTCCATTTTGTTGCAGTAGTGCTCTTGTTAATTGCCTCCCCTACTCAATGTGTCACGCTTCGCCACTGAGCACTAATGTATCGAAATTTGAGCTTAGACTTCGAAGGACTCATCTCATTCAAAATCTAGCAAAATTTCGGAGATCTACCAGTCAGAATATCTCAAGGCACCAAATTTAGCACTCGAACACTAATCGATCTAATCGAACAGCCTTTGACCTCAAAACACCCAGCGCATCCCAAATTTCACCACATTTCCGAAATACAAACTCAAAATACACCCAGGAACCAATTTATAGCTCTCTAGCACTGGTAGATCTAAATTTAACCTTTGACCTCGAAGGATCCCCTCCTCTCCGATCAGAAATTTCGTACATTTCTGTGACCTACAACCCGAAACATCCACAGACACTGATTTTCACGTTTCCAGCACTGGTAGCCTAATGGACCAGTGCCCTATGTGACCTATTTGACCCTGAAGACACGTCGGAGGTCAAATTTCGTATCTATCATCCCGATAACCTTAAGTGCAAATTTTCGGAGCTCACCATTTCTGTATCATAGTTAGAATTAGCGTGATCCCTGTTAGTTAGTCAGCCGTCCATTATTCGCAATCGTCTATGTATGAAATGAAGAAATTTGTGAAGCGATATTATGATGTTTTTGAATAGTTATAAATGTAATAAATGTAAACAAGAGAAAAACTACAATAAACAACAACAAAAACTATAATAGATTACAATGAAAATGCTCATTTAATGACAATACAGGAGAGACAATTATGCAATATGTGTAGAATAACTTACTAATTCAAGAATTTTTGGCAAGTTTGATTGGATTGATTGGATTGTTTTACCTCTGAGCGGCAATTTTTTGCACACTATGGGCTAAATGGCCAGGCCACAAGGACCCCGAAGGCTCAGAGAAGGTTGGGGGAGGGGACCCACTGGAACAGCTGTTGGGAGACAGATGGTAGCCTCCCGTCAAGGCCATCCAGCGTGTTCTTTAACGTGCACAGGGTATGGCTCTCCCGCAAACGAGGCCACGGCTTAACGTTCCATCCGATAGACGGCGGCCTTTTCAAGCCCATCAATGTCCCCTACTGACCGTGGGCAGGGCGGGGAAATTTTGCGGAGATAAATCTCAACGCTGACCCAGCTGGGACTCGAACCTGGGAACTACAGATTACGAGCCTGGCGCTCTACCGACTGAGCCATCCCCGCCCCAAAATCAGAACCCATGAATTACTAAAGTGAAACGGATAACATTTTAGCGGATCGTGGCAAGTTTGAATTGTGGTTAATATGTTTATTTCAGAGAGGTAAAGGTGATTGAAAAAGAACTTTTATGAGTTATCATTAGTTATGGAATTCGGAAACATTTCGTAACGGAATCGTTATCGCTGTAGCTTCTTGTTAATTTAATGCTTCGTCGGCACCTCTTGGTCTACGAATCTGTGTGCTTGTTCGGGAGTTGATGTAGGATCATTGGCATGATATAAGATATAAATGCGCACTGATATAATTGCGCACTGATATAAGATATAAATGATTTAGCTATCTGATATCTATGACTGATATAGTTGCTTGAGTTATAATGTTGTTGATGATATTGTGTAAATTTGCGTTTGTTGTCTGTAATGACGCGATCATTTATTCATTAAAGCAGTTTATTCCCGAAAATAGTTAATAAGGCTTAGTGATAGTTTATGTCTTTCATACCACATTTCGTCTGCATGGTTTTCTTAAGTGCCGAAAGGAAATATCTTGTTCACGAATTTGCATCGTTTGCACTAGTTGTCTCTCAATTATTCTGATATAATGATGTCACATGTATATGTCACATAAACCACCGAGGCTAAGTAACGTAATCTCTAGGACTCAATGATTTTTATGAATAAATTATAGCAACGAGTAAATGTGCTTTAGCTATTACAGACAGCCAATGCAAACTTACAGATTATAATTAGTAATTTTAATAACTCAAACAACTATATAATTATGTAATCGTGTACAAATCATATCCATGCTATCAGACCAAATTAAATTCCAAACAGTTGTTTGTGTTTCATTTCTTTGAATTTCAGCATTATATTTGAAACAGATTTATTTTCAGAGCAGTAAAAAGGGTTTCGATAAATAAACGAGTTGTTTGCAGCACCAAATACCAGCATATCAGGACCTGTCCTGAGTTATTCACCACTTGCTACAGAAGCTCACTAGTCTTGGGTTAAAAGCAAATTTATCGCTGAAATTTAATAGGTCTCTAAATACACCCCTCCTTCCAAATGGAAAAAAAAGAAAGATATCCCTTCAAGCAGCTGATTGCCACAGAGGTCTCACAGGAACTTGCCAGTTTATAAGTCATACAGGTCTGTAAGAAAAGCGAGACTTCTGCAGAAATTTAAGGTTTCACTGATTTGAAAAATTCATGATGTGTTTCAAAAGATAATAAGAAACGAAAATGTCCTTAAAAATTGAATTAAGACTTTATGAAGAAAAGTTCTTATTAAATTTCTTGTGGTACTGAAAGTTGTCTCTGTGTAAGCAGGATAACAAAATATTTGATGCTTTAAATCTCAGGTGCTTGTTGAGCATCTTGTGTGTTAGGTAGTTTGATTTCTGGAATAATGACAAAGTTAAATGAAGCAATTATCAATTGCCTTTAAGCACCACATTATGTAAGAAGAGGTTCCCTTTATCTGACGATGGACCCTGCGAAATGCGACAGATGAGCGAAGAGAGTTATGAGCAATCTTCCTAAAGGCAAAAGAAAGAGGATCAAGGCAAGAATGATGTGGGCGGATAATCCTGAGCAAGATGCCGCAATATTGGTGAATTTAATCTGGCAACGGAGACAGATTTACACTTTGTTTTGTTTTTTACGTTCACATCTAGGAAGCAAGTAAATAGCAACAACGAATTTGCCAGCGGTTTCGGTTACCGTAAGAATAACATTGTAAATTTTTTTGCTACTAGCAAGTCCCTCTTTTGGAATTTCGACTTGAAATTTGGAACTGCAACTCCGACGATAACTAGAACACTATGTGAACAACGATTTCTCTAAGAGTTGTGGCTGCCACAGACACACACACACAAAGAGAGACTTACTTTGTTATTATAGATTTAGTATAATTAATTATATTTATTAGATTTTTATTGCTTATTATTTTTTATTTTATTTTTTGTTTTTTAGAATTTATATGTTACCTATTATCAAAATGAAAACTTTCACTGCATTTTGATTCCTACGCAAATATATTTGTTAAGATCCTTTATAGTTACTTTTTAAATATAAACCGTACTAATACAGAAATATGAAGGAAATTTAGAAATACGCTAACCTCTCATAAGTAGACTGTTAGTAAAAAATGTTCACACACTCCATTTCACAATGTGCATCAAGTTCATTTCCACTGAGAGAAAAAATATCTTTATAAGCAAAGTCAATCGTTGAGCACTTGATTTTTTTCTTTCAGACCTATTCGTGTCTTCCCTATGGCAATGTGGTTTATCATTTGGCTGTCAATCTGTCCAGCATAGCCAATCCGGCCTGTTGCTTCCTTGCCATGTTCTCGCCAATCTGGAGCGTGACCTCAATCGTCATCTTGACTGTCTTCGGGTCATGCTGGTCAGCGTACATTCTCACCACAGCAGTACTCAGTCCTCAACCTCCACTTGTGGACCACACTGCAGGCGCTGTGTTGGTGGTAAGGTATTTTCAAGTATCCTATTTGCTTGAATATATTTATTTATACGGATCATGCAACTACACTTGATTACATTTTGATTATAGAACATCTTCATCAGTTTGATCCATGAAGTATCAGATATGGTAATTCATGCACCAACTTAAAATTCTCATTAATCACGTTAGCACAGCATCAGTTATATCTTAATTACTCTAATGAATATGATCCGGTACGTCATATTGGTATCCGATATCGGTATAATACGTCATACGAGCAAACCTAATTGTATGTTCTCTTTATTTATAACAAGAATTTCAGAGTCAATTCCGGTTCCTATGCCTAAATTGTTTTTCGAGGGACTTGTCTTTCCAGTCTCCTTCCCTGAAACCTGTTTTTACTCGATACAATTCTGCAGCTCCATCTCTCCACGTTTATTTCACCTTCCTGTCCTCCTTCTAAACTTTGCATTCCGAAACAAAAATCTTGTTGGCCACCTTCTTTCATCCATTATCTGGACATTTTCCCCTTTACGCTTTCTTTCTCGATTTCAACTGCCTTCCTAAATATTTCCTTCTTCACTCCATCCAGTCTTCTCTTTCCCTCTCATCTTATTCAGAAATATATTCAGCTGCCCTAAGTTTTTTCTTTAGAAACCATGTTCTGCCCTTTCGGTCAAAATTATTTAAAAAGGTGCCATGTTCCTCAAATTTGTTTTACTATCTTATTTAATTTTCTTGTATATATATATATCTGTATTTTCATAAGTATCTTCTTAAATGTGAATGTTGCTCATTAGTCATCATTCATGGCTTAGCTGTGAAGTTTCGCGATGCTCACGGAAGCGACAGCAGTAAATGGTTTTATTGCACTTTCGTCGCTCTGCTTCTTTCTTATAGCCAGAGGGGTTAGGGTGTAGGTCACAGAGAGGGGAGACAGTGAGATGCAGAAACAACCAAGGCAGAAAAAGAATGGCTTAGCAACGGAAGAGTAACGTTCATTTAGCGCGTCGAAGTGACGCAGCTCTTTCTCGAAAACCTTAAAGGAGCAAGGTTCGGTTCTGTGTGAACCAGGTTATGTGGGCAGCGATTAGAATATCCTCCCGCTGAGTTTTGAGTTCTGTAAAGCAATTTCTGTATGGGCAAAGTACAGATTTCCACCTCATTAAGTGAAAGCTTGTAAAAGCAAAGCAGCATTCAAGCTATGTTAAGCTGACAGGAGAAAGACTCCAAAGCATATCCAATTAAGCCATTTCATCCAACAAAGTGTTGAGCACAAGCTAAGACCCACAGAACCAAACGCATTCGCATATTGTAATACATAGGTATGGATGTAAAATGTGTAATTAAATGGTGTGCCGTCTTCTATCTAGTGCACTGGACATTTGCTTCTTTCATCCAAAGCACAGCCATTAATACCCATTTCAGACAAAGAACACCCCATTTAGCGAACACATAGTCTGACGCACATCGAAACACAGGTGTAACAATCCGCGGATCTGTGGATTCGCCTAGAATCACGGGTGAAGATTAATTACACTACAGGAAATAAAAAATGCAACACTTGCAAGAAGTTATGCAAATGTGACGAAATTTAGGGAGACCATAGTATAAGGAGATGCATGGAAATTATTAGGCTTGCAAGCATGATCGAAACGATTGTGCAGGTGCGAGCTGACGTCACAGGTGCGGAGCAGTCAAACGTATATAAAGGCAGACAAAGCTCCCTGGTTCACAAAACATTGTAAAAATTGTTCTAAACCTCTAAAGATGCCCTTAAGCAGACGACGACAGCTGTTCCAATAGTTAACAGACTTTGAGCGTGGATGAATCATCTTCCTCAGAGAAGCTGGTTTGTCGTGCAGAGATGTGGGCAACCTAGTTGGCCTCAATCCCAGCACCATCATACACATATGGCACCAGTGGGTTCAAGAAGGATCCAGCACATGCCGACAAGGATCAGAAAGACGATGTATGACCACGGAGCAACAGGACTGCTATTTGCGACGCATGGAATTGCATGACAGATTCGCTACTACAACGCAACTGCAAAGGACTGGCAACAGGAAACACATCGAATATCTACCAGGCGGAAGGTAAACAACAGTTTTCATTGCGAACCTATCGTCCGGCACTGGGTTTGCCCCTCACATCTGTACACATGCAAGCACATCTTCAGTGGTATCGCCTCAGACAGAACCGAAACAAACAAGAGTAGAGTAGTGTAATGTTTAGTGACGAATCTCCTTTTTGTCTTGGTCAGCACGACGGTAGACAACGTATTCGCCGTCATCCAGGGGAAAGGAACGCCACCCAGTGCTCGCGACATCGTCACACAACTCCAGCACCTGGTATCTTGGTGTGGGGTATCATTAGTCGCATATCTCGGTCAGAACTGGTCATCATAAGGGGATCTCTAACTGCCCAACAATATGTTACCAACATTTTTCAGCCAGTGTCTGTCCCATTTGTTCAGCAGTACAGAACCTTTTACCAGCAAGACACTGCCCGTACCCACACAGCCCACATTAGTATGCAGTATCTAGAAGAGCAAAACGTTCAGGTACTACCATGGCCAGCACGCTCGCTAGACCTTTCACCTAATGAACACATCTGGAACTATCGCTGAAACCACTATCGCTGAAATGGACCAATGACTTCGCCCTATTTGGTGTTCTATCCCTCAGGAGGACATTATAGAGCTGTACGATAGCCTTCCCCGCCGTGTTCATGAATGCATTGCTGTGCGGGGTGGTTCAACATCGTACTGCATATTTTTTTTTGATAATGTAATCAATCGCACGTCTCAGTGTATGCTAACAGCTGCCTGCGTTTTAATAAAATGGCATTAATCCTTCCAGGTGTTGCAGTATTTTTTCCTGCAATGTAATTGGAATAATTGATCAAAGGAGAATATTTTCCCTTATTCCTGACCTTGGATAGGCTGGCCGCACCGAGCAGCCAACAAACCCATAAGTGTTTTGGAGTCCACAAAGTAATGCAAATATTTCGAGAAAGTGAATGCCGGAAGTCCGTGGTAGATATTAAAAGGAGGAAGGCGAGGGTATCACGAATCGAGAGAGATCGATCACAATGGGATAATCGTCTCTTTATGGAATTTCTGTTTCTCTGTTGCGATTCTCTTCCGTATGCCCAGATTGGATGTTTCATCAATCTCTCGATTTGATACTTACTATTGAATATGATTACTTCGAACAACAGTGTTGCCTTCTACCTGTACCTGTTTAAAATGGCTGTTTCACACACACATACATATACTTAGTGAAATTAGTTTTTGGTCAGTTCCCATTTTCTGCATTCTTCGTTTAATTTTTTAACGATATTTTCGTTATTTCACAAAAAGAAGATAATTTATTTATTCCACGTCAGAACTAATTCTGATCGTTTCCTTTTCCATCATCTCTATACAGCTCTCTGATCGTTTTCCTTTTCCAATCATAAGGAAACATTTTAATTCTGATCGTTTTCCTTTTCCATCATCTCTATACAGCTCTAACAATCTCTAAACATCCCTAAATATTTCCTTCTTCACTCCATCCATTGATGTACGGCATATCGCCTTTAGCGCATATGAGAATCTCGTTTTCAAAGAAGTTTTTCCTTTACCTTCTGTTTCATTCCTTAACAGTTTTGATTTGAGCTAGTGGATGATGGGAAAAATGCAAATAGTATTTCATTAGTAATGATACAGGTATGTATTCGTCCTTTAATTCTTAAATTAAAAAGTTGCATTTCCCACATTTCTCTCAGAAAAGTGGGTAGATTATTGCTGTCAGTGGAATATCTCTTAAAAACTGTCACTAATTTTTCGAATTTCTATTCAGCCCATCGAATATCGCCTGCAATTCTCTGTGTTGTTGACGAAAGAGCATGTCGCACAATGCGCCTATCAAGTCGTGCTGACGTCTGTCGGAGAGCACCACACCCTCTGCGATGCACACTAGAACCTTCATTTCGCCACTGTTGCCAACAGCGTCCAACAGTTCGTGCATCCCGATGAACATGAGCAGTGACAAAACGTGTAGTCCATCCAGCTTCACATAGACCTATAATTCTTCCTCTCTCAAAAGCATCCAAATGGCGATAAACCTGCCGACGGCGTGTACCAGGCATTTTCGGTCTTCACTGAACAATTTCCAAGCGGAACCAACCAATCTCAACCGTTCGCACGACTTCCACCTGCATTAACACAATATCATCCCTGTTCCTTCTTGCACTTTTAATTTCTTGAGCCACACACATCATTGGCTCCGGATTATCATCATTTGCATATCTCAAGTGCGCACACCCACCCTTCTATTTCATGTTTGTATGACATGTCCTTCTGGGTTCTTTCAATGTCGAGCAGTGTATATTACATATAAACACAAACAAAACTATAAGGAGCGACCCAAAACTTCTCAGACTGTGATGATAAGACGGAACAGGATTGTTAACAATAAGCATCCGTGGATTTTAAGGAAAAGGAAACCGAACTGAGTAACTGAAATAAGGGTTGGGTTTTCTTTTCTTTGAACTGAGCTTTTTTGAACACAGTGGACTAAATAGCTAAGTTCCACGGCCCCAAATGGTTCTGAGAAAGTTGTAAAGGAAACTGCCTAATGTTTGCTATCACCTTCAAAGTAGTTGGACATTGGTTTCATCGATCTTTCCCATTCCCGAAGCAAACCGCGAAGTCTACTTGAGATGATTTCAGACCCAACAAGTCTCATTTCTTTTAATTGAAGCGATCACTGCTTTTTGAGGAATCTTCGACTTTGGGAACAGGAAGAAATCGCAAGGAGCCATAGTATGAAAATGTGGTAACTGTCAATGGCGGGATGAGCTAGGGAATTGTCACGGAATTTTGCTGACACCTCCCCATCTCCGATTCTTCAATTAAAATCCACTAGCAAGTACCGTAACAAATGCTGAGTCTTCTGCTATCTCTCTAGTCAGTCGTAAGATATTGGCCCGCTGGAATGTTTTCGCGTACTTTAACCGCCATGTCATCAGTGAGCGATAATGGATGATCGACTTGTTCGCGAATGTCTTCCCGACCACTCTGAAACTTTGACACGCCACGAAAACACTGTTGCCTGCACATCCGCTGTTGTTTTAAGCATTTCTTAAATCTCTGCATCTATTTTACCAAATTTTACATAAAATGCAATACACACACGTCGCTCCTCTAAAGTTATATACCGAAGAGCCAAAACATTATGACCGCGTCTTTATACAAATCGAAGCAACTGCAGATGAATGACGGTCATGAAATAGTATAAATAACATCTGATACAGAGCTCTGTTAATAAGTGTTATTCTTGTTATCCACATGGGAAAGGCAACGGACTTACGTGAGTTTGTCAAAGGCCAAATTGTAATGGCCAGACGACTGGGTCAGAGAATTTCCGAGGCGGCAAAGCTTGTGGGGTGCTCATTGTCAGCTGTGGTTAGTACCTTCAAAAGGTGGTCTGAGGAGGGAAACACCATGAACCGTCGGCAAGGTGTTTTCCAACCACTGCTCATCGATGCTAGAGGTAAGCGAAGGCTGTCCCGTATGGTACGAGACAACAGAAAGGATACTGTGGCGAAACTCGCCCATAATTTCAATGCTGGTGACGGGAGCAATGTGTCACAACACACAGCACATCGAACCCTGCTGAAAATGGGGCTGAGTAGATGCAAGCCACTCTGAGTTCCCATGCTAACCTCGGTTCACCATGGAAAGCGCCTACAATGGGCAACGCAAGCATCAAAACTGGGCCTTGAATGATTGGAAGAAGATCGTCTGATCCGATAAACCTCGTTTCCTGTTGCACTATGTGGACTGCCAGGAATGTGTACGTAATTTACCTGGGAAAGTTATGGCACCAGAATACACTGTGAGATGAAAACAAGCCGGTGGAAGAAGTGTAATGCTTTGGGCAATATTTTGCTGGGAAACCCTAGGTCCAGTCATTCATGTGCAGAAAACTATGACGTCTACCACCTACCTAAACATCATTGCAGACCATGTACGTCCTTTCATGGCAACGGTATACCCCTCTAATAGTGCCTTTTTTTCAGCAGGATAATGCGCCATGCTACACTGTCCGGAACATGAAGAAGGCTTCCAAGTATTGCCCTGGCCTCCAAATTCCCCAGATATCAATCCAATAGATCATCTGTGGTTTGAGTTGGAACAACATATCCAATATGCGGCGGTTCAACCACGTAACTTACAACAGTTAAAGGATCTGGTGGTAACTTGTTGATACCAGATACCAGAAGACACCTGTAGAAATCTTGTAGCGTCCATGCCTCGCCAGGTAAGAGTTGTTTTGGCACCACGTGGAAGACCAACATCATATTAGGCAGGTGGTCATATTGTTTTGGCTCTACGCTGTATGTTGAAACAGGACAACACCAAACACAAGCAATGCGAATAGGCAATGGGTCGCTTAACGTAAATAACAAGTGAGCAAGATGAGGACGATTCATACCTAATGGAGCTACACTGTCGTGATCCTATCTCAACATTTTTACGAGTACCATGGGCATAGTTAAGAGAGTCTTATGGTTGAAGATACTTTTACGCATTAGCTCAAGAAGCAAACAAAAAATAATGTCAGTAATGTGTTCGAAAGTTAACGGCAACGTCATTTTTGGTTGCTTTAAACGCATAATGGAACGGAAGTTCTGTTGGAGACGCACGCTGAAACCTTCTTGGAAACCATTAAATGCAAAAATTCCTTATTAATTTTAGAAAAATGCTATATGTCCCAGTTTCTTATTAATTGTTGATAGGAATTAAACATAAAGAAAAAAATGCTGGAAGAAATCATATTTAATTTGAGTATAAATAATACCAAGCAAATCTGAGGCTTTTTGTACAAGTAATTTTAAAAATTGCGGGATTACAGACCTTAGTGTTTGAGGACTTTCTTCTGTGTGCAGTTTGTTACTTTGAATTTTATAGCGCATTATTTCTTATTTAGTTATGAGTTTTAATTGATTCTCTTTTTCCTTTTTCAGGTTCTTTCCTGGGCTGTCTTCATGGGCACGAGTGCTTTCGTCAAAGCTCGTATAGCCGCCATACTAAGACAAGGCGGAGGCTTTGACGCCCTCTATTGGTGCGGTGTCGTCACTCAAGTGGGATCTGCTATTGGGGCCATTGTGACATTCGCAATTGTCAACTACACTCAGGTTTTCCAGGATTACTCCCCTTGTGTTTCTTAACACAATGGGAAGTCAAAGGTTTTAGCGTTTCGCAAGGACAAACTAATTGTACATCGTCAGTGAGATTCAGTTTTTTTTTGTGAAAATACAAGGATTTTTATATTTATTGATTTGTTAGTTATTTAAAAAGGCTTGTTGAAAAATATTGATTTGTTGGCTAATAAATTTTTGAAGAAAAAAATTTCAATTTTTTATTCATGGAATTGTAAATATCCGGTTCTGTCTTCAAACATTAAATTAGTTATGACAGTTAGATCTTTTCAATATTCCTGTTACAATTGTTGGTGCAAAACGTTTATAAAGTCGGAAAAAGAATTAAATATTCGAATAATAAAAAAAAATGGTTAGTATAAAATATTTAAAACTCAATGCAAAATCCGTATTTATCTCCAAAACTATTGAAGTTACATTTTTTTTAAATGTTTAGTAAGTAAGTATATCCTTCATTTCCACTCTTCCAACCTTGCTGAAAAAGATTGCCCACTCCTGCGCGAGACTATGAATTCCAAGAAACGTGGTAATTTCTCATTGTTAGTTATCAATGTGCAAAAAAGCGCATTTTAAATCTTCATAACTGAAGAGAAACTGCTTGAAGTATGTATGTTGGACAGTTCAGTCTCTCAGCCGAAACACATCCTTCCGGTAACGTTATTTTAATAAGAAAAAAATATATATATTTAAGCTTAAATAGTAGAGAAATTACAGGAAATATCCTGTATACATGGAGCTGAAAAAAACTAAGTTTCGTCTCTAGTGATATATGAACCCACCTGGCATGTCATGAAATCTTGGATTCGTGCCCCATTCAAGCGAAACTCAATTCGTTTCAGATAACCTTTCGTGAGAACATAAATATACTTGTAATTTATAAATTAAAGTTAGAGAGTTAGGGTGAATGAAAGACAGATACTCAGAGGATTTCACGAATATATGCAGGAGGAACACACTTTGTTCGATTCCTGAAAAAAATATTTAAAAAAGAAATTATTTCTCTCACCGGCGTTACTTCGGGCCATTCTATGTGTTCCGGAACCTAATATTTTAGATAAACAGTACTGTTGCTGAGTATAATAATAAATATTAATAATTAAACACCTTTATGTCTTTTTTTAGATGAATTGGTTTGGAATTTACACAAATTCTGTGAAGCAATTCAAACCGCCTTAGTATTTGAGTCAAAAATATATCTTGATTTCTGTCAAATACTTCAACTTGAAAACGATTTTCGTTATTTTCTAATTGTCATTTGTTGAATGAATATGCTTTTCACCAACGATGTGCGGAATTCTTTTTCACTAGCATCATGTCCCCAGCAGTATAAGTATGACCCATCAAGCTTAGGCATTGTTTTGATAATGAATCATTTTATGCAATCATTTGTGTAACTCATATATTATGCCCATTAATGGTCCGAAGAAATGGGAGGAAATCTCAAAAGCTCGAAAGCTCATATGCCTTCAGTCGATTTTGAAGACCTACTAAGAAGAGAAATGAGAAATTATTATAAATGTGCCGTAATATGGTCGCTGTGCCAAAGTTATGGCAAATAGGGATCTTGAAAAACTTCCACAGAGCAGATAAGTAACAACAGCCAACAGAATTCTGCTTCTTTTGGTTGCAACAGAAAATCTCTCAAAAAACACATTAGCAGAATTTGTAGCGAAAGCAGAGGCATGACTAGTAAGGGACGCAAGGAGGTGTAACATCCGGGGTCTTCAGTATCCTGAGGCCTTATGTCCTCATAGGAGAGACTTTTTTTAAAAAAATTAATAAAAGTTCTTATTTTATGCAAGTTTCGCAGATTTCGGGGAATTTTTGTTTTATGAACTGTCAACGGAAAAAAGCATTAAAATCCTGAAAAAAAATCGAATATTTTATCGCAGTCTGATCCCCCCCCCCCCTCTTCAGCTATGTTCTTTGAAAAATGAGCCAATCCGATCCTGAGTGAAGGTATATCTCAATTGTGATTCCTAATCAAAACAAAACCCAATTGAAAAGATGGAAATATCACAATACTTGAAAGATGTCCTTATTCTGTTTACCACAGCAATTATCTTTTTTTTGCGCATGAGGAGAATCTTCTAGTCATGATTGCAGAAGATCATAATGAGGTTGACGAATTGGGACTTCGAAGGATTTAAAAAAAAAAGAAATCCAAACTTGTAGAATCAGTTGAACCCAACAGAAGAAAGATTGTACTAAACCGATGAAAGAGATTATTTTGAACATCCCAAGAGCTGAATTGAACATTTGAGATTAAGGTAACAGAAGTACAAAATAGTCTTCTGAAACTTGCGCAAATTTTGCACGTCAAGAAAAAAATGCCCTCATACAAAAAAGGTGAAACCACAAAAAAATATAACTCCTTTTTTTAAATTGTTGCATTCGCAAATTTTAAATATTTAATATTTGTTCGTAAATCAGTATTTTTAATGTGAATATTGTTTTAGTGCATGGTTAAATATCAATTTTTTGCTTTGAAAATCAAATAGAAAACATTTCGTGAAACATTAAAAATTTCAGTAATTTTTCCATTATTAGGAATAGTATCAGACTAGATCATATAACTCATATGACATTCCATTAATCCGATTTGCATCAGAACAACTTGTCCCTTTTTCGTTTGTGGTATTTAGAATAAAACTCTTACAAACAGAACTTAGACATATTGTTTAGTATCAAAGCTGTTTTTCAATCCTCATTTTGGTTTCTGAAGCCGTAAGAATAAGTGTGAAATAAAAATAATTTGCCAAAAAACTTTCCCAATGTAGTGAGACCTCGACTTTCGTTAACATTGACATCCGATATTCTCAGGAACCGATTTACCTTCCATAAGAGCTTTCATTTTTAGGACTGATGATATTTCCAGGAACCGATGGCTTTTCTATATAACTGGGAACGAAGAATGGATGGAAATTTCCAGACGCGTGGATGGAGTCTTGGCCAATCAGCGCCCGAACGTCACTCGTACGTTTCGTACGATTTCTCCAATCAATCAGCGTCTTTACTATTATTGTTCAGCACAACATTCCCGCGTTGTTCGAAATACATAAGGGGCATTGTTATTCTTTGTTTATCTTCTGTCTGATGCGGTTGTTCAGTGTAAGCAGAGTGTTCTTTTGTGAATTATACTTAATTTAAGTGTAGTTATTTTTGAATTACCGCCTGTGCACAACCACCGATTTCATCAGTCTTGCACTTAAAGTCTAAGCAAAAAGCTAATTTATTATTTTTTTTTAATTTTGAGATGTTTTATAACTATTTATTAAATAATATTTATTAAACAGTCATTTTTAATATAAAAATCAAGTGTAGCATGTAAGAAATAACTATTTTATGTATTGTTGGAGTCGCCTTTCAAGGGTTTGGAACGAATTTACAGGAAATCAATGTATTATTGGTTTCAACGTACGATAGTTTCAGCATACAATGGATTTTGTGGAACGAATTACCATCGGATGTTGGGGCTCCAATATTCTTACAAAAGAACAAAACTAAATCTTAGAATCAAATGTAGATAATACAGTTCTTTATAAGATATTTTTTCGAGTTTGATTCGAGGATTTAAGTTTCGTTTTTTAGTGCAGATGGAAAAAGCTTTATATTTATATATTTGTCTCAGTATCAATTGCTTTGCTTTAAAGATTTGACGGTTTAAACCAATGGAAAGGAATTAGTTTAATTCAGAATTGAGAGAATGGCTATCATATCAGTATTAAACATTATATCAATATTTGTTTTGCAGAATGCAGTAATTAGAAATTTGTTTCAAAAGAAATCAGATCAGAAAAATATTCTTTGAAATATTGATTTTAATGACTTCACGCTTAATAGTAATTTACAATTGCTTGTAATATGATAATCAGAGTTAAAAAAACAGTAGGATATTTATTTTAGTGCATTATTTCTGGCTGTCGTGAAGTTTAAAAATACCTTATTTACAAAGTCATAAGTTAAAATATTAAAGTAGACACCTTTTTAACTGTTAAATCCATCTTCAGCTTCCTGGGCAGGTATATGACATAGCAGCTGTCAGGAATAAATAAACTATATAACAGTTTCACAGTCAAATGTTTCGCACTGGTCTATAAATTAATATTTTTTTTGAAATTGTTAAAAAAACTCGTCTCACAGAGTTCTGATTTCTTAGAATTTTACTCTAAGTTCCTGACATAAGGGGTTCCCTTGTTGTTGACAGCCTCCTGATGGGTTAGACCCACTGCTCTTGGTTGATCATGTCCCAACTCAGAGGAGTAGACAAAACCTAAGGCAGGGCTCACTTCAGCTGAGTAGGATAAAGGCGCTGGAGCAGCATGATGAATTTCAGGAGCAGGTGGTACGCCAACACCCGGGACAGTACGATGAACTTCAGATCCATAAGTCTGTACTGGAACTGCAACAGGAGAAGATTCTACTTGACTTGAATGGACTTGAGAATTGTAGGCATGTCCCGGGTCTGCAGCAGGAGCAGGTGCTGGTTCAGCTGCATGATGGCCTTGAGGGGCATAAGCATGTCTCTGGCCTGCAGCAGGAGCAGGTGCTGCCTTAGCTGAATGATGAACCTGAGAGGTGTATGCATATCTACGGGCTGGAAGAGGAGCAGGTGCTGCTTCAGCTGAATGATGAACTTGAGAGCCTGGAAGAGGAGCAGGCGTTGCTTGAGCTGGAAGAGGTGCAGGCTCTGCTTGAGCTGGAAGTGGTTCAGGTGCTGCTTGAACTAAATTATGAACTTGTGGAGTATACACATGTCTTTGTGCTGGAAGAGGAGCAGGCGCTGCTTGTGCTGGGTGATGAACTTGAGAGGTATAAGGAAGTCCCTGGGCTATAGCAAAAGTATGTGCTGCTTTGGCTGAGTGGTGAGCCTGAGAGGTGTAAGCACGTCCTTGACTTGGAACAACAGCAGGTTCTGGTCTTGCTCCATGATGTGCCTGACCGGTATAAGCATGCTCTTCAGCTGCAAATGGAACATGTGCTATGATAGCAGCTGGACTTTCCGCTTGAGATGTATAGGTATGTTCTTGGGATTCAATAGAAGCACTATGATGAACCTGAGATGAGTAAACATTTTCCTTCACTGCAGCAGGAGCTGGTGGTGATATGGCAACAATTGGAGCAGCATGATGCACTTTAGAAGTATAAACGTATTCCTTTGCTGCAACAGGGGCACGTGCTACAGCAACTGCTGGAGCAGCTTGTTCAACTTGGGAGGTATATACGTATCCCTTGGCTGCAACAGGAGCAGGTGCTACAGCCACAGCTGGAGCGACATGTTTAACATGAGAGGTGTAAGTGTATCCCTTGACTTCAACAGGTGCAGGGACTACCGCAACTGCTGGAGCAGCATGTTCAACTTGCGAGATATAAGAGTATTCCTTGGCTGCAACAGGTGCAGGTGCTACAGCTGGAGCGGCATGTTCAACCTGAGATGTATAAGAGTATCCCTTGACTGCAATAGGAGCAGGTGCTACAGCAACAGCTGGAGCGGCGTGTTCAACTTGAGAGGTGTAAGTGTATCCCTTGACTTCAACAGGTGCAGGGGCTACAGCAACGGCTGGAGCGGCATGTTCAACTTGCGAGGTATAAGAGTATCCCTTGGCTGCAGCAGGTGCGAGTGCTACAGCCACAGCTGGAGCGGCATGTTCAACTTGAGATGTATAAGAGTATCCCTTGATTGCAATAGGAGCAGGTGCCACAGCAACAGCTGGAGTGGCGTGTTCAACTTTAGAGGTGTAAGTGTATCCCTTGACTTCAACAGGTGCAGGGGCTACAGCAACGGCTGGAGCAGCATGTTCAACTTGCGAGGTATAAGAGAATCCCTTGGCTGCAACAGGTGCGGGTGCTACAGCCACAGCTGGAGCGGCATGTTCAACTTGAGATGTATAAGAGTATCCCTTGATTGCAATAGGAGCAGGTGCCACAGCAACAGCTGGAGTGGCGTGTTCAACTTTAGAGGTGTAAGTGTATCCCTTGACTTCAACAGGTGCAGGGGCTACAGCAACGGCTGGAGCAGCATGTTCAACTTGCGAGGTATAAGAGAATCCCTTGGCTGCAACAGGTGCGGGTGCTACAGCCACAGCTGGAGCGGCATGTTCAACTTGAGATGTATAAGAGTATCCCTTGACTGCAATAGGAGCAGGTGCTACAGCCACAGCTGGAGCGGCATGTTCAACTTGGGATGTATACGAGTAACCCTTTGCTGCAACAGGGACCGTAACTGCAGCAGCTGGGACTTCATGATGCACTTGAGAGGCATAAGTATGTCCCTGGATTGCAATAGGGGCCGGAGCAGCAACATGATTGATCTGAGAAGTGTGAACATGTCCAAAAACGGTAGGTGCTACGGCAACTGCCGGACCAGTATGATGGACTTCAGAGGAATAAGAATGTCCCTGGACTATAGGAACTATAGCAGCAACTGGAGCAGAGTGGTGAACTTCAGTGGAATAAGTATGCTCTGCAGTCACTGGGGCAACAGCTGCTACCCCGTGATGGATCCCAGTAGAGTAAACATGGCTACCAAGAGCAGAACCAGCCACTCCTCCGTGATGAATTCCCGAAGAGTACACATGGCCGCCGAGAAAAGGATTGGCTGCGAGAACTCCTCCGTGGATGCCTTGGTGTACGAAAGCACCGCCTAGGTTGCCAGCAGGGAGAGCTGTACAAGCAACGAAGAGGAGGAAGACTGTAGCCTGTAAAGAAAATAATTTACTCATGAATTAAATGTCTTATTTCCCTTAACAAAAATTTCCAAACATAAGATAGCTCTCATTAAATTAATTACAATGTAGTTTAGGAAAAATCAACAATGACCTTTTAATAATTTTTTTGGTGGAATGTTTGTCTATGAACTCTAACCGATGTAGTGGGTAGAGAACCTAGCTATGGGTATGTCCTAGTGTTTATATGTTGTATGAGCAAAGCAGAAGCTTACTGGTGATCTCCGTCCATCGTGTTTTTTTTTAAGTTTAAAAAAAAATAACGAAATTTTTCAAATGGATTCTTTTTTTCCTATCCCTCATTTATTATATCATGCATTTATCGCTTACTTTTATTATCCCTTCACCTGTCATATTCACAGTTGAGAAAAATGTGCTAGTGATGTATTTTCTCACTGAAGGATAGTAAGAAAACGAAAATAAATTTAATAACTCCTGAGGCAGCCCATTTACCAGAAAGATCTAACAGTAGCTTGTCAGTGTAAGAAGCAGTAGAGAATATCTCTTCGGAAGGCAGCAGAAAACATCTTCCAGAAAGAAAAATACATCCATGCTTTAATTAGAGATTCAAACCCAAGTCTCTTTGTTTTTCAGCTAAGCACACTAAACATATGTTTCTGGAGCATCTGTCTATATATTCCATTTGAAATGAAAGACATCCTTAGTACTTGGTCTATGACCAATAATCGTTTTTTGTTTTTCCCAATTGTGCTCACCTTAAAAAATTCTTTGGAAAAAGTAGGTTTAAAAATGCATGTTACCTGAACCAAAGCAACATAAAATTTGCGTTGTTCAAATGTTCTCCTTCTTTTCAATTTGCTCAACAAATGTTCGATATTTCCTTGTCTGAAGTTTTGAAATGCTTGAAAATGCAATTATTGTGAATGGATGAGAAGAAAGTAGGGAACTTTCAAATTTACGATTTAAAGCAGTTCATCAGTTAGCATGATTACACTTCGCAATTTATTTTTGACTGTGATGTTAATATTATTTTCTTCGGATGATACAAGTTTCGAATTCTATGGCATCAAATAGCATCCTTAAAATAAGTTTTCTACGCTCATTAAGTAGCCTGTTTGGCGATCTGTGTTTTGATCTTACCTTTTCGTCTATTCATAGATTATGCATCGAATTTGAAAACCAATTTGGGTGAAACGAATATCATTGGGAAAAAACTATTTTTATAAGAAATGGCTGCAACTACTTTTCTATTGCTTACTATTTATCCGGTATGATTGAAAATGCATTCCTCCGCTACGATTATCGAAGCATTTTTTCTCTACTGTTTTCCCATCGTTATCATTTCACCTCTTATTTCCAATTGGTTTGTTGATAATAAAATACGATTGATTATTTTCTCAAGTTAATTAAATGCACTCACGAAAACAATCACGCTTACTTAGGTTATCTTAGAAAACATGAACATGAATTTAATTCCCATTCTTCATGAGTTGTGTTAACTCTGAGCAGTACTTTTTTTGCACACAATGGGCTAAATGGCCAGATCACAATGATCAAACCATCCGACGGACGCGCCTTTCTGAGCCCATCGGTGTCCCCTTTCTGTCACGGGATAGGGTGAAGCGTTAAAAGATAAATCTCAATGCTACAGATGAAGAGACTGGCGCTCTACCAAATGAGCCAACCTCTTGCCCTTTCCCCCTTCCTCTTCATGAAAGATGACTTTACGCACAGAAGCAAAACGGTTTTAGAAATATTCATAAATAAATCTCATTTAAACGATTACAATGATAGCGATATCAGACAATCAACAGTCCATCATCAGAGTGAGATAAAAAAAATAATTGTGAAGGTTGAATAAAATATTTTTTGAATATCTCGATTTAATAATTGAGGACTTTCCCCTGAGGTTCTGAGGTTTCAGTTTTATCGTAAATTAATACAATTATCGTTTCATGCCTCTTCCAAATATTATTTCTTTCCTCTGATCAAAATACCTGAATTTAATATTGCTCCCGTAGCCACGAGAAAAAATGTTTTGTAATTCCGTTACGGAAATTTCTGTAACGAAATATTTTAATCTTGTGCTTTTTCTCATCAAAGAATGCCATATATGTTTCAATAGATGCTCTTAACATGCACCGGATGTATTTCTCCTGCGCAGGAAGTCATGGCTTAATTCCACTAAGAAAGGAAAAAGGTCTTTACAAGGCCGTTCCCAAAGAAGTCTCCCCTTTCCCACAAAGGTCGATCAGAAAGTATTTCGAAGTTGTTAATGCAATTTGTGTCGTTACAAAAATTAGATTTACTCTGTTAAAATCAGAACCCATGAATTACTAAAGTGAAACGGATTTTAAGATTAGGTCTAGAAGTCAAAGGTTTTTGATTAGTTTAAGAAATAAATACAGTATAGTAATAATATCAGAATATGCTACTGAATTGCAACGATTTGTATTTAACTAACTCGATCACTTTCATAGCGATAGTTTGTACTTTCGGCGGAATACTGGCATGGTATACTATCTACTAATAACTGGTATATCCCAGAAAGGACTTGTAAATATTTTGCATAACAGAATTAAAAGTGAAAATACAGACGCGACAAATCTCAACAAACAGGAAGCAGCGTTAAGAAAAGGTACTTTAATATAATCTAATGCAAAGGCACAATACTTACAATTTGCAACATTTTTCTGAATAGGAGAAGGACTGATCGACATGTTTTCGACAGCTGATGAGGCCCTTTATATACCTGGACCAAACCTACCTCCCGGAGAAGCTCACCTCTAATAAGGAACACGTTTTTCCCAAAGCGAGCGCATGGGGAATCAGTGCAGTTTCGTTGTTAGCGGTGCTTGTAATATGGGTCAAGAACGGTGACAGCTTCCTCTCGGCTCCCCTTCGATCGCTTCATGTGCCCGTCTCTGCCAGTCACCCTGAAAACGACGAACGACACGAGGCGACGAGAGGAAAAGGTCTGCCACTCCCTCTCGCCGATTCGAAACTGTCGATTTCATCTCGATCGTTTGTTAGATAACCTTTGCAAGACGGACTACGATGAAGGGGAAATTCTTTTCTTTTCTTCTGCTTTCCGATGGAGGAAGTCACGACAGATCACCTTCAGTTTCCATCTAATTGATCTAAATATAAATATATTTGCACTTGATTCTGCATTGAAATATTTGTTTGTACATTTTTTAAATGTGCTCCATTTTCCAGAGTTGCAACCAGTTTTCTGCTTCATCGTTCGTGATATAATCACGAACGATGATATATCGTTCGATAATCATATGGAATGATTATCGTTCCATAATCATGGATCTTTCAGGTGTGCTTTAATATCTTCTTCGTTATCAAGCAGTTTATATTAAGACTAAAAGTTTCTTGATTCGAATAAACAACTGTATGTCAAACAGTATGTCAATTATTAATTTTGCTGTAAATCAACCTGCAGGAACGTGCTCAGAAGAACAATCGCTCCAAGAATTGCAACGAAAAGAGTAATCATGCAAATTAATGATCATCAGTTCGCATTATTACTCTTCGCAATTTATTTTGACTGTGGTGTTAATATTCTTTATTGAATGATAGAAGTTTTGATTTCTTCGAATGAAATATGATCATTAATTAAAATCTTTTTTTTCGCTCGTTAAATGATCTGTTTGGCGATCTGTACTTTGATCTCACCTTTTCGTCTATTCATAGACTATCTATAAAAAATAAATACCACCTCAAGTAGCTGCTTGCCACAGAGGTCTGATATGAGCCTGTCAGTTTATATGCCACAGTAGAAGGCCTGTGAGAATGGCAGGACCTCAGCAGAAAAACAACACACACAACATTACCTGGGGCTCAAACCAGGTCCCTTAGATCAGTAGCCGAGCGTGCTAACCACTCGGCCATGGGACGGCTACCGAATTAAAAAAACTAATCAGGGTGAAACTAATATTTTGGGAAAAGCTATTTTCATAAGAAATGGCTGCAACTACTTTTTATGTTCCTTATTGTATCACCCGGTATGACTGAAAACTCATTCCTTCGCTACGAATTGATTTATTCCCCATTGCCAAAAACTGTGAGTGTTACATTTTTTTCTCAAAAAATTGTCTACACTCTAAGCGGTTATTTGATTTCTCTTTCAGATTCAACCTATGATATTTTTTTACAGATTCCTGCATTAAATATATCAAAGAAAGAAACTCCCACCACTAAAACCTTTCAGGACTCAGGCGAATAAATTCCTGACTTCTATAACGGAAATAAGTCTTGCTTAATTCAATCAAAACATCGACCAAACGGAAGCAATTAAAGTAATGAACATATTCTTCTACATTAATTCGATGTATTAATTTGAAAGGTCACAAGAACGGAAGAGGAGACGGGAGCTTATTGCATTAGTTCGTTTGATTAATTTCAAGAAAAATAAACGGCATTATGGCGTTATCGCCATCTAGCTACGCCATCTGCAGTTGAAAATATGGATTTGAGAAAAGTATTAAAATCCTACGTCCTATCTCGGGGAATAAAAACGTCTTAGATCTGTAGCAGAAAGTACCAAAATCTTCGCGTTCGTGTGACAGGGCCTTTGAGATCCCTCACGTCGGTGAGTTCGTTCCTCCTCTACCCACTGACATCATTTTTGCGGAGATAAATCTCAACGCTGACCCCGCTGGGACTCGAACCTGGAAACTGCAAATTACAAGCCTGGCGCGCTACCGACTGAGCCAACCCCGTCCCAATGGTAATGGGCACCATCTCCTACAGGTAAGTACACTTAATGATTTGAGAATAACTAACACTTATTACAAACACCACGACTTACATAAGTATATAGGGTTTCACCTGATGGGCTGCATAAGAATATAATTGATTATATATTAATTAACAGCAAATGGGCTAGTTCTGTTCGAATACCAGGTCATATAGGGGAGCTGAAATTGGATTTGACCATTACCTTGTTAAAAGTGTCTTGCAACTTAAACTTAAAAAGTGCTGTGCTAAATTTAAAAAAGTTAACTTTAACCCTGAAGTTTTGAAAGACTCAGTTATTGCTAAAGCTTACCATGATAGGTTACTTAATTATTATGACAGTCATGGTATGCTTACTACTGAAGTGGTGGAAGAACAGAACCGTTTTAAACAACAGGCTTTTCTTGCAATTAACAGTACTCATTTTAGGAAAAAAGGAGCAGAGGAAACAATATTAATTGAGTGATAAAGCATTTAAGCTTATTTCTGAAAGAAGGAACTGCAGGAATGTCCTTAATCAATACCCTACTAGTCCTAATAGAAAGCATTACAGAGAGCGTAATAAACGTGTAAAGGATCAATTAGCTACTGATAAGAATCTTTGGCTTGATAGCTTGGCTGACAAAGCTGAGGAAGCAGTTAGACAGCACAACAGCAGAGAGCTGTACCAGATAGTTAATGTTTTCTGTGGTAGAAAACGGGCAGGTATACAGGGATTGAAGGATAAGCAAGGTAAGGTTATAGAAGGTGAGAATTCCATCATGGCTATGTGGGCTGAGTATTTCAGTGATGTTCTAAACAATGAAGTTAGTTCTACTCCATTGTTTGTAATGACGATAGATGCATTACTGGCTTTAATGTTGACCCTATAACACAGTCTGAAGTTATTTTGGCTATTTCTAAACTTAAACTACATAAATTCTCAGGAGTAGATGAAATTACTACATAAATGCTTAGAGCTGGGAACGTTTCGGTTACCACATGAATGACTGAAATTTTGAATATCTTTTATGATAAAGGCATGATTCCTAAGGATTTTACCGGAGCTATTATTGTCTGTTCCAGGTTAAATTCTTTGCATGATTGTGCTTAATAGACTTAAGAATCTGGTTGACCCACAATTGCGTGATGAGCAGTGTGGATTCAGAAGTTGTAGGGGATGTGTTGATCAGATATTTTCACTCAGGCAGATTCTTGAGAAGTTGTTTAAAGTTTCAGAAACTTTTGGTTACTAGCTTTATTAATTCAAAAAGGCTTTTGATTCTACTGATCGTCAAAACTTGTTGTTGATCGTAAGATCGTGTGGCATACCAGAAAATTTAGTTGACATAATGAAAGTTCTCTATAATAAAACTGAGTCATGTGTAGAAGTTGGTAAGGCTGTAGCAATTGGTTTAGCGTTGCTTCTGATGTTCGAGAAGGGTGCATTTTATCTCCCTTTCTCTTTAGCTTTTTTCTTTTATTATCCTATGCGACATTGACTACAAGGGAAAATTTTGGGTTTAAATGGTCTATATATCGGAAAATTTATAATTTTGATTATTGAAATTGAATATGGCTTTTAGGTAAATGATTCTGATGAGATGAACTCATTAGAGTTGTTGATGAGACTGGTAGTGGAGTACTTTTGATGATAAACAGAGAGAAAACTATCGTGATTAAAATTGGTCAGGCAGGCTCTGATTCAGTTAATATGAATGGTTGCAGATTTGAGCAGGTGTGTTAGTTTAATAATCTTGGGAACTATGTAACAGATACTGGTGATGTGTGGCATGAGATTAACAGACGAATAGCTAACAGGACTTTAAAGAATATACACCTAAAGACTAAAATTAGATTGTATAATAGTTTGGTTCTTTCTAGAGTTGGTTATGGTAGTGAAACTTGGAGCCTTTGTAAACAAGATAACTGGAAACTTGATGCTTTTAATTCCAGATGGCTATACAGTATCTTCGATATTAGGTGGTTAAACTTTTTAAGTAATGATGAGGTTAGGCAAAGGAGTCAGTAACCTCCTTTAAGCAGCATATTGTGCTTAAATATGATTGAATGATGCCATCCGACGTTCCACTATACAAGACAGTACTACATCATATAGATGGCACCAAAAGCCACCTTCGTGTGCTGGTTGAGGCCTATCGGAATGCTGGCATTGAGACTGCAAAGCAGCTGAGAGAGTACCTTTCGTCTGCATTACTTTATATCATCGGAATCTTCTGTTTATTCCTATCTCTTATTTGGTACTTTCGAATTTTGACGCTTTTTTGCTGGTTGATATGTCTATTAGAACGCTGACATTAAGGCTGCAGAGCAGCTGGGAGAGTACCTATCATCTACATTAGTTTAAATTATCGAAATCAATTAGTTCATTCATATCTCTGATTATGAAACTTTCGAAATTTGAACCATGCCGATGATTTATTGCCAATATGGTTTGGTATCATTATGGTCTAATTTTTACTGCAACCAGCATATTGTGCAGAGAGAGACTCCGTTGGTTTGGCCATGTTGCCTGTATGCATAACTATAGATTAACGAATAGGGTTATGAATAGTGTGCCTAAATGCCTCAAAACGACGGGGAGACCTAGGATGTGGTGGGCAGACAATGTCAAACAGGACCTTGTTAGAATTTGTGTAAGGTGACTATATGCAGCAGTTGTAGTTTAGGATAATTATGTTTGGAGAACTAAATTGTACAATCTGGTTGGACTTCCTTAGCCATAGCTACTACTAGTTTCCACACTGCCAATCGATACACTGGCATCTAAATGTAGTACCTGAACGGTGTTGTGTGGATTTCCCTTAATGAGTTCACGAACAGAAGAAATGGTTCTCTCATCACCGACTCCTTTGGTCTTCTTGCACGAAGGAGTTATTCCAAGCTCTGCCGTCATCTGAATTTGCGCATCCACGCCATAACAGTGCTGTATGAACAGCATGATCCCCATATACTTGTGATAAATCGGCATGAAGTTTTTCACGTCGTCCCCAAGCTGCATCCTTGTGAAAATATAAACTCTTTCTTCCACTTGAGTAGCCTCCATAGCAACAACGCACATGTTTCGCAGACTGAACTTTATGCGCTGCCAGAAATGAGAGAAATTATGATACGGCTTTTATTTTTAGCTCGTAATGACAAGTTTATACACGCTTTAAAAGTCACGGCTCGTTAACTTCGAAGAAACGAGAGCAATTCTACAGACACATGTCGAGAACTTTTTGAACGCCCTCCTTATAGACCAGTGGTTCTCAACCTTTTATGCTTCACGTACCCCCTGGAAATGTGTATGTCACTTGCGTACCCCTTGCCATCCTAGAGTTAAAGTATAACAATAGGAATAAAATAAAACATATATATATATATAATAAATATCTAGCGACTTTTGAGCTCTCAATGCGTACCCCAAAATATTTACCGCGTACCCCACGTTGAGAACCCCTAATCTAGACGATTGTGAGTGATTGACTGACTGGCTGAATTGGAAATCTCGGATCCAGAGTGTCTTCGAGATCAAAGATCAAATTGAAATCTACTGGCGTTAGAAAGCTAAAAGTTGGTGCCTGGAGGAATTTAATGTCATAGATCTCAGACACGACGCGAAATTTGGGATGTGATAGGTTTATAGAGGTCGAAGGTCAAATATTATCTACTGGCCCTAGAGAGCTAAAATTTTATGACTATGGGTATTTCATTTCTTAGATATCAGACATGTTGTGAAAAATTGGATCCCACGGGTCATTCGAGTTCATAGGTCAAATTTTAATATATTGTACTGGTGTGAGACAGGTAAAAATTAGTTCATAGTGGTATTTCAATCGCATATAACCTTCTGAAATGTTACGAAATTTGAGATCCACTGTTGCGTTCAAGGTCAGATAAGGATCAGAGTGATAGTTTAAAAATCAAGAGGCCTGGAGCTGCCGAATAATTTCTGGTATAAATATATTTGTAAATATAAGTTCACCAAAAGTATGCATAAATGCAGAATTATACGCAGGAGAATTTTAAAACGAATTTTAAATTTCATTAGACTCAATTGGATTTTACAAAGCGCTTGTTTGCATTTCTTATTTTTATATATGGATTCATCTTGAGTCCAGACATTTTTCTGATCAAAATTTTCAGTAACTGAATGGAGCACTTTAAATCTTTTCGAAGTTAAATATTTGTGAAACTAACTTTGAAGTATTCAAAGTAAGATTATCATTTTTTAAAATTAAGCTTAAGTAGTTTTGATTTTAATTTAAATTTCTGTTACTTTAGCATTAAGGATAAAATGCTCGTTCACTTATTATGTAACTCTATACACTGAGAGCATAATTTATCCATCGCAATTTAACATCCATTGCAAACCTGCCTTAATACGTCACAACAATGTGGCCAACCAAATCCCCTTGTGGCTATAAAAGGTCAGATACCTGCCTCTTGCTCCGCAAAATTCCACTCCCTGCCCACGGTCAGTAGGGGACACCGATGGGCTTGGAAAGGCCGCCGTCCGTCGGATGAGACGTTAAGCCGTGGCCCCGTGTGCGAGAGAGCCATACCATGTGCATGTTAAAGAACACGCTGGATGGCCTTGACGGGAGGCTACCATCTGTCTCCCAACAGCTGTTCCAGTGGGTCTCCTCCCCCAACCTTCTCTGAGCCTTCGGGGTCCTTGTGACTTGGCCATTTAGCCCATGGTGTGCAAAAAAGTGCCGCTCAGAGGTAAAACAACCCAACCCAACCCAACCTGCCTCTTGTATAGTGTACTTTGACTGTTATCCTTGTGGCTGGTGGTTTATGATCCTTGTGGATCCAAGAGATAATATTTATCCTTGTGGTTATGATGGTATATGATCTGAGTGAGTTCGATCATGGGCAAATAGGCAGTGAAAGTAAGATGGTGGTGGGCACTCCAAATCCGCGACTGCAGAACGTCTGGAATTTCTCCATACGACTATCAGCTATGTGTACCTGGAATACATCGATAAAGGCAAAACCTGCAGCTGCCAGGAATAATGTGGTCATAACTGGGCTATTGCTGCTTGAAGTGAGCGCAGCCTCTCCTGTATCATGACGTCAGAAAGGAGGGTCACAGTGCAGATGATGATATCGCCATTCAATAGTGGAGCAGCTGCAAAGGCTTGTGCATAGACCATCCGACGTGCGATGGATGACTGGTCTATGGCAGCCGACAGCCATATCGAGTACCCTTGTTAACAGCACAAACTGGGTTATGAAGCTGCATTATGCAGAGGGACATCACCAATGGACCGTGGAAGACTGGGACCGATGAGGCCGTGGACCCCAACATGGGATGTCACATACAGTGGAGGAGGTGTAATGTTCTGTGGCATGTTTATGTAGGCCACCTACCTTGGTTCCCCTTCTACCTATTAAGACCATCACCTCACAAGGCTATGTTGACGTACTCGCCAACAACCTACACCTGCTCATGACTACCCATTTCCCATAGCAGGATGTCTTCTTTCAACAAGACAATGCATTGTCTCATCGCTCCCGTTTGGCGAAGGACTGGTTGAAGGAGCATTCCAGTGAGTTCACAACCCTTGAATGGCTTTATCACTCTTCGGATTTGGACCCTATTGAGTATCCGTGGGACGAAGTGGAGCGATGCGTTCGAACCCAAAACCCACCACCGGCAACGCTTTATGGATGGTTGTCCTGGAATCACGGGTTGCAATACCACCCGAGTGTTTCCAACACCTGGTAGAACACATGCCATGACATGTTGCTGCTGTTTATGAGGGCGAAAGATGGACCCACACATTATTAGGTGGATGTATATATAATAGATTGTCCTCTCAGTTTATATATATATCTGTTAGCCACTACAGGATAAAACTCTAAAGTTCAATAAATTGAAGAAATACATGGGATCATATTCTACCCTGCTCAAGACAAATTTTTTCTCTAGATTTGATGTTGACGCTAAACTAAGAGCGATGCCTTCCATGACAGTTCTAAAGTTCAGTTGCTTTTCTAATAAATAAATTTAAAATTATTTTGACCACAATTGCATGCATTATGAGAAACTTACACTTTAATGGTTAAACTTCCTTGCAATGCAAAAAATAAAATTTCCTTTTTCAACAGGGACAAAATTTTACAATGATAACTCAGTGCTTGCCGTTCCGACTAACCGTTCTAACTAGTTCTTTGCCACACTCATTGCTCTGTGTGAATAGGTGAGTTTTTTCTGGTGAAGTGGAAAGTATATTAGCATAAGATTGTGTGTAGTAAAAGACTGATAGAAACTTATAAGAGTGTAGGAAAGGAATTTGTGACAAAAGGATAAAATGGGAGATGACGCAGATACTTTAGGAGACAGAGTAAGAGATATGGGTGATGGGCGTTATGCTGAAGAAAAGGAAGATGTCGGCTGTAAAATAGTGGAACGTAAGATTATTAAGAGTGGCGACACTGACATCCTCCAAGTGAAAGTTTCAGATCTAAACTAGACATTATCCAATGTTTCACCTTTACTGATAAGAGGCTCTGCTACTTCGTTACAGATTCATGGAGATAGTGACCTCTGCATAAACTCTCCTGAAAAGGATACACTTCGTGTTTTGCATGATCGTACTACTGAGTTCAATATCGTAGCGATAACTGTGTATGAACGCATTTCACGATAAAAACTGCAACATGAGCTGTGAGAAATTAGAAGTTATAGATACAGATTCTGATTAGAATATAAACGCTGACCTTCCCTAAATCTTATGAAGATGAAAATGTAACTCATGAACGTTGTGATAATTCTGCACTAATGATTGATAATATGCATTTAGATGTATGCAATTCGCAAGAACTGGAAAATAAACGAGATAATGGCTGTGAGAAATGCAAGGCATTAGATGTTGTAGATACAGCTATGTATCTATCAACTTTCATTTGAAGAAGATTATTGCGATTATTGCTCTAATCTGGCCACACAATTTACATTAAAATACGAACAGCAGAACTACCTGCCATTGGATGGAAAAAAGAGTTTAGAATACGATGGAAAAAAGAGTTTAGAAAATGGTGGAAAAAAGTTTAGAATATGATGGAAAAAAGAATTTAGAATACGATGGTGAAAAGAGTTTAGAATACGATGGTGAAAAGAGTGTAGAATATGATGGGAAAAAGAGTTTAGAATATGATGGAAAAAGAGTTTAGAATATGATGGAAAAAAGTTTAGAATATGATGGGAAAAAAAGAATTTAGAATATGATGAAAAAAAGAGTTTAGAATACGATGGTGAAAAGAGTTTAGAATACGATGGGAAACGAATTTAGAATATGATGGAAAAAAGAGTTTAAAATACGATGAAGAAAGGAGTTTAAAATATGATTGGAAAAAGTGTTTAGAATATGATGAAAAGAAGAATTTAGAATATGATAAAGGAAAGACTTTAGAATGTGATGAAAAGAAGCGTTTAGAATACGATGAAGGAAAGACTTTAGATGATGATGGAGTAAAGAGTTTAGACTATGAGGAGGTAGAGAATTTAAAAGATAATGGAGATAATTGCATTGATGGTATAGAAAAACCATCCCCAAAGATAGAGAAGTGTAGGAGCTCTAGAATGCGTGAAAGGCTCCAGAAGATGTGGAAGAGGTTTCGATCCTTCTTCTGCTGTTTTTGCTAGTAATGGTATTCATGTGGAGGGGTGACTTATAAGAAAATTAAGATCAACTGAATTGCAATTGCTGCTGCCACCGTTTCACTTATATTTTTGCTGCCACCGTTATATATTTACTGCCACCGATTCGCTCGTCCTTTTTTAATCTGGAACTGCAGTAAAAGTGACATCATGTTTGTTTTCGGAATCAAAGAACTTTTCTTAGTGTGTGATTGGCACTTCATTCAAAGTGCAAAGGAAGGAGCACTTCTTCCTTCAACCAACAAAAAAGCCTTTTTAAGGGCCCATAAATTCGATAAAGGAGTATCAAATCGTACTTCATGTCGTGTTGTCCTGTTTCAATACCTCTTTGTCTTACAACTTGATTTAATTCGGGTTTCTTCCGTATTTCTAGTGATTAATGTTTTGGCTAGAAGTCCTATTTTAATTCCCACTTTGCTTCCTATTCTTTAAAATTTAAACTTTCTACTCCTCACAGGAAGTCAATACGAAATGTATTGCTACAAAACAATAAGAAAGGGAAAATAAAAATTTCATCTTTTGAATGGTGGAAATTCTTAGATATATAACTTATAATAATAACAACCAAAGGAATGAATATGGAAATCTTAACCCCAAGGCGTTTGTAATTTGACGTAGGTTTTAGTAATAACAATTGCTCTTAGTTTATATATTAAATTGACGAAATTTAATCATTTCCATATTATGACAGTGGGAAGATGAATGTAAATAGTATAATAACTGAATAACTGAAAATTGAAATCTTAATGAAACCGGGATCTTTATTTTAAAATATAGTCATGCGTTTTTAAAAATTCATAAAAATCTTCCTCAGAAATTAAATAATACGTCAATAATAAATATCATTTCAAAACATTTAATCTCTGTTCTCGTAACAAAATAACTATATTTTTTAGAAGTTTACGTAAATAATTCATCAGTTTGTAAAAAGTTGCTTGGAATTGGCATTTCCTCTATTAATCTCTCCAGAGTGCATAATTCTCTAATTAGTGACTGATTAATATTGAAACTCAGAATTTAGATAGATTTGCTGTACATTTAAAATTTACCTTCAGCGACAGTTTTCCTTAAAGAGTTTGCTTTAGAAGTTATGGAGTATCAAACTGGCATAATACTAAAATTCGTATAATATTTTGTTTAAGCAATGTATAGTAGTATATTCATGGTAGCCGTCCCATGGCCGAGTGGTTAGCACGCTTGACTACTGATCTAAGGGACCTGGGTTCGAGTCCCAGGTTAAGGCATGGCTGTTTGTGTCGTTTTTCTGCTGAGGTCCTGCCATCCTTTCAGACCTTCTACTTTGGCATATAAACTGACAGGCTCCTGTCAGACCTCTGTGGCAAGCAAGCTGCTTCAGGGGGCATTTATTATTATATAATTTTATATTCATGCTACTGTCATATCCTCCTCGATCATTCGTCGAGTCCAGGAATTATACAGAGGGGGGCGTACCCCCAAAAAATATTTTCGTCTTATACTAAATTTCAAATTTTTCTACCTGCTTTAAAATCCAAAAACAGTTGTGGTTGTATAATTTTATTTTAGCCACATATTTTATGTCTGACACTAAAAATTGATTTAAAAAAATTATAAAAACTCAATAATATTTATAATATTATCAAAAATCATATTTATCCTTTTATCCTGTTCTATTCGGTGGAATATTCTAAAATTAGGAAACCTATTCAAGTCTTAATCTGAGACCCCCCCAACCTCCCTGAAACTGAATTCTCGGACTCCAATAAAAAAATTCTTGAAGCCCCTCCCCCTCTGTGATGAACTGCGCCAATTGTGATGGGCAGTCATAAGGAGACAATGAATTAGTCCCTTTGATTACCTTCACCCTTATTACAGTGAAATAACAGGTTCGTGGTTGTTACACCTGTACCGATATATGCCTCAGACTTGCTGTGCCAAGTGAAGTACAGAAATATGTCCAACAATTCACGCGCGAGAGTTGTATAGGGACGACATAGTTTATTCACACTTATGTACAATCACATGCCGAGGATGCTCTCGACTCCGTAGGCCTTTGCTGCTTTGCTGCTGCAAACAAATATACAATGAAGTGGAGAACCGCACTTTGCAGATTCTCGCTTTACCGACCTCAAACTCGAAGAAAGGATATTTAACCTTTGGCAAGGTTAGGCAAAGGAGTATAAGTACTAATGCAGGCCTGACAACATCAATTCATGCCCTCAATATACCTTCTTCCTCAAGATATTGGTTGGTGAATGTTCTTGCCACAGGGTAGGCAAAGGTTAAATACCCTTTCTTCGAAATTCACCAAGAATCTCTATTCTCACATAGAATCGAATATAGAATCGAAGGCGACATCCCTTGACGTGTGTTCGAAAGTCCTTCCTGTTTGACAGCTACGCTCAAGACTGCTGTTTCCTTTCTGCCTGACTCCTCTCCCATGCTCACACTCGCGCCCCTGTCTAATTGTAAAAGGCCATAAAAGGACTTCTCGGACTCGTCGAGTGCAGGCAGCCAACTCAGATCCAAAAACAACATCTATGATTCACATCCCTACAATAGCACTTCCAAGAGCACACTTAATTCATAAAAATATTTACAATAAGAAAAATACAATAAAATGCAACTATAAATAAAAATATATAAATTAAATGGACATGACACCTCCCCCCCCCAAAAAAAAATCCCTAAATCCTGTGTACGTGCCTAGTTGGGGCCCCAACCCAAAATTGGGCAACTAGTCGAAAGAGTGACATTGCACTATGTACTCTGATATAACAAGTCCAAGACGTTAATGGCAGCCACACCAGATCCACTTGAGAAAGACAGTAAACATTTTTTTAACTATTGCAAATATTTACCTGTCAAAATGTATTTAAACAGATATTTAACATAATATTTCAAGGATTCAGTTTGTTCAAATTATCTATTGTCAGTCGATAGGGGGAGACTGATCAGATGATATTGAACTGGGAAGAGAATGAGGGAGTCCTAATGGCAGGGGCCATCATAGGTCTCAATCCTGGAGGGGGCCATTTATGGACATACCAAAATTTTGTAGTGAAAAATGTCACTTCTGGAGTACAAAATCCTCTATATGTCCTTACATTTGCCTTCATATTGGATACTGAAGGAGTCAGAGATTTGTCTCCTTTGAAAAGAAATTGGATAACTTTTGAAATGAAAAAATGAAACATTTGTGGGTGTCTAGGAAGGGTCATAGCCCCCGTGGCCTCCTCCTTATGACTGCCACTGTTCCGTGAATGCTCTGATATATCGGGATGAGATCCTTGATCGTTATGAGAAGCTTTGCGATGTGCAATAGGTGACAATTCACTCATAACGGACGATTATGTCACTTCATACAGAGAACATTCACCAATCAATATCGTGAGGAAGAAGGTATATTGAGAGCATGAATTGATGTTGTCAGGCCTGCATTAGTACTTATACTCCTATTGGTATTCAACCCCCCCCCCCAACTTTATTTTTTCTTCACGTACTTTCCTTTATTATTTTTCTAGGCTATAGATAAATAATTCTGCCTCAAATTTTTATGACTAATCACAACATTATCTTTATAAGTGTCCCTATGATATTTGATTAATCTTATCCAAATATATTTCGAGATATGAGCATTTTATTGATTCGTACTTAACTTTTGATAAGCAGTGTATAATCAAAATATATTATTCATTTTTTTAATTTACTTTTTTCCAATTGCAGGAAAAATTCAAAATTTATATTATGACTAAACCCGATTCAGAATTCATGTCTAATATATATATATCATTTCTTTAAATGCCACACCGGTTTTAGAATTTACAATTGTAAAAAATCGGGTTCATTGGAAAAATATTTTTATAATTTTCAGACCCTTGCTAAATGTTTGCGTCTTTTGTTATTTATTTTTTTAAATTTTCATTTTACCGAGATTACATTACAATGTGATAAAATACAAATTTTAATTTGGGAGGAGGGAGGTAGGAGAATAGGAAGTTCAATGGCCTCTTGTAACAGCAATCAAGAGCTACGCCAGATACCACCATTTTCTTCTCCCTTCATCATTAAGTGTCGTATTCAAAGAACACTTCGCTCTTCAACTTAACTTTGCGGCATTTGTACAATAAGCTTTGTACCATTTTTCCCATCCTCACACAGTAGGGGAAGCTGGGTTATAAATTTCCCTTTTCTTGAGTAAGAGGGAGTCTTCTTTAATTTTTGGGATGATGAAGCTATTGTTTTACGAATAGGCATCAGCAATAAATAATTAAAACGTAGTTAAATAAGAGTCTTTTGTGGCTCTCTCGCATTTAGGTGAAGGAGTACTACTTCTTCGCTGAGGCTTGCTCTACTATCATGTATTCCTGGAGTCATTTCTAGTGCACTAATACAGTGGTTTCAAAAGCAATGTAAAATTTAAAAAGGACAGAAACAAGATTATCTACCACTTTTTCCTTTTAGGGACTTTTTAACTCCGTTCCCAATAACCAAACACATTTGTTGTCAGCTACTGAACACTAAAAGGAACTGATTTTGGGATCCATTATGGAAAATAAAATGTTTGCTATAATTAATAAATTGTAAATGAATTAGAAATTACTTCGAGAGTAAATAAAAGAGCTCTTTCCGGTCTACATTGATCCTATTAGAATGAGCTGTGAATTCTTTTCAGTTCATTTATGCCACTGTTTCAGCTATTTAAAATCGTCCAATATTTGCAGTTTAGTTTCCCTGTATACGCAGACTGATCATTCTCTAAGCAGATTTTACTTCATCTTCTTTCAAACTCTAACTTAATACACTTGTAATAGTTTCGAAACCCGAATTCTAGGTATGACAGTAGTTTTGTTTTATTATTATTATTATGTTCTTTGTATTACTGAAAGTAATGTTCTTGTTAGTCTGTTTTTAAAAACCCACAATAAAAGTGATAGTGTAACATTGTATGTGTTATTTTACTTGTGTTTTTATCAAAACAAAAATTGTTTGTTCTCTGAATGCTGCATGACTGAAATTCTAAAAACTAAAGATAAAACAAAAAGTGAATTTTTCAATTAATCCATTTTAATTATTTCTTGCTGCCGTTGTTTACATCATCGATTTTCATCAGATTTGTCGTAAACAAGGCAACTTCTTGCCTCTGCTTGAAGAGTACAAAAGGTACAGACGACATAGCCAAGGGATTTTCACAATCGTTACAAATGACGAAATCATCAGCTCAGATGCCAAATTAGAGACTGTGACACACACAAAACAAATTAAATTATTCAGTCCTGAGAAGAAATTATGAGTCATAAGAACCATCAGGATAAAATAAGCATTTCCGTGTTGACCTGGAATTAGTCTCCAAAGTGACGCTCTACAGCTGCTTTCCATATGCTTTCGTGATCACTCAGCAGGTGGCGCTTGTATTCGAGTCTTAGTGCCCGATGAAAGGGGTTCCCTTGTAATTGCCAGCGGCGTAGTGGCCAATACCCACTGGAGCAACGTGTCCGAGTCCAGCATAGCCCAAGCCATATCCAGAATAGCCCAAGCCATATCCAGCATAGCCCAATCCATGTCCAGCATAGCCCAATCCATGTCCAGCATAGCCCAAGCCATGTCCAGCGACAGCAACAGCAGCTGGAGCAACAGCGACGGGTGCTACAGCAACAGCTGGGGCAGCATGATGGATTTCAGAGCTATAAGCTGTTCCCTTGATTGCCACAGGAGCGGGTGCTACAGCAACGGGTGCAGGTGCGACAGCAACAGCTGGGGCAGCATGATGGATTTCAGAAGAATATGCGGTTCCCTTGACTGCAACGGGTGCAACGGCAACTGGGGCGTGTGCTACAGCAACAGGAGCGGCTGCTACGGCATGATGAACTTGGGTGGAGTAAGCGTGTTTTGTGATTGCTGGGGCTACGGGAACAGCAGCTACTCCTACTCCATGATGGATACCAGTAGAGTAAGCATGGCCGAAAGCAGGACCAGCAACGGCGACTCCTCCGTGGTGTAGGAGACCAAGACTGCCTGCAGGTGCAGCTGTGCAGGCGGCAGCGAGAAGAGCAACTACGAGCTGTGAAGAAAGCGAAATAGCATATAATTAATTATTGATGCAATTATATATCCAATTTCTATTTCTTAAAAATAATCATAAACGTTAAGTAATATTTTTGCATTATTAAACCTAAACTGCGGAAATCTACCTCAACTTTTCCCACCTACTACGGCAGGCCTCGAACCGCCATCTCTTTTTGTGCGGTCCGTGACCAACTGATGACAAACGAATTTATAAGAGAGAAAAAAACGTTGGGCAAAAGGCCCTACTTCGGGGAAGCAAATTCTGATTAAAATAATTAATTCTAATTAAATTATAATGTATAAGTTTTATTTTAGATATTTTTCCCATTGGTCATAAATACGTCAATGATTACATATTTCATTTCCCTCCCATTTCAGTCTTCTATACTGTCCCTCAGCTAAAACGTTTGCCCAGGCTTTCCATACTCTTAAGGGTTCATCAACGGTATCTAAGGAGATGGCAAGACAATTTTTATAATGAAGGATATGCGGGAAATTTTCATTCAAATGTTAAAGACCAAAAGTCCTCCTTTCTTTATATGTATTATATATCACGAACTATTAATGTTAAAAAAATAAGGCTGGCTGGCATTGAGATAGTTCAGGTACCAAGAGATAGACTGAGCGGATCAAAGAAGGAGGCTAAGCCCCCGCCCAATCCCTTTAGAGAATTTTAATACCTAGAATAGAGAGTAATAACATACTTTGCACAAATCACAAAACAAAAAGTTCTGATAAGATATAATATACCTCAACGGTGTTCTGATCCCTTGCCGTTCAATTCCCAGTATTTTTTTTTTCTTTTAAATACGCGCTTACCAGAGACCACGGCTGCTTTTACCCTAGTCTAGGGGTTCTCAACGTGGGGTACGAGGTAAAAGTTTTTGGGATACGCCGTGAGAGCTCAAAAGTCGCTGGATCTAGTAACAAAGTAAAAATAACCATTGTTATACTATACCTATAGTTTTATCTATCTATACAAGGACCAGTTACATACACATTTCCAGGGTGTACGTGAAGCATGAGTCTCTTTAATCTACTTTCCCATTTGTAATAGTGCTTAAAATAAGGTGAATTAGCATTCTGAAATTAAAACTCAGAGATTTTTTCCCGTTACTGTCGAGTAGGGATGATGCTTTTTCCACTTGTTTCATTCAGGTGATAGCCAGACACCACTAATATTTAAATTTCACTTTATTACTGCAATATTTCTCTCTACGTTTTTATGTTTCTTTTACATGCCCAACCTTCCTTCCACATATCTGTAAGATCAACTACATCAGACCATAGGGCCTGTGAATCAAATTCATCAAGACCATATGGCCTTCGAATCAAATTCATCGAGACCCTAGGGCATGTGTATTAAATACATCAATCCTATAGGACTGCGGTCCAGATTGTTACTTTAAACGATGTAGAAAACAATTCTGGCTGATTAAATAAGATTAAAAAAAACTCGACTTAAAAAAATAAACGACTCTCGAATGCAAATGTGAAACTACCTGTGATGTTACAATTTTGTAAAAAAATTCAGAAAATTCAGGCACCAAGAAAACGGCCAAAGAACAAGAACTTTTGTTAAACCGAATACAGTAGCAATCAAACGTGTATATTGGGCTCCACAAAATAAGAAATGAAATACTTTTGGATATCTAAGAGATTCTTTTAAGTTAATACTTAAATTCATTTTATGAAATAAAGAGTTAAACTTCCTCTGCCTTACATACACAGATTCGGAATAGTAACTATTGCTAAGGCTTCCGAAAATCACGTTTCCAATTTTCTTTGTTCTGAATCCTTGTTTAAAAACCTTACGCCATTCACTATTCATATTGTGAAATGTTTTCGCTGGCCTGATAAATGGTCGCAATGCCTTAATATAGAGGTTCTCAATGTGGGGTACGTTGTAAAATTTTTAGGGGTACGCTGTGAGAGCTCAAAAGTCGCTAGATCTAATAACAAAGTAAAAATGACCATTGTTATACTATAATTATAGTTTTATCTATCTATACAAGGGGTACGCCAGTTACATACACATTTCCAGGGGGTACGTGAAGCATAAAAGGTTGAGAACCACTGCCTTAATATATTAAAATACTAACTCTTCACTTGAGAGAAAATACTTTTCTGGTTCAGATGTTTTTGCAGGGATCTTGATGATCAACAGAGTTAGCGACAACTGAACGGGTTGGGGACTATGGTATATTTCAACCTTTGAATGAATGCAAATATAATATGAAGTGCTAAGCAACACAGAAACATATTTGCCGAACTGTTAGTGACCTAGTGATTTCTCAGTTTTTAAGTACTGATTCTTCCTTATTAGAAAATAGTCCTTAAAGTTAGTTGGAGATGCTTCAGACATAATCCACTTTATAAGAAATAAACTTCATTAGACAGAATATTACACTAAGTGTATATGTTCAATGTCAGATTAAGTATCAATACATGTGTAGCTTTGTATGTATTTCGGTACCATACATAAATTGATCTTTTCGAAATCCTAAATGTAGTAGAATATACAAGATGTAATATATTTCAGTTTAGATGACAGATACAGTGGAATACCCAGAAAGTTCTAACAGGGAGGATGGGGAATGACATAGTTAAATGTGTTATTTTTAGGGACTACCTTAGGAAATATATGTTATTCAAGCTCTCTAAGTGTGGGGCTTTGGTTGGGTTGGGTTGTTTTACCTCTGAGCGGCACTTTTTTCACACCATGGGCTAAATGGCCAGGTCACATGGACCCCGAAGGCTCAGGGAAGGTTGGGGGAGGGGACCCATTGGAACAGGTGTTGGGAGACAGATGGTAGCCTCTCGTCAAGGCCGTCCAGCGTGTTCTTTAACGTGCACAGGGTATGGCTCTCCCGCACACGGACCACGGCTTAACATCCCATCCGATGGACGGCTGCCTTTCCAAACCCATCGGTGTCCGTGGGAAGGGCGGGGAATTTTGCGGAGATAAATCTCAACGCTGACCCAGCTGGGACTCGAACCTGGGAACTACAGATTACGAGCCTGGCGCGCTACCGACTGAGCCACCCCCGCCCCAAGTGTGGGGCATTAACCCTTCTGCTCTGTTAACGTGTTTTCAAATTTCACTAACATTTTCAGTTTAATGTATTAACAGATGATTTATATAAATATTGTCTATGTTAAATAATTCGATACCCTTTATCAATTAATCATTCGAGAAATATTAAAATTGACAACATTTTACTACAATTAAAAAGCATTCTAAAATTTCATGTCTTGCAAGCAATAAAGTACAAGTACCAGATTATTTTCTATTTCTCATCGTATTGAAAAGTACGAATTGTTCTAAAAACTTGAATGTTTTTAAATTTACCAAAATGTAAAAGACCAAATAACAGATCTCAAAGATTCAAAAGTGCTACCATTTTATATTTCACATAAAACCAAATTTACCTGAAGGAATCCAATCTCTTATTAGTACATTCTGGTTTAAATTATAGAGACTAAATTTGTAGCAAGAAACAATCATTATAAAACTTCTTGTTCAACTCAAACAACAGGCTTTGGTAGAAGTTTTCTATTGCAGAAACTCGAATCCTTTTATTCCAGTTTGGAGGTTGACTCTCTAGCTAGTAAGTTAAGAGCCCTGACAAAAGCCGACTTCTCCATATCAGAAATATCTTATCAACCATTTCTCACATTTTCAGGGTAAAATATTACTTTAATACAGATTTGAACATTTTTAAGCTTAGTTGTGTGAATCGTTTGAAAACTAAATCTAAGGAAGACATGAGATCTAAATGAAAATGGCATTAGTTGAATACAACGAGGTCTACATTAGGCAGTAAATGATTATGTTATCAACTACAGAAAAAAACTACTAAAAATTTGCATGAATATTAAAATGTCGATATTTTTAAACATCATTAATTTAATATCTAACAGATTAATATTAGTACACTGGCGTACAGATTAAGAATTTTAAAGCTTAAGACTAACATTTGAAGTCGAAAATTGCTAAAATGTTTTGTGTTATAAAGACATTTTAAAAGAAACGAAGAAATATAAAATATGTATGAGTTTTGGAAAACGCCTTCTTATATGCATTGAAACCAAGTCTTGAGTTGAAGCAATGGGTTAAAATCTTCAGAAAAACGATTAAAACACTTCATACAAAGAATTTTTTTGACCTTGGCAATAATAATATCTTCCTAAATGAGTGATTTTAACAATATCTTCAGTCAGTTTTCATTATTTGCAATTGAAACAATAATCTTCTACAGAAAGATACATTGGCATAAAGAAAATTCATTTAAACTTTCCCAGCTAAGACCCAGAACTGAAAATATCAGTTACAATGCTTCTTTAAGAGAAATGAAAAGCAATGATACTTACAAGCTGGAACATTTTGATCAGTTGGAGTTGACTGATGAAGATACTTGCTGCTGCGGAAGTTGCTCCTTATATACCCAACTCGACATTCGCTTCTGAAAGAAGATGACCTTTGAATCAGACCCGTTGTTTTCTCGACGCTACACTCCTGGGGGTCGAGGGTTTCGTGCGTTGTCCGCAGCTTCAATTTGGGTCAAGACCAAAGATAACCTTCTGTCTCTGCTCCCCCCACCTGTCCGTTCTGTTCGTCCGTAGGTGATGTGGGTCAAAGACGCCGAAGAAAGGGTTGTGGTCTGCCACGCCCTGCTTTGCAGCGCTATCGGGGATTTCACCCGGATGTGTCGCTTAATAAGTCTCGAACAAGTTCGTGAAAGGAGAGTGGAATATCGCGATGACTGGTAATTTTTTTTGCTTTACAAGGAAACGTTCCAGATTGCCTTCAAATGGTGCGTGAGAAATACGAGTAGTGATTTGAGATTTGCATCTGGTAGCCTTATCTGCTTATAAATGAAACAATCTAAAAACAAATGACGTGACTTTTCACTTTTTAATAATGAAGAGAGTTAAAAGGAACAGTTGAAAAACTTTTTGGGAAAAAAAGAAGAAAATTCGTACGTAGGGGAAATTTCAGGGTTTTATTATTTCTGTCCTCTGGTTATTTCTGAATGTCACAGGTTGACTCTTTTGATTGTATTGGCAGATTTGTTAATTCTCTTCCAAATGATTAAAGGAAAAAAAAAATATTAATTACTGTTTTATCACACGATGCGTCGTTTTCAGCTATTTATTGATTAAAGAAACCATAGTATTAAATTTTGAAAGTGTACGGTATCGTAAACGCAAATTAAAAACAAAAGAATCATAACTTCTATATTATACTGTGAAACACTACATATTTGTAATATAATATTTAGGAATACTTTGCTAGCATATCCCATTTTTTCATTTTAGTTTTTGCGCAAGTTCTAAAAAATAAATTTGTGTTTGGTATACTTTTCAAATAAATTGAAAACTGCGCAGAATAATATAGATAATAATTACCAGATGATGCACACAATAATACGCAAGAGAGGAGCTATAATTTGTAAATCGAGGTGAAATCCTGGAACCATCGAATCATCGATTTACACGGTAGAAGGGACGGGGGTGGCTCAGTCGGTAGCGCGCCAGGCTCGTAATCTGTAGTTCCCAGGTTCGAGTCCCAGCTGGGTCAGCGTTGAGATTTATCTCCGCAAAATTCCCCGCCCTGCCCACGGTCAGTAGGGGACACCGATGGGCTTGGAAAAGCCGCCGTCCGTCGGATGGGACGTTAAGCCGTGGTCCCGTGTGCGGGAGAGCCATACCCTGTGCACGTTAAAGAACACGCTGGATGGCCTTGACGGGAGGCTACCATCTGTCTCCCAACAGCTGTTCCAGTGGATCCCCTCCCTCAATCTTCTCAGAGCCTTCGGAGTCCTTGTGACCTGGCCATTTAGCCCATTGTGTGCAAAAAAGTGCCGCTCAGAGGTAAAACAACCCAACCCAACTACACGGTAGAAAGGTTCCGGGAAATCACCATGCAAATCAAAACCAACAACTTGCATGAAAACGGGAGATAGGTTAAGAAAAAATCCTTGTGATGCAGTGGCGGCTGAGGAATTTTTGGTTGGACACTTTGACTATTACAGAATGCCGGATGTAGGAAAAAAATGGGGAAGATGCCTGATATTCAATTAAAGCGAATAGGAAAGGCATTTCGTAATGCATATATTCTTTCTTTTTTCAAATATTCGCAAAACGCATTTTAAAAAAGAATCAAAAAGTTGTTCTCGTCATTTCTACTTTAATTTAGTATTTTGCCCTTCCACTGTAATAATAACTATATATAACTATATATTTCCTCTCCGCTCTAGTGGTATTTTAAAATATTATTCATGAAAAATACTATGTCTAATATATAGGTTTACTATTTATTTGGAATCCATTTCGATTTTAAATTCATTATTCGTTGTAATTTATCACTTAAAAAGTTGACTATTTTTGTTATATTTAATTTACAATATTAATTTAATATATATATTATATATATTAATTTACTTTACAACGAATTGTAAAAAAGCTCATATAATAATAAAATGAATTATAAAAAAATGATTGAAAATAAAAACTGTAATAACAGCTGATGGGGCGTAACAAAGAGACCTTTAAGTTACAAGAAGACACCAAAAGACATCGTGTTGAAATATATAATTGGCATTCACTTATAGGCCATATTCAATGCATTTTATGTTTCCATATGTAATGTTGTTCTTAAATTCTTCGCACATAAATATCCTTCCTTGGCAAAATAAAAACTTGGGAACACAATTCAAACACATCTTGTCAGGAAAGTTTAGGCTTGTTTAACCTGCCATAGTCAAATGAAGATATTCGCTGAGTACTAGATATCAACCAAGTTAATGCAGAAGATACGATCATTGAAAAATAGACTTTCTCCAAAAGAGATTTTACCCTTATCTATTAATGATGAGAGATAGTGATGGAAACTTCATTTTAAAATATCATCAGTTCTTAATCACTTCAAAGTTAAACTAAGACTCTCAAAGAAAGATTAACTACAATAACTTAGTTAACAAGCTTTATTTTATATTAATAATAATATATTCCAATATTAAAAGGAACATTGATCAAGTATGACAAATTATATTTGCATTTCTTCACTAAAGTGGCATTCTTACGTTGTAACCTTTCTTTCCCGACATATTAACAAAATAACAATGTCTACAGCAGGAGTACAGAAGCATTTTTGGCATTTTGAAGGTACTAACCACGGCTGACCCTGTCTCGTAGATGCTCTGACCCAGTCGTCTGGCCATTGTCAAACTCACTTACCCATCTCCGCTGCCTTTCCCATCTGAAGAACAAGAATAACACTGATTAACAGAGCTCAGTATCAGGTGTTATTTATACCGCTTCATGACCTTCACACACGCCGTCGTTTACCTGCAGTTGCTTCGATTTGCATAAACACACGCTGGTCATAATGTTTTGGCTCTTCGGTGTACATGCTTTATGCAATTGATTTTACTGTTCGAAAATTGGCAAAATGAAAAGTTCTTTTAAAGAATATTTATCCACTATCAAGCTATTTTTAAGCAATAGGATGAAGATGGGTGTAGAGGAAAAATGGTGTTGAGCGGGTGGAACACATGGCCACGCTTTAACATACCATCCAACGGACGGCGACATTTCCAATCCCCTACTGACCCGGACCTTTTGCAGAAATAAATCTCAATGCTGACACAGCTGGGATTTGAACCTGGGAACTGTAGATTACGAGCCTGGTGCACTACCGATTGAGACCCTACCTGGAATCGTTTGATACTTTAATAAAACCTTATGCGTGGTATTGATATCACACCTTCGTACTATACCGTTACATAAATTGCAAGGAGAGGGCTTTATATTTCGGCAGTGCCTTTAAATGTCGGGAAATTTTTTTAAAGTGTAACTACACCCGATCCGTTGGTGTTAATATCTTACCTCCGTGGTATGCCATTACACAGGTTGCAAGGAGAGGTATTTATATTTCTGCATTGTGTTTTAAATTACCAAGGAATTTCGAATTTTACCTGAAATTGGATCCCATGCATTGGCATTGATACCTGACACCTGCTATTGCACTATACAGGTGGCATGGGGGAAAAGCTCGATATCTTGGCAGTGCGCCATTAATTATACGGGGATTGTTTGATACGAAATTGCTCTCGATCCCTTAGTAGTGTAATCTGATCTCCATGCTATAAGATACGATGTATAGCCTCTCCAGTTTTGGATACAGAGAGACTGGAATCTTATCCCAGGGATACGAGGATATCCTGTTCTTGTGAACCTGGCCATTTGACCAGTTCACAAGAACCTCGATGACTTAAAGATGAGTAGGGGACCCCTGAATAGCTGTTAAGAGACAGATGCAATTCTCCCGTAAAAGCATCTAGCTAATTCTTTAACGTGCACAGTGCTCTCCTGCACACTCTGTTCCAGGTAAAGTTCTTCGCATTATTGTGCTTAATAGAATTAAGAATCTGGTTGGTGGACAATTGCGTGATTGATGGACAATTGAGTGATGAGCAATGTGGATTCAGAAGTGGTTGGAGATTGTAGCACACGAGCCCACGGCTTAATATCCCATTCGACGGACATTGTCCTTCCTAGACCGACGGTGTCCCATTTCTCACTGAGGGCAGGGTTAGCGCAGATATATCTCAATGCTGACACAATTGGGACTCGAACCTAGCACACTATTCACCGAACCAAACCCCTCCCATTATGGGAGGGGGGTTGGTTTCACCCGTTCATATAAGTGAAATTGGCCGATGTCTAGGGCGGGACCTTAAAATAGGTTGAAGTTTAAAATAAATGAAATCAAAAAGCTGAAAAAATGCAATTTAAACAACGAAAGTCAAAAGTTAAAGCTTTATTAGTAGTATGTGGTTTAATATCATAAGGACAACTAAAGGCCGTGCTGCACTAAATAAAATAATAAATAAATACCCCCTCAAGCTGCTGCTTGCCACAGTGGTCTGACAGGAGCCTGTCAGTTTATATGCCATAGTAGAAGGTCTGAGAGGATGGCAGGACCTCAGCAGAAAAACGACACATACATCCATGCCTTACCCGGGACTCGAACCCAGGTCCCTTAGATCAGTAGCCAAGCGCGCTAACCACTCGGCCATGGGACGGCTTGCACTAAACAAGATATGAAATAAGGAATAAACAAATAAAAGTCATGCACAAAGACTTAATTAATGTCCATGTTTTAAGAGCACAGAGTATCCTTAAATGAAATGGAAATTCAAATGTACTGCTTTCTGCCATTAGGTTTGTAAGTAGAGGTTAAAGTTTGTTGAAGAGATTTCTTACTTCTTATATTGGACGTGGTTGTAACGGCATTTATAGCACGATAGCTTAATGGATAATTTTGGTTTTTTAAAAATAATAAACTATAATAACATTTTCATTTGTAATCAGATGGAAATGTGGCTGAGTGGTTAGTGCGCTTGGCTACTGATCAAAGGGATCTGGGTTCGAGCCCCGGGTAAGGCATGGATGTTTGTGTTGTCTTTCTGCTGATGTCGCGCCTCCCTCATAGATCTGCTATGGCGTATAAACTGACAGGCTTCTGTCAGACTTCTGTGGCAAGTAGCTGCTTGATGGGGTATTTATTTATTTTAGACTGGAAATATCATCTAACAATTTCGTGTACAAATTTGCCATTAAACTACATTCACCTCAATGCTATAATAGGAAATATTGATTGCCGTTGTGATGACATAGAACAGGTATTTTCATAGATAATAATCTAAAATGGAAGAAACATATTGATTACATCACAGGTAAAGCACGCTACAAACTACTCAAATTACACCACTTGAAATACAAAGTTAATCTTAATATGCTGCGAACATTGTACTTCTCATGGATACAAGCTGCATTTCAATACGGTACAGTTTCTTGAGGTGGAACTTATGTCTCGGTTTTTAAACCTCTGGTGTCTCTGCAAAACAAAATTATTAAATTAATTGCAAAAACTAACACTGATATTTTAAGCAATTTCAGTCGTTACTCTATGCTAAAAGTTCTTCCTATTAGACATATATTTGTTTTAGAGTGATGATATTTTTTAAGTAAAATTACTTTAATTTTCACATTCAGCCGGATTTATACAACTTCAGAGAGAAAGGTCCAAAATACTCAGTTCCTTTGACCAAAAAAGAAATTGCTCATGAGCATTATTCGTATATCGCACCTAAAATCTTAATCAGTTTGAAGATTTTAGGTGCTCTTGAAATTAGAAGTGAAAAAAATTTTAATATGTTCAAGCGGAATATAAAAAGCTTTCTCTTTTCTTTGGAAGATGCTGCACCTATGTTAAATAATAAAGTTTAAAGTAAAAATCATTTGTACATATATCGGAAAAATGACACATATTGTTTGTAATCTTTGTAGTGTCGTTATTGATTTTTGTATTAATTTCCTTTAGTGACCCAGACAAAACGTGTGGTTTTTGGGTTCACATATTTTTCTATGTTATAAATTGCATATGATGATGAAATAAAACTGATTGATTGATTAATTGATTGGACAGATGCGTGGACGAATCACAGAGTAACTAGCTATCGCAGTAGTTTGTAAGTTTTGCATATTTCTTACCAACGCGGTTTTACAGAAGTCCGCACTTAATGCGGTGCAACCAATCTTCTGGGCGTCCAACGCCCGACACTCCGCAAAGGCATTATCAAAATAAGTAGAACAAGTATGCTCTACATATATTCACTATGGCAGGAACGCGTAAACGCCTGCTTAGATAAATAGGATAATAAGAGTCAGGCTTACCTCAGAAAGTAAGCGTTAATGTCGTGATGGTAACCTTTGTGGTTAAGGTTACCATCACGACGGCGAAAAACCTGGTGTATTCTAAATGAGAGAAAAATGGCCGCTCCTCCAAAGTTAACGCATTTTACATTGTTTCGTAACGAATTATTCTGTTTCTTACAACAATATTCTACGACTTGGTTTGTTACGAATAACAACATTGAAGTCAACGTAATGAATATCTTTCTTGTTTACAATGCCTTATCCCCGTTACCAATGGCATACTCAGAAACTTCGAATGGAAATTGACAAGTTTGGGTCTATTTGGGGTTTCTTTTATGGTATGTTTTGGTCTCTAATTTTTGAAGACTTCTTTAGAAAATGTAGTTACTCAGATCCATAAGTAGGTAGTTATAACTAGAACCCTGCGCGGATGCGGATATCCCCATTTAAAATGGGGGAAGCGGAAAAAGTCTCGTATTTGATAAGATATGCAGAAATTATTGCATTACTGCATTATTGACGGCTGGCATGAGAGAAAGAACTACTTGAGATAATGTTAGAGGAACCTTGATTTGAAAATTCTATGATGATATGCACTCTAAAAAAGGAATAAAAGTGTCCATTGGTATAAAGTCACAAATTAAAAACTTTTCGTAGGTGAAAGAAGTGATCTTTTTTTCTGGCAAAGCAGAATATAAATTTAAAAAGTTACTGGGGTGTTACGTAGAAAACGGGAATTAAATATCAGTCGAATGAAAATTTCAGTCGGGGAGATCACAAAGTTTTAGAGGAGAGTTATTGGATAATAGGAAAGATTGTCTTCCCATAATCGCTGACATCTGCATTTTAAACAGAAAAACTAATTCAGAAGAATTTGCAAAAGCAGAATTAAGTATGTTTGTGCCTAAATTAAGTAAAATATATTTTTTATGAAAAAAAAGGCTTTTTATTTTTCACAGTATATTTTTTCAGTTAATTATTAGTCATTAATAAACCATTAGACTGATTTACTCGCACACATACATCGGACTTCAAGCATTTGTAAATTCTCGACGGTTGTTAAGTAGGCAATGTAAATGAATGCTGATAAAGTTTTGCAGATGCGAATGCGGGTGCGGATGTGGATAAGACCTTGCGGATGCGCAGAGGACTTTTGCTCTCCAACCTCCACCCCCCCCCCCCTACACACACATAGGTACGCCTATGGTGGCCAACCTTCCCGCATTATCCATTTTTATCACGGATGCCTTACGAACAAGGAGTGTCTAGGGGAGAAGAGGGAAAGTTTCCATAAGCTTAATGTAAATTTCGCGACTGCAGCACCCTCTAAACGTGGATATTGATGCATCGTAGTGAAACTACTCCGGACATGAAAGAGATGTGGTGCCTGTGCTATTGCTTATTGCAGCCGAGTGGTTAGCGCGCTTGGCTACTAATCTAAGGGACCTGGGTTCGAGCCCCGGGTAAGGCATGGCTGTTTGTGTCGTTTTTCTGCTGAGGGCTTGCCATCCTCTCAGACCTTCTACTATGGTATATAAACTGACAGTCTCCTGTCAAACCTCTGTGTAAAGCAGCTGCTTGAGGGGGTATTTATTTAATTTTTATATCCCATGCGTAATCGGCTTAAGCTAGCAACCTTCTCCTAAGACCTTCCTTGGTAAGAACTCCATACGGGACGCTATTATTTCCGGATGCGATTGAATCGATGTGACAGAGAGTTCTGCTGAAAACGTGATATGCGCTAGGAATATAAGAAATGAGTTATATTCAGAAAGCAATCTGCGCATATCACTACAACTCCACTGTTTAAATAAAGGAACCTCTCTCGACTTCAGACGTAGAATCATCCAACCAATTTTCGTTAATTGAACCAACCTCCGTTCTCGGTGTGTGTGTGTGGCACATGTTGCTCAAGAATATCGTACATGATAATTTCAATGGGAAAAATTCATGGTAATAAACCCTTTGACTCTTTAAAAACAATATTCAGCATAGAACTGGCAAAACTTTAAATGAAAATGAACTTTTTTATGTTTTTTGAAATTAATTATAGAAACATTTTAAAAAACGTTGCAATATATTAAAAACTTATTGTTTCTTTTATATTGAAAGTATCGGGTCCTATAATACACCCTTTCAGAATGCTAATAACTGAAATGGAGGCGAAAACAATAATATTACACCACGAAATAGCGAGACACTGAGGGGTTTGGAACGGCCGCCGTCAGTCGGATGCTACGAAAAGTCGTGTCTCCATGTACTCAGAACGAAGATTGGCTCATTCGGTACTATACCAGTTTGAACACTGCTATTCTCAGATTCAAATACCGACTGTGGCTGTGTTGAGTGTTTTTTTTTTCCTAACCTCACTCTTAAGGGGCGGGGGTGGCTCAGTCGGTAGCGTGCCAGGCACCGATGGGCTTGGATAAGACTGCCGTCCGTCAGATGGGACGTTAAGCCATGGCCCATGTGCGGGAGAGCCTTACCCTGTACACGTTAAAGAACACGCTGGATGGCCTTGACGGGAGGCTACCATCTGTCTCCCAACAGCTGTTCCAGTGGGTCCCTTCCCCCAACCTTCTCTGAGACTTTGGGGTCCAGGTGACCTGACCATTTAGCCCATGGTGTGGAAAAAAGTGCCGCTCAGAGGTAAAACAACCCAACCTAACCTCACTTTGACTTTGGTGAGAAAGTAGACAGTGATGGGCTTGTAAATGCTTCCTCCGTCTAATGGAACAATAAGCCACGGTCCTATGTATATGAACGGAGGTTGGCTCGTTCGGTAGCTTGAATCAGATATTCTCAAATACTGACTGTGGCTTGGTTGAGGCTGTCTTTTTATTTCGCTAATCCCACCCTGCCTTTGTGACAAGGAAGACAGCGATGGGATTAGAAATTCCCCCGCCAATCCAGATGAAACAGTAAGCCATGGTTCAATATACAGAGAACGGAGGTTGGTTCATTCGTTACGATACCAGCTTGAATCTGATATTATCAGAATCAGATTGTGGCTGTGTGTTTTTTTTTTTCTTTAAACTTACTCCGACAAGGTGGGAAAGAATACACTGAGGGGATTGGAAATGCCGCCGTCAGTCGGATAGAATTATTGACCTCACCTGTACAAGAGCCATATCTGTGCACGTTAAAAATATGCTGAATGGCCATGACGGGAGGCTCTAATCTGAATCCTAATATATGTCCCTTCCCTAACCTACTCTGAGCTTTTGGGCCACTGTGACCTTGCCTTTTTAACCTATGGGTTCCAAAAAGGTGTTGCTCAAGGGTAAAAACCACCCAACTTCTTGTACAGAAGAGTGTGCACTTTAAGAAACACGTTGAATTATCTTGACGATAAGTTCAGATCGATTTCTTAAGAGCTATGCATTGGATCCTTTTCTTCTTTTGGGATGGGGATTGTCTCAGTCGTTAGCGCTCCAAGATGGCAATTTGTAGTTCCAAGATTCGAGTTCAGAACCAGAGTGTAATTTTTGCGATGTCTGGAGCCAGAGGCGAATGAAGCGGGTGTCGGACCTGACGGCCGCCAGGGGCCCCGAGTTGGAAGGGGGCTCCGCAATCGTTCGGGGCTGCAAGCTTTTCTCTAATCAAAGAAAGATAATTAATCAAATTGTTTATTAAAGTAACGCAAAAAAATGTTATCTGTCAATCTCTTTTGCTTAGAAATAACAAATCGAGAATAAAAATGATTACATTATTAAATTTTGTTACATTCTTTAAAAGAATATAATTAAATTTAATTCCTTTCTCCTTTCCTTTTTCATTTTTTTAGAATTTAATATGTTTTGTGTCTGACGGCCGGCCAAACACAGATCTTTGTTTGTCTCTAGCCGACAAACACAAAAGCCGTCAATGACGGCTAGTGGTACAGTTTGCACTCCGTCACTACAGTTTGTGATCGTGTCGCGTGTGACTTTAATCAATTTTTGTTTGTTTTTTTTTTTTTGAAAAAATTAAAGTTCATTGTTCGTTGTTCTTATTCTATATTTGTGAAATTTTCTATTGGTAATATAAAGATTCGTAATAATATTTAAATAACATTTGCGAATGAGACAAAGTTTCAATTTAATTACAATTTTCAAAAATTATCAAATAATAGGGAGCTATTTTTTACGGGAAAATAATTTCTAGCTCTCATATTTAAACGTTCCTGCAATTTAGTTTACTTTATTTTTGCTTGCGGACGGAAAAATATATATTATTCTTTATAGATTTATCCGTTCGCGAATGATATTTTATATTATATCAATTTTTCATATTGAAAATTAATTTAAATAAATAAAAAAATTATGAAAAACAATTTGTGCTCAACTAGATGGCCACCGGCCACGGACTTGCGACGGGGATGAGGAGGGCCGAACCGGTTACGGGAATGTCAACACTTCTTTCAGAGGCGTAAAAAGAAAAATTCTACCTCGGAATTGTCTCATTTATTTTTTTTACAACTATTGATAACAGAGGCAGGCCTAAGTTTTTCTTCCCCTGCCTGACTCAATGTGGACAATTCCCTGAACTGACCCAATGTGGGACAATTCCCTAGTAAAGAACAGGTAGAATTTTCCTTTTTACCTCTGTAAAGTGCAAAGATGGTAAAGGAATCGTTGGCATGCCGCAAACACGTTCAACCTTAATAATTTCTAGACAATAATAAAATATATAAATAATATAAATAAAAATATATAATAATAAAAATATATAAAATATATATAATAATATAATAAAAATATAAATAATAAAATTAATAATTTCTGACAATTCCCTGAATTGACCCAATGTGGGACAATTCCCTAGTAAAGAACAGGTAGAATTTTCCTTTTTACCTCTGTAAAGTGCAAAGATGGTAAAGGAATCGTTGGCATACCGCAAACACGTTCAACCTTCGTCATCTCCCGGTCGTAAGCCTGCTGACCATCCAGTTAAGAACAGAAGTAACCTTACTATTATTTTTCTCACAATTTTTTTTTTGTAATTCATTTTTATTTTTTTTTTAATTATTAATATAAAAATATTTGCTTGATTATTTATTTGTTTTATTTTTTTACTTTATTTATTTTTACTACTGTTATTTTTTAACTATTTATTAATTTATATTTTTAACGATTTCATTCATGCCTGAATAAAAATAAAATTCGCATATTAAAAACTTAAAAAAACATAAAAAAATCATAATTTCTTTTAGGGCGAAATATGAAACGATATCAATCCGGAACAGAAAAAAGAAAATAGTTAAAACAAATCCAAGAAATTATTGAGGACCAGAAAAATGCTATGCATAGATTTCTCATTGCCAATAGAGATGAGCCATCCCCATCTTCATCATGCAAGCCTATCGTCAATAGAGATGAGCCATCCCCATTTTCATCACGCAACCCTATCGTCAATAGAGATGAGCCATCCCCATCTTCATCACGCAACCCTATCGTCAATAGAGATGAGCCATTCCCATCTTCATCATGCAACCCTATCGTCGAAAACCTATCTACAGAAGCAGACAAAGATAAATGTGAAACTGAAACGGTGTCCAATAATAAAGGAGAAAATGTCAAAAATGAAAATGCTGAAAATACGACATAAGAATATGATTTTGAAAAAATCCAAAAATAGTTCTAGAGAATTTACCAAATTAAAGCCTTGCATAAATTATGACATAGCTCTTTGGCCTATAGTGCTATCTGATGCAATGATTGATCACATAGTATTTGTAAACAAACCAAAAAATATTGGAAAGGTAGAAACATTAACAGAATCTTTCGTACGATCATTTTTACCGTATAAAAACAAATGGAATTAAAGAAAAGAGAAATTGGCTTGTATTTTCAGAAACGAGCAAGTGTGTATATTGCTACCCTTGCAAAAATGTTTCCCACATTGAAATCCAAATTAATTAGTGGTTTCCAAAACTGAAAAACTATTACTATAACTCTATCCGACCATGAACTTTCAGAAGAACATATGTCATCTATGTGTATTTTATATAAAAGATCTTGAACTTTAAACAACGGAATCGATACTAATTTATTGCAGCAGAGAGAGCATGAAGAGAGTTATTGGAAAGAAGTGTTGAGAAGAAGAATATCAATTATAAAATTAATAAGTCGATTAGGACTAGCATTAAGAGGTCATGACGAGGTCAAAACTCAAATAGAAAAGGAAAATATTTGACATGCTTGGAATACCTAAGTGAATATGAAAATTTTTTGAAATTACGTTTTCAAAAATGCGGTAATCGAGGACGAGGAAATATTAATTATTTGTCACATAATATTTGCGATGAATTCATAGGTATCATTAGCAAACATGTAACAGCACTTATAGTAGAAGAAATTATATCAGAAAATTATTACAGTGTTATACTCGACTCTACACCTGATGCTTCACATATGGATCAACTGACTCTTGTTATATGTATTGCCAAATGGTGATATAAAATAAGATTTCTGGGATTCATAGCAATTGAAGAACATACATCATCATATTTGGAGGAACGAGTATTCCTCATTTTAACAAAATTAGGTATAGATATTAAACTTTGTCGAGGACAAACATATGACAACTCTGGGAACATGTCGGGAAAGTACTCAGGATTACAGGCACGCCTTAAAGATTACAGTCCGAGTGCGGGCTGCATCCCTTGGGCTAGTCACACTTTAAATTTAGTCCACAGTTTTGCTGCAGAAAGTTGTAGTGCTGCACTTCAATATTTTATGTTTGTGCAAAAATTATTTGCATTTTTTTTCTGCATCCACTCATCGCTGGCAAATTTTGTGTAGAAAGCTGGAGAAATGTGAAAATGCTTTAACAGTAAAAAAATTATCTCACACTAGATGGTCGGCGAGATCAGATGTTGTACTGGCATTAAAAATTGGTTTATAACCACATAAAAGAAACCGTATTCGACATCTGGGCTTCAAATTCGGAAAAAAATAATAATTGTAGTGGAAGCTACATCTTTGTTAAAGTAAATGAACAAATATGAAACGGCACTGATGACAGTAATTTGGAACACTATTTTACACAGAGTGAATGCTATCAGCAAATCACTACAATCAATTAAGTGTACACTGTTTAAAGGATCTGGTTTATTAAAATCACTGGAAAATTTCATTAAAGGATTCCGTGAGGAATTTAATAATGTAGAAAAAGAAGCAACTGAAATGACATCTTTAACTTTTGAGGAACAGGATCAAATGCGTAGACCACAAAAAAGAAAGTTTTTTTTTATCAGAGTAATGAAGAAAATCATTCGTTTTCATTGCGAGAAAATTTAATTTATAGTTCTTTTAATGTTATTTGGGACAGTATGATAACAGAACTTGCTCGTAGAAAAAAAACATATAAGGATAATAGAGAAAAATTTAAAATATTCTTTTATTTAAACTTGCCTAATCCAGAAAAAAAGAACTATGTGGAAAAATTAAAAGATATCTATAAGAATGATAAAGATATTACTTATTTTGATGATGATTTGGAACAGTTTCTACTTTTTTTAAAAGAAGATAAAGACAAATTCATTATTATCACACAAGTATACCAGGCTGCAAGAGAAATGTTGTCAACTTTTCCAAACATAGAAATTATTTTAAATTTTTTTTGACTATTCCTATTTTCAGTTCATCGGGAGAAAGATCTTTCTCTGTCTTAAAAAGGGTAAACTTTTTTTCTTACCTAAGAAGTACAATGTCAGAAGAAAGGTTAAAGAGTATGGCGCTATTGTACATGGAACAAGAAGTATTAAATAGCATCGATACTTCGAAAATAATTGATGAATTTGCTAGAGAAAAATTGAGGAAAATAATTATTTAACTTTTTACTCCAACTTAAATATATTTCTTTCTTTTTTTTTCTTAAAATGTTTTATTATTTTGTTGTAATTTTAATTTTAATTTTTTTATATTTTATACCTGATGTTATTATAAAGAAATATTTATTGCAATGTTTTGAAATAAAAATATTAAATCACATATTATGTGTGTTTAATTTTTTCTTATAGTGAAGCCCTAGTTCTATTCATAGCATATACATATATATATAAACAAATTTTTTTTTACAGGCCTCGTAAATTTTACCGCCAGGGGCCCCCAGTCGGCTTAATCCGCCCCTGTCTGGAGAGCTTACCATCGCTAGGCCTCCTTGTTATGTGATCCAGCATAAAAGTTTAGAAACTAAATCAGCATAAACATATAAAAGTTTTCTTAGGGATTTTCATAAATGACGAAAGATAATATTATTAGCAATACACAGGCAAGTTCACATAACTTTTCCCCTCAACTGTATCCTTTGTTTCTTGAGCTAAAGTTTTTAATTTTATTATCATTTCATAACAACAACCTTTCCCCTCAACTGTATCCTTTGTTTCTTGAGCTAAAGTTTTTAATTTTATTATCATTTCATATTATGCAGAAAAGTTACTTTTTAGCGATTTTTGAAAAGCTGTTATTCCTTTCACTGTGTCGTCTGTATGTCTCTAGACATTCAACTTTTTTATTTCTTTTTGGAGATAAAAAAATTCTTTTATTGTGGCATATAAACTGACAGACTCCTGTCAGACCTCTGTGGCAAGCAGTTGCTTGAGGGGGTATTTATTTTTTATTTATTTTTTTTGTTTTGGTTTGGATAGGTACTAAGGTAATATTAGGATTCGACTTTCCAGAATCTTCAAATAGTTTTAAGTTAGATCGTTAGAGGGAGATAAATTTGGAAAGTTGTGAAGATTAAAAAAAAACATTCCAAAATATCTATTCGGCAAGAATTTTTAAATTTGGGTGATAGTAAAAGGTCAATAGGTTCCCACTAGGGTTGAAGAATAATCGAAAATTTAAAAGCCGGGTTTTAATCGATCTGCTTTTTAAAAATCTGTTTTAACTGGTTTTGACCAAAAAGTATAGTAATTTTTAAAAGCCAAAATGACAGGTATTGACTTAACACAAGCATAGTTTATCGTCTATTTTTTGGTCACAAAAATGCCAGCAATCACATGCATACACGTGAAAAAGAAAATGACAACTTTGACAATATTTTTTCTATTCTAAATTGTCTGAATGATATATTATTTTAGCCAAAATAATATATCATTCAGACAATTTAGAATAGAAAAAAAAAATAAATAAAAATATATACTTAGAAAACAAAAATTAAACTTTTGTAAAATAATTATAAAGAATAAAATTAAAATTTATCTCTATTATGAAAAAAACATTGAAATAAATATTTTTAATAAAAAAACATTTACCTAGAAAAAAAAAGTGGACTCCTCTTGTAAGAAAAGATATAAAGTTAAATTTAGATTTCATCGCTATGGGGAAAATTACATCTTAAGAAACAAAGGGCATTATGGGTATTATCTGTCTTTCTTGAACGAAGCTTAGAAAAAAAAAAGCCCGCATATGAAAAGCCTCTTTCTGATTTAACACTCATTGGTTTAACGGTAAGTAAGGCATTATGTAAAAACTCTAAATTTTTACTCTTTTTTTATTGTGGCTTCAAGGATTTTAATTCATCGTTGACATTAAAATCTCTGGAATCTTTCATAGGCAGCATTTGTAATCTATTCATTTCGTTCAAATAATAGTAGTTTCGCATTTAGTCGTCACTTCGTCAGTTTTAGCAATGCTAGCTGCACATTGTACTTCTGACTCTGCGTTAACATCTGCCTCGATGGTTTGACGTTCATTTGATTGTACAAACTCTCCTTAATTTCACAAAATCAATCCCATTCTTCACAAGTCTCCTGTATTTTATCACGTGGCTTCAAATTTGCCAACTGCCCTAGATTTTGCAAAGATTTCCCGATTGCGCCAACTGTACTAAATTTCACAAAACCAATCCAACTTTTACGTACTATCTTCCTATTGCTTTTGGCTTTGACATTTGTCGGTTTGTAGATTTGACAAGTTGTTCCACCATATCTTTCGAACACGATGGAGAAACTGAATGATTTATGTGTCAAATGAAAGCTTGTTCCTCGAGGAGTGTCATAGGCTATAACAAAATTGTTCCCAATGCTTTCTTCCCCTCTCAAAAAAGGGAAATATAAAAACAATTCTTCCCTATATCTCCAGAACAGAAGTGCCGAAAGTAACAAGCTATACGTCAAATTATACTTCTAACGTGGGCAATGTCAGAGGCTACGCCCCCAAGCTTTTTTCCCCAAGCTTTCTTCTCCCCCAAGCTTTCTTCTCCCCTAAAAAAAGTGGAAAAATATGAAAATGATTGTTCCTACATTTATCTCCTGAACATGATGGCGGAAAGTAACAAGCTATGTGTCAAACGAAAGCTTCTGACGTGGCGAATGTAATAGACTATAAAAAATTGATCTCCCCTGCTTCTTTTCTATTATATCTTGCGAATGCGGAGGAGGGCCTACAGTAACGAATTAGATGTCAAATGATAGCTCGTATAATGACCGTTGTAAAGTATTACGAATTGCCCACCCCCCTATTCCCCTTGAAAAAAAGGGGAGGGTGGATTTTCGCGGGGTTCGGCTTTAACGAGTCATATCTTAAATTAAAGCTTATGTCATCTCCAATGTCATGGAATAGCTCAAACGGAACTCCAAAAGGATCATCGACAACATTTTTCCTCCAAAAGGGAGGAAAAATGGAGGAAAATGTTGTCGATGTTTATGAGTCAAATCAAATGAAAGTTTCTGAAGGTAGTGTGTTAGGCGTCTATTTTCCTTTGAAGCGAATACGATGAACTCAATGACTACGAACCATCAATATGCTTTATGTTTATTTTCTACTTTTTAGAGTCATCTAAGAAGATTAGGTATTTTTTAAATCTTTTAATTTACAACTCACCTGTATTTTACCAAGTGGCTTTGAATTTTGCCAATTGCCCTATATTTTTGTCAAGTTGCCTCGATTTTGCCAACTCTCCTAGATTTTGCCGACTCGCCGTAAATTTTAGAGAAAAAAAAATCGAAATTTTCGCCTTTTCCTTATATTTGCCAATCACATTGAATTTTACCAACTCTCCTTAATTGCTCAAAAACTAGTCTGATTTTCACAACTCGCCTGAATTTTACCAAGTGGCTTCGAATTTTGCCAACTATCCTAGATTTTGCCAACTATCCTAGATTTTGTCAACTCCCAAAGATTTTGCCAAGAGTTCTTGATTTTGCCAACTCTCTTTAATGTCACAAAACCAATCTTAATTTTCAGAACTCAGTTGTATTTTACCAAGTGGTTTCCAATTTTGCCAACTACCATAGATTTTGCCAATTTGCCTCGATTGTGCCAACTCTCCATCTCATGAAAACAATCCCAATTTTTATAACTCTCCTGAATTTGCCATGTCATTTCAAATTTTCAAACTCTCCAAGATTTTGCAAGTTTACTCGATTTTGTCAACTCTGCTTAATTTTACAAAACTAATCCCAATTTTCACAATTCGCCTGTATTTCCGAATTTTGCCAACTCCCCCAGATTTTTGCAAATTTACTCCGAATTTTGTCAACTTGCCATATTTTACAGAAAAAAATCCCAATTTTTGCGCCTCACTGGAATGTTTCCAATTCCTCAAGGTTTTTCCAAGTTGTCCCGATTTTTCCAACTGATCTGTATTTTATTAAGTGGCTTCGAATTTTACAACTGCCTTAGATTTTGCCAAGTTGCCTCGATTTTGACTTAGAAAAATCTACCCTAGATTTTTCAAAGTTATACATTTTACTAACTCCCTTTAGTTTTACAAAAAAAATCCAAATTTTCACAACTCACCTGGATTTTACAAAGTCGCTTCGAATTTTACTTATTCCGATTTACTTTGAGTGGGGGGTCCTCCCCTTCCCCTCCAAAAAGCTTCGCCCCTGCGCTCAGCTGTTGGCTGTTGTGATGGAATCAACAGAATTCGTACAGCTTAAGCGAATTGTAATAATGTACTCTTTACTCTGTTTTACTGCAATTGTTTTCTTTTTTTACTGCAGAATTTTAATCGAGATACCTTTAATTTATATTATTCTTATCCTGAGTCAGGATCTTAATTTTATTTCTGTTGTTCAAGTATACTCAATATTTTTTATTAGTAAGAAATTACTTCAAATTATTATTTTGCTATGCATTGAAATATGTACATGGCAAAGATTTCTCTTTTTGCGCTAATACGCAGACATTTCCAGGAACCATGTATGACATAACTACAAGAAATGGGTGTACTTATAAAGGCCGATGCATTTATTTAATTATTACTACTCAACTGATTTGTACTTTAATCAAATTTCTTAATTCAATTACAGTAGCTTCCTTACAATACAAATACAATAGTAGTTCCTATATCAATTAACTTTGAGAAGACGTAAATGAAAATAAACTAGAAGAACGCATATCGCCTCTGGTGCTCATGAGAATCTCGTTTTCAAAGAGAATAAGTTTTTTCTTTGCCTATTTTTTCACTATTTAATAGTTTTAAATTGAGCGAGCGCATGATGGGAAAAAATGTAAAGAGTATGCAATTGGTAATTTTACAACATAAAGGTATTTGTGTTTTGATTCTTTAATTTAAAAAGTTGCATTTTTCACAGCTCTCTCAGAAAAATAGACAAATTATTGCTGTCAGTGGAAAAAATCATTTGAAAGTTACCACTAAACTTTCAAATATATATTATTTGTAAAACTCACTATGAGTTCCGAGTAGACTCCAGCAGGTCAAAATCACAGATGGTACTATCAGCTCCATACTGGACTGAAGACAAAACTCTCAAGTTGTGTACAGAATTTCTAAAATTTAAGATTTTTCAGTGTGATTCTTTAGTGACTTTTGAACTCTCATAAACGTTCGAAGATCACAAGATCTTCAAAAGGCCTTCAAATACTTCATAACAAAACTATTTAAGACTTTACTTGTTGTTGATTTTTTATTTCAATGTGAATATTTCTGTTTCATTGCACTGTTATGCTTAGGAGGATTTTCTTACCTTCCTACTACGGGCTTGGGACAGCAATTAGCCAATCCAGGCTGCTAATTTTCCCTGACTCCTGTTATCCTGTTACCTTGTTCACTGACAGCTACGGACATCATCTCATATAAATGTATTGCAGCATCAATAAAAAAAATATCTGATATACTAGAAACTTAGAATGGTAAAAATATGCAATCAAATCCACATCTTTACTACTCTGCCCAAAACATGGAGCCGTGTCAAAAAAATGGGTAATGAAGTTATTCCAAAAAAACCCTGGAGTAACAATAATTTAGATACACAACAACCAGCGGATCTATTTGCAGATTATTTTCATTCCATGGGCCAGATTTAACCTTCTTCACTACAGAAAGAGCAGGAGAAAGCCATAAATAAGTGGACAAGGAAACTTATACTCCTACACTCAGGAAATGAAGATATCAGTACTCTCAATGAAAATTTAACTAAAGATGAAACAATACAAGCAATTGCAAACTTGAATGCTAAAAAACCTACCGGAGAAGGAAATTGAGAATCTGCACAATATCTTTAACTACTATTGGACAAATGACACTTTTCCCATTGATTGGAAATCTTCATATATCATCCCTCTTCTGATACCCGGAAAGACCCCAGCCAACTAAAATCATACTGCCCAATCAACCTCTTCAACGCCCTATTGAAAATAAATGAGACAATAGTCAAAAACAGACTAGAGTTGTTCCTTATCAAGAGGAAAATACTTCACGATAGGCAAAATAGCTTTAAACCCTCAAAATCAGCTATTGACAATATAACAGAGCTCCTCATAAATGCACAAACAGCAATAAGAACTGGTAACCCCCATGATAGTTGTCTTTATAGACATATCACTAGCCTTTGACATCGTTTGGCAGAAGGGATTGATATACAAAATGACCAAAAACGGAATATCAGGAAATATAGCCAATTTCATCATCAGTGATATACAAAAATCGAAAATTAAACGTTAAATTAAAGAAATATACTCCAAATCATACAGCACAAATCTAGGCTTGCCTCAGGGTGAAAATTTATCTCCATTATTATTCAATTTATACGTGGTGGATTTACCAGAAATTTTCCAAACAGGCATTAAGATAGCGATTTACGCCAATGACATTGCAATTTGTCATATGGATAAAAATATTCCATAAATCAGAGAAAAAAATCCAGTGCGCTCTATACAAATTTGAAGACTACTGCTCAGAATGGGGACTGAATATATCCACAAAAAACTGTCGCTAATGACTTTCAGCAAGAAAGAAATACCGCCTATTAACCTAAAAAGCAAAGATAAAGCAGAAGTCACGAAAAAACGCATAAATTTATAGGCATATATTTAGACAGTAAACTCAATAGAAAAGTACAAATCAATCATCCGCTTACACAAGGAAAAAAAATGTATTGACCTACTGCGATGTATCAGCGGACAAATATGGGGTCCATCCCATAAACAAATGATCATTACTTTGCTCTAAAATTGACCACGGCTCTATGATTTTAGAAACCGGCTCTAAACCAAACCTAAAAAATTGGACATCCTACAGAACAAAGCTATAAGTATCTGCTTAAAGCAACTGAATTCAGTACGAAGTGCATCCCTATTAATAGAAGCCAAACTATATACACTGGAAACAAAAAGGAACCACCTACTGATAAACAACTACATTCGAACGGCTACCAAAATAAGAAATAATCCACTAACTGATCTCATTAAAAGAAAAACATCAAAATCTAGTATTGTCAAACAGCTAAAAGAAGATCCCTTTTACAACCAAATCCAAAACTTTGCAAGCACAACCAAAAATTACCCACAAAGCCCACCGGTGCGGAAATGGAAGCTATCTAAGTTAGAAATAAATAATCCACTATATTATTCCAAGACGTTTCGTAGAAAAGACGCCTTAGCCAAAATATCGAATGCCATATACCTAGAAACAGAAAAACAGGAAATAGTAATCTTTACTGATGGAGCAGTTGACAATAAGACCAGCAGGTCAGCCAGTGCAATCTTTGTGCAAAACAAAAAAAAATACGGAAAGTGAGAATCAGCAATAAGTGCAACTCAACTACCACTGAACTCTATGCTATTTGGATGGCATTAGAAGAATCCATACAATACTCAAACAAATTAATAAACATCCTCACAGATAGTAAAGCAACTGTTCAATTCTTTAAAAAAAATATCAACAAAACAGATAATAAAAATCTAATCCCAAACATTCTCCAAACATCACAGAATAGTATTACGGAAAATAAAAATAATAAGTTGGATTCCTTCCCATATTTGTTACGGGTAATGAAAAGGCAGATTCGGCAGCTAAAGAAGCTCTTAGCTTACAGCACATCAACATCATCAACATAGGGAGAAAATACTTTAAAACTACCAACAAAGGCAATCTAGAAAAAAATGTAAAACTACCTGGGAAAGAAATCACAAATAACCATAGAAATAATATTCGTATTATCTACACCATGTACGAAAAAATAGACCCAAGCTTTAATACCCTATCCAAACAAATACAAAATGAGATCTCTAGATTACGGACAGGACACAACTTCCTAAAAAAATACTTTATATAAACTTGGAAAAACTCCTTCACCGAACTATGTAAGATGCAACACTGTAGAAGACTTAAAACATGTACTTCTGGAATGCCCTATATATTATCTACATAGGAGAATGCTACAAGAAAACCTAAAAAAAAATCAGTGCCAATACCTTTAATCTACAGACACTACTATTAAAATAGAAAAAAGAATTAATGAAAGAAATCTAGAAAATTGTCATCAGTTTCCTTAGAGTTCCTGGATTCTTCCATAGGATATAGGAACACCATAAGTTCTTTTTCGCCTAATCTAAAATCAATCATCTTCTACAAAACCACAAAACAGTGACTGAATGAGTCTGCATAGACCATTTTCTATGCAGGAATATCATTGTGTGATATGCTCATCATCATCATCTTCTACATGATTTCATTCACAAATTCTTATCAGGTAGAAGCGTTAGTTGGATGACTCTCGCCTATTAAAACAAATACTTCTATAGAGGGTATTCAAATCTACATGAATCTAGGTGAAAGAGAACAGTTGCAAAGTCAGATAAGTCCCCAAAAAAGAATTATAAAACAAAATCTGGAGAATTGTGTGGAAATTCTCTCAGGAAATATGAGAACAAGCAAACTAACATCTTAAATCTTTAACTACAATACATAAAAAGCAAAAAATTCTTCAATATTCTCATCATCTACCCTAACATCCATGCTATACTTGGGACACAACTGATTATTCGAGCTAAGGTAGCCTGGGCAAGGTTTTACTCTATTTGTCTGCTTTGTTCTACCGACATTTATATAAGATATACTCAAGACAGCCTACTCTGCACTCGAAAATTAGAAAAATATTCTTTCCTTACTCCAATTGATTCCAATTAAACCGAAACTAATACCCCATCAAAACTAAACAAATCACTTTCGATCCTTCTACATGGAACACGCACTCACGCTTTTCATCCAGGATGAAGGCTTGACAGGCCTGTCTTCCTTAACAGTGAAGAGTTTAAAAAAATCACTGACAGCTCTGCCGTTTCCATATTTAGTGATATGTAAAGAAATATATTAAAACTACCTAAGTATTCAAAAAATGCGAATTATAATATTTCATTACTACCAATTCAACTAAAATAGAGTTTTCTAATCGTTTTCATTGTTTTCTATGTAAATTCTATTATTTCACATGGGATATAGTCCCATCATATGGGGTATAATCCCAAAAAACAGAGACATCATCGGTGTAATGAAGATATAATTTTGGTTGAGTTATTATAAATCAACCAAAATTAAGTATCTGCAATAGCTTAACATCAGCACGAAAGCAGTAGCCTGAAGAAGCCTCAAGATGGTGCAGGGTGAAACTAGATTCAACAAAGGAAGTTTTTTAAGTATGTAAATATTTTGTAAAGAAATTTTCCATTGAAGTTTGGATATTTAAATGTTGATAAAATCAAGAAGAAAACTGGTATTGGGCCTGAATAGCAATTCTCATCACCCACTCTGGAAAACTATGAAAAAGCCTCAAACTCAATAAACCCGCACTCTGAAAATGTCCAAAAAAGACCCCAAATGAATAAACCAACACTCTAAAAAAAGGTTCAAAAAGTCCGCAAAATCAATAAATCCACATTCTGAAAAAGTTGAAAAAAACCCTCCAGAATCTGCAAACCCACACTAAAAATACCGAAAAGCCCCAGAATTAATAAAGCCATATTTTGGAATTTTTCAAAACTTTTCACCGTTAGAGGGCGCAATTAGAAAGATTACGCAAGTGTGAATTATATTATTTTGTCAATTCCTATTTAACACAAAAAGGAATTTTCCATTTATCTCTAAATACAAACAATTATCTGTTAAAACAAAATTATTTTGTTTCCAACCCCCTTGCATCTAAGACGTCAATTCATTGTTGGCAATGAAAATTCCGTGACCTTTACTTTGCACCACAAAAATCTCAAATTTCTAGCAAAAATACAACTTTTGCAATATTCGTTTGAAATTTTGGAATTTTCAAACTTTTCCACCATTAGAGAGCACAATTATAGTTTTTGGAAGATTCCGAAACAGCGAATTAGCGATTTCATCTAAGCCAAAAAAGAATTTTTCTCTAAAAACAAACAAATATCTGCTAAAACAAAAGAGTAGTGTTTCCCCACCTCCCTGGGTCTAAAGCGTCAACTTATTGCTGAGAATGGAAATTTCGTGACCTTCGCATTCTACCACCAAAATTTTCAATTTTTAGCATAAATGTATCGTTTGCAATAATTCGCTTAAAAGTTTTTAAATTTCAAAACTTTTCACCGCTAGAGGGCGTAATTATAGTTTTAGAGAGATTCGGAAAGTGCATATCGTAATATTTTATCAATACCTATCCAATACAAGAAGAATTTTTAATCTAGCTCTGTAAACAAAAATGTTCGAAGTCTACAAACAGACAAACGACAAAGAGAAACTATTTTCTCGTTTTCAAAGAAAACGAGACAAAAAAATAAAATTACCAGTGCGATCATCCCATGTAAGTTTCTTTGTTATCTACAGTATTCCTATCATAAACTTGCCTTAGGCTAGGAATCTTAGTTACTTTACTTATCCATAATTCATGCTATGATCCCTTTACATCGTTAATAATACTATTTTTTCATCCCACGACAATTTTAAAATTCCAAGAACCTGATTTAGGATCGAATTTTCTATCTGCTGCTAGAGTTCTAAACAACGTAGTATTGTGAACCCGAGGAGCGAGCAGGGTGAAGGAAAGTAGGGTGGTGCCACTCCATGAGGAAGCGTTTCTTGACTTCATTTGGCTAGGCATTTTGACGTCAGAGCAGGGAGACGACGGTAAACATAACTTATGAGAAGCGTTCGGTAATATTGATTTCTGTTGGCAGAAAAAGTGTAAAATTACAATTTCAGCTTTTTTTTAACTGTCTGAGGTATATCTAGCTATCAGGGAAATATTTGTTGTTACAGATTCATACTCAGCAGCCATTTTATTGGTACAGTTCCATGTGATGCCAATAGTAACCGAGATACAGAACTCGGGAACGCTCTAAATATAAATTTTTTTTTTGATAAAGTGTGACCGAAGACTATTTAAAGATCAGAAATCTGTTTCAGCCTAGATTTTTTACAATATTCGTTCTCTATTTAGAGTTAAGGAAATTCGATACTTAGCAGCAATAATTTCAATTTAAGTAATTGTTCTCAAAAGAATAAAAACAAGTTAAAAATAAAATAAATAACTGTTATGCTGAACTTTACTAATTACGTCTAAAAGTGTTTCCAGCAGTTCACATGAAAACTACGTTAATTTTTACGAATTACGTGACATTTGACATTTTGCAGAAAGAGCTAACTTGCTAAAAGTTTCAGCTTCCAAAGCTCATATTTCCCTAATTCTTAAAATACGGAACGCATATTATTAGAAATCGAGATTTAAAATGTCACTAAAATTATTTTCAGTTATATATTTTCATTAAAATACTTTTAAGGAGTTAGTAAGTCCTATATCTGCGTTACTATTAACGTAATATGAGACTGTATCTATTAAAATGGCCCTTTGAATATATGTTGATATTGCCGATATCATAATTACATCATTTGTAATATGTATATATCGAATTTATATAGAACTTCTATTAGATGATTCTGAGAAATTATTCTGATCTGACACTTAAAATTAAATTCGATCGAATTACAACACCAGTTCTTTATTACAACTTTTCTTTTTAACATGTTAATAATCGTGATGAAAATAATAAAAATATCATTTTTCGCCTTCGTTAGTGGTTTCAATTTTGTTCTTTCCAAAAAACATTTAATGTGACCTGGCGTAAATATAGTTATCAATTTATTAAGAAACATTTTCCTGGAGTTATCGAACAAAAAGTCTGCTTTTTTCTTATTTTGACCAATTCCGAAAATTTAATCTGCTGTATCAATTTTTATTTATGTTTATTCCACTGCTTTTGCTTTGATCTTAATCGTGTTTGCAACGCAAAGACCTCTGGTTAATTCCTATTAAAAACAGCTATTCTAATTTTCTACTGTGTAGACTATGATGCACTGACATAAGCTTTTATTACCATGAATCAGTACAGTATAAGCCAAGGTATTTAAATTATCAGTTCCCTGAGATAATGCTACTATATTATTGGGTACACTGTCGTAGTTTTCAGAGCGGTCGATTTCTTATTCCAACATTCATTTACTGTTTCCCGAGATAACTATCGCTAGATCGGAGTAGAATCGATTATCGTAATATCACTTAATTTTTTATTAGACTACTTTTTTTAAAATCTGGAATGGCATCATTTAGTTTACGTGTAATAGGTAGTTCTAATAGTTCGCTTCATAAATCTTACAGGCGATCGATCTTAACAGGCATCTGAAAAATGTTAACCACATATCTTAGCATGTGCACATCAAATTTATCTTCACTGCAGCATTATTCACACTGATTTTTGCTTCTAATGGGAATGTATAGGAAAAATTACTTTTCCTATTCTTCGAAAGATTACTCATGTAGTTTGCTACTGCACAGTTCGGCATGATAAAGAAAAATTACCTGGAAGACTTCACAGAGAGAGAGATTCACACAGCGGAGAACAAAGAAAGACACGAAGGAACAGACGATTATGTAAATACTTTAGCTGTGCTCTCTCCACTGTGACGTCATGGAGCACTCCCTTAGCGACATTCGAATGACCATGGTAAAATAAAGCCTTTTGGCGCCACCCTATATATACAGAGTGTTTCAAAACTCTCGGTACAAATTTCAATGGGATATAGGGAACACCAAGACAAACCTTTTTCGTCTATGAATGTATGTCCACAGACGTAACCCTTCAGTGCTCAATGGCGCTGTTTGGCGGCATTGCAATTGGCTAGAGGAGCGAAGTGGGGACAGAGAACGGACTTGTGTTTCCGTTGGCATTAGTAAATCAGACACATTATGTGCAACATGGAGTGTTTCATGACTGCTGAGATGGCTGACATACATCTGGCATATGGGACTGACAATGAAAATGGAAGAGCTGCTGTGAGGTTGTATCGACAGTGCTTCCCAAACCACCAAACATTTGCACGTTTGCACTGGCAACTGCGAGAAACTGGAACATTCCATGCATTACACTGGTTGGGAGGGAACCATGCACACTCCTGACATGGAAGTAGAGATCCTTTGGTGGATTGAAGACAATCCAGGCCCAAGCACGCGAGCTGTCGCACGTAGCCTCGGTGTGAACCACACCTTCGTGTGGATAGTGTTGTACGGGCAGCAGTTACATCCGTTTCATCGGCAGAAAGTACAGATATTGCAACGTCAGGATTAATCATGTGGAATCCTTTGTATTGTCTTTTTTCCATCATGTGGAATCCTTTGTATAGGCGTTTACACGGAAAGAATACTTGTTACCCTTCCATGTGTCCTTCATGTGGAATTCGTGTGCTTGGTTTCTGCAGCAGACTGCGGTGCAGCCTGATTTTCCAGTTCATGTGCTTTCCTACGGTGAGGCCTCTTTCACACGTGAGGGTGTGTTTAATGTGAACAGTTCTCTCGTTTGGGCGCGCGAAAATCCACATACCACATTGGCACATGGTCATCGTCAATGTTTTGGCTGGTATCGTCCATAATATTTTCATTGGGCCATACCTGCTGCCTGCCCGACTCAACACGCAGATTTATCGGGTATTTCTTGAAGAAACGTTGCCGGGACTGATGAAAGATATTCCCGTGGCTATTTGCGGACGAATGTGGTTTCAACATGACAGGGTGCCAGAACATTTCAGCAATGATGTGCAGGATTATCTAAATGCCACTTTTGGGGCCGATGGATAGAGTGGAATGGACCCATCGCCTGACCACCAAGACCGCCCAATTTAATATGTATCGATTTCTTTTTTTCCTCTGGGAACATATTAAGGACCTCGTGTACACGACTCCCATTGATTCAGATGAAGACCTAGTCACAAGAATCACTGTCGCTGCTGCAACTGTTCGCAAAATTCCAGGAATGTTTCATCATGTATAACAATCAATGCTTCAACGCTCTCATGCATGCCAGTCGCAACTTTGAGCACCTTCTTTAAATACACATGTTGTTCACACTTGTTTCCATTCATTTATGTACCAGCTCCACCGATATTTCTCTAAGCGCACTCAAGCACCGAAAGGTTACGTCAGCGGACATACATTCATAGAAGAAAAAGGTTTGTCTTGGTATTCCCTATCTTCCATTGAAATTTGTACAAAGAGTTTTGAAACACTCTGTATATGTTGGAGCGAGTACTTACAATATTCCAAAACTTTTCTGGCTATCCTGTTTTCTTTCGTATTTACGAAGGAGTCCTAAAAAAAGAAGTTTGCTTTTTCCTTCTCTTCTTTCAAAAGTGCTTTCATTTCACCTTGAATCATCACATTCGGAGTCAACTGCTTTGCTCCAAGTGCAAACCTACCAACCTGAATCTGTGACACTTCACAAACTTTTCTAAAGTTTCAAGTGAATATGAGGGAACTGAAGCCATAGGTGATTGCTGGTACGGCAACAGATTTCCATAATATTCTGACGACTTCATACCTGTTGTAAGAAAGCATAGCTTTGTTTTTGTATTTCCAGTGTATCAACAAATTCTTTTCTTGACAATATCTTCATGAATATTCATATAATTTGCTGTTTGCCTGAAAAGAATGCCCAAATGCATAGCTGAATCTGTTTACAAGTCTGACGATTTCGAAACTTGACATCAGGTACATGTTCCTTGCAAGGATCATAAACTTCCAAGACATCAGCATACATTTTTAGGACTACAATTAATTTTAGAGCCCTCGCCAAAATCATTCACAATATTTGATAAATTCTCCATCACTGTTTTATCTTCTGCAAAAATCATAATATCATCAGCAAACAATAAACCTTGAATTTTGCAGTTTTGGGTTCCTTTAAAAAAAATCAGGAATATAAAATCCGTCATTGCTTTCTTTTAGTCTGTCTTCAAGTCAATTAATAAAAGTAACGGAAAGAATAGTAGAGAATTGACATTCCTGTTTTAATCTAAAATTTAAGATCATTTCCTTAGACTTCTTGTCTTCGAATTCATAGGTAGGGTTACATTTATCTATTGCATACAGCTTTTCAGAACAGAAATGAAGTCTTCTCTTATTCCCAATATTCTGAGTCTATCCCAATATTATTGTCTATTGCTCTCTATCCACTGTATCATAAACCTGCTCTATAATATATATGATATGTCAAAAAACATACCAGTAGTGGTCGGATTTCGCAATTTGAAATTTCAATTAAGTGTGAAAGAATAAATAATTTATCTTCTCCTCGTCGGTTATTTGGAGATCCCTGCTGCATCTCTCCTAGTTTGCTGTTTTCTAGAAGCCATACTTGCATTCTTCGCTTCAGATCCTGTACAATTTTTATAAACAGATTTTGACAGCAACAGGACGATAGTTATCAAGGTTTCTTTTACCCTTGCCCATAAATACTAGTATAATTGAAGAAACATAGCAATCTGAAGGATGCTATGTTACTAGATCTGAAGGATGTTCATTTGTAAAGAAGTAATTGAACTGGCATGGTAAGAATTTTCTTCCTTTAACACTAGGACTTGATCAGTTCTGGAAGATGTCATCCATGCCAACTGCTTTATCTGATCGGAGGCTTTTGAAAGCATGATTCAGTTCTTCCATTGTAATATCTTTTGCAAAGAAAATCGTGATCGATATCATCAGGTTTTGAAAGGTCTTCTACCTTTTCATTATTGATAATTAAGGCTGTAAGTTATTCTCTGGAAAAAAGGTGAAATTCGCAGAGCAATCGGGCTCAAAAACGCCAAAATTCACGGGAATTTCGCTGAGCAAAAGATTTCGAAATTCGCGCGTCATTTAGGTTTAAAAACCAGAAAAATTGCACATCAGTGGCGTCCGCATAAACAAGATAATGACAGTTGGAGACATAAAGCTTTCAGAAAAGAAGAAAAAATAAACATTAAATGATTGGCTTTATTTAAGATCAACTCGGACGTTGCATATCAAGCATCAACGTTGATTTCTGATACATTATAATATACGTAGATAAATATTCCTCTTTTTTATCTGGCAATCATCTGACACAGCCGCTCTGAAAGAGAACTCTCTGAATAGAGGCTCTATATAGGTAGTGGTTGGCCATCTGAAAATTGGACGCCATGTTTTGTCGTCTTTCGGATTGTTTGGCGTGCAAAGCTGAATTGTTTGGCGTGCAAAGCTGAATGGTATTGCCCGATTATTTGTAGATTCCCGGAAAAAAGGTAGGGTAATATTTGATGCAGATTTCATTGCTCACGATTGGAAACACTTTAGAAAACGGCTAAAAGGGAAAAGAAAATTTTAGGTGTTTTTTTTAAAAAAGAGATAATTTCGCTTTATTTTCTGTCCATCTATCCATCTGCAGACATCACACTTTTTTGTTTATGCAGATAAATAAAAAATTCTTTTTGTGCTGTATAGATATTAATAAAATATTACAATTTACATTTTTCGAATCTCCCAAAAGTTATAACTACGCCCTCTAACGGTGGAAAAAGTTGAAAATTCCAAAATATCAAACGAATATTCCAAACGATGTAGTTATGTTGAAAGTTTGAAATTTTGGTGTTGAAATCTGAAGTCTACGATTGAAGTACCATTGACTACAATCACTTGACCCTTTAGACCCATGGAGGGGGGGGGGGATGCAAATATTTTTAATAGAAAATTGTGTGTTTTTAGAGATAAATTAAAAATTCTTTTTTGGTAGCACAGGCGTTGATGAAATATTATAATTCGTATTTTCTGACTCTCCCAAAAGCTATAACGCAGCAACCAATAACGAAGCAACCGAAAAGATATAAAATAGATCACCAGTGAAATAAAAAATTAAATAAAAAAAAGAGATAAACTATGGATATTACATAAAAGCAACAAAAATAACAATACCCAAAAAGACAACTATGTGAACATAAGAAATAAGGTTACTAAAACGATTAGAAACTCCAAAGAGCAGTATTATAGAAATTATTTTCAGATACAAAAGGCAACAAAAAAAAACATTGAAACATATAAATAACATCCTTGATAATAAAGCAAAAGGAAATGAAGACATCAAAATTTAAAAACACATCTTAAACTTTAGCTACATTACAAATTGCGAACTTCAACAATAATTTTTGTAAATTCGATTAATAAATTAATGGAAGAGAACAATTTTTATTATCAAGAAAAACAAAAATTACTGTAAAATAAACAGAGCTTTTACCTTCGAATATTACCGATGACGAGGTTGTTCTAATAATTCATAGTTTGGAAGACCATAAATCTCTAGGAATAGATAGGATACATGTCCAGCATTTAAAGCCCTTTGAATTTTCATTATCACCAGTATTCGCAAAATTATTAAACTTAATATTTGATATGTCCTATAGTTCATCTAAATTGAAGATTTCAATTATTAGACCCATATACAAATCTGGTGAGAGGAAGTCCTGCAAAAATTACGGACCTATTGCTATTTTGCTCGTAATTGAAAAAATTATGGAAGGATATGTAGCTAATCTAATCAAAAGCTACATTAGTAAATGTCATATAATTTATTTCGGAAAATATGGATTTCAGACTAATAAGAGCACTACAACATTATCAGAAGATTTTTTCTGACGAAATATGTTCTAATCTAAATGAGCTGAAAGTTAGGCTTTCTGTTTTCATGGACTTGAGTAAAGCTTTTGACTTACTAGACCACAATATTTTACTCAAAAAATATATAATGCAGTAATGAGAGGAAGGATTTATAATTGGTTCAAAAATTACTTATGCAATAAATATTCCTTAACAAGAGTAAATGACACTGACAGTGACGAAAAATCACATCAAGATTCAAGATTCAATTCTTGGGCCAATCCTACATTTAATATATACATTCTAATGACATAACAAACGTTGTAACAAAGAGCAATATATATCTATATACTGATGGTATTGTTCTTGTAAATCGTAACTCGGGATTGCTGCAAGAATTAATAATAGATTTATATCTGATATCAAAGTTAATATGACTCTGCGTTTGAACCAAGCAGTCTTTGATTACTCTGGATGCTCATGTGTTCGTCCTGAAATCGTTAAGCAATATAACTATTGGAACCTAATCATTGATTCGAATTTCAAATTAACCACACACATTTCGAAGTTATGTGATCGAATAAGAATTTTTGTGCAACAAAAATTTACTGTATAAACTATTTCATACCCTCTCCTATCAGCATATTGGTATATAAAACAATTTGTGAATCTCTCATAAGTTATGGGATTACTGTGTATCGCAATACTTTCAAAACACATTTTAAAAAAATCACCAACTTGCAAAATTCAATACTAAGTTCAATTTCGCCGACAGTTAAAAGAACCAATATGTCTTCTAACAAAAACATATTTCTACATCACGATAATAAAACAAAACGAAATGAAGACATCAATATTTAAAAACACATCTTAAACTTTAGCTACATTACAAATTGAGAACAACTTCAACAACAGTTTTGTTCTTGAATTTTGTTCAGGAATAGATAGGATACATGTCCAGCATTTAAAGCCCTCTGAATTTTTTGAAGTCTACAGACAGACAGACTTCCACAGGAACTATCTATACATATCTTCCACAGGTAATAATAATGTGGAAGATATGTATAGATATGCTGTAATTCTTAAATACTTTTTTAAAAGTGATTATAAAATAAACTTGGATCACACGATCAACAAACGGCTACGTATCAATTATCGCACCAAATTCGAAAGTTTACCAATAACTACGGTAAACGCATCAGGAACTATGCAGTTCCTTTTATTTTTAACTCTTTGCCTAGAGTAGGGGTTCTCAACGTACGCTGTAAAATATTTTGGGGTAATTTTTTGTTTATGTCATTTTTTGTGTTTATCGATATATGCAATTATTTAATACAAAATTTATGGGTATATATATATAAATGTGTGTGTTTTATTTTATTCCCATTGTTATACTATAACTACAGTTTCATCTATCTACACAAGGGGTACGCCAGTTAAATACATATTTCCAGGGGATATGTGAAGCATAAAAGTCTGAGAAACACTTGCCTAGAGAACTATTATCCATTCTTAGGCTATCAAAACTTGAATCTGAGACCAAAAATTGGCTTTTAAAAAAAATTAAGAGTCTAAAAGTGCCTCGTTCCTATTTTAATATTAATTAGCATTTGCATTTATATATGCATATCAGAAATTCTTATGTTTGAATATCAATATGTAACCTACGTAAAGCACAATTTGTAACTGCATATATTGAACGTTTCCTGCGGATAAGGTACATAAAGCTTCATGGGGATTTTATTGACATTGTGACGCTATTTAAGTGTTTTTCTGTTTTCTCTATTAACTTATGTGCTAATTCTAAAGGGTTTGTTTGTATCATTTATCCTTTGTTTTTACAGTCAAGCTCTTAGAGTTTCTATATTTACTCTGTATATGTAAATGCAAAGAAAATAAAGAAATATAATTTATGCTTATTATTATTAAAATGCATAGAAAATAAGCATATAATATAAATGCATAGAAAATAAGATTATAATGCATAGAAATGCATAGAAACTAAGAAATTAGAAATGCATAGAAAATAAGATTATAATATATGCTTATTATTATTTTGAAATATCATTATTTTTTTAAATAACTAGACTTTATTTCTTTATGGCTAAATAAATGATGAAATGCCTCCTCCAATGATCATTATTAGGGCTGTAAATATTTCATTGAGAAAAACGGTGAAATTCGAAGAAAAATAGAATTCTTAAAACAACGTAGCGGATTGAAAATATTCGGCGCATACCTTTTTGTGAAAAATTATATTTTCACATTTCAAAGATATCTTTTAACACATCGCGACAACTCTTTCCCATTTTCTGCTCGAAAACTCACTATAATCTTCTATATAACAAGAGTGACAGGGTACAGTTTGGAACCAAATGTTCCACCTTGTTTGAAAGGGAAGTTGTGCATTCTTAGGTTTGTCTCCTTTTCCTTGTACAAACACCTTAAAACGTACTTTGCGTACAGGGCAGAGGTGATGAATTTGTGTTAGACCCCTGCAACCAAAGCATTAACAGTTATGATTTCTCATTGCTCTCACCAACAACATTTAGAAGATGAGCATTACACGAGACATGAACTGCATTTAGAAAAACAACTTTAAAACCTTCATTTTCACATTTGTAGGAAGCATTTTCGGTAACAAAATCTGGGGAACAGAATCAGATAATTTAAATTAACTTCTACATCGAATAATTGTTATTGTAAACAGCAGTAGCTGGAGAAATATGGAGTTACAACACTGAATTTCCCATTTCCCGAACGCATTACTCCATTAATAAAATCATGTAGAAGGGATTTAAAGAGATTGTCTCGCACACTAGAGGAGTGAATGTAGGGAGAAGTTTACAGTTTAATCACGTAGAAACTATGTATTAAGGAAAAGGTATGGTCATTAAAACTGCATCAGTTTTTCAACACATACATTTTCATGCATTTCAGAAAAAAAGCATAATAAATACGTGAAAAGTAGGGAATTTATCGAAATGACTATTTCTTTCTGTGACTTATCAGAATTTTTATAATTTTCAAATTGTTGAAATTCTGATGTCACAGAATTTGAGGAGAAAAACGAAAAAACAACCATCAAAATTCGCGGAAATTTTCGTGGAAATTCGCGCTGCGAAAAACTTACAGCTCTAATAATAATCGAATGACTGTGGTGCCTTCTTATAAGCGTCAACAAAGTGTTGCCATCCCAGTCTATCTTATCTATGGCCGAAGGTTTCGGTAAATTTTTTTTTTCAATATGTTCTTATTCCGGAAGCGGAAATTCGTGTGATGTCACAGTTGAAGCACTGTCGACGCCCAGTCACCACTGTCTTCTCAAAAAGCCGTGAGGGTTCAGAAGACAAAGTGTGAAAAATAAATAAAACAGGATTCTCTTCGGTAATGTTAGATTCTTTGACCTTGTTTATTTAATATAATATTGTCTGAACCATTCTTTTATGTTAAAATAATGAGTTTAATTAAAGTGTTCTTGAAATAATGAGAGTAGAAGAAATCGCCTCTCTGATGCAGAAATTTCAATATGGCGGATCGAAATAAAGCGATTCACAGGATGTAGTCCTAGTGTTTTTGAGCTTTTAAATCCGGAAAATTTTAGTCCCGCTTTAAGTTTGAATGTGAAGAATTTATATGTCAGAAAAAATGCGGAAAATTTTGTATAATTTATTTAGTAAACCATGTGAATTGTGAGTGATGTTGACAACCAAAGTAATCGGAGGTTTTGCAGAGTAACGTGCATTGATAGGTTTTGTGTTTAAAGTGCATTTGTGTTTCGCTCACATTCAGCGTTCATTATATTCATTCTTTATAATGTGTAAATAGCAGCGTTGTTTACGCATGATATGTATGTATGCTGTAATCGCAAATATCGTCAATGGGTAGATTTCCTACCATTCGTACAGTGTATTTACAAAAGTTTTATTGACAAAAGTGTTCTACAATTATTAACTAATTATATTTTATAATTGACTTGCTATTATTAAATTACACATACAGACATGTCAAAAAATCAGTTTTAGTAGGATGTCTAATTTTTGGCATATATTAAAAACTACATTTTAGTTTGGGATCATAAATTGGGTTGTTTTACCACTGAGCAACACTGTTTTGCACACAATGTGTTAAATGGCCAGATCACAAGGACCCTGAGGGCTCAGAGAAGGTTGGGAGGAAGAAACCCACTGGACATCTGTTGGGAGACATGGTAGCCTGTTAAGGCCATCTAGCATGTTTTTTAATGTGCACAGGGTATGGCTCTACTGCACACAGGGCCATTGCCTAATGCTCCATCTGATGGATGGTGACCTTTTCAAGCCCATCGGTGACCCCTACTGACCGAAGGCAGGGCTGGGAGTTTTGCAGAGGTGAATCTTAACTCTGACCCATGCCGGGACTCGAACCTTGGGAATTGTAGAAAAATCGTAAGTGAAAAAGCATTATGCATTCTTATGTGTATATCTGGATTAGATATTTCTAAGTGGAGAAAGGGTAGAGGGAGAATGTAACATGAGTAGTTGATAATTGGTCGTTTTTGCACAGTTGTATCATTGCTGTTGAGCATTGTAGGGCTTCCTATAAGTAGAAGTAGAATGTAACCTATGAATAGTGACATAGTGTGTCAGGTTTTTGCACAGTTACATTGTCTACTGAGGAGCATTATTGTGGTCTCTGTTCCAAAGAAGACACCAAATGGGCTTGGAAAAGCTGCTGTCAGATAGGATATTAAGTTATGGCCATGTGTGCAGGAAAGCCATACAATGTGCATGTTAAAGCATGATGGATAACCTTGACAAGAGGCTTCCATTTGTCTTCTAATAGCTGTCCAGTAGAACCCCTTTGCCAAACCTCTGAGGTTTTATGGTCTTTGTGACCTGGTCACTTAACCAATTGTGTGCAAAATAGTTCCTCTCAGAGATAAAATAACCCAGATTTCCCCACTCCCCATTTACTGAAAATTTATTTTACGCAGGTATTAGTATATTTGTATTTCCTGCATTTTTGCATTGTGGAGGTCTAGGATTCTGTCTTGGCCTTTTTTTTTTATGGTAAATGTAGCTTTAATATCATGAGAGCAGAAATGTATAGATTGCAGTTTCCCCCATAACATTTTAATCTGTATGTCTGTATTGTGGTAGGAAAGGATTAACCTAGAACCATATGCAGGGAAAAATTGTTTGTCATGTGATATGAATCACAGTTGGAATATTTTTGCTCTGGCTGAAAAGCTTCATTTTTTTATTATTATGCTTTGTTTGCATTACCCATTGCTGATAAGATTATTTTGTTTAGGTGTTTTTAGGTGAAGAATGAAATTATGGTGTAGCAAGAATCACTGTTAAAAAAGTTGTTTTGGATGAGAATTTTGTTTTAATCACACAGTAAACCTTTGTTGTTTATCTAGGGCCAGGGTGCAGGTCACGGTACAACAGGGTGCCACTGAATAAATATAATATATAATATAATAAATAGGGTAATGCCGTCCCATGGCCGAGTGGTTAGCGCGCTTGGCTACTGATCTAAGGGACCTGGGTTCGAGCCCTGGGTAAGGCATGGATGTATGTGTCGTTTTTCTGCTGAGGTTCTGCCATCCTCTCAGACCTTCTACTTTGGCATATAAACTGACAGGCTCCTGTCAGACCTCTGTGGCAAGCAGCTGCTTGAGGGGGTATTTATTTTTTATTTTTTTAATAAGTGATAAAGTATGACACAATGGTTGGAGGTTTTTACTGAATTGAATGGAAAATATTTCTGCTGTTGAGATTTTCAGTGGCATGTGAATACCACATTTCAATATTTTTTAGGTTTATAAAGAGACTAGGGTATGATCTGAAATAATATTTGTGGTTTTTTTTTTTAAATATCATATGGAGGGACTTTAATTCCATGAATTTAAAGCATGAATTTTTACAAATGCTGCAAATTAAAAATTTTTTAGTAATGCAGACTATCTACATAGAAGATCAACTGAAATTCCTCTGTATTTTTATATTACAGATAAGTGAATTGATATGTGTTTGTCTGTAGTTTTTTTTTTAAGTATGTATCCAAGGACTGTTTAGTGATATGCTACAGTTGAAATAGTTGTATTTGAAAATTATCCAAATTTGTTCTTCAGAAATAAGATCTGGTTCAAATAGTTGTCTGATGTGTTTGTTTCTATTTTTTGGGAGTTTTTATATGTGCAGAGTGAAAATTCTTCATTTCAGTGATATGCTCAGATTAAAATTGTTGTCTCCTATGAGATTATATATATTTTTGGGGCTTTTTTTTGTGTGTGGACTGAAAGTCTACTGTTTAGCGATATGCTCTAGCTAAAATTGTCTCTGATGAGATTATATATATATTTTGGGGCTTTTTTTTGGTGTGGGATGAAAATTTGTTGTTTAGCAATATGATATAGTTAAAATTGTTATATACAATGGGATTACATATTTTTGGGGGCTTTTTTTTTAAGTGCAGAACAAAAGTTTACTGTTTAATAATATGCTAGAAGTTGTTTTGTTTGGTGTTAAAGCACTTAACGACATTCTTTGTTTGGTGATATGCATATACACCGATCAGCCAATACATTAAAACCACCTCTGCGTTATGCAAAGAAGGGTTCTTGCAGCCAGTCAGTCTCACATGCCAAGGTCGCGAATGACATATATAATTCTGGGTTGGAGCTCTTGCAGGCAGTATTTTGTTTCGTCTCAACATGGGAAAAGCAAAGGATTTATCTGATTTCGACAAAGGCCAGATCATTATGGCAAGACGCCTTGGAAAGAGCATCTCCAAAACAGCGACACTGTTAGGCTGCTCACACTATGCAGTAGTTAGTACCTATGAAAGGTCTGAAACAGGTGACACTTCGAGCCTTTTACAAGGCATGGGCTGGCCATGGCTCATTGATGCCAGAGGTCAGTGCAGGCTATCTTGTCTGCAACTACAGGAGGGCTACTGTGGCTGACATTGCCCATCACTTGGACCAGTTGTCCCTATAGAGCAAACTCTGACAGCTGTCACCTACCTGAACATTGTGGCTGACCAAGTACACCCCATTATGGTGATTGCATTCCCTGATGGAGGTAGTGTCTTTCGTGATAGTGTTCACCCCATGCCACACTGCGAAGAAGGTTCAGGAATGGTTCCTAGAACATGATGAGAAATTCCATTTATTGCCATGGGCCCCAAATTTGCTGAACATGAATCCTATCGAGCATTTGTGGTTTTGAGTTTGAGAAGCGGGTACAAGCAGTATCACCCCAACCACTTAATTTACGAGAAGTGGGATCTCTGTTGCAGTCATGGTACCAAATATCAATCAACACCTACCAACATCTTGTTGAATCTATGCCTCATCAGGTAAGAGTTCTTTTGGCGGTGAGAGGAGGACCTACGTCATATTAGGTAGGTGGTTTTAATGTTTTAGCTGATCGGTGTATATATACACATATATACAGCCATGGGCTATGGAAGTTCAACCAGACTGCAAATTTCCTCTCTAGATGTGTCTGTTCTGAGCTACTGCTTCTGCATTTGGCCACTTGAAGCCAATTGTAGCAAGGTCCTATTTGACATTGTCTGCCCATCGCTTCCTATGTCTGCCTTTTTTTCTGAAACTCACTGTTCATAATCCTGTTTGCTAATCTGCAGCTATGCATATGGGCAACATGGCCAAACCAACACAGTCTCTCTCTCTCTGCACAATATGCTGCTCAAATGAGGTTGATGACTCCTGCTCACCTCATCATTACTTACAAATTGAAACCACCTAATGCTCAAGATACTGCGTAAGCATCTAGAATCAAAGGCATCATGGTTCTTGTCATCCTGCTTACAAAGTGTCATGTTTTGCTATCATAACTAACTTAGAAAAAACCAAACTATTATGCTGCCTAATTTTAGTCTTTAGGTGTACTTGTCTATTTTTCCACACTCTCCATATTTTATATTCTTGAAAGTTCCATCAGCAATCCCTATTCATCTATTTATCTCATGCTGCACATCACCAGTATCTGTTACATAGCTCCCAAGATAATTAAACTGAGACACTTACTCAAGAGTGTAGCCATTCAAAGCAACTGAAGCACTATCTGCCTGACCAATTTTCATCACTTCAGTTTTTTCTCTGTTTATCACCAAACCTACTCTATTATCATCAACATGAACAGCCCAAATGAAAGAATTCATCTCGTCAACATCATTAGCAAACAGGGCCAAATCATCTGCATAATCTAAATCAGAAATTTTGAAATCTCTAGACCATTTAAGGCCAAAATCTTTCCCTTGAAAAGAATTTCACATAACATAATCAATAATCAAACAGAAAAGGAGACAAAATGCACCCTTGTCTAACTCCACTAGCAGTGCTAAACCAATCTCAAAAGATGTACCAACTCTCACACATGATTCAGTGTTATTATAGAGAGCTTTAATTACACTAACTAACTTATCAGGTGTACCATATGATCTAACAATCAACCACAAATTATGTCGAACAACAGAGTCAAAAACCTTTTTGAAATCTATAAAGCTAGCAACCACAGGTCTCTGAAATTCTAAATATTTCTCAAGAATCTGCGTAAGTGAAAATATTTAATCAATACATCCCCTACCACTTCTGAATCCACACTGTTCATCACGTAGTTGTCCATCAACCAGTTTCTTAATTCTATTAAATATAACCATGCAAAGAATTCTACCTGGAGCAGAAAATAAACAATTCCCCTATAATTATCACAAGAATTGTGATCACCTTTATTAAAAGTCAGGACAATAATAGCTCTAGTAAAATCCTTAGGAACAACTGCTTTATCATTAAAAATATTCAAAATTTCAGTTAGCCATGTGACAACACAAATGTTCCCAGCTCTCTAAGCATTTCAGTGGTGATTTCATCCACCCCTGGCATTTTATGCAGTTTTAATTTAGAGATAGCCAATGTAACTTCGGAATGTGATATAGGTTCATTATAAAAGCCAGTAATGCATCTCTTCTCATTACAAACAATGGGAGTAGAAATAATCACATTATTAGAACTACTCTGAAATACTCAGCCCACCTAGCCATCACAGAATTCTCACCTTCAACCATCTTGTCATGTTTATTCCTTAATCCCTGTGTACTTGTCTGTTTGTTCCTGCATAATACATTAGCAATGTCTAACTGCTTCCTCAACTTTGTGAGCCAAGCTATCAAGCAAAGATTCTTATCAGTTGTTAACTGATCTTTTACATGTTTATTAAGCTTATTGTAATGCCTTCTTTTAGGACTAGTAGGGTGTTGATTCATATTAATTTTGCATTTCCTTCTTCCAGAATGTTCCATAGCCTTATTACTCAAATAATTTTGTTTCTTCTGTTCCCTTTTATCCAAAAGAGTACTGTTGGTTTCAAGAAAAGCATGTGTAAAGATCACTAAATAGTTGTAATAATCACTAAATAGCCTATCATGGTATGTTTTGGCTATATATGGATCTTCCAGGCATTCAGTGTTATAGCTATTTTTTTAACCTTAGCACATTTCTTAAACTTCAGCTGCAAAACACTTTTGACCAGGTAATGGCCAGACCCAATTTCGGCTCCCCTGTAAGGTCTGGTATTCCTAACTGAACTAGCCCATTTGCTGTTAATTAAAATATAATCTATCATTCCTGTGCAATCCATCAGGTGAAACTCATTTATATTTTTCAATGTCCCGGTGTTTGTAGTATGTGTTAGTTATTTGCAAACCATTAAGTTTACTTACCTGTAGGAGACGTTCCCCATTGCCATTGGCACTACCAATGTCAAAGGGACATAAAATTCCTATCCAAACATCAGAATCAGTACCAACTTTAGCATTGAAGTCACCTAGCACAAGAAATATCTCCTTTCTCAACATAATTCAAAATATCCTGAAGCTGTCTGTAAAATTTATCTTTCTCATTCTCATCAGAATCCTCTGTGGGGGCATAACAAGAGGTGACATTAAAGTCTTTATTGTTAGTTTTAAATTTATCTGTAATAAATCTTTCATTAATGCAGTCATATCCCAGAAGAGCATCACTGGCATGTCTGCTGAGAAGCAAATATCTTATCTGCTGAGAAGCCTTGGAGATGCTTTTCATCCTCCCTGCCTGAAAAGAGAAATTTTTAAGTTATTTTTAAGTATCTCACCTTTACCTGTCCATCTGGTCTCTTGCAAGCCTAGAATATCTAGGTTATAACGCTGGAATTCCTGCATAAGAACATCAAGAGAATAATCTCTATACATTTTGTAGAAAAAATTTTTGCCGACATACTGTACTTGAACTCTTATCTCTCCAGAAACATGCCAGAATATTCTACCATTGAACTAATGCCAGATATGTCTTTTTTCCACTAATTTTAAGACTAAACTCTTCACCAAGATTTTCAGGCCAACTGTTGCGCCATCTATGATCTTGGGTGGTAAGTATTACTTTTTGTATTGCACTGAGTAAGAGGAAATAAATAATAGTCTCATCATGCTATTTAGTGTTATTAATGATTTAAACATAGATGACAATCACAGCTTTACCTGCTGACTTTTTGACATTGGCAAATCAATAAATATTTTGCAGAAAAAATTTTTTGCCGACATACAGGACTTGAACCCGCATCTCATCATGCTATTTAGCATGATGATAGCAAGTCTCATCATGCTATTTAGCATGATGAGACTTTATTATTTATTTCCATCTTACTCAGTGCAATATTGAAGTAATACTTGCCACCCGAGATCATAGATGGCACCAACAGTTGGCCCAAAAATCTCAGTGAAGACTTTAGTCTGAAAATTAGCAGAAAAAAGACAGAGTTACTGTCTTTTACATGCCAAAGTTCAATGGTAGAATACTTTGGCATGTTTCTGGAGACATGCGGGTTCAAGTCCTGTATGTCGGCGAAAAGTTTTTTCTGCAAAATGTTTATTGATTTATTAACATCAAAAAAGTCAGCAGGTAACACTGTGATTGCCATCTGTGTTTAAATCTCTATGTAACAGCCTCATGTTCCATACACCTGCAGATAGAAAATGATAAGTAGGATTTTTAAAGAAACTAGGTGTATTGAGAGAGCTAGGGCCAACAATATCAAACAGCCCCCTGATTGCAGGCATGGGGCAAAGACCTGTTCCTCCTCTGTTAAAGGCTGAAGCTACAGACCCCTAGATAAAGTTGATTCTGATATTCTTTTATATGCTAAGCAAAAATTTTATATTTGCAAATAAGCATTTATCATTAAAATGAAACATATTTTAACAATGGTCAGTTAATGTTCTAATGTTTGTGTTCATCATGTCTATTTACATATACAGTAATTTGCATGGTGATGTATCTACATAGCTTATCTTAATTGATGCCACTTCAGGCCTGTAACTAGAGTTTCCCTCCCCCCCCCCCCCCATATTAAGCTCATGAACCCTGTCTTGTAAGCTGTGTAGTGTGAAGTTTTTAAGCTTTTTAACTTTTGTTACTCTAACAATTCAAAGATTCCATTAGGGATGTTGGTGTGAAAAAGTTTTGCTATGATTCATATTTTACCATAGGCTTAGAGGTTTTAATAATCTTTTATACAATTTCTTTGTCCCCCTCTACAAATACCAAAGCTTTCCCTATAAATGCAATGCCTCCCTCTGTTATTTTGAGGTGGTTAATGGACCTGTGTTCTGTGAAATTAATCTGTTAAGAAATAGAGTGTGTATAAATTATCTTTACAACTTGTGAATAAAAATTGTATGAAAAGATGTACTGTTTCTGGATCATCTGTGAAAGAAACCCAAATGTTTCTTCTGAATGTCACACACATTCAGCATGTGTACCATTTGTCACACATATAATGTCCAAAGATATAGCTCCCATGTACACTGCAGCATATCAACATTAATTGTTGCAACAACAACAACTTCTGTTCTTCAAATCACTGATGTCAGTCACCAGGGTTTGGTAAACAGCCTTTTATGTATAACCATAAGAAAAAAAATCAAGGGTGTGAAAAGATCGCTAATTTCAAAAAAAATAAATTTACTGAAATGAAAACTAAGGTTTAAATGTAAAAAAAAATACTAACTTTACAAAGAGTATCCAATATGCTGGACCAAAACTGTAAAAAACACTTAGAGCACACGGAACAGAGATAGCATGTGTCGGCTATCTGCATCTTGTTTGACTCAGTGTAGCATAACTAATTAAATGCAGATGCAACCAGAATTTCTGAGAAGGATGTGTTTGCTTTCAGTTTCGATTTAAAGGTGGGAAAGATGCATAGAATGCTGGGAAAATTATTAAAATAACTTGGGAATACTGAAGTAGGTTTAACAGAAAAGAGTGTGAAACGGAAAAAAAAATGCGGTATGTATTTTAGCCATCCCGTGGCCGAGTGGTTAGCGCACTTGGCTACTGATCTACGGGACCTGGGTTCGAGCCCCAGGTAAGGCATGGATGTTTGTGTTGTTTTCTGCTGAGGTCCTGCCATCCTCTCAGATCTTCTACTGTGGCATATAAACTGACAGGCTCCTGTCAGACCTCTGTGGCAAGCAGCTGCTTGAGAGGGTATTTATTATTATAATTACTTCCAAAATGTATCGTTTTTTAAAAAAAAAATTTTTTGTTAATTTTCAGGAGATTTTCGAAAATTTAAGGAAAAATTTGTTGATAATAGTTCAAATCAAACTTCTGGGCTTAAATCAGAAGGTTGCTTTAGCAAATTGGAATGTTAACAAGCAAATCGGCAATACTATTTAGTGCTTCTAAGAAATGGCTTTATAAAATTATTTATATTTTAGTTTAATAAAATATGCATCAAATCAAAAAACAATATTATTTTTGAAATCTGAATTATATATTTTTATTATAAGTTTTATATATAAAAAAATATACAACAGCAATATTTTTGTTTAAAAAAAAATCAATATTTTTTTTGTTGTACTAAAAATGTATTCATTACGTCCTTGGCCTCTCAATTCAGATTCTCCAAACATATACAGACAACATGGACATTGGAAGGGTTTGAATCCTGTATTCTATAAAGATTTCACAAAAAATGTAATAAAAGCAGCAGTATATCATACTGCTATAACTGATTACTTTTCTATTATAATCAAAGTTGCTCTGGATGAGGATTCAAACATTTTAAGCAATAAAACAAAGTGTAGTGATAAGAAAAGATCTGATTTTTACAAATATGAAAACAATATTAAAAATTTGACATTTAGTGATGATTTAAATATTAGAAATTTTGATATTTGCTTTCAGAAATGTTTTACAGACTTAAGTGAAACAGAAATTTATAAAAATGAAAAAGCATAAAAATTTAAGTAAAAAAATAAAGCAGCCATGGGTAACAAATGATTTACTGAATGCTATAAATACTAAGGAAAATTAATATAATAAATACAAAAATAGTCCAGGGCTATTACAATATGAGACAGATTACAGATCTTATTGTAAGTTACTTAAGAAGAATATTCAAGAAAGTAAAGATACATATTATAAAAATAAACTGAAATCATGTGGAAAACACCTAAGAAAACAGTGGGAACTAATAAATACAATTACAGGAAAAAAAAAAGGAATCATTTATACCACACTCTGAAAACATATATAAGCTAGCCAATGACATGAATTCATATTTTATTAATGTATATGCAAATACTCATGAAGAATCAAAATTGTATACTAAATAGCAGTGGATGTGATACAAATAAATAAATACCCCCTCAAGCAGCTGCTTGCCACAGAGGTCTGACAGGAGCCTGTCAGTTTATTATGCCATAATAGAAGGTCTGAGAGGATGGCAGGATCTCGGCAGAAAAACAACACACACAACCATGCCTGCTTAAATTCCATTTACATAAAAAATACAAATGAAATGGAGGTAAATAATATTATAAACAGATTAGAAAGTAATAAAAAATCTGGATTTGATAATCTATCTGTAAAAATGTTAAAATTATAAACAAGTATCATTTGGATTATTTAACAAAGTTGATAAATTTTTCACTACAAAGTGGAATATTTTATGATTATTTAAAAACTGCTATAGAAATTTTTAAAAATGGAAATAAAAATTCAATTTGCAAATTACAGGCCAATTTCTATTTTTCCAGTATTTACAAAGGCATTAGAAAAAATTTTGAAAGTCAGATTGATTAATTTTTATACTAAATTCAACTTGTTTTGTAATGCTCAGGTTGGTTTCAGAGAAAATAAAAATACTGAAAAAGCAATACTTAATGTATAAATGAAAATAAAAATACAGTTGCAGTGTTTTTTAGATATTAGCAAAGCATTTGATTCAGTGGATCACAAAATTTTGTTACATTAGTTATATAATAGTGGAATAAGAGGTATTGCATATTAATGGCTAAAAGCTATTTATCAAACAGAAAACAAGCAGTTTGTATTGGTACTCAATTCAGTAACTATCTAAATATAAAGTTCCTCAGTATTCTGTCTTATATCTAAGTTCCTCAGGGTTCTGTTCGGGGACCAATTTTATTCTTAATCAACAAATTAGGCCTGAGAACTGTTACCATTGCCCAATCCATCAACAGAAACATCTCCATCGTTTTATTAGCTTTGGAGCCAGCAGCAGATGACATGATTGACTTGAAAGAAAATGATTGACTTGAAATAAATTTACTTGAAATAAATCAAGTAAGAGCTCCAGTCAAAAGAATTTTCATCTCTAAGTTGCCCTTCTTCATTAATAATGAAGAAATATCCAAACTTCTTAGTCAATTTGGAGAGATCAAAAGCAGATCAGTATTTTCGTCAAGAACATTTGCAAAAGATTAAAACTGGCACACAAACTGCAGAAATGTGTTTATAATTTGACATTCCTAATATCATTAGAATTACAACTTGCAACACTACTTTTGATTAAAGAAGTGTAATTAGACTCTGCAGAAAAGAAGGTAATTTTGCTGTCAACATCCCTAGACATGAAAGCAAAAAAAGGCAGTAAATGCCAACCTTTGCTATAATCATCGAAAATGCTATCAGTAAAGAAAAAGAAATAATCAATGAGATTCTTTACCTCCAAACTCAGACAAAACATCAACAGATCAAAATAAAAGTAACGTAGAAGAAAATAATACTTGTGCAGATAACTACAAAATAGAAAGTTCCTTAACCTGATAGAGATAGGGGAAAAAATTCCAACACAGAGGAAATAGAATAAGCTTTATCTTCTACTCCTTCTGCAACTAAATGTTCAATAGACGACTATATCAAAGATTTTCTGCTGTTCCTTTCAAACCATCATAATAAACAACCTAACTTCTTGGGCCAACTACTACCAATTTTATCTGTCTTTTAGACAGTAGAGGAAATATAAAGCCTGCATATATACTCATCTTTGAAGAGAAAAAAAAACCTAGTTTACCAATAACCAACCTTCAAAACATTCTTTTTGAACTTTCTCTCATATCAACAAAGGTGGAAGGGTAAAAAGATGATAGAGATGTTTCTGTTGATAGAATGGGTGATGGTAAGAGTTTCCAGTACTGATGATAATTTTTGACTTTCTAGCCCATGGCTGAGTGGTTTAACACGCTTGGCTACTGATCTAAGGGACCTGGGTTTGAGCCCTGGGTAAGGCATGGTTGTGCGTGTTGTTTTTCTGCTGAGGTCTTGCCATTCTTTCAGACCTTCGACTATGACATATAAACTGACAGGCTCCTATCAGACCTCTGTGACAAGCAGCTGCTTGAAGGGGTATTTATTTTTATTTAGTACCTGAAGGTAAGGTGGTGGTATTTTGCTTTAGGGGGCTGAATTTGTTTTTTCTGCTGGACTTGGGACTCTGCTTCGACATATATTAGATTTATTTTCTACATATAATTTTAATATTAAAATTTTTAAATACCTTTTTTTTTTCCTAAATTATTTTTAAGCTGTATCAGCTCGCTTGATTCCTTTCAGTTCATCATCATCATCCTCAAGCAGCCATAAGCTATGGAGGTCCAACCAGACTGCAATTTAGTTCTAAAAGCGTATCTTTCCTGAACTACACCTTCTTCATCTGGCCACTGCACACCAATTTTAATAAGGTTTTGGTTGACATTGTCAGCCCACTGCATCCTAGATCTCCCCTCTTTCTGAAGCCTATGGGCACACTGTTCATGACCCTATTCACTAATCTATAATTATCCATATGGGCAACATGGCCAAACCAGCAGAATTTCTCTCTCCACAATATGCTGCTTAAAGGAGGTTTCTGACTCCTTTGCCTAACCACATCATTAGTTACAAAGTTGAACCACCTAATGCCCAAGATACTGCGTAAGCATCTAGTTTCATGTTATCTTGTTAAAGTGTCCAAGTCTCACAACCATAACTAACCCTAGAAATACCAAACTATTATACAGTCTAATTTTAGTCTTTAGATGTATATGCCTATTTCTCCACATTCTCAATAGATTCTTAAAAAATCCCAGCAGCAATCCCTATTCATTTGTTAATCTCATGCCACATATCACCAGTGTCTGTTACTTAGCTCCCAAAATAATTAAACTGCGACACCTGCTCAAGACTGCAACCATTCAGATTAACTGAATCACAGTTGCCTGGCCTATTTTCATCACTTTAGTTTTCTCTCTGTCTATAACCAAACCTACTCTACTACCAATCTCATTAACAGCTCGAATGAAAGAGTTCATCTCATCAACATCATTTGTCAAAAGCATCAGCAAATCTAAATCAGAAATTTTCTTATCTCCAGAACATTTAAGACCAAAATCTTTCCCATGCAGCATAACATAATCAACAACCAAACTAAAGATAAAAAGGAGACAAATTGAACACCAGAAGCAATACTAAACCAATTGCTACAAGCCTTACCAATTCTCACATGATTCTCTCAGTCGGTAGCGCACCAGGCTTGTAATCTGCAGTTCCCAGGTTCGAGTCCCAGCTGGGTCAGCATTCAGATTTATCTCCGCAAAACTCCCTGCCTTGCCCATGGTCAGTAGGGGACACTGATGGGCTTGGAAAGGCTGCCGTCCGCTGAATGTGATGGGATGTTAAGCCATGGCCCAGTGTGTGGGAGAGCCATACCCTTTGCACATTAAAGAACACACTAGATGACCCTGAGGGGAGGCTACTATCTGTCTCCCAACAGCTGTTCCAGTGGGTCCCCTCCAGCAACCTTCTGAACCTCCAGGGTCTTTGTGGCCTGGCCAATTAGCCCATGGTGTGCGAAAAAAGTGCCACTCAGAGGTAAAAACAACCCAATCTCGCACGTGACTCAGTGTTGTTATAGAGAGCTTTCATTATGTTAACTAACTTGTATGGTATGCCATACAGAGTCACAATCAACCACAAATTATGATGATCAACAGAGTCAAAAGCCTTTTTGAAATCAACAAAGCTAGCAAACAAAGATTTCTGAAACTCTAAACATTTCTCAAGAATCATCCTGAGTAAAAATATCTGATCTACACATTCTCTACCACTTCTGAATCCATATTTGCTCTTCATGCAATTGATTGTCAACCAGATTCTTAATTCTATTAAGCACAATCATGCAAAGAACTTTACCTGGAACAGAGAGTAGGCTGATATCCCTATAGTTATCAAAAGAACTGCGATCACCTTTTTTGGAAACAGGGATAATAATAGCTCTGGTAAAGTCCTTAGTAGCCACGCCTTTATCATAAAAGATGTTCAAAATTTCAGTCATCCAAGTGGTAACCAAAATATTCCCAGCTCTAAGAATTTCCGTAGTAATTTCATCTACCCCTGGGGATTTCTGAAGTTTTAGCTTAGAAATAGTCAAACTAACTTCAGACTGTGTTATAGGGCCAACATTAAAGCCAGTAATGCATCTATCATCATTACAAATAATGGGAGTAGAACTAACCATACTGTTTAGAACATCACTGAAATGCTCAGCCCACCTAGCCATGAAGGAATCCTCACTTTCTAATAACCTTACCTTTATCATTCAATCCCTTTACTCCTCTCCGTTTTCTACCACACAAAACATTAATTATCTGGTACAGCTCTCTGCTGTTGTGCTGTCTAACTGCTTCCTAGACTTTGTCAGTCAAGCCAAAGATTCTAATCAGCAGCTAACTGATCCTTTGCACATTTATTAAGCTCTCTGTAATGCTTTCTATTAGGATATATGTTATTGATTAAGGACTTTCCTACAGTTCTTTGTTTCTAAAATAAGCTCAAGTGCCTTATCACTCAAATAATTCTACCTCCTCTGCTGCTTTTTTCCTAAAAGAGTACTGTTAATTTCCAAAAAGGCCTGTTTAAAACTGTCCCATTCTTCCTTCACTTCAGTAGTAGGCAAACCATGACTGTCATAATGACTAAGTAACCTATCATGGAAAGCTTTAATTATAACTGGGTGTTTCAGAGCTTCAGAAATAAAGGTAAATTTTTTAACCTTAGCACAACACTTTTTATGTTTAAGTTGCAAGACATTTTTAACAAGGTAATTGTCAGATCCAATTTCAGCTCCCCTATGTGACCTGGTATACCTAACAGAACTAGCCCATTTGCTGTTAATTAATATATTATCTATCATTCTTTTTCTAGTCCATCTGGTGAAACCCATGTGTACCTATGTATGTCGCAGTGTTTGTAATAAGTGTTAGTTATTCTGAAACCATTGAGTTTACTTACCTGTAGGAGATGTTGCCCATTGCCATTGCAGCTACCAATACCAAAAGGGCCTATTACTCCTCCCCACAGGTCAGAATCAGTACCAACTTTGGAATTGAAGTCACCTAGAACTCCTTTCTTGACAGAATTCAAAATATCCTGAAGTTGTCCATAAAACCTATCCTTTTCATCCTCATCAGCATCCTCAGTGGGGGCATAACAGCAGATAACATTCAAGTCTTTAACATTTCTCTGAAAATTTGCTATAAGAAATCTTTCATTAATGCACTCATATCCTAGAAGAGCATCACTAGTGTGTCTCCTGAGAAACAGACCCACGCCTGATTGATGTTTATTATCCCTGAAAAGAGAAATTTAAGATTATTTTTAAGAATCTGACTTTATCTGTCCATCTGGTCTCTTGCAAGCTGAGAATATCTAAATTATAATGGTGGAATTCTTGTGTGAGGACATCAAGAGAAAAAGCTCTGTGCAGAGTCCTCACATTCCAACTACCTATGGAGAGAAAATGGTTAGTGGGATATTTAAAGAAACTGTTTCCTATGGAGAGAAAATGGTTAGTGGGATATTTAAAGAAACTGTTTATTGAGAGAGGGAATGCCGACAATATTAAACAGCCCCCTAATCACAGACATGGGGCAAAGACCCGTTCCCCCACCACTAAAGGCTGAAGCCATATACACTGGAAGACTTCCTCCAATGTAGAATTTGACGATGCCAATAGAAGCAAAGAGTTCAGGTGCCTCGATGACCTCTGCTCAGGATTATCCACCAGCTGATAAACACATATCCTGTGAATCTATTCACATGGGGCTGTCAACCCACAAACAAACACAGCGGAAGATTTTCCCTCCACAGAAGCCCACCAGTGCAGCAAAATCAGGATCCATAATTCCATTCAGGTTGGTATACAGTATATGGTCAGCACCTGGACCCTGTGTGGTTGACCACTCCTCAGCAGGGTAGAAAAAAAAAAGAAAAGTAGCCATAGTTGTCCAGATTAGTAGGCCACACTAATCTGGTAGCCCTCCCCTTCTGTTCTCTTTGGAAAGGTACTAACAATCTGCACCACGAAAAGGCAGGGTCGGACATTAAGTGCTAGGACTGGCTGGTTCTATGCATCATCACAGGGGATTGGTGCATAGCTCTCCTTCCAGTGACTACCTAGCTACCATTTACAGACCAACATGGAACTCATGAAATAAAGAGCTGAAAAAAAATTTTTTTTTTCTTTTCCTTTTTTTTAACATAAGAATACTTCCCAGAAGTCTTATTTTGCTCTTGTAAATTCTTGTTCTTGGTTCTATCATTTTATTTTCTCTGATAGAATTTATGATGATTATTTTTGTAGAATAGGGGTATATTTTAAAAGAAATGATTTGTATAAAAAGCAATGCAAAATTATTTTGAAAGGTGTAGAAAAAATGGAACTACATCTATGGCATTCCAAACCATTCTCATGATTTCTTTGTGTAATATCTTCTTTCCTTATTCAAAAAATGGGCATCACAGTGATTTTCATTTGATAGCACAATTTGAAATTTGAATTTCCACTAAGTTCAGTAAGGCATGATAATGTTCAATAAGATATGAATAATTTCAATAAGCATAAATAATTTTTAATAAAAGCAACACTTTGTTTTACTTTGTTTAATGAAAAAAAAAAGTTTTATAAATAAAAAATTTCAGAAATTACACCTTTAGAAAACAATTTTCAGAAACTACACATTGGGTGTTAAATTTCTAGGTTTGTAAGTTGTAGCTAGGCATACACTGGAAGGAGAGCTATGCACCAATCCCCTGTGATGCACCGGTCAGGCTTAATACGTAAAGTCTGATTCCCCCTTATCATGGTGCAGTTAGGTTTACCATACATCCTCCAAAAGGAGGACCTATCCTCCTTTTTCACCTCATGTCCTCCCAGAATTTTTAAAAAACATGAAATGTCCTCCTTTTTGTATAAATTCATGACATGTTTCAAACTAAAATTAAAATACTCTTTTTTGTACTTTCCTTTTTTAAATTTCTTGAACCCAAGACTAATAACATTTATTATTAACCATGAAATAATTTACTGTAAATACAAATCATGAATGCTGATTTAACTCTGTTGTAAAAGTAACTATTTTCTATAATCTCAATATATACGGTTTCATGTTAGATTGGAAAAGTATGAGATTTAGAAAGCTGCAAATAAAAAATACTTTCACCCACAGATAGATGGAACTGGGAAAATTGAGAGTAGTTTTTTTTTTGCCACATAAAAGACAGTGAAGGAGTTAAGGATTTTTCCTAGTTTGTAGGAGTCCTCTAATATGCCCTACCAAGACCTCATTCATAGAAAGAGAAAGTTTGGCTTTTTCCATAGCCATTATACCACTTAAGGCAAAATAACTTTTGATTGCTTATCAAGTAGGAATTAAAATTATCACATCATATATTTTAAAGTATATTTAATAAGTATTGTGCTTTTTTTGACTCAACTGTAAAATTTGTCATCAACCAAAAATTCGTATCATTGTTAGTATGTACTTGACATAAAACTTAGTGGGAAAAAACTTATTTTATTTCACAAATTGAAAGCATGTCCTCCTTTGTCCTCCATTTCTAGCTTTATTGCCCTCCTTTTTTAACACTGCATCTGGTAACCTTAGGTGCCCCATGGTGCCCCCATTAGTACTTTCAAAAAGATATGTTCTCTTCTTGAAGAGAACAGAGATGGATGACTGCCAGATCAGTGTCCTATTGATCTAGACTGCTATGGTCACTATCTTTTTATTTTTTTACCCTGCTGAGGAGTGATAAACTTCACAAGGTCTTGGTTCTGGCCACTTACAAACTGACTGGAATGTGTAATGGCTGTGAGTATGATTGCAGATCCTAAACTTGCTGCACTGGTGGGCTGTTTATGGAAAATCTGTTGCTGGATTTTTTTGTTTGTGGGTTAACAGATGTACAGGATATCTTATATCAGTTGGTAGATACTCCTGATCAGAGGACATCACATGTAGCTGAACCCTTACTTCTATGGGCATTGCCATCCTGCCAACCTACCCTGGAGTAATGTGTCTCAGGCAGGTCAGGTTTTATTTTGATTCTGGTTCTTGGAAAGGTCTACTTGTAAAAAAATGCTTGAAGCTCCTACCAGCATTTGGTGGGTTGTCTTTAGTGGTGGGGGAACGAGTCTTTACCCCATGCTTTACAATTAGTGGGCTGTTTAACTTTTCCCCTAAACTTAGTTTCTTTAAAAATCCTACTAATCATTTTCTTTTCACAGGTACATGAAATGTAAGGATGTTACATACAAATTATTCTCTTGACATCCTTGCATAGAAATTTCAGTGATTTAATCAAGATATTATGGGCTTGAAAGAGACCAAATGGATAGGTAAAGGTCAGATACTTCAAAATAATTTGAAATTTATCTTTTGAAGGAGGGAAGATGGCAAACACTTGCAAGCCATTTGTCTGATTCTTAGTAGACACACCAGTGATGCTCTTCTAGGATAGGGACTGCATTAATGAAAGATTTCTAATCCAAAGATTAAAGATGAATGTTATCTGTTATGCCCCCACAGATGACTCTGATGATGATGATGATGATAAGAAAGATAGCTTTTTACAGACAGCTTCAGGATATTTTGAATTCTGTCAAGAAAAGATATATTTCTTTTGTGCTATGTGACCTATGGGCAGAGGTAATTAGTCCCTTTGGTATTAGTAGTTGAACTAACAATAGGGAACGTCTTCTACAAGTAACTGGTTGTATAGGAATGCGATTGATTATGTATTGATTAACAGTAAATGGAGTGGTTCAGATATCAGATCATAAAAGGGGAACCAAAATTTGGTCTGACCATTACCTGGTGAAAAGTGTCTTATTGCTGAAGCTTAAGAAATGCCCTGCTATGGTTAAGAGAATTTACCTTTAACACTATTTCTCTGAATGATCTAGTTCTTGCCAAAGCATAACCATGCTAGGCTACTTAGTCATTTTAACAATCATGGCTTTCTTACTACTAAGCTGAGGAAGAATAGGACCATTTTAAAGTCTTGAAACTAACAGTACCCCTTTGGGTGAAAAGGAATAGATGAGACAGCCAAATTTGAGTGCCAAGGTTATGGAGCTTATTTCTGAAAGAAGGAATTGGAGGAATAGTAGGAATCAACTCCCTAATGGACAACATTACTAAGAGCTTAATTAATATGTAAAGGATCACTTACTAGCTGATGAGTATCTTTGGCCTGATAGCTTGGCTCTGACAAAGCAGAGGAAACAGTAGACAGCACAACATCAGGGAGCTGTACCAGAAAGTTAATCTTTTATGGATCAAGAAACAGGTTGACATACAGGGATTGAGCAATATACATTATATGAAATTAATGAGTGGTCATAAACATAGTTATGGTCATTGGAGGTGAGGATTCTGTCTTGGCTTTTAGGTGGACTGATCATTTCAGAGATGTTTTAAACAATGTGGTTGCCCTCCCATTGTAATGAGATTACTGGCTTTCATGTTAGCCCTATATCAGATTGTGAAGTTACTTTGGCTATTTCTAAATTAAATATTAAATAATAATGTATAATATTAATATTTAATTACAATTAGTAATTAAATAATAATATCCTCACAGACCTTCTACTATGGCATATAAACTGACAGGCTCCTGTCTGACCTCTGTGGCAAGCAGCTGCTTGAGGGGGTATTTATTTTTTTATTTATATAATATTAATTTCTAAAATTATAATAATAAATAAATACCCCCTCAAGCAGCTGTTTGCCACAGAGGTCTGACAGGAGCCTGTCAGTTTATATGCTATAGTAGAAGGTCTGAGAGGATAGCAGGACTTCAGCAGAAAAAATGACACATACATCCCATGCCTTACCCGGGGCTCGAACTCAGGTCCCTTAGATCAGTAGCCAAGCACGCTAACCACTCGGCCATGGGACGGCTAAAATTAAAACTGCATAAATCCCCAGGGGTAGATGAAATTACCACTGAAGTACTTAGAGCTGTGAATGTTTCTGTTGTCGTGTCTGACTAAAATTTTCAATATTTTTATGATAAAGGTGTTTCTAACTTTAACATTTCTAGTAGAGTTAGGTTGTGGCTCAATTATTTTGAATGCTTCAGCAAGTGTCTGAGTTTAATTATCTTGGTAGCTGTGTAACATATTGGTAATGTGCACCATTTGTATCTCGGTAGCTGTGTAACATATATTGGTGATGTGTGACATGAGATAAACAGAAGAATAGGGATTGGTGCTGGGACTTTGAAGAATCTATGTAGAGTTGAAAAATAGCATATATAGCTAAAGACTAAAATTAGGCTGTAAAATAGTTTGATTCTTTATAAAGTTATGGTAACAAAACACCACCCTTTATAAATAAGATAACAGGAAATTTGATGAAAGTGATTCTAGATATTTGCTCAGTATCTTGGGCATTAGGTGGTTTGACCTTGTAAGTAATGAAGCTAGGTGAAGGAGTTAGCAACCTCCTTGAGTAACATATTGTGCAAAGGGAATACTGTATTTGGTTTGGTCATGTTGCCTATATGCATAGCTGCAGATTGGCAAATACAGTTTTCAACAATGTGCCTAAAGTCCTCAGGAAAAGAGACCTAGGATGCAGTGGGCAGACAATGTCAAACAGGACCTTGCTAGAATTCGGATACAGAGGCCAAAGGCAGCAGCTGTAGCTCAGGACAGACTTATTCAGAGAACAAAATTACAATCTTGTTGGACATCCATAGTCCATGGCTGCATAAGGAATACATGTGTGTGCCCATGCACACAGCAGATTATTTTTGGAATACCGTATATTTCCGCAGATAAGACGATAGTTGAATCATAAAAAAAGGCTCCCAGAATCCGGGTCGTCTTATAGGACAGATACAAAAAAAATTAGATTGAAATTTATATAAATTGAAACCATTATTACTACAACTTATCGAAAAATCTATCATATTATTTAAATACGCTATATGATAATAATATATGTAATAGTAAATAATACATTACATTGTAATAGTAAAACAATACTAAAACAAAATAAATATTAAAAGTTATGTTTATTGAGCTACTGAGGAAAAAACGGACAAACCGTAATTATTTACTAGTACAGAGTAGGGTATGTCCACAAAATAGAATAGCCCATACGACGCTTTTGTGAATAGTCAAGGTCATTACCCGAATGCCTGAATCAGTGTGAATGTTTGCGAATAGGACATAATTCTCTATACGCTATACAGTATTATTATCCAGATGATGATTGCCAATCGAAACTAAATTCATAGACCGTTGATAGTTTGGGGTCATCTTATAGGACAGATATATGCTAAAACTATAAAACTTTGACGAAAATTTATACCTCGTCTTATCTGAAGATCATCTTATCTGCGGAAATATATGGTATTTCAGTTACATTTTGCAATTTTTTTACAGCTGTAGGTATGTATAGTAAGGGATAAAGTATATATATGTATAGATAAAATATTTATACTTATGCAGATTCTTGAGAAATGCTTAGTTTCAGAAACCTGTGGTTAAGTTATAGATTTTGAAAAGGCTTTTGTCTGTTGATCATTAGATCATATGATATATATAACAGTTAGCATAATGAAAGCTCTCTATAATAACTTTAAATTGCTAGTGAATAGCCCCTGACTTGGTCTAGTGGTTAGCATACCTGACTACTAAACCAGTGGGCATGTCCCTTTGTATATGTGTTTGTGTTGTAAGAGAAACCAGGACAAGTTAAATAAAGCTTCTAGGTTATCTCCATCCATTGTATAAGAGAGTACCTTCTTCCCTTAAATGAGTATAGAGGAAAATTTGTCATTAGCCAGGTGGGATCCAAACCCATGACCTAACGACTCAGGTACTCTGCCTGCTGAACTTCCTGCCACTGATCAAGAACTCCTCTATTGCTGGATTTATGCATAATACCATAGAATCAGTCATTGGAATCTGTTTGACTTTAATTGAAAAGTTAAGTCTTGAAGACACCTTTTCAAGTCATTGCACATGCCCAGCAGCATCAAATGCCAAGAGGCATGTTTTTTTTAAAACCACAATCTTTAATAAACTTAAAGATGCTATGTTGAATAATAGACAATCACATAATCTACAAGTGTTTATCTGTGATTATCTATTATTCAACCTTCTTTCATTTTAATAAAATAAAAATTATTTTAAAGGAAGTTTTTTGTTCTTTCATATCTGGGACATCCAGTGTAGAGGATGTATAATGATATAATTGAGCATTAACATTTGAGAAGGAATGTAGAAAGTGTTTTTTACTAAAATATCAAGTACTATAGACACTAGAATTTATTTTTTTTATTACCTTGAAAAAGTGTAAATTGAGTATTTCGTTCAGTAAACTGCATTGTTATTTAAGTTTTATATCTTTCTTAGGTTGACTAGCTGTCTCATAGTGTAGATTTTTACATTTTCATAATCATTTTTGAAGATATCATAGTTTTTATTGTTCATTGTGGAAATAATTTAAATGTTTCAGGCAGCCACGCTAGACTTGGTGTTTTGCCTGCAAGAGAGCCAGTAAGACACTATGCAGACAATTAAATGTGTTGTAGTTGGAGATGGGGCTGTAGGAAAAACCTGCTTGCTAATATCATACACAACTAACAAGTTCCCATCTGAATATGTCCCTACTGTAAGTAATTTTATAATTTTAAAATTTAAGAGTTTTGGAGTATGAATATAGATTTGCATGTGTACTTGGAAGTTGCATTACTAATTACCATCAGAGCCATCTGCAATCAGAAAATTTTGGTATTATGAAAGTGGAAACCAAATTAGAAGCTTAATAATATTGAAGAATGAACTTTTTATGAGAATGAGACTAAAAATAAATTAAAGAGTTAAATCAAGTCTGTATAAATCTTTAATTTCAGCACTATCTTTCTGTATTTGAAAACAAATATTTAATAATAATAGTTGCCAGTTATAAGAATTATCCCAGAAGCAAATTAAAACGTATGTAATATTTTATCAAACCATTTACTAATATAATTGTAATATTTAGAGCTAATTTAATAACACTGGGCAACAGATTTTCATAAAAGTCTTGCCTCTGAGATAAAAGTAGCCATTTCTTAAAGATTTCAAGGTGCTGAACACTATTATCACAATGAAATGCAAAATTGGCTACGATTTCTGAGAAATCGGTAATAGTTTCTTATATAATAGAGTAATACGTACATATGACATGTATCAGTAAAACTCTGCTTCTACTTCTGATGTTGCTTTGCCTGCCACTTGTACAGCTGCTCAGGATCATCTCTGGCGAGCATCCAACAGAAGTCAGCCAAAATTGAAGTGGACAGTTTCCCTGGTATCTTTTCTCCATCTTTGCAATGCCTGGTGAAAATGTTCACCATGTGCTCATCACTAACCATGCCGCAGTTGTCGGAGACAAAATCTATGTAGTAAGGTCCAAAAGTTTCTGGCCCAAGGGTTTAAAGAGATAATAGAATCAAACAATAATTTTTATTTTTCAATATAATCACCCTTTATTTCAAAACCCATTTTTAGAACGGCTAATTAACTTTTCTATACCACTGAAAAAATAATCTGAATTTTTGTCCTTAAAATGGTCTAAAACTGCAGAAATGACTTCTTCATCACTTGTAAATTTTTTCCCACACAGATCCAACTTTAATTTTGAAAACAAAAAATAGTTGCTAGGGGCTAGGTCGGGGCTGTATGGTTCCTGGAAACCACATTGCTGAATAGCAGCCTTCGCAGCAACTGAAGTGTACTCTGCTGCATTGTTGTGCAATAACCTCACTCCCAGGGACAGCTTTCCTTTGCGTTTCTCCTTGGTGGTATCCTTCAATTTGTACATTAATGACACACAATATTCACCAGTAACTGTAGTATTTCGTTCCTTAAAATCGACTAGCAGAATCCCCTGTTTTAAAATAAAAAATTTAATTAAAAAATAATAATAAAAATTAAAAAAAATAATTAAAAAATTTTAAAATTTAAATCTAAACATTGTTTAATTTCTGCCGGGCTTTCACCTTTTGTCAAAAATTTAACGACTGTGCTATACTCAAGTTTAAACATTTTAAAACATTGGACAACAGCACTTATTTGACACTAGCTGGAGTGCTACTGATGCTAGAGCTTCAAATTTTTAACTGCAGTGCAACAAAATGTAGGGTTGGGGGTTGATGATGTTAGACCTGTCAATTCTTGTTCTAACATGTTTGGGCTGGAAACTTTTGGACCTTACTACATAAGTGGGAATGGAGAAAGTGGATCTCTAAAGACATATTGCGGCCAAGTTGTTATACAGAGACATTTCCTTAACCAGTTTCTTGTAGTTGTCTGCCCTGACATTCCCAAGAAATTTAGTTGACACAAGACAAAACATGTCCCAAGCCTTTTTCTCGTCACTCTGAAGCAGGTTGTCGAACATCTGGTCTCTGAACAGCTCATGGATCTGAGGACCCACAAAATTTCCCTCTTAATTTTTGCTTAGCTGAGTTAAGAGAATTTGTCAGCCAAGTACTTGAAAGCTGATGCAGTCTGGTCCATGGCTTTTACGAAGTTTTGCATAACACCAAGTTTAATGTATAGGGACGGTAGCAGGATTTTGTACCTTTCTGCCAGTGCTGGGTGTTCCACATTCTTCTCTTCGACCTCCAGACATTTCCTTTGAGGCCAGTTTCTCTTCATGTATTGCAGTCTTTGCTCAGCTGTCCCATTCACATAAGAAACAGCAGTACTTTGAATATCCCAGTTGTAGACCCATCAATATAGACACTACCTTCAAGTCACAACAGAGATGCCAGCCATACTTGCTGTATTGAAGACAGTTCAACAGCTGTTTTAGGTTGTCATAGGTTTCTTTCATGTAGACGGCGTGTCCGATCGGAATGGATGGAAGTCAATTTCCATTATGTAGCAACACTGCCTTGCGACTCAATTTCGAGGAGTCTATGAATAGTCACCATTCTTGAGGGTCATGTTTGGTTCCAAGGGCATTCATCAGGCCATCTACATCAGGGCAGAACACAAGGTCATCTTCCTTTCTGAAGTAAAGCGCAAACTACTCATGAAGAGTTTGAAACGAACATTTTCCTTGGGAATTGATTGGACATTTTCCTTGGGAAGATTCCATTAAGTCTTGATCCAAATAACTGCTTTGGCCTAGGACAGCTCCAGATCACGAACAAAGTCGTTCATTTCTTCTTCAGTGAGAATATGTGACACAGATAACGCACCGTGGCAGACATATGGATTATCATTAGACACCGAAGGCTGTGGAGAACCTGACGTCTGTTCTCCCTCCTCCTCCTCATCTGAATTGAGGGAAAATTCTTTTGGAGGTTCGAGAATGGGGAGGCCTTCGCCATGTACTAGTCAGAATGGAGATTGTATATTCGGGTGGCTATTGTCCACTTCTTTTTCCTCGTGATGCCTCCAAAACAGGTGGAACCATGCAGAAGTATCAGCTATTTGCATGATTGCTTGGCTCTCTCCAAACCATGGGAACAGCAAACTGCATCGCCACTTTTTTGCCTTTCAGCCACTTCGGAAGATTTCTTGCACACATTTTGGCATTATTCCAAAACAGAGTCTAAAGGTATTTATAACCTTGTATCTAACTAATGCAGGTTTATATCTTTAAACTGCCATGTGCTTTAATAGTGCATTATTGCAAAACTCGAATAAATATTAAGTAAAAAATTGTGAAATTATTCTGCTTAAACAAATTGTTTTGTTTAAATCATTATTACTTTTAACTCACTAGTAATGAGTACATTAGGTAAAGAAGGTAATCTTTATGCCACAGAGTGTAGGAGACTAATTTGTAATGTACAGAACCTATCCTTTTTATTGCAGTGCAAGCAACAAAAATCAATACCTATTTTCTTAAAATCTCTAGAAGAAAGTATGATAAATCACTGGAAAAATATGCTAAAGATTGCTGAGGAAAAAATGCTTAAAACCACAATCCGAAATACCCGGCAAACCCTAGTTTAAACAGAAAGAAAAAATTATATTTGCTTCAAAATTACAAGGCTTTATAGCCCCTTACAGTTTAATGAAATTTTAAAAATACACACCATAGAATCGGGAAAGATATGAAATTATTGAAAAGCAGCATAACAAAAAATTTACAAAATCATCGAAAGCAATATCACCAAAATAAACAAAGGATACCGGTTGAAATAAATGCAATTAATCTCTCAAATACAACTCTAAATCAGAAAGAAATGGAAATACTGATACATGGACCAAAATACGCATATGAACAAAATCTACCCCCACTACTGGAGATCTTACAAAATTGAAGAAGTCATTAAACATGTACCTGAAGACCAAATATACAAAGCCAGGTATATAGTTTACCATGCATTTAAAAATAACCGTCAGCAAAATTCAAAACAGTTAACAAAAAATGCAGAAATGAAAAAGATGATGAAAAATATTGGAAACAATAAACAAATGCGAATTTTGTTGACCGATAAAACTAGCAAAATAGTCATTATGGACACAGAGGAATTTAATAGAACAGTACAATAATACTCTGTGAGCTGAACTGCTACCCCATACAAAAAGACCCTAAAGAAAAAATGGTAAAACTGTTGGCTAACTCCAAAAATCAAGAAGTGCTGCCAATACAAATTGCCTGTTACCCACCAATGTATCCTGCTGTGCTGCAGCTTTTCATTAAAACCAAGCTGCACAATGAAGGAGTACCACTTCAAACTCTGGTTGCCATGCACCACAGTACATCAGTGACATACTGCTCATTCATGATGAACAGAATTATATCAGAACACATTTGCAAAGGAACCTAAACCAGATCTACCCAACAATAAAATTTGCCACAGAAAATGAGAAAAAGCAGAAACTACCATTCCTGAACATGTTAATACATCAGCGAAAGCCTAAATTTGATATAGAGGTCTATCATAAACCTGCAGTACCACGGGCATTAATACCATACAACTCAAGCCAACCTGTGAGTCATAAAAACAGCTTTCTTGCGAAATTAAAAAATATGAAACCACCAATAGACTCTAAAAAAGAAACATTCACGAAGCCACGAGCTTATTTCAGAAAGAAAGAACTGCAGGAATGTCCTTAATCAATACCCTACTAGTCCTAATAGAAAGCATTACAGAGAACTTAATAAACGTGTAAAAGATCAGTTAGCTGCTGATAAGAATCTTTGGCTTGATGGTTTGGCTGACAAAGCCAAGGAAGCAGTTAGACAGCACAACAGCAGAGAGCTGTACCAGATAGTTAATGTTTTGTGTGGTAGAAAATGGACAGGTATACAGGGATTGAAGGATAAGCAGCGTAAGGTTATAGAAGGTGAGAATTCCATCATGGCTATGTCAGCTGAGCATTTCAGTGATGTTCTAAACAATGAAGTTAGTTCTACTCCCATTGTTTGTAATGACGATAGATGCATTACTGACTTTAATGTTTGCCCTATAACACAGTCTGAAGTTAGTTTGGCTATTTCTAAACTTAAAGTACATAAATTCTCAGGAGTAGATGAAATTACTACATAAATGCTTAGAGCTGGGAATGTTTCGGTTACCACTTGGATGACTGAAATTTTGAATATCTTTTATGATAAAGGCATGGTTCCTAAAGAATTTACCAGAGCTATTATTATCCCTATTTTCAAAAAAGGTGATCGCAGTTCTTGTGATAACTATAGGGTTATCAGCCTACTCTCTGTTCCAGGTAAAGTTCTTTCCATGATTGTGCTTAATAGAATTAAGAATCTGGTTGACAGGCAATTGCGTGATGAGCAATGTGGATTCAGAAGTGGTAGGGGATGTGTAGATCAGATATTTTCACTTAGGCAGATTCTTGAGAAATGTTTAGAGTTTCAGAAACCTTTGGTTGCTAGCTTTGTTGATTTCAAAAAGGCTTTCGACTCTGTTGATCGTCATAATTTGTGGTTGATTGTGAAATCATATGGTATACCAGACAAGTTAGTTAACATAATGAAAGCTCTCTATAATAACACTGAGTTGTGTGTGAGAGTTGGTAAGTTTTGTAGCAAATGGTTTAGCATTTCTTCTGGTGTTCGACAAGGGTGCATTTTGTCTCCTTTTCTCTTTAGCTTGGTTATTGATTATGTTATGCGAAATTCACTTCTAGGGAAAGATTTTGGCCTTAAATGGGCTGGAGATATGAAAATTTCTGATTTAGATTATGCTGATGATTTAGCCCTTTTGGCAAATGATGTTCATGAGATGAACTCTTTCATTCGAACTGTTGATGAGACTGGTAGTAGAGTAGGTTTGGTTATAAACAGAGAGAAAACTAAAGTGATGAAAATTGGTCACGCAGGTTGTGATTCAGTTGCTCTGAATGGTTGCAGTCTTGAGCAGGTGTCACAGTTTAATTACCTTGGGAGCTATGTAACAGATACTGGTGATGTGCAGCATGAGATTAACAGACGAATAGCGATTGCTGCCTGGACTTTTAAGAATCTGTAGAGAGTGGAGAAATAGGCATATACACTTAAAGATTGAAATTAGACTGTATAATAGTTTGGTTCTTTCTAGAGTTAGTTATAGTGAAACTTGGACACTTTGTAAACAAGATAACAGGAAACTAGATGCTTTTGATTCTAGATGCTTACGCAGTATCTTGGTCATTAGGTGGTTCGACTTTGTAACTAATGATGAGGTTAGGCAAAATAGTCGGCAAAATCCTTTAAGCAGCATATTCTGAAATGGGCTAAAGAGAGACTCCTGTTGGTTTGGCCATGTTGCCCATATGGATAATTATAGATTATGCTTGGCTTCTGATCTAAGGGACCTGGGTTCGAGCCCCGGGTAAGACATGGATGTTCGTTTTGTTTTCTGCTGAGGTCCTGCCATCCTCTCAGACCTTCTACTATGGCATATACACTGAAGGCTCCTGTCAGACCTCTGTGGCAAGCAGCTGCTTGAGGGGGTATTTATTATTATTATTTTTCTATCTCTCAATACAGAATATCCTAAGAATCTGATAAATGATATTGAAAAATTTGCTACAAGAATAGTAGATAAACCCACTCAACTACCCTCGCACAAAATGAGGATACAAAAGAAATCAAATACACCACAAGCATCTGACTAATACTTCACAAAGTATAATGAAGCCATATGGATATAAAGTACCTGTCACCAGCAGCAATACCATCCTAAGGCAAATTAAAACAGATAGCGATCCAAAAATCAAAATAGGGGTGTGTACAAAATTCCAATAAAAACCAATAATACAGAGCAAAATAAACCCTACTTTGGCAAAACAAAACGAACAGCAAAAATAAAGCTCAAAGAACACATGAGAGATATAAGAATGGGATAACAAAGTACTGCTTTAGCCCATTTCATATGCAATAGAGAGCAAACACCTAATTTTGATAAAGAAAATATAGCCCTGCCAACAAATTATTAGCAAAACATTGTAGAACAACTTATATCAAAATAGAGATCAATGCTGCAATGATGGAAGTATATCAACCCCTCTTGCCATGGAAGCTTCTACTTGACCAGTAGGCAGTGAAATATAAAATACCCCAAAATCTAACTACAAGCAAGCAGTTGAAGTTCTCCATTTTGAAGTATGATAACACCAATAAACAATAGACAGCAGCCCTACTCCATCACAAAGCAATGAAATCTCCCCAAATAGCATCAATGCTGCAGCAGAAGGAAGAAATGCATATGCACGGCGCAAACCCAATGATATAATTCCTTACCACTGTCAATAATCAGTGCTTGTGATGATGACCACATGGTTGAAAGTGGTCAGCACACTGGTTAGAAATATTGTAAATAAAAAACCCAGTTAAGAAGAGATACTGTGAACTCCAACAGTAAAGGTTAATTCTAAAAACTTAATAGTAATTCTAAAAAAACTGCAATGTGCATAATGAAACATCGTAGTTCTTGGACATTTAATAGCAGATAATAAAAACGGAAGTGCCAATCGCGCAACCAGACTATCTGTGAAACATGAACTAAAAAGTGCTGTGATAAACCTGGAAAAAGAAACTGAAAACATGGGACCTCCAACTCCACATTTGGGAACAATTCTGCTCTGAAGAACTGGATTTTGGCAATGTTACAAAACAGTATTTAAAGATATTTATAACCTTGTATCTAACTAATGTAGGTGTATGTCTTTAAGCTGCCCTACAGCTTTAATAGTGCGTTATCGCAAAACCTGCCTAAATATGTAGATTTGCACTCATTCCTCTGAAGTTGACAAGATACAACTTGTTTGAAAGCTTGTCTGAACTTGCCTTATATGTTAAAAACAAAGGTGATATCATCATTTCTTTTTGCTAGTGGCACATAAAGTTTGGTCTGCAAAATCTGTGCAGTGTTGCTATGGAGCTGTCTAAAGATGGGGAAAGATTTTGCATTTTCACAAGAATGCAGCTTGGGAAGGCATGGGAAAATATTCTGGCTTCTTTATGATAAGTACATGGGGATGATATAGTATGGATGTGCAAATTCGCAGAAGGATGGTAGTGCTTTGAAGACCTCCCTCAAGCAAGAGACTGAAAGAGGCCGTGAACAAAAAAACTATTTTTGCTATTTATGAACTCGTTGAGGAAAACCCACACATCACCATTCAGGTGATAAGTTTAGATGTCAGTGTATCAATTGGAAGTGGGGAAACAATTATTCATTAACATTTAAAGTTCTGAAAGATCTGTGCCAAATGGGTACCCCACAAACTGACAGAACAGCAAAAAAGGGCTAGAATCAATTTATGCAAAGAATGCTGTAATAATTGAACCTAATGGCCCCAAACTGTTAAGACATTGTTACAAGTGATCGGATGTGGTTTTATTGCTATACAACTCCCAGAAAGATAGTAACTATATTTGGATTGCAGAAGATGAACAATGTCCCCAATCCTCCAACAAGACTTTCGCTAGAGGAAGAGGATATTCACAATTTTTTTCAGTTCCCAAGGTGTGTAGCCGTGAACATCTTACCTTAAAAAAAAAGGCTATAAATGACAAATACTGCACCACTCTTGTGCTTGGAGAACTAAATTGCAAGGTCTGGTTGGACCTCCATAGTCCATAACTGCTTGAGGATGATGATGTGCCGAAAATGGTTAAGGAAGTGAAGGAGCAGTGTTGAACAACAGGCATGTCAAGGGTTTGCCTTCATCACAATATAGACTATCTGGAACAGAAAAAAAAAATCAAACAGCTACTCCATCCAACATATTCACCCTATCTTGCATCATGTGATTTTTGTTTTTTTTCCAAAAATTAAAAGGGAACTTGCTAGGAAGCCTTTTTCAAGGGTGCAAGATATTACAAAATGCATTCATTCAGAGTTGCAGTATATTCCCCCAACAGGAGTACCACCAAGTGTTTCAGAATTGTGTATGCATCTGCAACTGTGCATAGATGCTGGAGAGGAGTATTTTGAAGGACAGTAAAGGTTTTGTTGAGGTATATGCAATGTTTTCTGCAAATGCATGTCAAGAACTTTTTGAGTGCCTCTTGTATTTTACAGAAGAGTGATGAAGCTGTTTAATATTCTAGCTACTATAGCCCTTTAAATACTGTAGGAATATTACTAAAATTAATGATTTGAATAGATTTGGTTTAGATCTTTAATTTATCTTCAGTCTCATTCCCATAAAATAGTTTTTTTCTTTAGATATTGATTTCTTTTATTTGGCTTTCTGTTAGTATGATAACATGGGATTTTCTAATGATGTATGACATCTCTGTATATGACAGTGATTAGTTTTAAACATAAATGTATATTTGTGGAATCTCTTTGATTTCACCCGATATATAATTTTCATATGGCATAACTACAATTTAAAGCTTCTTGTCTGCAAATTCTATGAAATCTTAGCTTCTCTAAAATCTTGACACTTCTGATACTGTACATTGCACAGTTTGGTTGAATCTCTGTAGCCCATGGCTACTTGAGGATGATGAAACCAATGGTGCCCAATGGTTTTAGAAATTTGTGAGGCATTTTTCATAAATTTCTGTACACAGAAAATATTTTTTCAATCAGTTTTATAGGGACATCATTTGATTTTCATGAAGGGGGTTGTTTGCTTGGGAAAAGGATATGGTTCAGTCTGAAATAATTCACTGCTCCAAACCATCATCTCCCAAAGTGTGCACCGGTAAAACCCTGTAAAGGCCCTGGCCCAGTAAAGGTTCTTGTGGTAAAAAAAATACTGGTGCTTAGAAAATGTGCAAATAATCACACAGTCCTATTGTTATTATGACTGTTTTTTACTGCCTATTTCATATTTTCGTTTTAGTCACCTAAAAGCTATAAAGTGCACACTTAATAAATGATGTTTTGTTAGCAAAGATTTACTATACATATAGAGAAAAAATTATCTTTTTTTCATGTTTTTTTTTATATGTTTGTTTCTGGCCACAAAAATAGATACTGAGAAAATCTAATTCCCAGCTATATAAAGTTTGAGAAACCCTGCTCTAAACCTTGAAATATGAAAATCATCACTCTGTTAAAAATCATCACTAAGTTAAGTAGCATTGCCTTGCAGCAGTTATTTCAGCTGCTTGATCACAGTTTGTTCCTGTTGTTGTGACACTAATACCAGATCTTGGGAAAGTTCTGGCGCTTTTGCCCCAGAGCATTTTCAAATTAGCTGCCTGCATATCCTGTAGATTTTAGACCATTTTTTTTAAAACAGTCTTTAATAAAAAATAATGTGAAATTTAAGTTTAGAAAACACTTTTAAAAATTAAAACCTATAATAAAAATAATAAAATTCTCATGAATTTAAGAAATAATTTTTGCTGAAGAGATTATTTTTTAATTTTTTTTTACAGGTAATTCTGCACTTCTACTAATTGATTCTTGCATTAATAACTATATTAGCATGTTTAACTATCTGTTTCACCATCATTTATGTAGTTATTAGGTTGCCTGTTCCTCATCATAGATAGCACCAGGAGCAACAAAAACTGGGAAGAATTATTTTCACAATTTGCTGAAAGAGAAGTTAGCCACTGATAATTTAGTGATTAGAAAATCAAGTTTCTGATCAGGTGATTTGGATTCAAGTCTGACTTCCAGTGAAACTCAAATTTTTTTGAGCAAAAATTATTTCTTGAATTTTACTTTTACAGTTTATTCTGTTCCTACATTATTGATTTCCTTATGAATTACTCACATAACAAAGCATTTAAAAAAAAGTAAACAAACTGCAAGATATCTATAATAATAAAACATGTCTGTGGTCACTTAAATTCTTTACATAAGGGTGTTGGAAACTGGAATTTTGGCAAAAAATTAAGAATAGCATGAGAATGTACAGTGCAAAATATAAACTTGATGTGTTGAATAGGTGGTTAGAAATCACTATTTTCGATGAAACTTCTTTCTACTTCATTCTCCATTCACAGCTTTTTCTCACTCGATATTCTAATCAACAAAGCCACCAACCTTTGCCAGATCCTTCACATTCCCAAAGATATTAAAGCGTACCATTGCAGGTAGAAAACCCAATTTTTTCATTGAACATGGGGTTGCAAAGTGGGAACCCACATATAAAATTTGTAATCATTCGACCAAGTATCTCGGGAATTACATGGGGGAAAATTCTTTGAAACAGAAATAACACTTTCAAAAATTTGCGTAGAGATGAAGCCATGGGCTATGAGAGCGTATGCTGACTTCAGCAACACTGGGCTAAGTGTTGCTGAACATTAAGCTTTAACAACGCTAAGCTTCTAGTCGTTAATATACCAGTGTAAAATTATGCTTCATTTTTTACTTTTCAGTATTCTGAAATTGAAATCGGCATTTTTGACTGCTCACTTCCATAAAGTATACTTGTAAATGGTAGCTATGCATAAATTGGAAGGAGAGTTGTGTACCAATCCCCAGTGAACCTGCCAGACCTAGCACCTGATGTCTGACCCTTCCTTCTCGTGGTGCAGGCCATTAGTATCTTTCAAAAGAGAGATTCTCTTTTGGAAGGGAACAGAAGGTGAGGGCTGCCTGTTCAGTGTAGCCTACTGATCTGGTCATCTATGACCACTTTTATTTTTTTCAACCCTGATGAGGAGTGGTCAACTTCACAGTGTCCTAACACTGTCCATTTATACCTACTAGATTGGACTGGTTTATGAATTTGCACTTCATTTGGATCCTGGACTTGCTGCACTGGTGGGCCTCTGTTGAGGGATAATCTGCTGCTGTGTTTTTCTTGTGGGTTGCCACTACTAAGTGAACAGAGGCATGGGATAACTTATATCAGCTGGTGGACAATCCTGATCAGAGGCCATCACAGGTACCTGAACCTTCTCTTAGCTAGTTGGGCATCATCAATCCTAAACTGGAGTAATGTCTCAGTCAGGTCTCTGGCTCTTGAAAGGAGGTGCCTGAAGTTCCTATCTATCAGAGTTTATCAGTTTTATATTGTTAGCCCTACCTCTCTCAATAAACTTAGTTTCCTTAAAAATCCTATTAATCATTTTCTCTCTGAAGGAACGTGAGGACGTTACTTAGAAATTATTCTCTTGATGCCCTCACGCAGGAATTCCACCTATATATTCTAGGCTTGCAAGAGACCAGATGGACTGTTAAAGGTGTGATACTTGAAAAAAATTTTAAATTTCTCTTTTCAGGGAGGGACGTTGGAAAGCATCTTCAAGGTGTACATTTGCTTCTCAGCTGACACGCCAGTGATGCTCTTCTAGGATATGACTGCATTAACCCTTTGAAGCACGAATTTCGATTTTATTTCCGATTTTAATGACATTTGGTATGGGCCGTCTTTATGTGTAGAAAAAAGATGGAGTATACTTCCTTTTTGCAAAAAAATATTTATTTTAACTTTTGTACTAATACCCATGTAGGAAGTGTGGTTTCGCTGTAAAACCAGTCTGTGTATAGAAATAAAAATTTAAGTAAGTGGTTTCTGTGTGGAACCACTATGCTTCAAAGGGTTAATGAAAGATTTCTTACAGCAGAATTTAAAAAAAATAAAGAGTTTAATGCCATCTTTTTGTGATGCTCCCACAGAGGACTCTGATGAGAATGAGAAGGATAAGCTTTACAGATAGCTTAATGATATTTTGAATTCTGTGAAGAAAGGACATATTTCTCTTGTGCTAGGTGACTTCAATGCTAAAGTTGGTATTGACTCTGACCTTTGGGCAGGAATTTTATGTTCCTTTGGCATTGGTAGTTCCAATGGCAATGAGGAACATCTACATCTAAGTAAACTTAATGGTTTGCAAATAACAAAACATACTACACACACTGGGAAACCTGTGGTTACTACTTTATAGATTTCAAAAATGCTTTTGACTCTGTTGATCGACATAATTTGTGGTTGATTGTTAGATCATATGGAATACCTGATAAGTTAGTTAGTGTAATTTAAAGCTCTCTATTAACACTGAGTTGTGTCTGAGAGTTGGTACATCTTTCAGCGATTGGTTTAGCATTGCTAGTGGAGTTACACAAGGATGCATTTTGTCTCCTTCTCTCTTAAGTTTGGTTATTGATTATTTTATGTGAAATTCTTGCAAGAGAAAGATTATGGCCTTAAATGGTCTAGAGATTTCAAAATTTCCGATTCAGATTATGCAGATGATTTGGCCCTGTTGGCTAATGATGTTGATGAGATGAATTCTTTCATTAGGGCTGTTGATGAGATGGGTAATAGAGTAAGTTTGGTCATAAACAGGGAAAAAAACTAAAGTGATGAAAATTGGTCAGGCAGATAGTGCTTCAGTTGCTTTGAATGCTGCCATGTGTCTTAGTTTAATTATCTTAGGAGCTATGTAACAGATACTGATGATGTGTAGCATGAGATAAAGAAAAGAATTGGAATTGCCACTGAAACTTTTAAGAATCTGTGGAGAGTGGAAAAATGGTGTGTGTACACCTAAAGACTAAAATTAGGCTGTATAATAGTTTGGTTCTTTCTAAGGTTAGGTGTGATAGTGAAACATGGACCCTTTGTAAGCAGGATAACAGGAAACTCGATGCCTTTGATTCTAGATGCTTACGCAGTATCTTGGGCATTAGGTGGTTTGACTTTGTAGGTAATGATGAGGTTAGAAGAAGGAATCAGCAACCTCCTTTGAGCAGCATTTTGTGCAAAGAGAGTGCATTGTTTGACTATGTTGCCTGTATGCGTAGCTGCAGATTGGCAAATAGGATTATGAACAGTATGCCCGAAGGCTTCTGGGCACATTGGAAAATGGAAAAGGCTCGAGGAAAAGGGGGAAACCTAGGATGTGATGGGCAGACAATGCTAAACAGGGCCTTGCTAGAATTGGCCTACAGTAGTCAAATGCAGCTGCTGTAGCTCAGGATAGACAGGTGTGGAAAGCAAAATTATACTGTCTGGTAGGACCTCTGTATCCAATTGCTGCATGAGGATTTTATATGTATTGTGTGTATGTATGAATAAATATAAGTACATTCAAAAGAGATTATTAATATTTGTATAAAAAAGTACTTATTTCTTGTATAAGGTGTGGAACTATTCATTGTGGCAGAATTACACTGAATGGACAAATTATTATATACACTAATAACCAGTTGCTCCACCTTTTGCCTTCACAACAACAGCCAGACATCGTAGTAAGGACTCAGTGAGGTGTTGAAAACACAGAGGTGGTATTGCTGCCCATGAAGCGAGGATCTCCTGTCATTGAACATCCACTAATAAAGCTGCATTGAACATCCACAGTTGCCGTTGGTGGTTGGCGAGCTCAAATAGATCTTTCCAATTCATCCCACAAATTCTCGAATGGGGTTGAGCTCTGGCGATTGAGGGGTGGCAGTATGGTAAAACTTGAATGCTCCTGATCCAATTTGTTGCCACCTGGAAGTATGTGGTGTGGTCCTGCTGAAAGATGGCATCATGGTGCAGAAAGAGAATCATTATGAATAGGTGTAGATGGTTGGTGAGGATGTTCACATACCTTTTGCCAGTGATGGAAGTCTTGACAGGTACTAGAGCCCCAAGGAAGCTCATGTAAATGCACCCCAAACTGTTACACCGTCTCTGTCTGCTTGCTTGTATGATCCAAACTTGACAAGCTAGGTCCATCACTTTGTGTGGTTTACCTCGCACACCCTCCCAACAGCATGATAGAGTTCAAACCGTGATTCATCAGACCTAATGACGTGTTTCTAGTCCTCTGCACTCCTGTTAAGATAGACCTTTGCAAACTGCAGCCTAATCTTTCGTTGCCTTGCAGGCAACAACAGGTGGATGTCAACTGCCATAGTCTGTTTTTTGCATGGTATGATGGATAGTCTTTGTGCATAAGCTTGTGGATGCACCCTCATTCAATTTTGACATTATCTGCTCCACGGTAGCCGTGCAATTCCTTGTAATGATGTGGGGCAGTCTGCACTCACCTTGAGAGTCAATTGCATGTTTGCATCTACATTTCTCCTGCTGATTGGAAGTTTTGCTTATTTCATGTAGTCTTAGCATACACATGCGATGGTCTGACGTGGAAATCCCAATGATTCAATAGTTGTGGTGATTGAACAACTGGCCTTCCTCGCACCTACTATCTGGCTACAGTCAAACTCATGTTGCTGCCTTTATCCATGATTACTTTTCTGTGGCTGGTTTCCAATTCATAGAGACTTGCTCTGTTTATAGGCATTGCCAGTTTCAGTGTCTTGTGTTTGGATGTGATACTTCTGCTTTGCATATTGTTATCAGGGTGTATATAATAATATGTCCAGTGTACATCTGTAAGTTGTTCTTACAAGAATTCATGTGGCCTCTTCATCGGTTGATTGCTTTCTTTGATCTCCAGATTTACCTCCCCATTCTTTATCTAGAATGGAGTATAAGGTGGTGTGAAACTCTCTAAGGTATGTAGTGGATGGCACTCTCTACTCTGGAGGTTTTCATTTGGCATAAAACTCATTAAGATTGTTTCACTCACCCCCTCAATAAAAAAAATTTTCCCCCTCATTTAGAGAGGATATTTATCTCTAAAATATATAGTAGATGATTTTTCTCCTCTTTAGGAAGACATCTGAAACTAAAGTTTTAATAGATGGCATTCCCCATGTGATTTTGAATAATTTCCAATGCCAAACCTATGAAAGACACCATTTTTTAACCACTAATGTTAAGTCTGTGGGGAGTTTGAAAAATTCAAACCCACTCCACCCCTGCAGGTTTGTTCATAGCTTCTCTTCTCTGGGTGAAAGGAATGTATGCAAAGTTTGCTGCCCCTTGCTTTTCTGGGAGCTGATTGCATAAGTGTACAAACACAAACTTTCTACTTATTAGATTTATATACATAAAAAATTTAAAAAAAGGAATTTCTATTTTTTTTTAAACTGAAGTTTCTTTTGTTATATTACAAACACAATGTTAGAAATTCTGAAATTCCATAAAGTACTAGTGCTATTCAAAGACTTAAGTTACGTAAACTAAAAGCAGTAAGTGTATGTTTCATCAGTGTTTGCTGCTGCTGCTGGGGTGTCCATTCCACTCAAATTTAGTGTGTGGGTTGTTGTTTGATGACACTAAAGTCGAAATGTTGAGTGTATGCTTCTATCCTGTCCTTAATATACGTTAGGGTTTTTCAAACTATGGACAGTGAAGATTTTAGAAAGGGCCACAGCACATTAAATTTGAATTTTGAAATTTCTTGCTCTAGTAAAAGATAACAAAAAAGTTGTTTTGGAATGCATTCATGTGTTAGAAATTAATTATATATGTAATTGAATAACTTGATTCATTGAAAGTTTAAAGAAACCAAAATTTTTTAGCAAATGTTCAAAACCGTGCCATTGTTATTTCATAGCCCTTTTCACTCATCGTTGAAATTAAAACTAATCATATTAAGTAATAAATATGCTAAAATAATAAGTATTAAGTATTGATACTAAACTTTTGTTCTGTATTTAGTACCATTTATATTGCCATTCTGGAGTTTTCAGAGTCTTAAGATCCTCAAGAAAATGTTTTTTTTCTTTTGGTCTACCAAGAAAAGTTTAAGAACAGTCCTGATCTGTGTGATGCTATGTGGTTTATCAGATGTATGTGGACTTTCCATGTTGATGGGAAGGTGGATACTGTTACAGCAGAATCTTCGTTATCGTACATTTCTATCATTTGTGGGTAACCTAGTTGAAATTTTGGTTCAGTTGCCATGAAAACATGTACTTGTTCAAATTCTGGAGTTATTCCTTTATGGTTTGGTAATTTTAAAGAAGGTGTTTCATTATTTTTTCAAAACGTTTTTTTTTTCTATGCCAGGTTCTTCAGGAGATCAATATTAAGATTGAATCAGGATCTATGGACCCTGATTTTTCAAGACTGGATTTTACAGGCAACATCCATCTGCCCTGCATCAAACTAGATTGATCTGTTTTTGTTCAGTCAATCACAATTCACTCTTAAATTTATGTTGGGCTTACTTTACAAGTGGGACAAGTGTTGCTCATAAAAAAAACATAAAGTTAACTAATCTAAATATTGCAAAGAAGTGTGAAGCCTTGGAAAATTACCTGGATGGCATTATCAATTACATTGGCTCATCATCTGATGTACAGTCTTATACATGTTTTCGTGCATCTAGGGAAATTATAATAAAGAAGTAGCGCCAGCATAAGACTCAGTTAAAACTCAACACATTCTTGAAACTTGTTGCAACATTTGACTCAGTCCACTTTTAAAATGGGAGAAAAGTGACTCAAAATTTTAAATCGCATTCTGTTATAGGTGGGGACATGAAATTTTAATGCAACATTATGGGATGGCACATGAACCCATCCATTGCTTTCACTGATGTTGCTATATTTGAGTAATGCTACAGCCAGGGGCGTAGCGAAGGACTAAGGTTGGGGGTGGGGGGGAGAGAAATCAAATTTTGCCAACATGGCAAATAATGTCTGTCACGTTTTTACCCTAGATTTTTGCTCCTTTTTTTTCTTTTTGTTTCTTTTCACAACTCTCCTGCATTTTGTTATTTGACTTCCAATTTTGCCAACTAGCTATAATTTCCCAGAAATAATCCCAATATTTACATCTCGTCTGAATTGTAGCACGTCTGTGAATTTTCCCTTGATTTGGATAACTTTCCTAAATTTCACAAAACCAATCCCAATCTTTACATCTCTCCTAAATTTGCCAAGTCACTTCAGAATTTTCAAACTCCCCAAGATTTTGCCAAGTTTTCACCATTTTGTCAACTCTCCTTTAATTTCACAAACCCAATCCTAATTACCTGCTGAGGAGTGGTCAACCACACAGGGTCCTGGTGCTGACCATATAAACCTACTGGACTGGACAGATATGTGGCTCTGAGCTTGATTATGGATCCTGATTTTGCTGCACTGGTGGGCTTCTGTGGAGGGAAAATCTTCCGCTGTGTTTTCTTTTGTTTGTGGGTTGACAGCCCCAAGCGAATAGATTCACAGGATATGTTTATCAGCTGGTGGATAATCCTGAGCAGAAGTCATCGCAGACACCTGAACTCTTTGCTTCTATTGGCATCGTCAAATTCTACATTGGAGGAAGTCTTCCAGTGTAGATGGCTTCAGCCTTTAGTGGTGGGGGAACGGGTCTTTGCCCCATGTCTGCGATTAGGGGGCTGTTTGATATTGTCGGCATTCCCTCTCTCAATAAACATAGTTTCTTTAAACATCCCACTAACCATTTTCTCTCCATAGGTAGTTGGAATGTGAGGACTCTGCACAGAGCTTTTTCTCTTGATGTCCTCACACAAGAATTCCACCGTTATAATTTAGATATTCTCGGCTTGCAAGAGACCAGAAGGACAGATAAAGGTCAGATTCTTAAAAATAATCTTAAATTTCTCTTTTCAGGGAGGAACGAAAATAAGCATCAACAAGGTGTGGGTCTGCTTCTCAGCAGACACGCTAGCGATGCTCTTCTAGGATATGAGTGCATTAATGAAAGGTTTCTTACAGCAAAATTTCAGACAAGCGTTAAAGACTTGAATGTTATCTGCTGTTATGCCCCCACTGAGGATGCCGATGAGGATGAGAAGGATAGGTTTTATGACCAACTTCAGGATATTTTGAATTCTGTCAAGAAAGGAGATATTACCGTTGTTCTTGGTGACTTCAATGCCAAAGTTGGTACTGACTCTGACCTTTGGGGAGGAGTAATAGGCCCTTTTGGTATTGGTAGCTGCAATGGCAATGGGCAACGTCTCCTACAGGTAAGTAAACTCAATGGATTCAGAATAACTAACACTTATTACAAACACCGCGACATACATAAGTACACATGGGTTTCACCTGATGGGCTGCATAAGAATATGATTGATTACATATTAATTAACAGCAAATGGGCTAGTTCTGTTAGGAATACCAGGGCATATAGGGGAGCTGAAATTGGATCTGACCATTACCTTGTTAAAAGTGTGTTTAAAGGTGTTAACACACTTAAAAAGTGTTGTGCTAGGGTTAAAAAATTTACTTTTAATACTGAAGCTCTGAAAGATCCAGTTATAGCCAAAGCTTACCATGATAGGTTACTTAGTCATTATGACAGTCATGGTTTGCTTACTACTGAAGTTGAGGAAGAATGGGATCATTTTAAACAGGCTTTTTTCGACACTAACAGTACTCTTTTAGGAAAAAAGGAGCAGAAGAGGCAAAATTATCTGAGTGATAAGGCACTTGAGCTTATTTCGGAAAGAAAGAACTGCAGGAATGCCCTTAATCAATACCCTACTAGTCCTAATAGAAAGCATTACAGAGACCTTAATAAACTTGTAAAGGATCAGTTAGCTGCTGATAAGAATCTTTGGCTTGATGGTTTGGCTGACAAAGCCAAGGAAGCAGTTAGACAGCACAGAGAGCTGTACCAGATAGTTAATGTTTTGTGTGGTAGAAAGCGGACAGGCATACAAGGATTGAAGGATAAACAAGGTAAGGTTAGAAGGGGAGGATTCTGTCATGGCTAGGTGGGCTGAGCATTTCAGTGATGTTCTAAACAATGTAGTTAGTTCTACTCCCATTGTTTGCAATGATGATAGATGCATTGGTGGCTTTAATGTTGGCCCTATAACACAATCTGAAGTTATTTTGGCTGTTTCTAAACTTAAACTTCATAAATCCCCAGGGGTAGATGAAATTACTACGGAAATGCTTAGAGCTGGGAATGTTTCGGTTACCACTTGGATGACTGAAATTCTGAATATCTTTTATGATAAAAGCATGGTTCCTAAGGATTTTACCAGAGCTATTGTTATCCCTATTTTCCAAAAAGGTGATCGCAGTTCTTGTGATAACTATAGGGGTATCAGCCTACTCTCTGTTCCAGGTAAAGTTCTTTCCATGATTGTGCTTAATAGAATTAAGAATTCTGGTTGGCAGTCAATTGCGTGATGAGCAATGTGGATTCAGAAGTGGTAGGGGATGTGTGGATCAGATATTTTCACTTAGGCAGATTCTTGAGAAATGTTTAGAATTTCAGAAACCTTTGGTTGCTAGCTTTGTTGATTTCAAAAAGGCTTTCGACTCTGTTGATCGTCATAATTTGTGATTGATTGTGAGATCATATGGTATACCAGACAAGTTAGTTAACATAATGAAAGCTCTCTATAATAACACTGAGTCGTGTGTGAGAGTTGGTAAGGCTTGTAGCAATTGGTTTAGCATTATTTCTGGTGTTCGAGAAGGGTGCATTTTGTCTCCTTTTCTCTTTAGCTTGGTTATTGATTATGTTATGCGAAATTCACTTCAAGGGAAAGATTTTGGCCTTAAATGGGCTGGAGATACTAAAATTTCTGATTTAGATTATGCTGATGATTTAGCCCTTTTGGCAAATGATATTGATGAGATGAACTCTTTCATTCGAGCTGTTGATGAGACTGGTAGTAGAGTAGGTTTGGTTATAAACAGAGAGAAAACTAAAGTGATGAAAATTGGTCAGACAGGCTGTGATTCAGTTAATCTGAATGGTTGCAGTCTTGAGCAGGTGTCACAGTTTAATTTTCTTGGGAGCTATGTAACAGATACTGATGATGTGCAGCATGAGATTAACAGACGAATAGGGATTGCTGCCGGGACTTTTAAGAACCTATGGAGAGTGTGGAAAAATAGGCATATACACCTAAAGACTAAAATTAGACTGTATAATAGTTTGGTTCTTTCTAGGGTTAGTTATGGTAGTGAAACTTGGACACTTGTAAACAAGATAACAGGAAACTAGATGCTTTTGATTCCAGATGCTTACGCAGTATCTTGGGCATTAGGTGGTTCAACTTTGTAACTAATGATGAGATTAGGCAAAGGAGTTTGCAACCTCCTTTAAGCAGCATATTGTGCAGAGAGAGACTACGTTGGTTTGGCCATGTTGCCTGTATGAATAATTATAGATTGGCGAATAGGGTTATGAACAGTGTGCCTAAAGGCCTCAGAAAGAAGGGGAGACCTAGGATGCGGTGGGCAGACAATGTCAAACAGGACCTTGTTAGAATTGGTGTGCAGTGGCCAGATGCAGTAGATGTAGCTCAGGATAGATTTGCTTGGAGAACTAAATTGCACGGTCTGGTTGGACCTCCGTAGCCCATGGCTGCTTGAGGATGATGATGATGATGAATCCTAATTATCACAACTCACCAGTATTTTCCAAGTGGATTCTAATTTTGCCAACTGTCGAACATTTTGTTCAGTTTCCTTGATTTGTCCAACACTCCTTAATTTCATAAAACAAATTCCAATTTTCACAAATCGCCTATATTTTACCAAGTGGATTCGAATTTTGCCAAGTTGTCCCGATTTTGCTAACTCACCTGCATTTTACTAAGTGGCTTTGAATTTTTCCAGCTGCTCTAAATTTTGCTGTCTCTCCATTTTCCAAACTGCCCTAGATTTGCCAAGCTGCCTCGATTTTGACAACTCCCCTTAATTTTACAAAAAATATTACAAATTTTCACAACTCACCTAGATTTAATGAAGTCGCTTTGAATTTTGCCAACTCTGAGTTACTTTGGGGGGAGCCTCCCCCCATCCCCCATAGCTATGCCCCTGGCTACGGCAACACAAACTGTGGGAGGAAGATGTATTTATGATAAAAAGAAGTGGAAAGGATGTACCTTTGCACTGTGATGAGGATGAGAAGGATAGGTTTTACAGACAACTTCAGGATATTTTGAATTCTGTCAAGAAAGGAGATATTACCTTTGTTCTTGGTGACTTCAATGCCAATACACATCCTCTACCACTTCTAAATCCATACTTTTCATTACACAATTGCCTGTTAACCAGATTCTTAATTCTGCAACCAAGATTCACAACCATGCAAAGAATTTGACCTGGAACAGAAAGTAGGCTGATACCCCTATTTGTTATCACAAGAAGTGCAATCACCTTTTTTAAAAATAGAGGTAATAATAAAAAATAAATAAATACCCCCTCAAGCATCTGCTTGCCACAGAGGTCTGACAGGAGGAGCCTGTCAGTTTATATGCCAGAGTAGAAGGTCTGAGAGGATGGCAGGACCTCAGCAGAAAAACAAAACACGCAACCATTCCTTAACCTGGGGCTCGAACCCAGGTCCCGTAGATCAGTAGCCAAGCGCGCTAACCACTCGGCCACGGGACGGCTAGAGGTAATAATAGCTTTGGTAAAATCCTTTGGAACAATATCTTTATCATAAAGATATTCAAAATTTAAGTCAGCCATGTTGTAGCCAAAACATTCGCAGCTCTAACCATTTCAGTACTAATTTTATCTACTGCTGGGGATTTATGTAGTTTAAGTTTAGAAATGGCAAAATAACTTCAGATTGTGTTATAGGGCCAACATTAAGCCAGTAATGCATCTATCATCATTACAACCAGTGGGAATAGAACTAACCACATTGTTTAGAACGTCATTGAAATGTTCATCCCACCTTAGAAAATAACAGAATCCTCACCATCAACAATCTTGCTTTGTTTATCCATCAATCCCTGTATACCTGTCTGTTTTTTACCACAGAAAAACATTAAGTATCTGATACAGCTCTGTGTTATTGTGCTCTCTAACTGCTTCCTCGGCTTTGTCAGCCAAGCGACAAGCCAAAGATTCTTATCAACTGCTAACTGATCCTTTGCACATTTATTAAGCTCTTTATTAAACTTGTAGGGTGTTGATTAAGGATATTCCTGCAATTCTTTCTTTCCGAAATAATCTCAATTGCCTTGTCATTCAAATAATTATGGTTCCTCTGCTCCCTATTACCTAAAGGAGTGCTTTTAGTTTCAAGAAAAGTCTGTTTAAAATGGCCCCATTCTTCGACTTCACTAGTAAGTAAACCACAACCATCATAATGACTGTTAGGGTTAGCTTTAGCTATAACTGAGTCTTTCATAGCTTCATTGTTAAAGGTAATTGTTTTAACCTTAGCATAACACTTCTTAAGCTTAAGTTACAAGACACTTTTAACAGAAAAGAGTGGAAGATTTTTCATCAATATTTCTCAAATCTCAAATAAAACCCATCAATGCAGCAAATTCGGGATTCATAATCTAGCTCAGAGCCATTATTCCATTCAGTTGGTATATATAGTCAGCACCAAGACCCTGTGTAGTTGACCACTTCCTAGCAAGGTAGAAAAAAAGAAAAAGTCACCATAGTTAGCCATATCAATATGTCCCACTCTGATCTAACCTTCCAATCCCACAAAAGAGTATCTCTTTTGAAAGGTACTAACAATCTGTACCATGAGAAGGCAAGGGAAACTGTATAGGTTGTTTTAATAGAGAAATTAGCTAAATGAAGAATGCATATAATGAAATGTCAATGTTAAATGAACTATTATAAAATTTGCAGCAACATATCATAATGCAAATTTTACTTTTAACGTTATTAAATCTTCAAGCAGCTTCAACACTCTAGTGTTTCAAAATTCTAAACAGATACCACAGGAACAACTAATGAAACTTCAGCTTTTTAAAAATTGAAATTCCCATTTGAAATGTGTCATGTATCTTAATAGATTCTGAAAAAAATTCATCGCCGCCACGGCTGGAATTGAACCTGCATCTCTCCAGATTCATGCCAGAGCGCGCTAACCATTGCACCACGTGTCGGACGATGAATATTTTCAGAATATGACCTTTTAAATCATCTTTTTGAGACGTGACTGAGACAGCACCATCTATACTCAAGGAGATGCAACGTTTTCAGTCGTTGCATTTGATTATCAGATGTTAATGAGAAGGTCGCTAACGCTACCGCGTTAAATATATAATTAAAATCAATCCAAAGTGAATGCACAGTATTCCCTGTTAAGAAACATTAATTAATAGATTCTGAAAAAAATTCATTGCCGCCACGGCGGGAATCGAACCCGCATCTCTCCAGATTCATGCCAGAGCGCTTCTGTCACGTCTCAAGAAGACGATTTAAAAGGTCATATTCTGAAAATATTCGTTGTCTGACGCGTGGTGCAATGGTTAGCGCGCTCTGGCATGAATCTGGAGAGATGCGGGTTCGATTACCGCCGTGGCGGCGATGAATTTTTTTCAGAATCTATTAATGTTTCTTAACAGGGAATATTGTGCATTCACTTTGGATTGATTTTAATTATATATTTAACGCGGTAGCATTAGCGACCTTCTCATTAACATCTGATAATCAAATAGATGGTGCTGTCTCAGTCACGTCTCAAGAAGACGATTTAAAAGGTCATATTCTGAAAATATTCATTGTCTGACGCGTGGTGCAATGGTTAGCGCACTCTGGCATGAATCTGGAGAGATGCGGGTTTGATTCCCGCTGTGGCGGCGATGAATTTTTTTCAGAATCTATTAATTAATGTTTCTTAATAGGGAATACTGTGCATTCACTTTGGATTGATTTTAGTCATGTATCGATCTGTCTTATAAAAATATATAGTTCACGACCAAAAACTTTTTTTTTTAGTTTGGTGCAAAATTTGATGCATTCTAAAATAAATTTTCCATTGTTCAAATTGCATTTCCTTAGTAGCCATATTGGCACACCAAATTCTGTTTACTGCATAAAACTTTCAAGCAATCCTCTTATTTGAAACTGTTCCCAACAAAATTTCAGTCAAGTTTTGAAATGCTTGCAAATATTAACCAGAATCTTAAAAAAATAGAATTGGAGATTTCCAAATCTTACTAAGTTACTTCTTTTTTTCATTTTAATTTCTTTTTCTGGTTTATACTATTTCATTTCTCAAGGTTGGTTAATAGGAACTTTGAGAAATATCAGTGTTTATTGAGCTTTTAAAGTGTACAAAGTTTTTATCAATTCATGTGAAGTGTTGACTAAAGGGATTAATAAAATAGCTTTGGATTACTAATGAGATGACAAACATTGATTGCAAAAAAAAAATAAAAAAATTGGATAGTGGGGTTATTTTCATATCAAATCACAGCTCTGAACCTCATCCTTTCCAATTTCAGTTTTTTTTTTTTTGGTATACTTGTAGTACTTATAAGTAACAGAAAAAGCTAATTTATTTATTTTTATAAAATATAGATTTCAAGATATAAACATTCAAAAATTTCCAAAAAAACTTCAAAATTTGGCTACTTGGCTTTCTTTAAATGCTCTGTTTTATTCATGCTAGAGGGGCGGGGGTGGCTCAGTCGGTAGCGCGCCAGGCTCGTAATCTGTAGTTCCCAGGTTCGAGTCCCAGCTGGGTCAGCGTTGAGATTTATCTCCGCAAAATTCCCCGCCCTGCCCACGGTCAGTAGGGGACACCGATGGGCTTGGAAAGGCCGCCGTCCGTCGGATGGGACGTTAAGCCGTGGCCCCGTGTGTGGGAGAGCCATACCCTGCGCACGTTAAAGAACACGCTGGATGGCCTTGACGGGAGGCTACCATCTGTCTCCCAACAGCTGTTCCAGTGGGTCCCCTCCCCCAACCTTCTCTGAGCCTTCGGGGTCCATGTGACCTGGCCATTTAGCCCATGGTGTGCAAAAAAGTGCCGCTCAGAGGTAAAACAATCCAATCCAATATTCATGCTAGAAATGAAATTGGTCCCTTTAAAAGGTCTTGAAATATTCTTTAAAACAAAGTAATGCATGCATATTCAATAGTAAATTCTTAAGGTCATTGTCCAAAAGTTTTGCCTTGAATATTTAAAAACGTATCCCCATAAATAAAAAAAGTGTGTTTGAAACATATATTAAGAGAGTTTTAGGAAATTTTTGTCATAGGTTATTAAGGTAGTACAAAACCATGGATGCAATCTTACAGTGTATGAATACATTGTAATTTATTTAAATAATGCATAGGCAAATTTGACAAAAAAGAAGTATAAATACCCTGTCAGATTTTTTTACTTAGTAAAATATATCTATGAACTATCCACAATATCATTTGAATGAGAGATAAACTTTGATTTGCTGTATTAGTTTTTTTAGTTTACAATATGCATGTTTTCCATATAGCTACACACAGTAAATTTTAAACTGTAGTAGTAATGTAATATGTTTTGCTGCATTGGAAACAGTGGACCATACAGAGGTAAATATCTGTCCCCAAACTTCTTTTGTTGTACAATTCCATCAAATCCCTCATATCTGTTAGTGATATATGAAATGCAGCTCAAGAGATAATTAACTTCTTTCAAGAGAAACTTTTAAGCACCATTTGCTATTCTCTAAGGCAGGACCTAAAATTGCTGTAATACAAATTATATATTTATGATGTATTTATCAACTAACAGACAATATTGGAGAAATTAGACAGAAACAATATAAACTGGCCTGGCATTATAGCTCTATTAACATCACAAGAAATATTCACCAAGCTATTTATTACTGCAGTTGAAGTATATCACTGAATAAAGTCCCTGAGCTCTTTAATGAATGTCAAATGGTTTGCATATGTATTTATCCATTTCCACAATCCTATGATTTCCACCAATTGTTAGTGATCTTTATGTCTGGGGGTGGGCTTGGCTCACTTGGTAGCACTCCAGGCTCGTAATCTGTAGTTCCCAGGTTCAAGTCCCAGCTGGGTCAGCATTGAGATTTATCTCCGCAAAACTCCCTGCCCTGTCCACAGTCAGTAGGGGACACCGATGGTCTTGGAAAGGCCGCTGTCCATCAGATGGAACATTAAGCCATTGCCCATGTGCAGGAGAGCCATAACCTGTGCATGTTAAAGAACACTTTGGAATACCTTGACAGGAAGCTACCATCTGTCTCCCAACAGCTGTTCCATTGGGTCCCCTCCCCCAACCTTCTCTGAGCCTTCAAGGTCCATGTGACCTGGCCATTTAGTCCATGGTGAGCAAAAAAGTCCCACTCAGAGTTAAAACAATCTAACTCTTTGTGTTTGGTTAGTAGAGTCAATGAGCCACCCCTTATAGTAAGAGTACACTATGTTGAAAAAAGTGTCCAGACACCTGATTGACAAAGGGAAAATGTAATTTTCAGTCATGTGATCAGTACTAGTGGGGTATAAGAAGAGTGTTGGCAGAGAACAGGCTTCAGGGGAGACATTGATACGAAACATGAGTGAATATGCTGAGTTAATGGACTTCCAGAGAGGGGTCACAATAGGATGCCATTTGAGTAAGTTATCTGTGCATGCGATTGCGGCCAAATTAAAGCATCCTAGGTCAACTGTGCAGGATGTGATTACTAAATGGAAACATGAAGATGTCACGATAGTCAAGAAATGGTCGGGCAGACCACAGAAACTGATGGAAAGGAATCGAAGAGATCTGAAACATGTGGTACGTTCTTCTCGTCATTCATCTGCTGCTATCATTACCAAAACGTTTCATGAATCCACAGGTGTTTTCAGTAGGGCGGTTCATACGGAGCTGCATACATTGGATTTCCATGGCTGAGCAGCTGCATACAAACCACTGATAACTCCTAAACATGCACATCAACGTCCAGCCTGGTGCAAAGCTCGTCGGTGTATCTTCCCATCTGTGAAGTTCATTGGTGGTTTAAGATCTAATTAAAAAGCCCTTTCTTTAAATGTGTTTGTAAAGTATATCAATCCTTTGCAGAGTTTATAATGAAAAAGAAATCAGTGAAAGAATTATAAAAAAATGCCCCATAATTGATTAAAAGAAGTATATATCTTACCGTGATAGTTAAGTTAATGTGTTCATGAGAGTATCCATGTTTGCATGATGGTTTGGAGCTGCTTATCGTGACATGGATTATTGGTTCCTATAGCCAGTAGCTACCAACACTTCAGTACTACAGAGAAGGGCCATATGTCTATCAACATAACACACCATCTATCAATATATGAAGGTTTGTTCAGCAGTGGTTTCATGACTTGGGTGTGGAGAACATGCCCTGACCTGCTCAGAGCCCTGACCTGAATCCAATAGAGGCCCTTTGGGATGAACTCGAACATCGGTTCCAAACCTTACCAACATGTCCCACTTCCCTGTCGACACTAACTACCATGTTGAAGGACAAATGCTGCAAAATAACAGCTGCATGTTATCAAAAACCGATTGAAGGTATGCCCAAAAGAGTTCAGAGTGTAATTGCAGTCAAAGGTGGCCAACACCCTACTGAAATTTCAATAAATGCAACATTTTGTCAAACACTCTGGTAACTTCTTTCAACATAGTGTAATATACACCCATCGCTCAATATAAAAATAAATACCCCCTCAAGCAGCTGCTTGCCACAGAGGTCTGACAGGAGCCTGTCAGTTTATATGCCATAGTAGAGTATCTGAGAGGATGGCAGGACCTCAGCAGAAAATAACACGGACATCCATGTTTATCCAGGGCTCAAACCCAGGTCCCTTAAATCAGTAGCCAAGCGCGCTAATCACTCAGCCATGGGATGGCATCAATATACACTGGCGGAAATTGAAAAAAGAACACCATTGACAATTGAAGCGTAATATATGAGATTTAAATAGTAGAAACAACTTGTTGAGAATGGACAGTGATCACATGTATGAAGTGATTCAATGTTTATTTTACCTTTTAATGAACATTACATTTTACAGAAGGTACATTTTAATATGGTGTTGAACCTCCTCGAGTAGCAATACAAATGCTGGATATCATGCTGGGGTATACCATTCCATGCGCTTTTAACTTGGACACGTAATTCAGAGATGGTTGTTGCCTGCCGCGGTCCATGGAAGAATCTTTGTCCGATCCAGTCCCAGATATGCTCGATTGGAGACAAGTTCGGAGAGCATGCTGACCAAGGGAGTTGGTGCACTGCCTGAAGAGAATGTTGAGTTGCCCATGTGAAGTGTGGGCAGATGTTATCCTGTTGGAATATCGCATTTGGGATTACACTCATATATGGCAGGACAACTGGCTGTACGATGTTGCTATTCAGTGTACTCTGTACAAACACCAGACTAATACTAGAGTGTTAGTGAATTGCTCCCCACACCATGATGTCCAGTGTGGGCCCTGTGTGCTGCTGGCAGATGCACGATGGAAGAAGACACTCACCTTGTCGCCTTTGGACATGTAAACGACCATCAGACACTCATAAGCAGAATTGGCTTTCATTACTAAAGACCACAGACTGCCATTCTTCCCTTTCAATGAACTCTTTCTTGACACCACTGCAAACATGTTCAACAGTGACGAGGTGACAGTGGTAGCCATGCCAGCGGCACGCGTGCCTATAGTTCTGCTTCTAAAAGACTATTGTGTATCGTTCTTGTAGACACCCTTGGTATGATAGAGGATCGAATTTGTAACGCCATAGCCTTTCGCTCTGCCACCACCACCCTCCTGATATACCGATTCTCTCATGCATCTGTAACTGTGTTGGCTGGAACATCTGCGAGTGTGCGAATGCACTTCTGACCATAGATGCCACCATCTTACCACTGTTGATACCTCTTGTCCAATGCGGTGTGCAGTTTGACGAAAAAACCAACCTGCTTCCCGAAGACCCACTATATGACCTCACTCAAACTCTGCTAACTGAACAAATGTTGCATCGTCCAGGCATGATAGCTTCGTCAAAGAGCATTGAACAACACAAGACGAATAACTTCTATCTTCAGGCCCTAGTCCTTAAATACGCACTGCATACATTTGCATGTTGTCATCCTCATTAACGTCATTATTTCATCCAATGACTTTGAATCTTGGATCATGGTTTCTGCTGCCCTTAACTATTAACATATTATAATATGATGTTCCTAAAGGATTCCTTCTGAGTGTTTTTCAATTTCCACCAGTGTACATGGTAGATAGGTTCCAGGATATCTTGGTGTAAATTGAAACCGTGCAAACAGAGTTCCAAAAAAATCCTTACAAATAAAATCGTAAATTTAAAGCTTTATTTTCTTATATTTATCTTGAATTTCTGTTCAACAGTAATAATAAACATATGTAACATTAATTTGTACTTTATTTGCATTATTGAGAAAAGTTTGGATTAATTTTCCATTTATTTCTTTTGGTCAGAAAAAATACTCATCATTACTGTAGATGTACACTTGATGACACAATTTGAATATGAAATTTAAAAGATAATATTTATGAAAATAATGTAAATTAGAAATTAAGCATTTGCACAAACACTTAATGCTTTATTTTGTAAAATTATTATGATATTCTATGAAACAGTGTACATAGGAATTACCTATTTAGCCTATATATATAAATATATACTAAAACCGAGATAAAACAGTTTTTACTAGTCTGAAATATTTAGCCTAGAAAAGTCAGATCTCACTGCTGATTCAAAACAGGCTTCATTTCATTAACATGTCATGAGACAGAATGCATTACAATGTCAAGAATATAATATTAGCAAATAAGATGACAATTTTAGTATGTAGGAATATGCTATTATCAAAAATAAATGATATCAGCCTGAACCATTTTCATTGATTTTTACTTTGGAATGAAAGTCTAATAATAGTCTCCCTTGACACTATACCACTGGTACTTCATAATATATATTATAGCTACATAGTACTACTTCTGATTTTTTTTTTTATCTATCTAAAATTAAGTATCACTGTGTAAACCAGTAGATAAAAAAAAAAAATCAGAATTAGTACTATCTAAAATTAAGTATCACTGTGTAAACCAGTAGTTCTCAAAGGATGTGCCATGAAATTTTGGATGGCATTTCAGATAAAAGGAAATCTATAAACATTTTGTTTCTACTTTCTGCTACTGATTCTTCATTTAACTTTTTCTATTTAATCAAAAACTTTTCCATATTAAATCTTAATGTTAAAACTAAAATTAACACAAAATATTTGCCCATAACACGTATAGCATGTGCACTAATCTCAATACACATCAGAACTTGTTTGTAAATGCAGAGCTATTCTGTTCAGCTCCACAGAAATGGCTATTATTGAAGGCAAACTGTGTATGCACTTTCCCTGTAGTGTTGCTGACATAAATTTATAGTGTGCTGTGAGTATTCACAGTGGAAAATAGTGACCAGAGCAACTTTGACCATCACTTGATAGTTGGTGCAAGGCATGCCGGTTCTAGCATCTCTCAAATGACCATTCTCTAGGCTTTTCACCTTCAGCCATTTCAAGGGTTTAACAAGAATGGTGGGAAAAACTACCAGTTATCGGTGATCATGTGAACGAAAACAGCTTTTAGATTTCAGAAGGATCAAAGACGACTGTCAAGAATCATGCAAGGGAACAGACGGACCATAACCAAGCAAATCGCAGTGCAAAACTACATCGAACCTTGTTGTGAATAGGCTACAACAACTGCCGACCATGTCGAGTGTGAATGTTGTCAGCAAATAGCACGAAAGCCTGTCTGCAGTGGGTTCAGGAGCATCAACACTGGACCCATTGGGGAAAAAGGTTAGCCTGTTCAGATGAATCAAAGTTCTTTTTTGCATCAACCAGAATTTTGGCACAAGCAACATGAGGCCATGGAGCCATCTTATCTGGTTAAAACTGGTTGGGAATAGTGCCACCAAAATGCATTTATTGTAATTAGTGGTGACGATGCAGGGTTATGAATATACTTCATCCCCCCCCCCCCAACCTTTTGAAAAATTTCTTCGTAGTTTTACAGTTTCAATTTTGATATATTTTATCACTAAATGATTATTAATTTTTCACAGTAATTATCTTCTAAACTATTTCTACATTCATTTATTTCCTAGGTGTTTGACAATTATGCAGTGACTGTTATGATTGGAGGTGAGCCTTATACCCTGGGCTTATTTGATACAGCTGGACAGGAAGATTATGACCGATTGCGACCTTTAAGTTACCCACAGACTGATGTTTTCCTTGTCTGTTTCTCTGTAGTGTCTCCTTCATCATTTGAGAATGTTAAGGAAAAGGTTTGTATTTATAATTATTTTTTGCATTTTTATCAGTAATTGAGGTTAGCTGTGTATGTTGGTAGAATGTCAGGCTTTTTCACCCTTAAAGTTCAAGTTTCTGAAACTGATCTCACTCTGGTGGACAAGTTAATTTTGAATGTTTTGGAAAATGAAATTCACAACTTTAGAGCCTCATTATAAAGTAACTGACAAATAGAAATACACTAAAAGCACAATTTATTATACAAACCGCACCCACCTACAAACCTGCCCTACTCGATCAAAATAATGTGGCCAACTAAAACTCTTTGCAGACTTTGTGTCAGATCCCTATACCTGTTTTGTAGTGTACCTGCAACAATTTATGATGGATAAACATACAATGGATAACAAGATAGTCGGTGCGAGGAAGATGGGATGTTCCTGATCCATGACTGCTGAACATCTGTGATTTTCATATGTAACTGTCGCACTTGTGTACCAGGACTACATTAAATTGGCAAAACCTGCAGTGAAAAAAATATGGCTGTAACTAGGTGGTTGATGTTCAAGGTGCATGCCACTTCTCCTGTAACATAATGTCGGAACCAAGGGCCACAGGGCAGATAACTTCAACATTCAACTTCAGAACAGCTATGAAGGTTTGTGCATAGACCATTTGACATACAATGTTGGGACTGGGCTATGGCAGCCGACATTCACTTCGAGTGTCCATGTTAACAGCACAACATTGGGCTATGAGGCTGCAGTAGGTGAAGGAACATTACCAATGGACCGTGGAAGTTGGGTTGTTTTACCTCTGAGTGGCACTTTTTTGCACACCATAGACTAAATGGTCAGGCCACAAAGACCCTGAAAGCTCAGAGAAGGTTGGGGGAGGGGACCCACTGGAACAGCTGTTGGGAGACAGATGGAAGCCTCCTGTCAAGCCATCCAGCATGTTCTTTAACATGCACAGGGTGTGGCTCTCCCACGCAAGGTGGCCTGGCTTAATGTCCCATTCTACATTCCAAGCCCATTAGTGTCCCATACTAACCATGGGCAGGGAGTTTCATGGAGAAAATTCTCTATGCTGACCCAGCTGGGACTCGAACCTGGGAACTGCAGATTATGAACCTGGCACACTACCGAACTGAGCTCCCCCCTCCCCCCCCCAGGACATGGAAGACTGGATGGAAATGGGTAGCTTGGTCCAGTGAATCAAGAATCCAACTACAACATGCTGACAGGAGGTTGCATGTGTGGCCTAGACTGCATTCCATGGACTTCAACTGTCATTGGAGGTATTACTGGCCATGGAGGTTGTGTAATATTCTGGGGTGTGTTTATGTGGGCCACTTTGGAACCTCTCATACCTATTGAGACCATCATAACCACACAAGACTACGTTGACATACATGCTGATCATCTACATCCATTCATTGCTATTCATTTCCCACTTGCAGGATGCCTTCTTTCAACAAGACAATGCCAATTTCATTGTTCCCATTTGGAAAAGGACTAGTTGGAGGTGCATTCCAGTGAGTTCACAACCCTCAAGTGGCCCTCTTACTCTCCAGATTTGAACCCTGTTGATCATCTTTAGGATGAAGTCCAGTGATTGCGTTTGAACCCAAAACCCAACACCAGCAACTCATGGCATCTTTACAAATGGCTGTCTGGGAATCATGGTTTGCAATACCATCCGAACATTTCCAATACCTGGTAGAGCCCATGCCATGATATGTTGCTGGTTTTGTGAGAGTGAAAGGTGGGCCTACACGTTTTTAAGTTGGAGTATGTAATAAATTCTCTTTCAGTGTATAGTGCTTCCATTGGAACTTGGCAGTTGGAGAAAATGGACTTTCCCAGTTTTAAGGGTGGAAGGCTGACACATGGTGGCTGACCATGAGCTATTCATAGGTCTGTCATGAGGACAGCAGCCTTAAAGTTTTATGGCATGCCACTGTGAAATACACGAATATTATTTATTGTATATGGGGGAAGGAGTGGGACTGAAAGATGACAACAGAAGAAATGGGGAGTATTAGTTTGAATAGAGTAAAATGCAATCACAGATTATTGTCCAGATGATCTAGGAACTATTTGTTTCCTTTCAGAATTTACTGTTTCTATAATTCATGGGTCGGGACCCTGTGGCTCTTGACGCTTTTTGGTTCAACATTTAGCTCTGAATTTTTTTTTTATGATTTTCGTTAGAGACAAGCACCAAAGCAGGTTGGCAGATGATAATTTGAAAGCACTGATGATTTCAAATGTTCTAAATACACTCCAAATTTGATTAAATTGGTCGAAAATATTCAAATTCAAAAGTCATACTGATGAATCGCAGATTTTTTTTTATAATTATTTTCAATAGTTTATTGTATGCACTTCAATATAACTATTTTAAAATTATATGTTATGGTTTATTTTTGCTAATAAGATAATTTTCAGCTCTTAAAATTTGTAGGTTTACTTTTTTGCTGTTTTGGCTCTTGACCCAAAAATGATTCCTGACCCCTGGTTTAAGCTATAGTCAGAACCAGGGCTATGGAGTCGGCACGAAAAACTCCCAACTCCTCAAATTTTTTTCTTCTGACTTTTCTTTTTTTATCTGACTCCAAGGTATATTAATTCTAAATCTGCTATGATGATTATTACATGAGGCATTTCATCACCACCACATGAATTACCAGAGCCATTAAAACCACTGATTTGTGCTTGGCATAATTTTTTACCATCATCTATCATACACTGACACACGAAATGTTCCCCATCTGTGGATATCGTAAAATATTCAAACTGCCAACTTCATTGGAACTCTCTTTGCAATTGTGAAAGGGGTTTTAGACTTGGAAGTTTAAAACTTATGAAATTTAGAAAGAACATGAAATTAAATAAGCATTAAAAGTGAAAAATATTTTCTGAATAGAAAAAATGAATTAATGGCATTAAATGTCTGAAATGGAAAACATTGTGTTTATTATTTAAGTGGTTTAACTACCATAATTGCCAGTGATGTCACACACAAAAACATATTTTATTAAAATTTATATTGAGGTCAGAGTCAGTAAAAATATACCAACTCCCCCACAGCACTGGTCAGGAACCTTTGGTCAGCACTTTTGAAGAAGAGAGCGTTGAAAGTTTTAACTGCAGTATTTTCCAAAATCATAGAAGTTTTTTCCATTTCTAATACAGCAGACTTGGGATTATCCATAATGAATGAAAAACAACAATCCTGGCTAATGGAATTCCGGATTAATCCATCATCCATAAAAAATTTAGAAATACTTCAAAATTTTTAGAAAATATTGTAAATGGATTTTTTTTTTTTCATTTTAAAATAGGAAGTTTTCTCTTCCCCTTCATTTGTCTCTGTGTGAAATCTTTTACTATTGCATCGTAATTTAGTGGCCGCATTCTCATTAGCAATATTATTTTCATGCAAACATTATTTTTTTCCCAACATTCTGGTTAATTTGATCTTGGATAATCAAGAGTCTACTGTATAAGTATTTCAAACAAGCAAAACTAGTTTTTTTTCTCCCAAATTATTTTATGTCTGCAGGTAATTTATGTTTTTATATTGAATGACGCTTTCTTACTATATGCCATGACTATCTATACATGTCAGCTTTATCACCATCACTAGAAATGAATTTGAGCTTGGTAGTCATAATTTAAATTTCAAACATGGCAATTGTTGGAAAAACATTTAATTTCTTCATGATTATACTGTATTAAAATAAGTTAAATAACAATCCTTAGGAGCTTATTTAGGACATTGATGTTATATTCATTCTTCTTGCTTCATAAGCAACTTCTACAGCATTATATCAAGCTATTTGCTTCTGCTTTAGAATACCTTTTTAACTTGCCTTAAAAAGTTCTGTATATATGTCAGTTTTTTCTTGTTCTTGCTCCCCCCCCCCCCCCTTAAAATTGAGTTTCAGTCAGTGTAACGCTCCAAAGATTATTAACTTTTCAAGTTAGACCTTTTGTCTGATTCAAATTTATTCAAAATTCCGTACAGTTTGTCGGGCACCAGGCAATATTAACTTGCCAAATAAAGTTGAAATAGGGTACACTAGGTATTTGTCTGCCATTATTTATCAAGTAAGAATTCAAAAAATTGTCAAGTTTAATTAAAGTTTAAATCTAATCAAAAAATCAATTAACGTTGCTCAAGAAAAAAATTGCAAAAATTCAAAAATTTCTAAAACGAAGTTCGTTTCCAAAAAAATTCAAAAACTCGCCAAACTCATTTGATGAATACAAAAGTTGGAGTACTAACAACTCATATCTACCTAAATCTCTACTAATAACTCCTATCTGCACATACTGATTCAACATATTTCAGTTCCTCCTAACAATTCCAATTCTGCATCTCAACTTCCACTAACAGCACTATATCCACTAACTCTGGCCTAATGTCACTTAGTTGTCACTTAGTTATAACATGCGGCATACAAATCAGCACATGTCTGTTACACACTGGGAAAACATTTGCATAATCTGGCGATCGCACCAGCTATGATGCAAAAGGGGTCGTGTCCTACATGCACACATTAGCGGCTGGCAATCAAAAGTCGGAGTTGTGCATGCACAACTCCTACAGCTTGGAAATGAGAATTGTGATCAATCCAAAAAATGAAAAAAAAATCCCCAAAATGATAAATATAACGTAAATAAAGTAAAACTGGTTAAGGAAAAGTAAAAGTGAATGGGTAGACCATAACATCGATAGCAAACTACACTTGTAATCTGCAGTTCCCAGGTTCAAATCCCAACTGTGCCAGCTTTGAAATTTATCTTCACTAAACTCCACCCTGCACTCAGTCAGAAAGAGCACAAGGAGGTCTTTGGTTCAGATAAAAAAATCTCGAGATATGTATCTTTTCTTACTTTCAAGCTGCGTGAAAATGGCACTCAGAGGCTACTAGTCGATTATTAATCAATTAATGATATTTATGTATTGATTGTTAGTTATTAATAATAAGCTATTAGGTTAAATTTTGTTAATATCAAAAACATATGTAGTCACTGCTTCTCATGACGTTATGACAAGCGTTCGAGTCCCAGCTGTGTCAGCGTTGAGATTTATCTCCGCAAAATTCCCCGCCCTGCCCATGGTCAGTAGGGGGACACCGATGGGCTTGGATAAGGCCGCCGTCCGTCGGATGGGATGTTAAGCCGTGGCCCCGTGTGTGGGAGAGCCATACTCTGTGCACGTTAAAGAGCACGCTGGGTGGCCTTGACGGGAGGCTATCATCTGTCTCCCAACAGCTGTTCCAGTGGGTCCCCTCCCCCAACCTTCTCTGAGCCATCGGGGTCCATGTGACTTGGCCATTTAGCCCATGATGTGCAAAAAAGTGCCGCTCAGAGGTAAAACAACCCAACGTATGACAAGCTGTCACTTCCTGCAATCACAGAACTTTAAAAAAAAGTCACAACAGCATTTGTTGCTATTCTCAAAGTATTGTAATACTAACTTTTGAAATATACTTTTGGATTTATTATTGATCATGGGATGATGCCTACATACTTTACTGGATGTATTCTTGTACGATCTCTTTACTGCTAGTAAAATGAATATTTAAGTTTTTATTTGTAGAACTTTCCAAGAAGTTAAATATTCCTTCTAATGTGATATTAAAACGCATTTTTCATTAGTTTAAATCGCATATTTAGTGTTTTTTTTTTATGGAAGCAGTTTTAAGAAATTTGGTATAATTCTGTAAAAATTGTAAGTTTTTGTCACCATGTGTCACTACTATGAGTCCAGAAGTCAAGTGTTCCATCAAGATGTAATGGCGCCTGAGCACTGTAAACTGCTGTGCTCCAATTTCCTCCAATTTTTCATTCTTCCAAATCATCATTTTTGACTTGTAAGGTTGGTAGCTCTGCTCATGGGCCAGATCGTTATGGCCATCCCTATCTCCACAAATGGATATTCCCGCAGCACACTGCAGTGATGCTATCAGCTTACATGGAATATATATTGACATCGTGTGCAGGGCTTGTCAGTGTGCCAATGGGGAAATGGAAGAACTTGTTAAAGTTTGAACAGAGAATTATTACAGCTGCAATGAAGGTGGGGGACCAGCATCTCAGCGATCACAGGCATTGCTGGCTGTTCAAGGACTGCTGTAGTGAAGGTTTGGGGGGAATAGTCCGAAGAGGGACACACATCCACCTAACATTGGCAGAAAGGGAAGACCACCACTTATTGACGGTTGAGGTAAATACTGGTTGTCACGTGCTCTCCGTGGTAACAGACAACTGATGATCCCTCAATTGATGGCAGACTATAACCATAGCTCACAGAGAAACATTTTGATATTTGTAGATGAGTTGTACTTGAAAAGGAAGAATTATTTCCCTTTTAGCTCTTTTACTTCACAAAAGGTGCATCTAAGTTCCACTTTTTAATCTGTACTTGACTGTTAGCTCACCTACACATTAATGCTCTGCAGGTCAGTGTAAGTCTATAGGACTTCCGCTGGGCATTTCCAGGCAGAACACCGGGCAAAGGTGGCTCCTAAATTATTTTATAAAGTTGAACACCACAGATTGTACCTAAATAGGTATATACAACTTAAAAATAAGTTTAATTCACAAAATTCACTGTTAAAACTGGAATACATTCTCAGGTTACAATATTTTAAACTGGCTTCAGTTGACCAATTTTACCCAATGGTAAAAGAACTGAGCCTTTTATATTCAAAATTTTTGTTCTTGATCTCAATGCTAATCAATTACCGGTTTCTTGATTTAGCAAGTTCTCGCCATAATTAGGTCTTTTTTAAAGTCCTTTCTGTACAATGGTTAGCACACTCCATTATCCAGGTTGTTGTTTAGCATCCGGTATTCAGTTGTTCACTGTTGACTTGCCATAGTTGAGTCAGCGCCACCATTACACAATCGATGTTTTTTCTGGAGAAACCAGTCCATGTTCTACAAGATATTTGGTGATTTTTTAACTTGCAATTGCATTTTTGTGATAGCATAGTGCAATATGAAGGATGCCAAATCTCATGTCGCCCTCTGAGAAGTTTAAAAGTATTTGACCAGACTCGTTTTTTCTGTCACCTGGCAGCTTCATCAGCAGTGACTACTGATATTAAAGTAGTTACATTTATGGTGATTGGCATTGTTGCAGACTCTCCTTGATTTTGATGTAAGAGAAGGTTCCATGCAAGTGGAAGGGGAGTAATGTCTGTGTTACATAATTTATCTTTTTGAAGATTTATAAAAAGATTTTCTAAATAATTTAATTGATATTTTGTGGGTGACTCATTGGAATTCCTGTTAAATATAAAACTGGCCTCATTAGTCTGCACATTGTTTTTGGAAATATGAGCAAATATTTACATACATGGAAAAGAAAATGTATAATTTCCTCTGAAAGCATACTCAATGGTCCAAACTTCTCAGGACTGTCCCTTAGCTTTTAAGTACTTGTAACTTGATTCTGTACAGTGCATAAAATATTTTTATAAATGTTTATTAATTTGCTCTTTTGGTAACTGAACATAATGTTACATTATTTATATTTGTTGATGTAAATAAGACTAATAGATGTAATAAGATATTGACTAAGTGTATGTGAGTCTTGAAGCAGAGTTTAGGAATGCAAAGATGAAGGCTAGGTTTAATTGAAGTGTTTCATGTTGAATTTCTTAGGTTTTATTTGTACCTATTCTAATGCCTAAGTTTTGAATATTTTCATAAATTTCTCAATTCAAATTTTGTTTTAATTTCCAATGATATTTTTGTATAGTGGGTACCGGAAATAACTCATCATTGCCAGAAGACACCTTTTTTGCTGGTAGGCACACAGATTGATTTACGAGATGATGCTGGTACTGTAGAAAAATTAGCAAAAAATAAACAGAAGCCTATAACTTATGAACAGGGTGAAAAATTGGCAAAAGAACTGAAGGCTGTGAAGTATGTAGAATGTTCTGCTTTAACTCAGGTATGGCTTTTTTAATTTATTTTTCTATATTTGATGTACTTAGTTTCATATTTGGTTATTGGAGACTTATACTGTAATATTTTTCTGAAACAACAGGCATTTGACAAGGCATTTTGAACAAGTATTCAGGCACTCTATAATGTTACTTCAAGAGGGTATTAATTCCTATTTGTGCTGAATATTATAGGTTATGCTACCAAAACCATAAAAATATGATTTGTTGATCCTGCACACATGGCTGAAAAATATTAAAATTAATGGGTCAAAGGAAATTTAAATTTTTAAAGACAAAATTTTGAGCTAACTTTTATCTATGCAATCGAATTTGCCCAACATTGCTCTGGTCTGAAACTCTAAAGTATACAGTACACTGCTGTTCATAAGTTACTGAAGTTTAACAAAAATGCAAATATGTCGAGAAATCCTTTTTAAATTTTAACAAGAGTCAGAAGATATTTAATATCATATACTTTAATATATACATTTGAAATAAAGAATATATCAGAATACTTGTCCAGTTATGAAAAATTATAGATCACTGCAGATATTGAAGTTAACATTATTTAGTAAGGAGTATGATTTCCCTAACAGCAATGCAGCATGCACAACAAGCTCTCATGCTTCTAATAAGGTTATCCAACAATGCAGAGGGCAACTAATCTTGCTTCTCTACAAGAATATTTCTCAGCTTATGAAGGGCCCTTGGAGTGAGTTGACAACTTGCAACTTTCCTTCCCAAAACATCCCATGCATGTTCAATGAGATTTAGGTCTGGGGACCTTGCTGGCTAATCCATTCTCTGGATCATCACTTCTGGTGATTCCACTAATCATTGCATCTGCTTTATCAAGCGTAGCATCTGAAGATGTTGGTAAAGCAGACCAATGAAATGCATTATGCTCAAGAATAAAAGTCAAATGTGTGAAGCAGCCAAAGATGATCCTTTACCACTCATCAAAGAGTTAAAGCTACAAGAATATCTCCACTGCACCCATGCCCCATAGCATGTCATCCTGCAGCACACATAGAGAAACACCTCCGCCATGTGCTATATATAGTGTGTATATATATATGTGTATACATAGCTATGTACAGTGGTGGCAATCAGAACATTAGGATTACTCAAAGTATTGGTAAATAAAGTACTACCTTTTAAAAATAGCACTTTGAGTAATCCTAATGTTCTGATTGCCACCACTGTACATAGCTATATATACACATCTATACACATATATATATACATACTATATATAGCACATGGCAGATATTTTTAAAAGGTAGTACTTTATTTATCAATACTTTTAATTAAATTTCAAGCAAATAAAGTCAGGAAATTGTAATATTTAACCAAAATTCTGCCAAAAATTTAGAATTAACTTTTTTATAGCAGTTATGTAGCTTCATAATAAAGTGACTCATTCTTAAATTCAGTGCTTCAGTTAAACTTTAAATGCTTTGAAACATTTCATTGAATTTTCTTTCATAATTCTTTATCACTTATATATTTTTCAATTTTTATTTAAATTATATTGTTTTTAAAAGCAATTATTTTTTATGACACTGCTTTACTTAGGCTTAAAGTTTGCCAATCTGCAAAAGTCTTAGAATATGCATTATATGCATAAATGAGTAAAAATTTTAGAAAGATTGAAATGAAAGATTTGAGCATTAATAAAAATATTTTGAACTGTTTATATTAGAATAATAAAATAGAAAAAAAATGGGAAATATATATATATATTTTTAAAATATTACTAAAGATAAAGTGGTAAAAAACAGTAAAATTTTGCAATGTCCGTCCCGTGGCCGAGTGGTTAGCACGCTTGGCTACTGATCTAAGGGACCTGGGTTCGAGCCCCGGGTAAGGCATGGATGTATGTGTCGTTTTTCTGCTGAGGTCCTGCCATCCTCTCAGATCTCCTACTGTGGCATATAAACTGAAAGGCTCCTGAAAGACCTCTGTGGCAAGCAGCTGCTTGAGGGGGTATTTATTATTATTATATTAAAAAAAATTCTTAAAAAATGTAACTTAACATTTTGTTTTCTTTAAATTTTTGCCATTTTATTAAGCACAATTAAATTCTTTTTTTTGGTGTATAACCTGACTAACCTGACATATTTCTGTTCATTAGTTACTTCAGGATGAGGTTCTAAAGCTGTTTATTTTCTGAAAACACTTAATGAATTCAGTTTTAGAAGCAAAAGACTGTAAGGATTAAAATGGATTTTTATATTTCTATTCATTTGTTCTCCTTCTTAAAGAAACAATCAGAAACCAAAGGAATTCATAAAAGAAACTGCACCAACCAATATTTATATTTGTTCTCAATTATCTGATTTGGTTGAAATGAATATTTATATTTTTTTCTTCTAAATTAAATGAAACTCAAAGAATCTAAAACAGAAAACCTAACCCCATTAGGCCATCTCACTAATCCTACATTCAAAAAGTGAATTTTTTATACGTCCTCTTCTTCTAAGCAGAGTAATCGGAAATCAATAAGTAATCAGACTCTTTATAGGAAACTGTAATGGAATATTTGATGTTTTTTCAATAGTGCAATTTTGGTTAATTTTTAAATTTCTTTTCCCTCCTCTTTTTTCTAAAGGAAAACGCACTTGGCTACCACTCGGTACCACTTCTGCTGAGATCCTGCCATCCTCACAGACCTTCTACTATGGCATATAAACTGACAGGCTCCTGTCAGACATATGTGGCAAGCAGCTGCTTGAGGGGTATTTTTTTTTATAAATCATTTCAGATTCAAATGTGCATGGGCATTGAACATCCTCAAAGTCCTCTCCTCCCTCTCTTGGGGAGTGGGCTGGTGTTCTCTGCACCTCCTGTACCATGCATTTGTCTGGTCAAAACTGGATTACAGATCCCAGGTGTACAATTCTTCCCAGGATTTGGTGGTGAGAGTGCTGGACCCTTTCCCACCATCAGGCCTTCCATGTTTACACAGGGGCCCTTCCATACCTTACTGGTTCAGAGTCTATATTGAAACTGATGAGTCATCCTTATCTATTCACCATCATCAGTTTTCCCTACTGTACATCTTGAAATTGTGATCCCTATGAGCCCATCCCATTTGAGGACTGCATATTCAGTCCTAAGTGGGAAATGCTTTACACTAATCGCCTGACTGCTGCCATTCGTTCTTTCAGTTTGCATGCCCAAGGCTACCTGAGAAACATCACTCTCAATTGCATTGCCCATTCAACAACCAAACCACTTCCATCATTGTTTCCCCTTCCTGTGACTTTACTCTTTATAGAATGGGGAACCTATACCAAATCTGCTGGTACACACAGATGGGTATAAAGGAAGGGACCTTCATACCCGTCTGTGTGTACCAGCAGCTCTTTGCCAGCTACCATGCTGAGCATCCAAACTTCTTTGTTTGGATCAAATGATTTTGAGCCATCTTCACACATGGCTCAAAATCCTGCACATCAGTGGGATCAACCATGATCTGTTGTGATACTATCATTGCAGACCAGATCCCACAATAGTTCCTCCATCTTGACTGTAGAGTTGCATCACCTTAGACCACATGGACTCACTTAGCTCACTACAGGCTTTATTCTTATTGAGGCATCAGCCTCACCTTGTTCTGTTCAAGATCTGCCAGCAGCTCCATTGTCTGGCAGCCACAACAACCATTTTTTTTCTGTTGGTTTCTGGTCATGTCAGGATCAATGGCAATGACTTGACAGATGCTGCTGTCTAGTTGGCCACTCCCCTGTCTGACTGTCCACTGCCGACAGTGTTTTTCCACTGAGCTTCAATCACATCTTGGTCTGAACAGGTGGTAATAAACTTTTTGAGATCAAGCCCATTGTCAAACTGTGACAGGCGTGTTTTTGCAGGAATTGCAAAGAGGAAGTTGTACTTGCTCAGCTCCACTTAGGTCATATAATTTAATTTCACATGAGTACTTGCTGTACATTAAAGTAATCCTGTAAACTATGCCTCTATAACCAAGAAGAGTGCAATGGGTATTACAAAAACACACAATACTCTACAACCTATTGGCGATTATTTCCGTCTATCCCAACACCCCGGGGTAAGACACCTTAAATTATGATCAATGCCAAATGGCTATTATGTACACGTATCATGATGTTACTTAATTATTTCTATCAACTAAGATTTAACCTTTGATACGACAATCAAAGGATTCTAGTGGAATAAATAACAAAAGTTTAGTTACCAGACATATGATGAAGGCTGGTAAAATTGCATCAGTTGTCAGCTACGATATTATTAGCTTCCACCAGCTGGTCCTGGGCCAGATGTACTAGGTCCACAACAGTCCATGCAACCAGTCCTTATGCTTACAGATGTTACAAAGCTTTAATGCACAAAGTTACTGAGATGTCATCATAATCCTCTTACATAAAGAGTTGCTACTCACTCTCAGTGAGTTGTAGCAAATATGCAGTTTATGGCGGGTGCCATTTGAAGAAGGCCGACTGCCATTTTAACTAGATGTTAATTCTTTTTACTGGCTTCCTATTCCATTGTCAAATGACCATTTGATGTTCGATATTCTTTACACTGCCATCCCTGATTGACATTTATGCTGGATTATTTTACCATTGTGCAAATACTGGTACCAACTTTCCATTACATATTGCTCTTCTTCCGGATTATGGCACTTTAAAAACACAATAAAACTTTAACCATCCTGTGACCAGCCATTGCAACTTTAAAATAACGTTAAGAAACATGGCCCACCTCTTGACTCACAAGTGGAGCCCATATCCACTCCCTGATGTTAACTGGAGCTACGCATTTCGCTCGCCACTGTCATGCAGCATCATCTGGCTCAAGTTGTTCAATGTGATACATCACTTTATACGTCATCCTGTACGTAGTCATGTGTGTTAGGTTCTGCGACAGTCTGCTGTTGTAGCAGGAGGGTCCACACTGCAGGCAAAGGGGGAAACTCTGCATTACATACATTATTGTGGTGTGTGTGTGTGTGTATATAATTTCTCTGCGTATAATAGTTGAAATTTAGTTAGGGGGGCTGCTAAAGGTTTATAAATAGTTGCTTTTGAATATCCATTTGATGTTCCTGCATTCTATTAACATATTGATTGTATGTCTTTCCAATGTAGGTGTTTTTTCTTTTTAACTTTTCTGTAGGGTTTGTAATAGTAATTTGGTAGACCCCACCAGTGGGGTGATGTATCGCATTGAACAGCTTGAGCCAGATGATTGTGCATGACCGTGGCGAGTGAAACGCGTAGCTCCGGTTAACATCAGGGAGTGGATTTGGGCTGCACTTGTGAGTCGAGAGGTGGGCCATGTTTCTTAAAGTTATTTTAAAGTTTTAATGGCCGGTCACAGGATGGTTAAAATTTTATCGTGTTTTTAAAGTGCCATAATCTGGAAGAAGAGCAATGTGTAATGGGAAGTTGGTACCAGTATTTGCACAAAGGTAAAATAATCCATCATAAATGTCAATCAGGGATGGCAGTGTAAAGAATATCGAACATCAAATGGTCATTTGACAATGGAATAGGAAGCCAGTAAAAAGAGTTAACATCTAGTTAAAATGGCAGCCTACCTTCTTCAAATGGCATCTGCCATAAACTGCATATTTGTTACAACTCACTGAGAGCGAGTAGCAACTCTTTATGTAAGAGGATTATGATGACATCTCAGTAGCTTTGTGCATTAAAGCTTTGTAACATCTGTAAGCATAAGGACTGGTTGCACGGACTGTTGTGGACCTAGTACATCTGGCCCAGGACCAGCTGGTGGAAGCTAATAATATCGTAGCTGACAACTGATGCAATTTTACCAGCCTTCATCATATGTCTGGTAACTAAACTTTTGTTATTTATTCCACTAGGTTCCTTTGATTGTCGTATCAAAGGTTAAATCTTAGTTGATAGAAATAATTAAGTAACATCATGATACGTGTACATAATAGCCATTTGGCATAGATTATAGTTTAAGGTGTCTTACCCCGGTCTTGGGATAGACGAAAATAATCGCCAATATAGGTTGTAGAGTATTGTGTGTTTTTGTAATACCCATTGCACTCTTCTTGGTTATAGAGGCATAATTTACAGGATTACTTTAATGTACAGCAAGAATTCATGTGAAATTAAATTATTTTACCCAGCTGTGCTTATTATTAATTAAATATCCACTTAGGTCATTCGTTTATCACACATTAATTTCTTCTACAGATGGATGAGAAACCTAAGTGTGAGTTTTCAACACCATTTTAGCCATCAAACATATTTTAATTGCATGTGAATATTATTCAATTGTGAATGTCATTTTATTTTGGTTCTTATCATTTACCCTCTTAGCTCCTTACACCTGGACATCTTTTATCTGATGACTTGCTTTTAACTCCTGTTTTGGAATTTTTGTATTTTACTGATATTGTACTCATGTTTAACGTTTTTAGCTATTTGATCTTTTGACTTGTTTATTTTTATTTTATGGGTCCTATACACTCATAGTTGATATTTTTCTGTTTTGCAATTGTTGACTCTTTTTACTCAGGTTTAAGACATGTTTGTTATACACTTTTTTTTCTTGTGTCATTTCCATTGCTTTTCCCTTTTTGGTGTTGTTTTTAACTTTAATTGTGTGTTTAATGCCTTTTATCTTTTATTTACTCTTGTTTGGCACAATATAGTCCTTGTTGCTCTTGCACCATAAATTTCCAAACCAACCAACCAATCAGAATAAAATTCAACACTCTGTACCCAGGGCATGCCACTTGCAGACTATATAGTCTTTTCAAGTGGTGGGCTGATCATTTTGGCTTTATGACAAAACTTTCCCCTTCAGCAAAATTAGTAATGAATTTTTAAGAAACACTGTAAAATAATTTTATTTTCCAACAGATCTGATTTACAATTGAAGGACATATTGAGTCATTTAAATATGTAGAGTGAGTGCATTATTTTCAGGAGTTTTGAATTCTACATTTCCTCTTAATCGATTCTCAGCCTGAGTGATATTGTATTCCCTAGCACAATGTTCTTGAATGAACAAACATTTCCTCTAATGAATTTTATCAAAGGCAAATTTGAATCATAAATGACAGAGAAACCTTTGTATTCAACTCTAAGAGCCAGTAATACTGATATTGAAATTGATTTTACTAAATTGGCAAAAGCATTAAAAAAGTTAAAGCTCTCATTATTGTCTTTAGGTAAATTTTTTGCTTGACTTATATGACTTTTTTTGAAAATTTTCATTTAATTAAATAATAATTTTATTTGAGATTTAAATTACCATAAAGATATGCATATAGAAATAAATATTTTTGCAACAATTATTCAGAGTATAAAAATTCAAAAGATTTTTTGTACATATTATACCTCTCTAGTTTGGCTCACTTACAAATTCTGTAGTACTAGTATAGACCACTTACAAATTCAAAAGTACTAATATGACCCAAATACAGATTTCATGATTCTAATTTGACCCACTCATAAATTCCACAGTTATACTCTGGACCACTTAAAAATCCACAGTCAGAATATCAGTTGTTTGAGTTTCATCTATGAGTTCTGTTGATTTCCAATTATTTCCTGTAGAAGGAGCTGTTAAGAATAGAAATATAAAAATTCATTTTATTCAGGGTCAGATTATCGAGAATAGATATCAATATTGGCTATCTCAGTTTCCTAAATGGACTTTTTTGTTTTTTCTGTTTGCATTTTTTAGGAGGAGCAGAAATGAATATATTATAAAAATTCATTTTAACCAGGATCAGATTATATAGAACAGATATCAGTATGGGCTGTTTCAGTTTCCTGTATAAATTCCTCTGATTTACCCTTGTTTGATTTAGAAGGATAAGAAATTAATAGAAATATAAAATCCATTATGACTAGGGTTAGTTTATCGGGAAAGCATGTAAATATTGGATGCTTCAGTTACACTGTATGAATTCCTTTGATTTTCCTCTGTTTCATTTAAAAGAGGAAGAAATGAATAGAAATATAACAATCCATATATAACCAGAGTTGGATCATCGAGAACAGATGTTAATATTTGAACGCTTCAGTTCCCTGTATGAATTCCTTTGATTTCCACTTATTTCATTTAAGAGAAGAAATGAATAAAAATCAATTATAACCAGAATTGGATTATAGAAAACAGATGTTAATATTTAATGCTTTTGTTCCCCCGTATGAATTCTTTTGATTTCTTTTTTGATTTAGAAGGAGAAGAAATGAGTAGAAATGCAAAAAACTGTTACAACCAGAGTTGATTTATCAAGAACAGATGTTAATATTAAACACTTCAGTTCCCTGTATGAATTGTTTTGATTTCCACTTGTTTCTTTTAGAAGGAGAAGAAATGAATAAAACGTTGAAAATTTGATATAACCAGAATCGGATTATTGAGAACAGATATAAATATTGAATGTTTCAAATTGATTTTATTGTTTTCCATTGTCTTGCTACTCCAGACAAACAAGTTGCTTGTCTGCAGTAGCTATTTCAGAATTAAGCTAATAATTCCCAAATTATCTCTTGATTTCTTTTTTTTTCGCACCCATTTGTCATATATTTGTCAGTTGTTTTATTCTCCCATTTGTCACATCCACCCAATTGTCATCATCCCAGTTTTTGTCCACTCACTTGTCATGCTTCTTGGGGGTGGCTCGGTAGCATGCTAGGCTCATAATCTGCTGTTCCCTGATTTGAATCCTATCTGAGCCAACATTGAGATTTATCTGTGCAAAACACCCCTTCCTTCCCTCAGTCAGTAGGGGACAATAACAGACAACTTGTGGATATTTTGAATTCTGTCAAGAAAGGAGATATTTCTCTTCTTCTAGGTGACAATGCTAAAGTTTGTACTGACTTTGACCTTTGGTCAGGGGTGTAAAGTCCTTTTGGCATTGGGAAACATCTCCTACAGGTAAGTAAATTTAACTGTTTCAGAATAATTAGCATGCACTACAAACACCAGGACATTTATAAATACATATGGGTTTTACCTGATGGGTGACATAGGAATATTAACGATTATATATTAATAGCAAGTGAGCTAGTTTGGTTATGAATACCAGATCATATAGGGTAGCCGATATTGGGTCTTCTGTCCATTAGCTGGTCAAAAGTCTCTTGCAACTGAAGCTAAAGAAATGTGTTGAAGTTAAGAGAATTGCCTCTAACACTGACGCTTTGAAATATCCAGATATAGCCAAAGCATACTATGATAGCTATTATTTATTATGACAATTGTGGTTTGCTTACTACTGAAGTTCTAAAAGAATGGGATTAGTTTAAACAGACTTGTCTTGAAACTAATAGTACTCTTTTGGTTATAAAGGAGCAGAAGAGACAAATTTTATTTGAGTGATAAGGCTTATAGAGCATATTTCTAAAAGGAAGAATTGCCAGAATAATTTGAATCAACACCTTTCAGTCCTAGCAGACAGCATTACAAAGAGCTTGATAAACATGTAAAGGATTAGTTAATAGCTAATAGGAATCTTTGGCTTGGTAGCTTAGCTGATTAAGCAGAGAAATTGCACAACAACGGGGAGTTGTACCAGATAGTTAATGTTTTGTATGGGAAGAAATAGACATGTACACAGGGGTTGAAGGATAAAAATGGTAAGGTTGTTGAAGATGAGAATTCTGTTATGGCTAGGTGGGTCGAGCTTTTCAGAGGTGTTCTAAATAATGTAGTTAGTAATACTGCTTGTAATGAGGATAGATGCATTAATGGCTTTAGTGTTGACCCTTCATCACAATCTGAAGTTACTTTGGGTATCCATAAATTAAAACTGTATAAATACCCAGGGGTTTTTCTTTTATCACATGTCAGACTGAAATTGTGAATATCGTTGTTACTAGGAATTTTTATCAGAATTATAATTATCGCAATTTTTTTTTTGAACAGCGATCTCAGTTCTTGTGATAACTAATGGGAGTATCAGCCTACTTTCTGCTCAAGGTAAAAAAGTTCTTTGCATTATTATGTAAAGAGAAGAATAGGAATTTCTGGTAGGACCTTTTGGAGAGTGTGGAAAAATAGTCAAGACTAAAATTAGGCTTAATAGAATTAAGAATTTGGTTTATGGACAGTTGCATGATGAACAGTGTGTATTCAAAAGTGGTAGGGAATATATAGATCAAATATTTTCATTTAATTAGATTGTTGAGAAACATTTAGTTTCAGAAACCAGTGGTTGCTAGCTTTATAGATTTCAAAACGTATTTTGACTCTCATCATCATCCTCAGTAGCCATGGGCTACAGAGGTCCAACCAGACCATGCAATTTAGTTCTCCAAGCATGTCTGTCCTGAGCTGACATCTGCTGCATCCGGCCACTGCACACCATTTCTAACAAGATCATGTTTGACATTGTCTGCCCTCCGCATCCTAGGTCTCTCCCTCTTTCTGAGGCCTTTAGGCACACTGTTCATAACCCTATTCGCCAATCTATAATTATCCATACGAGCAACATGGCCAAACCAATGGAGTCTCTCTCTGCACAATATGCTGCTTAAAGGAGGTTGCTGACTCCTTTGCCTAACCTCATCATTAGTTACAAAGTTGAACTACCTAATGCCTAAGATACTGCGTAAGCATCTAGAATCAAAAGCATCTAGTTTCCTGTTATCTTGTTTACAAAGTGTCCAAGTTTCACTACCATAACTAACCCTAAAAAGGAAAAAGAAAACTAACAAAAGTCTGTTGATTGATATAATTTGTGGTTGATCATTAGATTATGTGGAATACCTGGCAAGTTACCATAATGAAAGCTCTCTATAATAGCATTGAATCATGTATGAGAGTTGGTAAAGCTTGTAGCAGTTGGTTTAGCATTGCTTCTGTGTTCAACAAGGGTGCATTTTACCTCCTTTTCTTTTTAGTTTGGTTATTGATTATGCAGAATTCTTTGCAAGAGAAAGATGTTGGCCTTAAATCATCTAGAGATTTCAAAATTTGTGAGTCAGATTATTTTGTATTGTTAGCTAATGATGTTGATGAGATGAATTATTTCATTAGGGCTATTGATGAAGCTGGTAATAGAGTAGGTTTGGTGATAAACAGAGAAAATTAAAGTGATGAAAATTTGTCAGGCAGTTGGCACTTTAGTTGCTTTAATAGTTGCACTCTTGAGCAAGTGTCTCAGTTCAATTATCTTGGGAGCTGTTTATCAGATACTGGTGATGTGAGACATGAGATAAAGAGAAGAATGAGGATTGCTGCTAGGATCTTTAAGAATCTATGGATAAGCATGTAGAAATAGGCATATTCACCTAAAGACTTTAAATTAGGTTGTATAATAGTTTGGTTCTGTCTAGGGTTACTTATGATAGTGAAATTTGGCCATTTTTTAAGCAAGATAACAGGAAACTTGATGCTTTTGATTCTAGTTATTTATGCAATATCTTGGTGTTTATTAGGTTTTTTTATTTTGTAAGTAATGATGAGGTAGGCAAAGGAGTAGGCACCCTCTTTGAGCAGCTTATTATGCAAAGGGAGACTGCATTAGTTTGGCCTTGTTGCCCGTATGCTTAACTTTAGATTGGCAAATATGGTTATGAACAGCATGCCTAAATGCTTCAGGAAATGGGGGGAGCGCTGGGATTCAATGGGCACAGTGGTCAAATGCAGCAACTGTAGCTCAGGACAAATGCATTTGGAAAACAAAATTGCACAGTCTGGTTGGACCTCCATGGCCCATGACTGGATTAGGATTTTATATGTTTGTATTAAAAAAAATACATTTTTATGAATTTTTTTATACTAAAATCAGTATCAAAATTACACCAGCACACAAATTTATCATTCATCATCATCATCCTCAAGAAGCCATGGACTATGGAGGTCCAACCAGATTTTCCAATTTAGTTCTCCAAGCATACATCTTGAGCTACATCTGCTGCATCTGGCCACTGCACACCAGTTCTAATAAGGTCCTGTTTGACATTGTCTGTCCACCACATCCTAGATTGATTCCTATTTCTGAGGCCTTTAGGCACACTGTTCGTAACCGTGTTCACCAATCTATAATTATTCATATGGGCAACATGGCCAAACCAGTGGAGTCTCACTCTGCACAATATACTGCTTAAAGGAGGTTGCAGGCTCCTTTGCCTAACCTCATCATTAATTGCAAAGTTGAACCACCTAATGCCTAAGATACTGCTAAAGCATTGAGAATCAAAAACCCGCTGGGTCAGCGTTGAGATTTATCTCCGCAAAAATTCCCCGCCCTGCCCACGGTCAGTAGGGGACACCGATGGGCTTGGATAAGGCCGCCATCCGTCGGATGGGACGTTAAGCCTTGGCCCCGTGTGCGGGAGAGCCATACCCTCTGCACGTTAAAGAACACGCTGGATGGCCTTGACGGGAGGCTACCATCTGTCTCCCAACAGCTGTTCTAATGGGTCCCCTCCCCCAACCTTCTCTGAGCCTTCGGGGTCCATGTGACCTGGCCATTTAAAGTGCTGCTCAGAGATTCATTTAAAACCCAACTCTAGAATCAAAAGCATCTAGTTTCATGTTATCATGTTTACAAAGTGTCCAAGTTTCAATACCATAACTAACCCTAGAAACAACCAAACTATTGTTGCGAATTACAGAAATGGATTGGCACTGGGCGTGAGTATTAATAACTGTATTTTCAAACTAATTACAATACAATGCAAATCGTTACAAAAATATGGATGAAATATCTCAAACAAATTAACTACTACTATACTTAAGTCATTAACACTTTTTGTACAGAGTATACAATATCAGCTCTGTCTATTCTACTAAATACTACCTCTTCACTTAGTTTACCATGTCACTTGAATATCTTCAGACGTAAACAACTCTTGTCCTGTGCTAGTTCACTAAACTTTTCATATTAGTAAAATAATACGACCGCCCACGCACTGACTCAGACCATCTGAACATCCATTCAGATCTCTCAACTTTAACAAACTGCACTGCTATATTTTCATTCTTCTTCTTCAGAACTGTTCTAAGTTCCAAATCGTCGGCTAATTGAATCTCACAGAAGCACACACGAGGGTTCCAGTCATGTTAACTCGTGAAGTCACTGTTGCTCGTTCATCTGTTGTAACACTATTATGCAGTCTAATTTTAGTCTTTTGGCCTATTTCTCCACACACTCCATAGATTCTTAAAAGTCCTGGCAGCAATCCCTATCTGTCGGTTAATCTCATCCCACACATCACCAGCATCTGTTACATAGCTCCCAAGATAATTAAACTGTGACACCTGCTCAAGATTGCAACCATTCAGATTAACTGAATCACAGCCTGACTGACCAATTTTCATCACTTCAGTTTTCTCTCTGTTCATAATCAAACCTACTCTACTACCAGTCTCATCAACAGCTGGAATGGAAGAGTTCATCTCATCAACATCATTTGCCAAAAGGGCTAAATCATCAGCATAATCTAAATCAGAAATTTTTGTATCTCCAGCCCATTTAAGGCCAAAATCTTTCCCTTGAAGTGAATTTCGCATAACATAATCGATAACCCAACTAAAGAGAAAAGGCGACAAAATACACCCTTGTCGAACACCAGAAGTAATGCTAAACCAATTGCTAACAAGCCTTACCAACTCTCACACACGACTCAGTGTTATTATAGAGAGCTTTCATTATGTTAACTAACTTGTCTGGTATAACATATGATCTCGCAATCAACCACAAATTATGACAATTAACAGAGTTGAAAGCCTTTTTGAAATCAACAAAGATAGCAACCACAGGTTTCTGAAACTCTAAATATTTCTCAAGAATCAGCCTGAGTAAAAATATCTGATCTACACATCCCATACCACTTCTGAATCCATATTGCTCATCACGCAATTGACTGTCAACCAGAATTCCTAGTTCTATTAAGCACAATCATGGAAAGAACTTTACCTGGAACAGAGAGTAGGCTGATACCCCTATAGTTATCACAAGAACTGCGATCACCTTTTTTGAAAATAGGGATAATAATAGCAGAGGTAAAATCCTTAGGAATCATGCCTTTATCATAAAAGATATTCAAAATTTCAGTCATCCAAGTGGTAACAGAAACATTCCCAGCTCTAAGCATTTCAGTAGTAATTTCATCTACCCCTGGGGATTTATGAAATTTATATTGAGAAATGGCCAAAATAACTTCAGATTATGTTATAGGGCCAACATTAAAGCCACCAATGCATCTATCATCATTGCAAACAATGGGAGTAGAACTAACCGCATTGTTTAGGACATCATTGAAATGCTCAGCCCACCTAGCCATGACAGAATCCTCACCTTCTGTAACCTTACCTTCTTTATCCTTCAATCCCTGTATACCTGTCCGTTTTCTACCACAGAAAACACTAACTATCTGGTTACAGCTCTCTGCTGTTATGCAGTCTGCTTCCTCGGCTTTGTCAGCCAAGCCATCAAGCCAATGATTCTTATCAGCAGCTAACTGATCTTTTACATGTTTATTAAACTCTCTATAATGCTTTCTAGTAGGACAAGTGGTGTATTGATTAAGGACATTCCTGCAGTTCTTTCTTTCTGAAATAAGCTCAAGGGCCTTATCACTCAAATAATTCTGTCTCCTCTGCTCCTTTTTTCGTAAAAGAGTACTATTAGTTTCCAATCTATTAAAAATCTATTCCTGTATAAAATGGTCCCATTCTTCCTCACTTCAGTAGTAAGCAAACCATGACTGTCATGATGACTAAGTAACCTGTCATGGTAGGCTTTAGCTATAACTGAGTCTATCAGAGCTTCAGTATTAAAGGTAAATTTTTTAACCTTAGCACAATGCTTTTTAAGTTTAAGTTGCAAGACACTTTTAACAAGGTAATGGTCAGATCCAATTTCAGCTCCCCTATATGACCTGGTATTCCTCACAGAACTAGCCCATTTGCTGTTAATTAATATATAATCAATCATATTCCCCATGTGAATATGATTGAATAACATAAGTACACGTGGGTGAAACCCACGTGTACTTATGTATGTTACGGTGTTTGTAATAAGTGTTAGTTATTCTGAAACCATTGAGTTTACTTATCTGTAGGAGACGTTGCCCATTGCCATTGTAGCTACCAATACCAAAAGGGCCTATCACCCCTCCCCAAAGGTCAGAGTCAGTACGGACTTTGGCATTGATGTCACCCAAAACAAAGGTAATATCTCCTTGACAGAATTCAAAATATTCCTGAAGTTGTCTGTAAAACCTACCCTTCTCATCATCATCGGCATCCTCAGTGGGGGCATAACAGCAGATAATGTTCAAGTGCTGTAAGAAACCTTTCATTAATGTACTCATATCCCAGAAGAGCATCACTAGCGTGTCTGTTGAGAAGCAGACCCACGCCTTTGTGATGCTTATTGTCGTCCCTCCCTGAAAAGAGAAATTTAAGATTATTTTTAAGAATCTGACCTTTATCTGTGCATCTGGTCTCTTGCAAGCCGAGAATATCTAAATTATAATGGTGGAATTCTTGTGTAAGGACATCAAGAGAAAAAGCTCTGTGCAGCTGAACTTGATTATGGATCCTGAATTTGCTGCACTGGTGGGCTTCTGTTGAGGGAAAATCTTCCGCTGTGTTTTCTCTTTGTTTGTGGGTTGACAGCCCCAAGTGAATAGATTCACAGGATATGTTTATCAGCTGGTGGATAATCCTGAGCAGAGGTCATCGCAGGCACCTGAACTCTTTGCTTCTATTGGCATCGTCAAATTCTACATTGGAGGAAGTCTTCCAGTGTAGATGGCTTCAGCCTTAAGTGGTAGGGGAACGGGTCTTTGCCCCATGTCTGCGATTACGGGGCTGTAAGATATTGTCGGCATTCCCTCTCTCAATAAACATGGTTTCTTTAAACATCCCACTAACCATTTTCTCTCCATAGGTAGTTGGAATGTGAGGACTCTGCACAGAGCTTTTTCTTTTGATGCCCTCACACAAGAATTCCACTGGTATAATTTAGATATTCTTGGCTTGCAAGAGACCAGATGAACAGATAAAGGTCAGATTCTTAAAAATAATCTTAAATTTCTCTTTTCAGGGAGGGATGACAATAAACATTACTAAGGCATGGGTCTGCTTCTCAGCAGACATGCTAGTGATGCTCTTCTAGGATATGAGTCAACAAAATTTCAGTCAAGTGTTAAAGACTTGAATGTTATCTGCTGTTATGCCCCCACTGAGGATGTCAATGAGGATGAGAAGTCTAGGTTTTACAGACAACTTCAGGATATTTTGAATTCTGTCAAGAAAGGAGATAAAATACCCTTATCCTAGGTGACTTCAATGCCAAAGTTGGTACTGACTCTGACCTTTGGGGAGGGCTGATAGGCCCTTTTTTTATTGATAGCAGCAATGGCAATGGGCAACGTCTCCTACAGGTAAGTAAACTCAATGGATTCAGAATAACTAACACTTATTACAACACCGCGACATACATAAGAACACATGGGTTTCACCTGATGGGCTGCATAAGAATATGATTGATTATATATTAATTAACAGCAAATGGGCTAGTTCTGTTAGGAATACCAGGGCATATAGGGGAGCTGAAATTGGATCTGACCATTACCTTGTTAAAAGTGTCTTGCAACTTAAAAAGTGTTGTGCTAGGGTTAAAAAATTTACTTTTAATACTGAAGCTCTGAAAGATCCAGTTATAGCCAAAGCTTACCATGATAGGTTACTTAGTCATTATGACAGTCATGGTTTGCTTACTACTGAAGTTGAGGAAGAATGGGATCATTTTAAACAGGCTTTTTTCGACACTAACAGTACTCTTTTAGGAAAAAAGGAGCAGAAGAGGCAAAATTATCTGAGTGATAAGGCACTTGAGCTTATTTCGGAAAGAAAGAACTGCAGGAATGCCCTTAATCAATACCCTACTAGTCCTAATAGAAAGCATTACAGAGACCTTAATAAACTTGTAAAGGATCAGTTAGCTACTGATAAGAATCTTTGGCTTGATGGTTTGGCTGACAAAGCCGAGGAAGCAGTTAGACTGCATAACAGCAGAGAGCTGTACCAGATAGTTAATGTTTTGTGTGGTAGAAAACGGACAGATATACAGGGATTGAAGTATAAACTAGGTAAGGTTATAGAAGGTGAGGATTCTGTCATGGCTACGTGGGCTGGGCATTTTAGTGATGTTCTAAACAATGTAATTAGTTCTACTCCCATTGTTTGCAATGATGATAGATGCATTGGTGGTTTAATGTTGGCCCTATAACACAATCTGAAGTTATTTTGGCTGTTTCTAAACTTAAACTTCATAAATCCCCAGAAATAGATGAAATTACTACGGAAATGCTTAGAGCTGGAAATGTTTCGGTTCTATTGTTATCCCTATTTTCAAAAAAGGTGATCGCAGTTCTTGTGATAACTATAGGGGTATTAGCCTACTCTCTGTTCTAGGGAAAGTTCTTTGCATGATTTTGCTTAATAGAATTAAAAAGTCTGGTTGACAGGCAATTGCATGATGAGCAGTGTGGATTCAGAAGTCATAGGGGATGTGTAGATCACATATTTTCACTTAGGCAGATTCTTGAGAAATGTTTAGAGTTTCAGAAACCTTTGGTTGCTAGCTTTGTTGATTTCAAAAAGGCTTTGAACTCTGTTGATCATCATAATTTGTGGTTGATTGTGACATCATATGGTATACCAGACAAGTTAGTTAACATAATGAAAGCTCTCTATAATAACACTGAGTCGCGTGTGAGAGTTGGTAAGGCTTGTAGCAATTCGTTTAGCATTACTTCTGGTGTTCGACAAGGGTGTATTTTGTCGCCTTTTCTCTTTAGTTGGGTTATCGATTACGTTATGCGAAATTCACTTCAAGGGAAAGATTTTGGTCTTAAATGGGCTGGAGATACGAAAATTTCTGATTTAGATTATGCTGATGATTTAGCCCTTTTGGCAAATGATGTTGATGAGATGAACTCTTCCATTCCAGCTGTTGATGCGACTGGTAGTAGAGTAGATTTGGTTATGAACAGAGAGAAAACTGAAGTGATGAAAATTGGTCAGTCAGGCTGTGATCCAGTTAATCTGAATGGTTGCAGTCTTGAGCAGGTGTCACATTTTAATTATCTTGGGAGCAATGTAACAGATACTGGTGATGTGTGACATGAGATTAACAGACGAATAGGGATTGCTGCCGCGACTTTTAAGAATCTATGGAGAGTGTGGAGAAATAGGCGTATACACCTAAAGACTAAAATTAGACTATAATAGTTTGGTTCTTTTTAGGGTTAGTTATGGTTGAGAAACTTCGACACTTTGTAAACATGATAACAGGAAACTAGATGCTTTTGATTCTAGATGCTTATGCAGTATCTTGAGTATTAGGTGGTTCAACTTTGTAACTAATGATGAGGTTAGGCAAAGGAGTCTACAACCTCCTTTAAACAACATATTGTGCAGAGAGAGACTCCGTTGGTTTAGCCGTGTTGCTCGTATGGATAAGAGGGTGGAGATCTAGGATGCAGAGGGCAGACAATGTCAAACATGACCTTATTAGAATTGATCTGCAATTGCCAGATGCAGCAGATGTAGCTCAGGACAGACTTGCTTGGAGAGCTAAATTGCACAGTCTGGTTGGACCTCCCGTAGCCCATTGCTGCTTTAGGATGATGATGATGATGATGAGAGTTAACTTTTCTCCCTGGAAAGGAAATGGATGAGAAATATGGAGAGAAAATAGTTAGTGGGATGTTTAAAGAAACTATGTTTATTGAGAGAAGGAATAGCGACAATATCAAACAGACTCCTAATCACAGACATGGGGCACAGATCCGTTCCCCCACCACTAAAGGCTGAAGCCATCTGCACTGGAAGACTTCCTTCAATGTAGAATTTGACGATGCCAGTAGAAGCAAAGATTTCAGATGCCTGCGATGACCTCTGCTCAGAATTATCCACCATCTGATTAACATATCCTGTGAATCTATTCACTTGGGATTGTCAACCTACAAACAGAAAATGCAGCGGAAGATTTTTTCCTCCACAGCAGCCCACCAGTTCAGAAAATTCAGGATCCATAATCAAGCTCAGAGCCTTATTTCAGTCTAGTCCAGTAGGTTTATATGGTCATCACCAGGACCCTCTGAGTGTTGACCACTCCTCAGCAGGAAAATAAAGAAAAGTAGCCATAGTTATCCAAATCAGTAGGCCACACTAATCTGGCAACCTTCCTCTTCCGTTCACTTCCACAAGAGAGTATCTCTTTTGAAAGGGATTAACGGTCTGCACCACGACAAGGCAGGGTCAGATATTAGGTACTAGGTCTGGCCGGTTCTATGCATCATCACAGGGGATCACAACATGTAAAATAAATTACTAATTGCAGGAAAAGAATTGTTAGCATTGCATACCACTTCAACACTATTCTCTCTCAAGTACATGATGTACTAACCTTCTCTAAAGATAGGAAAATAGAAAATCTTTCTCGAAAATAGAAGGTTAGTGATAGTATGTAATACTATCACTAACCTTCTCCTATTTTCGAAGTGTTTCACAATGTATGTTGCGATCCTCTAGGCAAGACCTGTGAAGTGCAAACTGTGGCCTGCCACCTCATTTTGTGTGACCCGCGAGCTACTGATAACAAATAAATTAAATTTGTAAAAGAGAAAAAGAACGTGTAGTTGACCAGAAATCCAACTTTGGAGGAGGTGATTTCTCATTAAAACAATTAATATATTTATATTGTTTATATTTTACCTTTATTTTTGCTTTGATTATGTGTTATTGACTATCATGTTCATATCTACCACAGAAGCCAAAAAACAAAATTGAAACTTTTACCCAATGATTTTGATTTTTCTTCTCTAATTCCCCAAATTACTGTATAATTCCTTTCAGAAATTTTAACTTTTAATATTATGTAATTTATGTATGCTTGACATTTATATAAAAGTAATTAAATCTGTGATGGGTGATGAACTTTTGTAATTTAAGGTTGCAACTGTATTACAGTATTGCAGTGGCTACAAGTAATACCACAATTAATAGTTGACACCAACTTTTGAACACTGTTATGCTGTATGCCATGTAACTCTCCAAAGAATTAAAATACTTTTAAAGTTTATTAAGTTTTGGACCCTTTGTCTGATCCAATAATTATTTAAGCTCCGGATAGCTGAGTCGGGCACCAGACAATAATTAACAAATTGCTAAAAATAAAGTTTAATTAGGGTTCGAAATACCAGCGAGCATTAATGAGTAAGAATTCAAAAATATTAAATGATTTTCAAAATTTAATGTTAATTCTAATCAAAACAATTAACGTTGCTCAAGAGAAAAAAATAGTAAAGATTCAAAAAGTTTCTGTAACAATTTTTTTTCCAAAAACACTCAACACCAACTCAAACTAAAGCTACTCTGACAAAACTCTACACTGTTCTCTGCTTGTGTGTGCTTAACATGTCACCAGGTTATAACAAGAGGCTACAAAGCCGGCACGTGTCATGTTGCATGCCGGGAAAGACATTTGCATAAATTGACGATCGGCACAAGCTATGACGCAAGAGGGGGCGTGTCCTTGTATGCATGCTTTAACAGGTGACAATCGCAAGTTCGAAGTTGCGCATGCGCAACTCCTATGCTCTTGGAAACGAGCACTGTAATGCCAAAAATGAAATAAAAATCCCCAAAATGATAAATATAACTTAAATTAAGCAAAACTGGTTAAGGTAAAGTAAAAGTGAACAAGGGGGCATCACAGCCACCTTTGGCATAGAGAAAAATTGTCTTGAGCTGGATGGAATCTGAATCCTCGACCTCCTGATGACATGTCAGGTTCTCTGACTACTGAGCTACTGGCTGCTACTATTGTTGATGTTAAACCCTGTGATTGTAGGATCAGCTTCTGGTGGCTTTCTTAAAACTGCAAGTGAAGGATCTTTGGTTGCAGATCACGCATGCTCAAGCCCTGACAAGCCACACTCTATGGGACAGTTGTCATTGTTTTAATGAGTTATCCTCAATTGCCATGCACAATTCTTAAGTATATCTAGTACTTACATATAATATACACTATCTGTTACATTAGTAACATTTTAAATCATAGCACTTCCTAGTAACAATTTTTGAACACTATTATGCTGTAATTATATCAAGACAATTTTTCCCTAATGTGGGCATAGGGAAAAATAGTCTTGAGCTAGGTGGGATCTGAACTTGCAATCTCATGATGACATGTTAAGTGCTCTGACCACTGATCAGCACTTACTGCTGCCGATCAGTATCCTCTATATATAGATGACATGTCATCGGGTGGTCATGGGTTCAGATCCTACCCGGCTCAAGACAGTTTTCCTCTATGCGCATAATAATGTTCAATAGCTGTACTGTTGTGAATTGAAATATTACTAATGTAACAGATAATGCATACTATAGTTGGAACTCCTTTGTGTATTACTGTTAATGTTTACCCTTGCCTCTAGATCTGTACAAGGCAACCTAGTCACCCTTAAATATATAACTACCATATTGCAGCTATTCCACAAAACTAAAATAAGAAGAAAATTGGCATTCTTATCACTGTTAATTAAGGCACATATTCATACTAAATATCACAAATGAGCATTATGTAAATTATTCCCAGTATTGTTTCCTCCTGCACAGTGTATCCATTAAATCGCGCAGTGTATCGGCACAGTGTATCCTGCGCAGTGTATCCATTAATGTGGAGGCTTTAATATCTTTCAATGTAAAATCCTTTTATCCTAATTTACCGGTACAAACTACCCTGGAACAGGCCAATTTTGTTACTCAGTAAAGCTGATTTTATTGATATGCAACTTGCAGTAGTTATCTTGTCTTCTTATAAAATGTACATTTATGCCTAATTGCACCTAAATGTTAAGTGATTTAATTAATATCAAGAAATTATGAGTATTAAAGAAAAGTACTAATTTCTTCGAAGTATTATTCTATTCTAGGAAGCTTTTAAAGTCTGTTCTTTAGAAGAAGAAGAAAAAGTCATATTTTTTTTTTCTTTTGTTAGGGTGATTATTCCTTGTACACAGAGTAAGAAAGTAGTGGGTCAGGCCCAGATCTGAAAAAAAAAAGTGTGTGCAGGGGGGGGGGGGGCAAATAACTTAAGGAAAAAGAGAAAAAAAAAGTAAAGAACAGTATCTACGACATTCTTTTACATAATTCTCTTTCATACTCTCTCTCTCTAAACAACCTAAATGAAAGTTAGAGTGTTGATATCAGCAGTCAGAGTTAAAACAAGTCATTTCATCAGGGATTATTTGCATTTTAGTTTCAAAAAATAAAAAAGCTGTGCTATTTTCATTGTTAAAGTGAAATATTCTCCATGCTTTTCATAATATTTTAGTTGTATAATCTGAAAATTAATTTGTAATAAAGTAAAAGTGATTTTCTTTTTGTGCAGAAAAGATAAAATTTATTTTTGGTTTTCCTTGCAGAAAGGGCTGAAAAATGTATTTGATGAGGCAATATTAGCAGCTCTAGAGCCTCCAGAGCCAAAAATCAAACGAAGATGTGTGTTGTTATAGGCTTGCACCTCATTTGGACCAGACTGCAAGCAACAGTTTAACCAGCCCCCATTCTTCACTTGGCTTCTCTCTTCTTCTGCAGCCACAGGACTTGTGCTTTTTTTGTAATCCAGGAGCAGGGATGCATGTATGTGTGTATATGTACATATGCCATGCATACTGTTGTAGTGTTCTTTGGAATACCACTTTCTAATCCTCTAGATGTAAGCATATACCAAAACATCTCTGCATTTCAATTACATCTCATGATTCAGGGCTAAGATGAAAAGGACCAAGACTAAAGTGCCAGACTTTCACTGTTGTTTCCTTCTGCAAAGTGAATATGACAGATGATAGTAACTGTTGGATTCCTGATGGAAATTTTCATTGGAGATGTGGCATATAAGTGGGTGGTTTTGACTGTTTATATAAAAATATGATCCACATCGTTAAACAGTGCATCACTCTTTTGCTGCTGTTGGAGTTGTCAGTCACTAGACTAGAAAAACCTGTGTTTTGTTAGTTGATTTAACACATATTGTAAATGATTGCAGCCATGTTTGTAGGATTACCCTGAATTAGTGTTAACTCTTATGTTTTTAGAATATGTAGATATTTAATGACAAGCCATATATAATAAAGCTTATTAATATAAATATAAATTACTTTGAAGCCAGAAATCAATTTAGCTGAGAAAGTTGAAAAAAAGATTTCATATGTAGAAAAACAGCTTCTATTCTAAATAGTGCTTTTCTCTTGGTTGGTCTAAAATTTCAAAATGTACATTTTCTTTTACTATTATCTATAATATGTGAAAGTACAATAACATTAATATTTTATTCAAACAGTGTTTTACCCTGATAAGTTTTATTTCCATTATCATCAGAATAGAGTATAATTTCTAATGTCAAAAATTAAGGCAAACATTAAATGTAAATTATTTGAAGCAAATAATTTAAATTAGCAGTCATTCCTACAGACATGGTTATGGCTAGAATGAGGATCTTGACTTTTCATACTTATTCTTAGCTTTGTCATTATTTTATATATTTTGCATATATACTGTGCTGTTTATATAGCCTTATTAACAAGGAAATGTTTCTTAGCTGCAAAAGATGTAAATGGGCTATTTTAAGTCATTGGGGGCTTACTAACATTCTCTACCCATTTTGGGTGCTCAATTCCTACACTGCTACTTGTTAATGGTAGTGCAGATCATTTCTTGTACCGAGTTGTTGCAGTCATGGAACTGATGGCATTATAGATTACAATTAACCGACAAATGACTTTATGTTGGGTTTGTGATTTTCCTGTCCCTCACTTTTCCATGTATGGTGGACAAGTTGTCCTGAATGACTTTGTAAAGTCAATAATTTATGCAATTTCCATTTATTTGTGGATATTTTTGTGCAAGTTTGTTTCCCTCAGTTGTATTATGTAAATCAAAAGTAGAAGCACTGTTCAGCACAAACTGTCTTCCTAATAGTATGCTGTTCAGTATTGAAGTAATATAAAAAAAAATGTGGAATTGAATAACCACAGTTATATGTTACAAAGAAAAAGCCTGTGCCACATGTTAATATACACTATGTATTGGATAAAAAAATTTTTAATAAAAAGCATTAAACTGAAATCATCTGTTAACTTAGTACACTTATTAGTACTTTTATTAGAATGTGCAATCGCATTTTCAACAGTTAATTTCAGGTTTAGTTGATTAGCAAAATATTACTGTGCATACTTTGAAGATGCATCTAGAGTAGTGAATGTTTGATCAAGCACAGTATAGTTTAAAAAACTGTAAATGATAATTATCTGAATATATAGTACTACTATGCAGTCTTACATTAATGTCCTTGGGGATAATTTTTATATGGGCAAATAAAATATCTGTTTAGTGTATTATAATGATGAAAATTTTTATGAAAACTAAAGTCACTAATAATTCAATGATGCATAATTGTGCTATTTTCCTCAGAAGTAGTTCTTTACATTATTTGATACAGTTATTTCTAAAAATTCAAAAACAAATCTAGTTTGAATTTTCTGTTCTATCACTTTTTTTTTATTCAAGTATTTAAATTATTTGAGAAATAGGTGTTAATTGCTTATCTGATTATTTATAGTATTTAAATTTCTGATATATATGTAATTAGTAAAATAGCAATAGACTGTAATACTTTAAAAAGCTATATGATACATGGTTCATTTATTTACGTTAGTTTTTTCTTCACATGAGAAATTGAAAAGTGATTTACTTTGGGTAATTGATAATGGTAATGATTATTGGTAGGTTAAAATATCTGCTTGAACTGCATAAGCTTCTTTTTAAAAATTACCTTGGCTTAATACTGAAGGAAGAATTTACTAGAAAACAAAAGTTAAAAAACAAAAGAAAGGGTATGAATGAAATTTAGCAATAAAGCATAGTTGACTCATAATTGAGCAACTGTACTTTAAAATTCCTGCTGCGTGAAGAAGGCATGACATATTTTGACATAAAACTTAGAACTTGAATGATAAATATTAGTTCTTTTAATGGTATATGTGAACATAAAAAATAAAGGGAAAGAATATCTAGAACAATTAACAACTATGTAAAAATATTTGAGAATGAATTTTATGAAAATTCTGTTACACAGGCTTTTTAGCAGGGATAAAATGAACCATGTCAGAAATGTATGTCTAATGCCTCAATAATAAATTGCTGAGGCATGAGGAAAATTAAACTTTAATAAAGAAATATTAATATGCAGTCCTTTTCTCAATTTAGTTATACACAAAAGTACTTCTCAGACGATATAGTGTACATTCTTACAACCTTTGGAAAAAAAATCAGGGCTAAACTTGAAGAAAACAAATCACAGCTAATTAACTATATTTAGCATATAGGCATACACTATTGTTTGGCACATTATAGCCCGAGTTGCTATGTGCTATAAAACCCAAACAACCAAAACAATTTTGTATAAAGATATAAAAATATACAGATGTGATTACCACACATCATTTGCAAAAATAAGTTTTTTTTAAAGAATTTAGTATCGATTCTAAGTTTCATAATTCCATGTTTCATATGGTTATCATGTCTAAATGAGAACAGCTGTTTCAATTCTTACTTCCAATTGTGATAGTAGTGCTGTTACAAGTTGTGATGATACTGGCATAGGTGGTGTTACCATAGACCTAGTGCAAAAGGCTTGGATCTCTGTATATCATTTACAAAAATAGACATATTTACTCAACTAGGTTGGTAGTTGTTTGGAGTCCTAGTACTCGACTAGGTAAGGAGTTGTTTTGAGTTATGATCTATTGTATACAATATAATAAATCATAGTCAATCATTCATGATTGCATATGGCTGATTCTTCTCTGCTGCTTCTTAGTAGCACTATGGATTGTGAAGCTGGTTGACAGTAAAGTGGAGCAGCTACAGATCAGGACCTTTCTATTGTCTTTTTAGATTTTAACCATCCTCACAAGAACATGGACATTTTCCCAGATCATAAAAATACCAAAATCAATACCATCCCTACCAACAAATTAGGTATATACCAGACCACAAATAAGAGGAGTTGGGTTGTTTTACTTCTGAGCAGCATTTTTTTGCACACCATGGGCTGAATGGTCAGGTCACATGGACCCCGAAGGCTCAGAAGATTGGGGGAGGGGACCCATTGGTACAGCTGTTTGGAGACAGATGGTAGACTCCTGTCAAGCCATCCGGCATGTCCTTTAACGTGCATAGGTATGTACTCTCTCCCGCACATGGGCCCACGGCTTAATGTCCCATCCGGCGGACGGTGGCCTTTCCAAACCCATTGGTGTCCCTTACTAACCGTGGGCAGGGTGGGGAGTTTTGTGGAGATAAATCTCAACGCTGACCCAGCTGGGACTCTAACCTGGGAACTACAGATTATGAGCCTGGCACCCTACCGGCTGAGCCACCCCCGTCCCAGGTAAGGGGAGACCAGATGCACAACTGTCCTAGGGCCCAAGGTAACCAAAGTACAATAGTAGTGCCCCTGTTGGTGGCTCCCGAGGGCTGCATGGTTCCGTGGATATAGTATGCAATATTTTTATACCTGGCACTTCCAAATTTGACTTTAGAATTTTATTCAATGTTTTATGAGTATTTCACTTTTTTTTTTCCTGTTTATAAATATTCAGGCTTCATATTTTGCAGTTTTTATTAGAATGGGTGAAGCAGTTTGTCTGTAAATCAGTGGTGTAGCCAAGAAAAATTCATAGTTTATATATTTTTCTTTGGGGACAATTTTTTTTTTTGAAATCTTTATTAATGTACAATCAAATTTTGCAAACTCACTATTTTTCCTGTACTGTCTACTTCACTGATTCAAAACACTATTTTCAGATCTACTCTCAGTTCCCATGCCACATGAAAATACCTAATTTTTAAGTGGAAAAAAATTTTAGTTGCTAAATGTTCAAATAATTCTTATTTATCCAGCTGATGTGGCAGAAGCATTAATTTCCAATATTAAACATTTTTTATATATTTTTAACGATAATTATTTAGATTATCATTTCAGTTTAAACTTGTATCAGTGACTAAATTATTCAAATTTATCTGCCCTGAAAGAAATTGTTTTATTTGAAACAATGCATGAAATTTGAAGATTTTTTATCTTTGCATGAAAAAAATAAACTGAAAGCGCACACAAAAAAAGTGCAAAGCTACACAGAAATTTAAAATAGATTTTCTTTTATTTAAACGCCTAAAACAATATATAATAAGCAAGAAAAAATACATCCATATATTTTCCCAGAAGAAATTGAATAATGCATTAATAACTTTCCTACAGGGAAAAAAGTTATTTGATACATGAAAAAAAAATCATTTAAAGAACTTACCTATAAGTGGAGAAATAAAGTATGACAGTAATTGGATAAAATCATATACAGTAAACAAGGCATTAAAAAAAATTTAGTGGGGTCGAAGCATGTCACCCCATCTTCAGAATGCTAGGAAGGTAGAAGCAAAAAATTATTAAACATACTCAAATTTACTGCCATTTTCAAGAAATTTTTAAAGGCCTGCTGAATTTGGGGAAAATATACTGTATTGGGAATCTACTAAAAAAAATTAAAGTTTAAGAAAAATCAGTATTTCATTTGTCATGCAACCATAGCAATATAATTCCTAAAAATGATTAAAATGGGCAAAAACAGTGATACACATATAATTAAGTGAATAAATGCATATCTACTCCTACCAATCAAGAAAGCTTTATAAAATGTAAATAATTTCAATAAATCATAATTATTTACTAGTGCTCAAAAATGTCTAAAGGCGAAGGAGCACTTTCGTATATTAAACCAGTAAGAGATATTTTCTTGTGTGAAAATATAAAGACAAAAATCACTAAATTTATACAAGGAAGATAATACCTGAAAATGTTGAGCAATAATTTCATTAGCTTTTCATTGCACAGATACCTAGTAAATTATTTTTTTAAATATTTCATTGCACAGATACCTAGTAAAGATGCATATACTTTTCCTAGAAGCAAGAAAAGGGACAAATGAATCATGTTCACTAGATCAGAAGACAATCCTCTTGTAAACAAACACAAGATGGAATCCAAACACTCAAAACAAGCTAACTACTTTAAGCTATTTCAAAACAATTACAGGAGTAGCATAAAAGCTAAAACTTTGAAACATGAAACTGGGAAAGAAATGTCATTTAATCTGCAGTCTTTGAAAGTTTTAAATACTCAGAATTATATCTAATAACATCTTACTATCATCCATCAACTACCCAAAGGTGAGTACCCAAAGGTGAGAAAAAAATACAACCCATTTAAGCGAAATAGAGGATTACAGTCTAAAAAACATTCTGAAGCACTTGACAAATACACGTATTACTACTATACAAGATATTCTAACAAATAACATCAAAACATAGATTTTGTAATTTACAATAAAAAAATTCACCTACCCCAAGAAATGTTGCATACATAAAAAAAATTATACAAAGAATTTGTATTCCTGTAATAATATAACAATATATTGCAATAAAATTATTTAAAAAGGAAAAGTTAGTATCCTATGTATAATCCTGGTGTAAATGTAGAACTTGCACGCAAATTATACAAAATTCTGAACAAAAATGTTTTGTGCTTCTAATATACACTGGCGGAAATTGAATAAGGAACACCTGGAAGGAATTCCTTTAGGAACGTATTTAAAATATGTTAATAGTTAAGGGTAGCAGAAACCGTGATCAAGATTGAAAGTCATTGGATAATAATGACGTCACTGAGTACAACATGCAAATGTAGGCAGCGCGTATTTAAGAATTAGGGCGTGAAGAAAAGTTATTCCTGTGTCGTGTTGTTCAGTGTTCTTTTAATGAAGCTACCACGTCTGGGCAACGCAGGCGCACACCATTTGTTCAGTTAGCTGAATTTGAACGAGGTCATCTAGTGGGTTTCAGAAAGGGTCTTTTCGTCAAATTGCACACCACGTTGGACGAGAGACAAGTCCGGAGAGCTTGCTGGCCTAGGGAGTTTGTGTACTGCCTTAAGAGCATGTTGAGTGTGGGCGGGCGTTATCCTGCTGCAATATCGCATTGGAATTACACAAATATGGCACAACGATCTGCTGTACAATGTTGCTGAAGTACGTATTGCTATTCAGTGTGCCCTGTACAAACACCAGACGTACGAGAGAGATAGCTCCCCACACTTTTCGCTGGTGGATGCACGATGGAAGAAGCTGCTCACCTTATCGTCTTTGGATGCGTAAGCGACCATCAGACGCTCTTACGCAGAATCGGCTTTCATCACTGAAGACCACAGATTGCCATTCTTCCCTCCAAGAACTCATTCTTGACACCGCAGCAAAAGTGCTCGATAGTGGTAACTTCCTGTAGTCCTGCTTCCAAAAGACGATTGCGTATTCTTTGTAGACTCCTTTGGTACGATAGAGGATTGAATTTGTGACACCATAACCGTCCGCTCTGCCACCGCCGCTCACCTGATAACGCCGATCATCGTGCGTCCGTAACTCTGTTGCCTGGAACCACGTCTGCAAGTGTACGAATGCTCTTCTGACCATCAGCACTACCGATACCTACGTCCAACGCGGTGTGCAATTTGACGAAAAGACCAACCTGCTTCTCGAAGACCCACTATACAACCTCGCTCAAACTCCGCTAACCGAATAAATATTGCAAGCCTGCATCGTCCAGGCATGGTAGCTTCTTCAAAGAGCACTGAGCAACACAAGACAAATAACTTCTTTCTTCACGCCCTAGTCCTTAAATACGCACTGCGTACATTTGCATGTTGTCGTCCTCAGTGACATTATTTCATCCAATGATTTTTTCAATCTTGGATCACGGTTTCAGCTGCCTTTAACTATTAACATATTACAATATGACGTTCCTAAAGGAATTCCTGGTTGTTCTTTTTTCAAATTCTACCAGTGTATATGATTTAGGAGGATTTCAATTATATAATTTTATAGAAAACAATTATCATTATATTGAATTAATACAAAACACATCTTAATAACCTAGCATTTATTCAGATACATCACATTAACTCCTACTATGCACACTTGTACCAGCGTTGAGATTTATCTTTGCAAAACTCCTTGCTCTTCATCAACAGGGAACACCAGTGGGCTTAGAAAGGCTTCCGTCCTTCAGATGAGGCATTAAACCTGACCGAGACAAGGTCCTGTGCACATTAGAGAACTGAGTACCTTTCCCACAGCGTTCTAATAACCCCTCGATGTTTTTTGTGATCTGATTATTTACCCCATACTTTCCAAAAATTCAAAAAAGTAATCAAAATGAATGAAAAATTAGTAATTTAAATAAGTTATGTTTACTAGATTAAGTGATGCCATAAAACTATCCTAACAAGATATAATCCAGATAACACTACAAAACAAGCTACTTATGCTATTTCGTAGAAGAAAAAAATTATCAGTAAAAGATTAAACCTTAATACATCAGAAACATGAAATTGGAGGAGGATTGTTATTTAATCTGTAGTCTAAAAGTTAAAGCTTAAAATTAGAAGTGTATCTTACTGTCATCCATCATCTACCCAAAGACAGAAGTAAAACCTTATATTTAAGTGAAAGAGAATTAGAATCTAAAAATACTCGTATTACTATTATACAAGAAATTCAAACAGATGACATACAAAACCTTAGATTATTTCTTTCTAAATATCAAAGTCTATCTCAAGAAATATTGTTAGATACATAAAAAAATGTACATCACACAAAAGAATTAGTATTCCTCTAATAACAGAATATACTGCAAAGTCCTGGTGTAAAAATACAACTTGCATACAAATCGTAAAATGTTATCATTTCTGGTTCTAATATATGAATGATTTAGAATTTGAGTTACATAAATTCATAGGAAACAATGATAGTTATATTAATACAAAAATACATGTATTAATATAACCATAGCATTCACTCAGATACCTCACATTAACTGCTATTATGCACATGAAATTCAATGGCTGCTATATATAGATTACTTAAGTAGTGATAAGCATTACAATTTGAAACAAATATGCACAAACCTAACATAAATACTACAGATAAGTAAACAATAGTCAGAGTACTTGAATACTGCCATGAAAGAAAGGTAATTGGTTAATGATGAAATGACAGATTTGGATATTTTTTCAACTATTAAACACTAAAACAGGGGCACTTAACCTATGGCCTATAAGTCATATCCAACTCTTATTTTTTTACTGCTAATGAGCACTTTTTTTGACACAATACCTTGCATTTAAATTTTACATTTCCCACCACTGTACAAAATATTGTTGCACTATCATTGAAAAAAAAAATGATTTTTGACAGAAATTTGGAATTAAACTGTATATATGAATTAGAAGAAGGAAAAAAAACTCGTATATTTCAAACTTTGGTGGTACAAGAATTATTCACTCCTAATTGAGAGCTTATTATAAAGGCAATAATCATATCTCGATAAAAATTTTGAAAAAATGCCTGTTTGATCTTTCTGCACTGACTGTTTTAAAGAATATATATGACAACATATTGCTGTTAAAAAAAAGGTGCTCGTATGCCATGCTGATGCATATCATCACAAAAAAAAAACACTTATTAAACAATCATCCAAAATATTTTGACCATTTTAATTAAAATACAGCACGATTAATTTCACAGCTATTTTAAATTTGATACGATGAGCTGTGAAACAGAAACAAACCAAATAACCTATCCCTGATTAAATCATAATGTACATCATTTTTTCATAATAATATTAATGATGATTTCATTGTACCCATTCTGTATTGTATGGCATGATAACATGGTACTTTTGCAGTTTAAATTAGCTCATTAGATGGCGCCACGAATGTAACAGCGTTCTTATTGCATTATTATATATATATTTCTTATTATATATTACATTATTTTTATTACACATCAATGCATTACTGCTTTGCGTTTAAATGATATGGCGGCTTAGTGATCATTACTTCAGGTCTGCCGATTACATTTCGCAATTAAAGCATTCATTACACAACAATGTACATACTAAAAATTTTACTGTCAGTGAATAAAAATATGTAATATTAAAGAAAATAAAAATAAAAATAAGTAATATTAATTAAACAAGCATTCAATCTCCATGTTCCGCTAATTCAACGGCATTCACATAGTATCTGAAGAAAAATATTGTCTCTTTACAGTAGTTAGTATACAAAAGAATTTCTTTTTTACCCGTAGATATGCACAGTTCTGCTGCTATGAATGAATGAACATGTTAAAATATCAGTAACTGAAATAAACAAAATTTTAAGAAGTTCACAGTAGTAGCATAACTGACAGTTCTGGCACAGTAAAAGGGGCTCGAGAATTCTATGAAAATCAATGGGAAAAGTTATGGGGGATGAGGGAAAAAGTATGTTTCTTGTGGTTTTTGTGAAAAATATGCGTGAAAATTAGAAAAAAGGGGGGTGTTTTTTAGCATGTGAAAAACTAAATTTTTTTTGGGAAGAAGATGGTTTAAACTAATTTGTGAATTAGGTTGAAATGAAGGATGTGTGTATGAGATAAAAAAATGGTGTGGTTTGTTGAGTTATCGTACACTTCACTGGATACAGCAGAATCAAAACTTTCTAAGCAAAGTCCAAAGTATTAATTCTGTTATCATAGAAAAAAAATTAAAATTTTTAATCAAAGTCCAAAATAATTATTTTGCTACAAGAATATTAAAAACTTTTATCTAAGCAACGTTCAAGTAATAATTTTGCTACAATAATATTAAAACATTTATCTAATAAAAGTCCAAAGTAATAATTCTGTTATCAAACCGAAACTTTTTGAAGTGTATGATAATTTAACATAGAAGAATATTAAAATTTTAATCTAATCAATGTTAAGTAATAATTTTGCTACAAAAATATTAAAACTTTATCTAACGAAAGTCCACGTAATAATTCCCGTTTCAGCTTTACAATTAAATGTATTTAAATCGTACTTACCTTAGACTGGGACTCTATACCGAAAGGAGAACTCAAACTGACTTCCAATCACTTGAGACCTTTCTTAAATACTCAACCGAAATTTTAAAACCAAAACTGAATAAATTTCTTATCATAGAAGAATATTAAAATTCTTATCTAATCATAATTTAAGTAATAATTTTGAATCGTACTTACCTTAGATTGGGGTTCTATACCGGAGGGGGAACTAAAACTGACTTCGAATCGCTTGAGACCTTTCTAAAATACTCAATCGAAAATTAAAACCGAAAGTGAATAAAATTTTTTATCATAGAAGAATATTAAAATTTTAAAATCGTACTTACCTTAGATTAGGACTCTATACCGGAAGGAAAGTCAAAGTGCTTTGGAATCGCTTGAGACCTTAAATACTCAACAGAATCAAAACTGAATCTTGAACTTTGGTTTTGGATAAAAAAAAATTTCCGTTTGATAGCAAACTCCAAGTAATAATTTTGCTATCATACCAAAATTTTTATCCAAAATCGAAGTTCAAGATTCAGTAGCAAATTCCAAGTAATAATTTTTGCTATCAAACCGAAATGTTTATCCAAAACCAAAGTTCAAGTAATAATTTTGCTATCATACCGAAATTTTTATCCGAAACCAAAGTTCAAGATTCAGTAGCAAAATCTAAGTAATAATTTTTGCTATCAAACGGAAATGTTTATCCAAAACCAAAGTTCAAGTAATAATTTTGCTATCATATCGAAATTTTTATCCAAAACCAAAGTTCAAGATTCAGTAGCAAAGTCTAAGTAATAATTTTTGCTATCAAACGGAAATGTCTATCCAAAACCAAAGTTCAAGTAATAATTTTTGCTATCAAACGGAAATGTTTATCCAAAACCAAAGTTTAAGATTCAGTAACAAAGTCCAAGTAATAATTTTTGCTATCAAACCGAAATGTTTATCCAAAACGAAAGTTCAAGATTCAGTAGCAAAGTCCAAGTAATAATTTTGCTATCATACCGAAATATTTATCCAAAACCAAAGTTCAAGATTCAGTAGCAAAGTCCAAGTAATCATTTTTATCCAAAACCAAAGTCCAAGATTCAGGTTTGGTTCTGTGGAGTATTTAAGAAGGTCTCAAGCGATTCCAAGACCAACTTTGACTTTCCGCTCCTGAAGAGTAAGTAGTTATTTCTGTATGTTTTTTCAAAGTTGTTTAGTTGAATCGCTGGTCGCCCGTTGGTGCGGGCGACCAAGCGATTCACTATAGAAATCACTATAGAATTCACTATAGAAATTTGAAAAGAATATCTCGTGAAGTGAAAATGGTCGTTAAAATTAAGGTCAGAATTTTTAGGATCTTCAACAACATTTGAACGGATTAATTGAAATTTTCTCTTAAAAACATTTCATCAGATTCAATAAGAAGGTTAAAAAAATTTCCTAAAGAATAATTGAAACACTTACGTTAAAAATATATCACTGACCGCACCCAGCTGCCGCCACGTCAGAACAACTAGAATTTGGAACTCGATGTAGCAGACCGTCAGTTTCGTAATCAGGTCGAAGTGCGAGAGGTCACGAGACCAGACGCCAAGATGTTATCTAAACACAGCTGAGAACTGATGAATGAAATGATAAGAAGTTGGGAAGAGTTATAGCAAATCTTCTTTTTGAACGGAATTAAATACTAAAGTTTGTTCAAAGTTTTTAATTTAAGGGGGGACCCCCACCCTGACGGTTAAAAAAAAAATCAATTTTTTTGGGGGCATTTTTCGGAAGTTTATGAAGTGTAGAATATGGTCTTGAAACAGTTTTTCAAAATTCGAACTCCTTCCGAAGTTACAGCTACAAATATGAGGTCGTGTCAATCCCGATAAAAAAGGCAGTTAAATCTTTAAACCCGTTTTTCTCAAAACAACATTTTTTGAACTGGTAGAGTGCGGATCTTGGGAACCATTCATCCGATTTACATATTTTTTTTTAAATGCGTAGGAACGAATTATCTAAAAGCGAACGTAGAATTTTTTTTGATATTTTAATTATTCGATTTTTAGCGAGCAATTTCTGCCATTTTTTTTACTCACTTTTTTTTCCAAAATGCCGTTATTTTGTCAATTTTTCGAATTTTGAAAAATATTCGACACTACGCTATAGCCAATGTCTCAAAGTTTGTAAATTAGTAATTTTGTTCTCAGATATTCTTGCGATGTCCGGTGCACTCTACCAGGAGGGCGCGTCTTTCGCGCTGAGGTTAACCAATGAGGAGCCACAGAACGACCTTTAGAATATTTTTACTTAAATTTTTTTTTTTATACAATACATTCCTTAACAACATGGAAAACGTTTGGAGTCATTGCATTGTTTATTGTACCCAAAACAATTCTCAAAGTTTGACTATTTTTAGAGCGCTCAGGGTGGGGTCTCTCCTTAAGAAAAAATTTTCAATGTTTCACTAGTGAAATTAATTAATTTCAATAATTTAATTAATTCGCTTAATTTTTCGCTTAATGAAAAATTTCAATTTTTTGCTTTATTGAACCATGATTTTTACCTACTATGTATATATATAATAAAGAGGGTATAACTGCTAACTCAAAGATGAGCGCAACTATTCAATGTACCAAATGTGGGGTATTTATTCTCAAATCCAATATAAACCGTCATGTGAAAACTGCATGCACTTCTCGCACATTTGAAAAATGCGAATTTTGCAATTCCACCTTTAGCAGAAAAGACAATTACAATCATCATCTGAATCAATATCATATAAATGAAAGCAGTATTTTTCGGAAAACGTTTCGCAGATATAAAATCGATAACATAAACGTCAGAGAAGACATAAAAAGTTTTCTGGAGAAAATAACAATAAATGGAAACAAATAATTGGCAAGAAACTCAGTCAGCCTCTAAAAGTTAGATTCATATTACAAATGAAATTTAAAAAGCAGACGGATTCTGAAGGACAGAAAGAAATCTGTGCACATTTTTCGACATGTGACGAAATAATCAGTTTGCCTACCTATCTCAACGAATTACTAGAAAATGGAGAAAATTGATGACTTTGAAAATTTTATAGAAAAGGAAAGTGGATGGGTGTTTGACAAAATAATTTCTAAGGAAATTCAAATGTCTCAATATAATGCAGTTGGAGCATTTGCTTTCGTAAATTTACCAGAACATTTGAAATCTACAAAAGAAATAGTGAATGTTAAAAACGACGACAACAAATGTTTCTTGTGGTCAATATTATCAGCTCTACATCCTGCTAAAGACAATCCGTAACGTGTGGAAAAATATAAAATATTTGAAAACGTCTTAGACACATCTTCATTGACTTATCCAGTAACCCTCGATCAAATCCCGAAGTTCGAGGTTTTAAATAATATTTCTATAAATGTTTTTAATTCTAAGAAAGATGGTTTGCATACGCTATATATTTCACAGAATCCTGTTAAAGAACCCATTCAACTTTTACTTTTAAAAGACGGCAATAATTCTCACTATTGTTGGATTAAAAATATTAGTAGGGTTACAGCATACCTTTCAAGACATGATGGTAAATTCTATCCCTGCCCATACTGTCTTCATAATTCACTCGCGACGATTTATTAAAGAATCACGTAGATATTTGCAAATCAAAAACTTTACAAACTATCAAGTTTCCCGAAGCGAATAGTACGAAATTCCATATGATTAAAAATGGTTTGAAGCATCCATATGTGATTTATGCAGACTTCGAATGCTTTTCGAAATATAGAACAATTGAGATTGATCCATGTAGGGTGCGAACTAAGTATTTAGTATCGTCAGGATTTGCATATATTATAGTTGGACCGGAAGGTAAACTGATCAAAACCAGAACGTACAGAGGGAAAAATGTAACAGAACAATTTTTGAATGAAATGATCGAAGCCGAAACTTTGATCAATGATTTGAAGAAAAGAAATGTTAAGATGACTGATTTTGATTGGCAAATTTTTACTGGAGCAATATACTGTAATATTTGTGGGAAAATTCTAGGAACTGATAGAGTAAGGGACCACGATCACTTAACTGGAAAATACAGAGGTGCTGTTCACAACAAATGTAATCTTCAATACAAATTCTCACTTGAAATACCAGTGTTGTTTCATAATCTCAAAGGATTTGATGGTCACTTTATAGTAAAAGATTTGTGGAAATTTAAAGGTAAGAAGAAAATTTCTTGTATTCCACAAACTACAGAAAAATATATATGCATTAAATTCGGTGAAATTAAATTTATTGATTCATTCATGTTCCTCAGCTCTTCACTGAATTCACTGTCGAAAAATGTGGAAAATTTCTACATCCTAAGTCAATACTGTAGACAACATAATCTGAATGACTCACAGAAAGAACTTTTGAAAAGCAAAGGAAGTTTTCCATATGAGTACTTGCAACAGAGTGCTCAGTTTTTGCAAACGTCACTTCCATCCAAAGAGAATTTCCAAAACAATGAACAATACGAAAGAGCTCAAATTTTGTGGAAAGCCTTTCTATTGCTACCTTCGGGGAATATCACGATCTGTACATGATCACTGATGTATTACTGCTAGGAGATATATTTGAAAACTACAGAAATTCGTATATGAATAACTACCAACTCGATCCTTGTCATTATTTTAGTTCTCCTGGCTTACTTATCCTATGCTGCCTGTTTAAAAATGACAGAAATTGAGCTGGAACTGATAAAAGGTGATATGTATTTTTTCATAGAAAGAGCTCTGCGAGGAGGAATATCTTTAGTGTCTAAGAGGTTTGCACAGGCCAACAATCCTTTAGTAGATCCATATGAGAGAAGTAAACCACAAAACTATATCATCTACTTTGATGCAAACAATTTATATGGCTGGGCAATGTCTCAACCTCTTCCAACTGATAATTTCAAATGGGCAAATGATATTGACCTGTTTAATATTCCAGACGACAGCAAAAAGGGTTATTTCTTCGAAGTTGATCTAGAATATCCGTCACATCTACACGATTTACACAATGATTTCCCCTTGGCTCCTGAAAAATTGAAACTTTCTAATAGTAGTGAAAAATTAAAAATGAATTTAGTCACGAAGATCATCGTCAATGTCTATTTGATGAAAAAATCTTATATACGCAACAAACAGAATTTCGATCTGAGCAACATGATATACACGTATACCAAATTAAAAAAAATTGCTTTATCCCAAGAATATACAAAACGACATGTCATCAATGGAATTTATTCTTACGCTTTTGGAAACTATCTAATACCGGATATGTATAGTAAAGTAGGAAATACCATTTACAAAACATTGAACTGAAAACAACAAATGTTAAAAAAAAACATCGAATATTTTGCATAATCGGAAGTTGAAATAGACATGACTATAGTGTGTGTCCAAGAGTAAATTTCTAAACAATACCGATGTTATTGAACATAATCTTATGTTCCTTTTTGTCAATAATATCGTTTTTCAGCAAAATATCCAAAATTTCGACAATTTCATTTACTATTTCTGTACTGGTGTTTCCAGCTGGTTTACTGGCAACCAAGATTGATAATTTTTCGCATATGTCGTCCGAAACTCTTGTGTAGTCCAGAACCAAACTGTTGACTTTCTATTACTGTGAGCATCATTTTAATCGACTTTAAATATTTTCTAAGTGCCTCAATGTGATTATCGATAATTCGATATTTCTCAGTAGTTCTACTATAGCGTTTGGTTTCTGAAGATGCCCGATTGTTTGGTGAATCATTTTTTCAGCTCAGGAATGGGGTTTCTCGCCTGTAAGATATCACTCGGAAGTTTTAGTTTATATTGGTTTAATATTTCGTCTTGCAAGTTGGAATCTGGATTATAAACGAACGGTTTTTCTGTCATCTCAGTGGGCTCTTCTGGCTCTAAAGTTTTCACTACATCCTGTATGTTTTTCATTGTTTCTCCACGCACAGTTTCCAGACCTTTTAACCGTTTGACCACTGGCTTGTGAAATTTTTCGAGGGTTTCCTTAACTCGTACCTCTCCCAAAATACTGTCTTCAATTTTCGATTTTGTAGTATCTCGCGATTTCAAAATTTCATCTATAATACTGTGTAATTGCTTAAGGTCCTTCATCTTTATTCATATACAATAAAGACATATACCCAGTGATGAAAGTCTGAAACAAGACCTCCAAGCACTTTTCTTCTTTCTTTTGGATCTGGATAGTGTCTAGAAAGTGAAACACTAATCTTGCTACCCCTGTCAAATTTCTTGTTTACTGGAGTAACAGAAAAAAACTGCTGAAGTTGTGGTCTTACTACTTCAACGAATTTTTGACCGTCCAAATTGATACTAAAATTTATACTAAAAGAGGGATTTGTTGTGCAGCAGATTACCTTGCTTATATATCCATTAGAAATGCATAGATGGTAATTATCTTTGAAAATAGGTGGCGTTAGTCGGTCGAATTTTGTGTTTATCTGTATAATTGGATGAGACAGCGATATGTCTTTTTTCACTTCTTTATCACCATAGATAAGGCCAGTATTATTATCAACATATATTATTACAGTGTTTTTATCAACGTATAGTTTCGTAGCAGCATCATTGTTTACAATTGGGGTGCCAACATTCGTAATTCGTTTTCCCTTTGCATCGCCATTAAAACTGCTCCCACTTGATGCAAAAAGTCCATTTTCATTTCTCAATAGAGAATTGGATGGGTTAGGATCTACTTTGTCAAGTCAACAACGTAACTTTTTGTTGTCTCATTTCTGTTGTGCCTCGGTTCCCAGAGATTTCCTATTCTCTTATTGTTCGCATTAAAAACATCCTCGCCTGTTAATGCGACTTTTTCCAAATATCCCTTAGTTACAGCAGCAGAATCAGACTCGGGATCGGAATTATCAAGGATTTGTTCTCTTACTGCATTGAAACTATGCCCGTAGAATGCAATGCTTCGTGGAACGTAAAGCCCATCTTTATTTCTAACCAATGTATTCATTGGACTGTTTTGAATAGTGGTCAAGTTGTCGACGTAGTGTTTCATAGTGGCATTGAATGAATCGATCGGTTCTGCAAGATTTTTAATGCGTTTATTGCTTGCATCATAATTATCATCGTCATTATTAAGTGCTCTATTTTCCAAATATTGTTTTATAACTACTCCAGAATCTGCATCCGGTTCAGTAACATTGATTATTTGTTTGTTTCGCGCATCGTAGCGATTGTTCCGAAAAATTAAAGAAGCATTATTAACGTACAGAATGGTAGCGGCATCTCCATTTTCTATTCCGTGTTATAGATTTTGTGCATTTTCTATTCCGTGATTCCGTGTTATAGACTCTTGTTGCGGATATTGTTTTGTCACAGAGTCAGAACCCTCTTCGGGATTGGCTTCATTTCTCAATTTTTTATTACTCATGTCGTAGTCCCCATCGTGTGTCAATTTAAAACCGACACCTGGAATTCCCGCTGGTCGTCTTTCGGAGCCGGTCTCAGAGCTGATGACGCCAAACTTTGTCAAGTAATTCATCTTTATTTACCAAAGTTTTTTCTGTACTTGAGAGGCATATGCTTGTTTTTTTTATCGATTAATAAGAAATCGTGTGGTTTTGAAACTGCATATGCATAAAACTGCATAAAAATATCTTTCCTGATTTCTGTTGCATGATCCATTTTTATCTGCAACATTTCTCTCTTGTTCTGCATATTAAAGAATATAAAATAATTACACTGTAGTCGAATGTCTTTCGGAGTCGAAAAATAACTCTGTGTCAGGTAAATCAATGATATGTTCTTTTTCTTTCCTCTGACGAATAATTCTTCGATGAGTTTTTGATCTTTTTCCGTTACGAAATCGTCCAAAACAATTAAATTTTGCATGTCGGGATCCAATTCGCTGACCTTGACGATATCTTCTTTACTGGCAGAGAAAGTTGCAATTGAGATTTTTTCGCCAAATGTTTTCTCCAAAATTTCGTGCAAATCGTCGAATATTTCTTGCATAAACTGATATTTCGGCTCGGTTAAATCTTTGGCATATAAAAAGATTTTGTTATAGTAGAGATGTTTAAATATTAAGTTCAACAAAAGGTTAGTCTTCCCTGAGCCCGATGGACCACAGATTAAAAGTCTAAAAGGCCAGAGAGGTGCTAATACGTTTCTGCTCAAGAATTTCTCATCTTCTTCAAAGTCAAAATTCTGAATCTCCATTTGCTTTATTTAAAAAGATCATGTTCTTTGATCCAGGAATTAAATGTATTATCATAACCAAACCATTTAACATAATACTCTTTTTTATTATTCTTCACTCTAGTTTTCAGAATGGTTTCAACTTTATAAATGTCATCTTGCTTTTCGTATTTCACCATTTCTTGGGTGTAAAAACTACCAATGATTGGTTCTCCTTTCAGATCCTTGATCTTATAGGTTATGGGATCTGTATTCAGAACTTGAGCAATTTCAAAAATCTCTTCTGTAAAATTGGGCAGATAGCCTTTTTTAAACGGTGTCTTGTACTTGGCGATTCTCACTCTGTCGCCAATTTTAAACTTTGGTGCTGTAATAGATTTAATTCTTTTACCAAACAGATTAAAATACACAATATCTTTGTTTTTCTGTAAGCTTGCCTCTTTTGAGGTCATTCTTATTGATCTGTGATAAGAAGCATTATAATTCTTAACGAGTTTTGGTAGAACATCGATCCATTTTCTAGTGTTATTAGCAGTGAAATATTTCCACATTTTTGTCTTTAGAGTCCTATTAAATCATTCCACAATTTGAGCTTTAGTCTCATTTTCAGTGGCAAACCAATGGACACCTCGTTGGTTAAACAATGCTTGAGTTTCTTTATTGATAAACTCAGTTCCCTTATCCGTTTGTAACTTGTATGGTTTACGTTGTTTAAAAATTTGTACAAATGCTTTGGTAATCTCGCTACCCGTTTTCTTTTTAATAGGTATTGCCCAGGCGAATTTGCTGAAAATGTCAATCACGGTTAAAATGTAATTCGTGTGGTATTGTGAATTTTAAATTTTTGCATGTCGATTAAATCACTCTGCCACTGGTCGTCTACATTCGAGACATAAACCCGTCTGGTTTGGAATTTTTTATAAATGGGTTTGTGTAACGTGTACACATCTTTTTGTTGGAGAAATCTTTTTACTTCTTTTTCCGTCAATCCAGTTTTGCGCATTAGATCTTTTATACCGGAAAATCCCTTTAATGGGTCATAGTAAACGGAAGAAAGCATCTTATTTCTTGCGTCCCAAACCGAACCGTTCTTTGTTTCAATGATAATTTTGATTATCGTTCTTGAAATTCTTTCTCCTAAAGTTGGATTCTGAATTTCATCCAAATCATTTAACAATTCTTGTTCGGCTTCGTGTCTCTTTTTAGTTTCTGTAGATTTGTTGTAAGAAATGTCGTGCTTTTTGCAGGCTTTGTCCACACGGTTAATACCAAGATCTCATCGCATTAACCTTTTCTCCAGTTTCGTAAAAGGTCCACAATACTAGTAACCTGGAATGCGCATTTCGGGTGGATTAAACTTTTCTTGAATCCAGCTTACTATATCACCACCTTTTACAAATTTTCCTTTCTGTTTCACAAATTTATACTTCATTTTTCCACACGTTCGACATCTACCTCTCATCATTGCTCTTTTATTCTTCGATGTGACATATTCGACGTTATCCGTTAAAGTTTTCATTTTACACTTTACACAATACATGCTTAATTTTATATATAAAATTTAAGTACGTGATACTTATAAAAATAAAGTATAATGTATCACAGTTGTCTAACTAGTTTAACACCTGGACAAAAGCAAAAATTGAAGAGTGCATTTGTAAATAAGAACCTATAACTTGAAGAATTGATCCACAAATGAAAGGTAACGATACTTTGAAACTGACGAAGAGACAAATCATTAAACTGAAAATATCTAAAACGCCAGTTCGACTTCGTTTCAGTAAAACACAGCTAGGTGGATTTCTGCCGTTCTTAATACCTGCACTCGTAGCATTTGGAAAAGCAGCTGCAGTTGGAGCTGCGGGATATGCTGGTACTAAGCTTGCACAAAAAGTTCTAGGAAAGGGGTAATACGTTCCTGGAAAGCAAAGAGCAGCTGGCTTATCCAAAAATAAAAGAAAGGGAAAAGGTTTGTACATCCCAGGAAAACAAATAGCTCAGGGATTTAAAAAAAAAAGAGCCATTAAGTAACTTAGATAGCGAAAAAATAATGGAAAACGAAAATGGATTCCGTGGTGTGTCCTCTATCGATTCTTTGCCAACAAAAATATTTAAGAGCGAAAATGGTATAGTGAACTTTGACTTTTCCCGCGGCTCAGGAACTCATTGGGTAGCTTATTTCAATGATGCGAAGTTACCTTACGTCGAGTACTTTGATCCATTCGGTTTATCGCCACCAGAAAAAATAAAACACAATTTACTTTCATTTTCAAAGCCGATCGTGTATAACTCTTCGCAAATTCAAGCAAATTACTCTGCAAAATGCGGTTACTATTGCATCTATTACATTAAACGCAGGAATAATAACATAAGCCCATGTGATGTATTGTATCAGTTTGAACAAACTCCTAACGATCGGAATGAATTGTTGGTAACAACTAGCATATAAGTATTAACTAGCATATAAGTATTAACTAGCATATAAGTATTAACTAGCATATTAGTAACAACTAGCATATACATAGTACTACACTATATTAATAAAGATGGTACTCATAACTATCAATTCCTCTACTGTTACGGCATACAACCCCGAAGATTTGGAAATTAATTATGAAACGCCGATCACACTCAATGGTGAATACGAGATAGCACTGATCGGTAGCAATATGTGGTATTCCTGGTACAACATCAGTGATAAATATAACAATAACACTCTGAAATATTTCAATGGAAGACAATGGAATAAAATAACTTTCCCGAATGGAATGTATGATATAGAGGGATTCAATGACGTTTTAAAAAATGTCTTTGGGGATCCTAGCCCTATAATACTAGAAAGCAACCTCCCCACATTAAAATTTGTTATTCGTTTCGCAAGAGGATATAAAATAGATTTTTCTGAAGGAAAGTTACGAGAAATACTAGGGTTCGAATCGAAAATTGTCGATGCAGCAAAAAACGAAAGAAAATTCCCACCCAACATAACGAGAGGGGTCGATCGCATTCTAATTCACTGTTCTATTGTCGAATCTTCTTATCTCAATAACCAGAAGAGCGACGTGTTGTACAGTTTCGTGCCTCAAACACCGCCTGGCAGTTTAATCGACACACATCCATTCTTCCCCATATATTTACCGCTGAATGAAACTGATTACATTTACAACGTTAGAATGAAAGTAACCGATCAGAACAATAAAATAATTGACTTGAACAAGGAAAACGTGACTTATATGTTACACATCAGACCCAAATAAAGATGAAGATACTGAGAAAGCGAATTGAAATATTTTATACAAATCCGTCGCCTATCGTTCGAAAAGACGAGAAAATATCTCCTAAGAGCAGAAATATTCTTAATCGATTAATTTACGGAAATGGCCTTGAAATCATAAAATCATAAAGTAAGTATAAGATGAACGTTGAAGCTACTTACTGGAATTTGTTCGAAGACTCAATAGACGATAATTCAACGACAAAATACGAGTACTTGGAATATCGAGAAACCAATGTGAATGTTAAAAATCTCGAAAAATACGAAATATTTACCAAAGGTATGGACGTTTTTCTACTTCCGCACAATAGTTATATACACGTCAGAGGTAAAATACTGAAATTAGATGGGTCTGACATCGGCGGCAATGATGTAGTTACGATGGTCAATAACGGGTACAACATTTTTAAGAGAGCTCAATATTATATAGAAAACAGAGAATTGGAAGATATTGAATTGCCAGGAGTGACGACCACGATTCACAATTTAATTGATTTTACCGAAGACTTTTCACACAGTGCTGCCACAAGTATGATGTGGTTCAAAGATACTGCAGACAGTTCGAAAATGAATAAGTATTTGTACGACGGAGGCGAAGATAAACTGGACACGAAAAATAAAATAAAGGATTTTGCACAAGCGTTGAAGAAAAATCCTGAATTCATTCAAGGATTCTCGGACAGATATGAAATTGCAAAAAAATAGTCAAAATGTAAGTTTATTCTTACCACTGAATCGGCTGTTTGGATTCTGCCGAGACGTGGATAAAGTGTTTCGCGGTGTAAAACATACCATAAAACTAGAAAAAAGTGACGACAAAGACATTATTCAGAGAGTTGGGGCAACGTTGTATAAAGTTGAAATATCTCACATACCTTGGTTTATTCCAAAAGTGGAACCATCACTACAAGTACTTGCAAAACTAGAATCTCAGTTAGCAAGCGGAAATCCACATGAAATCTTTTGGGAATCGTGCAAACTGTACAAAACTGATACTCGAATTGACTCTCATGTCAGTTGGCGGGTTACTACATCTCAAAACAAACCTGTCCATCTTTATTACAAAAGTCTAACCGATTAAATAATCCAACCAGAAACAATATCGTGTTTGATCACATGTTACTAGAACAGGTTCAGATCAGAGTAATAGCAAACAGTTTCCCGAACAAGAATTCGAGTGCAACTTTGAACCCAACACTTTAGAGCATGCGCGAGTTTAAAACAGCTTTTTAGCTGCAAAAAATATGGATATCGACTTGGGTACACAAGTCAGTTACCAAGATTTTATGAAACTGTATCCGATATTCCACTTCGATGTCAGCAAATACGAATCACGTCTGTATGAATTATCAGCAACTGCTGATATCGAAATACGATTCAAATTAAATAGACCGCAAAACGAATTATATCACGTATATTGCGTAATTGTCTCAGAACGGAAAGCAACTTTACAACCACTAGAGGGAAAACTATTAGTTGTTGGCTAGAAAAACTATTTTAAATACAATCAAAATTTACATCTATTTGCACGTTTAAAAAAATATGTATGTTCCCCTCTTCTAATTGAATCTGATGAAATGTTTTTAAGAGAAAATTTCAATTAATCCGTTCAAATATTGTTGAAGATCCTAAAAATTCTGATCATTAAGATCGTTTAAGGATTTTTTTTTTCACTTCAGGAGACATTCTTTTCAAACTTATATCTGGACTAGAAAAATTAACGGCCGCCCGCACCAACGGATGACCAGAGATTCAACTAAGCAACTTTGAAAAAACATACAAAATAACTACTTATTCTTCAGGAGGGGAAATTCAAAGTGACTTGGAATCGTTTGATGATGACTTGGAATCCAAAACCAAAGTTCAAGATTCAGTTTTAGTTTTGTTGAGTTTTTAGTTCTGTTGAGTATTTAAGAAGGTCTCAAGCGATTCCAAGTCACTTTGACTTTCCACTCCAGTATAGATTCCCAATCTAAGGTAAGTACGATTTAAATAGATTTAATTGTAGAGCTGGAAGGGGAATTATTACGTGGACTTTAGTTAGATAAAAGTTTTATTATTCTTATAGAAAATTATTACTTGAACTTTGATTAGATAAAAATTTTAATGTTCTTCTATGATAAGAAAATTATTCAGTTTTGGTTTTTAAATTTCGGTTGAGTATTTAAGAAAGGTCTCAAGCAATTCGAAGTCAGTTTGAGTCCCCCCTTCGGTCTAGAGTCCCAATCTAAGGTAAGTACGATTTAAATACATTTAATTGTAAAGCTTTAATTGTAAAGCTGGAAAACGGAAATTATTACGTGGACTTTAATTAGATAAAGTTTTAATATTTTTGTAGCAAAATTATTACTTGAACATTGATTACATTAAAATTTTAATATTCTTCTATGTTAAATTATCATACACTGCAAAAAGTTTCGGTTTGATAACAGAATTATTACTTTGGACTTTTATTAGATAAATGTTTTAATATTATTGTAGCAAAATTATTGCTTGAACGTTGCTTAGATAAAAGTTTTTAATATTCTTGTAGCAAAATAATTACTTTGGACTTTGATTAAAAATTTTGATTTTTTTTTCTATGATAAGAAATTTATTCACTTTTGGATAAAACTTTTAATATTCTTCTTTGATAACAGAATTAATACTTTGGACTTTGCTTAGAAAGTTTTGATTCTGCTGTATCCAGTGAAGTGTACGATAACTCAACAAACCACACCATTTTTTTATCTCATACACACATCCTTCATTTCAACCTAATTCACAAATTATTTTAAACCTCATCTTCCCAAAAAAAAACTTAAATTATTTTTTCACATGCTAAAAAACACCCCCATTTTTTCTAATTTTCACGCATATTTTTCACAAAAACCACAAGAAACATACTTTTTCCCTCATCCCCCATAACTTTTCCCATTGATTTTCATAGAATTCTCGAGCCCCTTTTACTGTGCCAGAACTGTCAGTTATGCTACTACTATTCACTAAAAAAATATATATATTATTGTGCCCTTTGAATATTACTACAGTCCCAGTAAAATGAAAAACGGACTTAATTTTGAAACAAAGTTCTTCAATTCTATGATCAACTTGCATCAAAATATCTTAAGACAGCTTCAGTCAGTAGCAGCCAAAAAGACCAAAGTGTACTCATATAGTAAGCGAACAGAACAATTCCTCGGTCTTAACCGGTCGGCTGCAAGCAGTGATATGGCCAAGGAACCGTGCCACCGAAGGAGGTGCCACTTTCGCCATACGAGAGTTTCGCATCTGGCCTTCCCTTATTTACAGGGCCGGACTAAGCAAAATAAGCACGTGCTTAGGGCATCAGGAGAAAGGGTCACCACAAAAATATACACATAGAAAAAAAATCAAGACTTTTTAAACAAAAAATTCCATGAACAGCTAAATATTTTAGTACTAATTTTTTTTTTGAAAAAACTGGCAACGTTGACTTGCAACTAGAACCCCATTCCTTCCATGGACGAAACGGTAAAATCTAAGCCCCCCCCCCCCCCCTCCCTTGACTTTCAGCCTGCTTCACACTGAACAAAAGGTGGCTGTGAACAGTTGTGCAACAAGGCAGACTTGATGCTTTATCTCTACTAAGTATAGATACAGATGTGTTACGGAAAATAAGTTTTGAGGATGTGATCAAAGACTTTGCTACTAGAAAAAGTAGGAGAAAACTTTTTTTAAATAAATAAAGTGGGTGTTTACAAATATAAACATTATATTTTATCTTAAGTGCAAGTTTTGTTTAGAAAAATAAAATTTTATTTCACGGTTTATATTTGTTGATATTTTGAATATTGAGTAGATATAATACGGGGGCACCAAAATCGTTTGAGTGCTTAGAGCCTCTAAAGGCCTTAATCCGGCCCTGCTTATTTATGATACCAGAAAGAGAGCATTCCTGTAATGAAACTATATACATACACATACCTATCACTCTGAAAATCTTACAAAACCAACAAACAGAAAAATATACTTCAAAATTAATTTACCCAAATATGAGAGTTAGCAATAAAGCAGCAATTACACCGTACTTGTGACGCTAAAAGGTCATTAGAATGTCGCTGAGAGCGCGTGCACCATGACACAGCTAATGTATTTACACAATCGTTTGTTCTTTCATCTTTGTTCTCCGCTAGGTGAATCTCTCTGTGAAGTTTTTCTGGTAATTTTTCTTTGTCATGCCCAACTGTGCAGTAGTGTCAGCCACAACTTTTTCCTCTTCGAGACCTGGGGTATGAACTAAATATATTCCGCGTTTATTAAAACGATTATCTGTTCACAACTAAAACTTATCTAGAACTACATATACCTTGATGATCTGACTTCGAAAAAAATATGCCTTCTAACAAATATTTTTGAAAGAGGGGCCAAAAGAAGATTTAGATTCGAACCAGGACGCAGTCCCGTATTCTCTAACTGTAGTTGTGACGAGTAGACGTTTCAAATGACGGACAAAGATACAAATTTTGTTAGAACATTAACAGAAGAAAAATTTTAATTTATTTAAATTTCAGAATCAACAGAATTCCACCACTGGCTTATAAAGGTGGATGAATTTACATTACTATCAATTTATTAAGTATTCCAATCAAGTAAACTTAATTTAAAACAACTATCAAAAGTGAAAGTGACAACAATCAGAATAAGTTGAATTAAATAACAATACCATGTTTAAAGACTTCTCCGCAACGAGAATTGTATTCTGCTAGGTTATTGTAATGTGCACTCGGAATAAATTTTCATGAAATACCCACTCCAGATTTCTCTGATTGTGGTTTTTCCCAAGCAAAGCAAATTTCTTAAAATTTTGCTTGACTTTATTTAAGTAAAAATTTACAATCTCACTAATTAAGAGATGTCTATTTTAAAATTTCCCTTCCTGAAATATGGCCTAAAAATCAGTCCAGTGATTTCCACTAAAATCGGACTTAAGCGAAGAGAGCAAAAGAAAGATAGATAATAAGACCGAACCCTGGTCCTGTTAGTATGATCGCTCCATACCGAACTGTTTTCTCAAGTTGAAGCGTGACAATATCTTTCTGGCAACCCCGGGAATTTTCCAACACTATGGCCAATCAGAAGCAAGTCCTGGGCAAAACACATCTCCACTTCCATATTTCACAAGTGGAATGGAGTCTTGTTGCCAGGACACGGCATTCCTTCCGAAGGTTAATGTCTGCTTTTGCACAAGACGAAAGTTGTTCCACACGAGTCGACTTTCTGTCATTTACATATCAGCGAAGTTCTTTCTCGAAGATCATCAACGTAAACAGATGAAACTGAACCCTGAATTATGTTCACAAACAAGATCTAACTCCCATCAACCTCTCAAGGTGTCTCCGTAAGACACTAAGTGGTTGCATCAGGAGAGAAAAATAAAAAAAAAATTAATATCAATAGGTCTGCGACCTATCAGTAGCAAACTGCATGAGTAATCCTTCGAAGAATAGGAAAAGTAATTTGTCCTATACATTCCCACTAGAAGCAAAAATTAGTATGACGTGGATGCTGCAGAGAAGATAAATTCGATGCGGACATGCTAAGGTATGTGGTCAACCTTTTTTCAGATGCCTGTTAAAAACGATAACCTGTAAGATCTATGAAGCGAAATGTTAGAACTACCTATTACTGTAAACTAAATGATAATGTTATTCTATCGTTATCATCCTCAAGCGATTATAGGCTACGGAAGTCAAACCAGACAGTACAATTTAGTTCTCCAAGCATATCTGTCTTGAGCTACATCTGCTGCATCTGGCCACTACATACCAATTTTAACAAGATCCTGTTTGACATTGTCTGCCCACCGCATCCTTGGTCTTCCCCTCTTCTGAGGCCTTCAGTCACGCTGTTAATAACCCTATTCGCTAATCTATAATTATCCAAATAGGCAACATGGCCAAACCAGGATCTCTCTCTCTCTGCACAATATGCTGCTTAAAAGAGGTTGCTGACTCCTTTGTCTAACCTCATCATTACTTACAAAGTTGAACCACCTAATGCCCAAAATACTGCATAAGCATCTAGAATCAAAACCATCCAGTTTCCTGTTATCTTGTTTGCAAAGCGTCCAAGTTTCATTACCATAACTAACCTTAGAGAGAACCAAACTATTATACAGTTTAATTTTAGTCTTTAGTTGTATACATCTATTTCTCCAGACTTTCCATGATTTTTAAAAATCCCCGCAGCAATCCCTATTCGTCTGTTAATCTCATACATCACTAGTATATGTTACATTGCTCTGAAGAAAATTAAACTGACAACTGCTCAACACCTGCTCAACATTTAGATTAACTGAATCACAGCCTGACTTTTGTTTTAATCACTTTTCACTCACTTTTTTTTTCATCACTTTAGCTTTCTCTCTGTTTATAACCAAACCTTCTCTACTACCAGATTCATGAACAGCTCGAATGAAAGAGTTATCTCATCAACATCATTTGCGAAAACGGCTAAAGCATCAGCATAATCTAAATAACATATTTTCGCATTTTCAGAACATTAAGGCCAAATTCTTTCCCTTGCAGTGAATTTCGCATAACATAATCGATAACCCAACTAAAGAGAAAAGGCGACAAAATACACCCTTCTCGAACATCAGAAGTAATGCTAAACCAATTACTACAAGCCTTACCAACTCTCACACACGACTCAGTTTTATTATAGAGAGCTTTCATTATGTTAACTAACTTGCCGTACGATCTCAGAATAAATTACAAATTTTGACGATCAACAGAGTCGGAAATCTTTTAGAAATCAACAAAGTTAGAAACCAAAGGTTTCTGAAACTCTAAATCAGTGATTCCCAACCTTTTCTGGACCATCGCCCCCTTTAGAAGAGAACAAAAATTTCAACGACCCCCTAGTCCATAATAGTTAATTTTATATGAAATATTAAAATATTGTTGCATATTATCTGTACCTAATTTATCTGTTTATTTATCTATTAAAAATCATAAAGCAGAAATTAATAAAACGACAACCAAATGTACAATAAAATTGTTTATTAAAATTTTAAAAATAAATACAGAATCAATAAGAAATAAAACATAATGAGATAAACACAAAATTAATAATAAATAAAAAAAGTAATGAGATGGTTGAGGCTGGTGGAGTGTTAACAATTTGTTAATGTCGGGTTCCAATTTCGTTAACATCAATCGCAGATCGCCACGTTCAGTGATGTGTAGTCTGTTCCTCTTCTTTGACAGTAAATTAGCTACTGCACTGAATCCACGCTCAGCCATATAGGACGAAGGAAATGCGATTAAAAACTTCTGTACTATAGCCCACAATCCGGGGTAGAGAACTGGTATTGATTTTTGAAGCCAGAACTCTTGGTATCCATGTTTGAATTTTACTTTGAGTGCTTCGTTAGTCGTGAGTTCTAAGAGTTCCTCTTCCAAATTTGATGATTCTTCAGTATCTGCGTTTGCGAAAGGATCTAAAACCCAACTCGGTATATTCATGTTTAAAATATCTTGGAAACGCTCCGTAAAATCAACATGAAGAACTTCCAAGTGTTGGCAGTAAGTAAGTAAATCTTCCGGTTTTGCAGAGACTGCTGATAATGTGGGAAAGTGGTTGTATTCACCTCTACCTAGATTTCGTTTGAATAGAAGTTTTCCCGCAAAAGCAGCTATGACGTTTTTTGTTTTAATTAAATTCAACTCATCACCTTGCAATTGTAAATTAACTTGATTAAACATTTTAAACAGGTCTGTCAAATAAGCGATGTCATTTTTTGACGTAATCAGGTTTTCGCGCAATTTTTCGTCTCTGTCTTCAAGAAAGTCCAGTACTCAGTCAAATAGATTGAAAAAAAAAAACGATTCAGACAAACACCTTTAGAGAGCCAACGTACTTCTGTGTGCAGCAGCAAGCGATTGTAATCTTCATCATTTTCATTACAAAGCTTACCAAATAATCGGTCATTCAATGAATTGCTTCTAATCTTATTGATTGCTTTAATAACGTAATGGAGCGACGTATGCAGACGTTCATTCAAATTTTTTGCAACTAAATGCTGACGATGAATAATACAATGTACAGCGAGTACATTTGGTACTGCTTGTTTCAAATGCGCTATGAAACCCTTATGACGAACTGTCATTGCTGGAGCACCATCAGTAGCAGCAGACAAAATATTGCAAATAGGAATTCCTTTCTCTTGAAAAAACTTTTGCATGGTATTAAATATAGATTCTCCCTTTGTATCAGATTCCAAATTTTTAGCAAATAATAACTCTTCATGAATTTTTTCTTCTTTTATAAATCGTACGTATGACAAGAGTAGAGCTTCGTTATTTGGTAGAGTTGATTCATCGAGTTGAATGGAAAATTTGCAAGTCTTTAAGTAATCACATAATGAATGATATTTCAACGTCTTTTGCCATTTCATCTATTCTTCTTTGCACTGTATTGTTACTGAGAGGAATTTTTTGATGATATCTGACAGTGTCTTATGATGAAGAACAGTTTTTAATATCTCTTTGACTGCCGGCAAAATTAATTCCTCGCCAATTGTGTGTGGTTTTCCTGCTTTTGCGATTAACAATGAAACGTTATATGAGGCTCGTAGTCCATCATCATCTTGTTTGGAAGACGACGCAAAAAGGTTTGACATAGTTGGCTGTTTTAAATATTGCTTTTCCAGTTCTTGAAAATAGGATAAATCTTTGTTCTTCTTATCAGCATGCATTTTATTTAAATGCTCTTGTAGCCTAGAAGGTTTCATAGCTTCATTTGAAAAACCTTTTCGGCAAATTAAACACATAGGTAATGATTAGTTTGTAGGAGAGTACGTAGATCCATATTTTAAATACTCAATACTGTACTGCCGGAATTTCTTTTTAGATGTAGATTCAGACATTTTCAAATACAAATTAACTTCTCAACAGATTTATAGATAGTTATAAAAATAATGTTTATAATGACTTCTAACACTTATCACTCACGACTATTTATCACGGCGAAGCACATAAAAATAATAAAACATTCCTAGAGCTATCGCTTTTATAGACTTGATTTTGTGCACGCATTAACTTGTATGTTTGCGATGCTGGCGCACTTGCTCCGTAAACAAGTCATTTCAAGCTCCCATATTCTTGTCGAAACATGTTAAATTGCATGAACCGCGTGTTTGCCTACCAACTTGCAAGAACTTGTCACCGTCAATCTATTCTAAACTAAAACAAATTAGGTATAGGTATACCTAATGCTAATTTAAAAATGCTTATTAACGCGATAACAATAAGATAATTTACATAGCTAGATAAAATATTTATTCATGGAAACAGGCATTTTCAAAGTATTTTATTATATTAAAAATAATTATAAAAAAATATGAAATATAATAAATTTATTATTATTATATTATTATTGCATCAAGGTTGATTTGCCTATCAGGACGGACACACATGTCCAACATAATAAGCCTGATATAGTAGGGCATGAAAAGGTATTGAATGAGATTACAATTATTGAAGTAGGAATAACATCTCAGGATAACCTGCAGACAGTAGAGGTTGAAAAGAAGAGGAAGTATGATCTGCTGGCTAATGAGTTGAGCCTAATTCACAAGTGTAATGTTAATATTATACCTTATGTTCTGACGTGGGATCGTATTGTAACTACGTACCATAAAGCATACTCAAAGCGACTTGGAGTGGGAAAACATATTGAGGCTTATATCCAATCTGTGATCTTGAAGAGAACTTTTGAGAGCATCTCAGTCGACTTCAGACGTACCAGTACGCTAGTAGGCGGTAACAGGGAACTTATTGTCCAAGCTGCAATTGAAAAGCTGTACATGACGGATGAGGTAGTGGATGACCAGAATCACCAGGAAGACACCACAGAATAGAAAAGATAAAAAGGTTGTCACAGAAAATTCCATTAAATTTATTTATTTATTTGACCACCCCTCTTGACTGCCTCAACGCCCCCCATTTGCCTCTGGATCCGCTACCGCCCCCATGGAAGGCTCCAGCGCCCACTGGGGGGCGGTATCGCCCCCGTTGGGAATCTATGCTCTAAACCTTCCTCAAGAATCTGCTTGAATGAAATATCTGATCTACACATCCCCTACCACTTCTGAATCCACATTTTTCATCATCACGCAGTTGACTGTCAACCAAATACTTAATTCAATAAGCACAATCATGCAAAGAACTTTCTCTGGAACAAAGAGTTTTTATGTTTGGCAAAAAATTAAATAATTTTGGCTCAAGGTAAATATAATGTTTTTAGCCCCAGTTTTCCTAGGTAAGAATTCAACGAGATTAACAGAGTTACTGTATCTTATGTTATAATTTGCAAATTTCATATTTTGGTCCGACCAATTTTTAAACAAATGTCTTAAAATTGAATTAACATACATATACTATGATAGATGGTCATATTATTCTGATACGACTGTGTATAATTTTCTAACTGTTAAAATATCAACATCTTTATATAGGTTTTTAACACTTTCATATTTTCTTTTCTTCAGTATTCATTTTATAATTCTATTTTGAGCTACAATTATTCTGTTAATATTAGTATAATATGTTCCACCCCAAGAAGTAATTCCATATTGCAAATACGATTTAACTCAACAATTATACATCATCTTTAAAGTTGAAATATCTACAAATTGTCTAATATATAATTATTACAATATTTATCTTTTTAATAATATTTGTTAGATGTTCCTTCCAATTTAATTTATAGTCTATATAAACACCTAAATATTTAAAGCAATCAACTCCCTTAATAGGCAAACTGAAACAATTTTCAACAATACATTCCAAAGCATGATAAAATATTTTATTATGTAGAAAATCACATTGTCGTTTTAATCTGAAATGGATTTATTTTGTTTTATTTACATTTAAAAGTAATTTATTCTTTTAAAAACCAATTTCTAATTTTAATCATATCTTATTTTATATTAATTATTAAAGAATCTAAATCTTCAGCAGTATAAATTAATGCTGTATCATCAGCAAAAGCAATTAAATTTCCTATTATATCAAGTTTACATAAATCATTTATATATATATATATTAAGAATAAAAGTGTTCCTAACCTTGAGGAACACTAAATTGCACAATTTCTTCCATACTAACAATGTCACCCATTTTAACTATCTGAACCCTATCATTTAAACAACTTTTAATCAATTATACATTTTTCGTCTAAATCCACATTTTTCAAGTTTCAATAACATTATGTCATGTGGAACAGAATTAAAATCTTTATGTATATCCAGAAAAACAATAGCTACTTTAAGGTTATCATTTATTCCTGTTTCAACTATTAAAGTTAATTTTAAAATAGCATCCTCCGTATTCCTTTTTCCCCTAAATCCGAGTTGATTTTCAGCAAAAAAATTTGTCTTTGTAAGAAACTTTACCATTTTTATTTTCGTAGTTTTTTGAATGATTTTTGATAAATTTGTTGGTATTGAAATTGGTCTGCAGTTCCCAATTTTTTTCGATCACCTCCTTTGTAAACCGGAATTACGGTAGCTTTTTTCAAACATTTTGGAAAACTGCCCTCTGATGTAGAATAATTTATTAAATGACATAAGATCTTTGAAATATATGGGATATATTTTTTAAAATAAAGGGCGATAAATAATCATTTCCTGAAGCCTTGTCTATCTTAAGTGAATTTATTGTCTGTATCACTTCAGTTTCAGTTACATAATCAATAAAAATTGACTGAAGTGTGGAATCTAATTCTGTCAAAGCACAGGTTTCATTTATTGGGATCATTTTTATTAAATCCCCTATAATTCCAGTAAAATATTTATTAAATATATCAACAAAAACCAAAGGATTATCATGGAAATTGTATTTTAAATTTTTGAAAATTACTTCGGTAGGAAATACCTTATTTTTTTTTCTCAACACCAGATAATTCATTAATAATTTCCCATTGTTTTTCATGTTTCCAAATTTTTCAGATATTTTGCTTTTAAAATAATTTGATTTTGCCTGCCTAATAAGGTTAAGTAATAAATTTCTATATTTCGTGAATTGTTCCCTTAAAATTTAATTAGAAGTTTGTGTCTTACATAATTTATACAATTTGTTCCTTTTTTCTATCGAATTTAATAACGCACCTGCAATCCAGGGTTTTAATTTTTTTTTCCGAATATGATGATTATATTTAATATAACTCGAAACTCTAATTAGTTCCTTCAATTTTTTCTATAAATAATTCTAATTGAATATTTAATCATTATGATTTTTTATAATTTCCCAATCGTAATCTGAAATTTTATTAATAAAGTTAAATCTGTTTTAAATATTCCTTTATAATTCATTTGAATTTTATCTATCTGAATCCAGTTTTAAATGAATACCTAGGTAAAAAATGGTCAGTTATATGTGCTTGAATAAGGTTGATATTTAGTTTATTTGGGTTTGGTATTCTTGTAAAAATATGATCTAAGCAGGTTTTTGCAGCTCCTCTAGTTATTAAATTATTTGCAACATAGAATCCAAGGTGATTAATCAAATTTATAAATATTTTTCGCTTATTTGATCCCTAGCATTGATGTCTATATTTATTGTATTTAACTTAGATTCTAATTCTTTAATAAATTCTGACTTTGAATAAATATGTGATCTATAAAATGCCAATAAAGTACAGATAATATTACCAAATTTAAATTCCATTGTACCAAGTCTGCATTTAGGAATGTAGTGTTACAAGAAATAACAATAAATTCATCTATTATGTACACTAAGACACCTTCAGCTCTCTTTCCTAATTGGCATTTATAATAAATATTATAACCATGCAATTTAAACAAATGAATTTCATTTCGTCTTATCCAGATTTCAGTTAATACAATATCTCGATACATCTAAATATATAAATATAATATAATAGCAGCTAACATTCAAGTCTTCAATGCTTGTCTGAAATTTTGCTGTAAGAAACCTTTCATTAATGCACTCATATCCTAAAAGAGCATCACTAGCGAGTGTGCTGAGAAGCAGACCCACGCCTTGGTGATGCATATTGTCGTCCCTCCCTGAAAAGAGAAATTTAAGATTATTTTTAAGAATCTGACCTTTATCTGTCTGTGATGTTGCTTCTTCGTTTGTTTGTCTATTGGGACCACTTAGGAACGTCCCCTCGGTTCGATCGCAATACGCGACGGGTGAAAGAGTCTTTCGGAACAAAAATCAAAGATTTTATCACAATTGCAGGGACTCAATACTGAGGCTCCTCCCCAATAAATTGGTTCAACTTCAGCCTTTACTTTAAAATAACAAATATTTATTTAACCTTCCAAACATACTTGATGGACGAGGACATATGCTCAATTACATAGATTACAACAACACCAGCTTACTATGCCTGTTCAACAGTGTTCACAGAGCCCAATGCCGTTATTACCAGTCGGCATTTCCCAGCTTTACAATTCCACGTCTGCACGCTTTCGAAACTCGATCGGCTCTGTCTTCTCGTCGTTGCCAAACCCTTTTTCCCTTTCGCTCTCTGCCCTAGCCATCTGGCAAGGCCCTAAGGGACCCGGGTCACTTGTCAGCGGACGCTAGCCGTTCCCCGGACACTGCTACTGCAATTAACTTTCCAGATGCCGGGACAGAGGGCCTCCCACGTAGCAAATGCCTATTTTGGTGAAATCCAAAATAATGTACAAATCATGAACAAAAAAAATATCTAAAAAGGCCTCTAGCCTGACACTGTCCATCTGGTCTCTTGCAAGCCGAAAATATCTAAATTATAACGGTGGAATTCTTGTGTGAGGACATCAAGAGAATAAGCTCTGTGTAGAGTCCTCACATTCCAACTACCTATGGAGAGAAAATGGTTAGTGGGATGTTTAAAGAAACTATGTTTATTGAGAGAAGGAATGCCGACAATATCAAACAGTCCCCTAATCGCAGACATAGGGCAAAGACCCGTTCCCTCACCACTAAAGGCTGAAGCCATCTACACTCGAAGACTTCCTCCAATGTATCGGGAGTTCAGGTGCCTGCCATGTCCTTTGCTCAGGATTATCCACAGCTGATAAACATATCCTGTGAATCTATTCACTTGGGACTGTCAACCCACAAACAAACAAAAAACACAGCGGCAGATTATCCCTCCAAAGGAGCCCACCAGTGCAGCAAATTCGGGAGCCATAATCAAGCTCAGAACCTTAATACAGCTCAGTCCGGTAAATTTATATGGTCAGCTTCAGGACCCTGTGTGGTTGACCATTCCTCAGCAGGGTAGAAAAAAAAAGAAAAGTAGCCATAGTTGTCCAGATCAGGTAGGCCACACTAATCTGGCAGCCCTCCCCTTCCGTTCAACCTACAAATAGAAAATGCAGCGGAGGATTTTTCCTCCACAGCAGCCCACCAGTTCAGAAAATTCAGGATCCATAATCAAGCTCAGAACCTTATTTCAGTCTAGTCCAGTAGGTTTATATGGTCATCACCAGGACCCTCTGAGTGTTGACCACTCCTCAGCAGGAAAATAAAGAAAAGTAGCCATAGTTGTCCAGATCAGTAGGCCACACTAATCTGGCAGCCCTCCCCTTCCGTTCACTTCCACAAGAGAGTATCTCTTTTGAAAGGTACTAACGGTCTGCACCACGAGAAGGCGGGGTCGGACGTTAGGTTCTAGGCCTGGCAGGTTCTATGCATCATCACAGGGGATTGATGCATAGCTCTCCTTCCAGTGACTACCTAGTTACGCTTTACAGACCAGCTACGGTCACATAAATAATTCAGTCTGTTACGATGACCGTTCTACTCCGACCAAACGATTGTTATCTCCTGAAACAGTAAATGATTGTTGAATAAGAAACCGATCACTCTTAAAATTTCGACATTGTACCCAATAATATAGTAGAATTATCTTAGGTAACTGATAATTTAAATACCTTGGCTTATACTGTACTGATTCATGGGAATAAAAGCTTATGTCAGTGAATCATAGTCTACGCATTAGAAAATTAGAGCAGCAGTTTCAATTTGCTAATAAAAACTAAATAAACCGGAGGGGAAAATCTCTGCGTTGCAAATACGATTAAGATCAAAGCAAAAGCAGTGGAATAAACATAAATAAAAATTGATACAGCAGAATACAATTTTCAGAATTATTCAAAATAAGAAAAAAAGCAGACTTTTCTTTGGATATCAGTAGGAAAAACTTCTTTAGTAAATTGATAACTGTATTTAGGCCAGGTCACATTAAATGTTTTTTGAAAAGATTAAAATTTAAACCACTACTCACGGCGGCGAAAAATTATATTTTTATTATTTTCATTATGATTATTAACATGATTGGTAAAAAGAAAAGTTGAAATAAAGATCTGGTGTTATAATTCGATCTGATTTAAATTTAAGTGCCAGATCAGAATAATTTCTCAGAATCAACTAATGGAAATTCTATAATAATTCGATATATATTACAAATGATGTAATTATGACATCCGTAATATCAGCTGAACGTGCTACATTGGGCTTGTGGCAGATGTGTCATGAACGCTCGCCTAGCGGGTCAATTACGTTATCAACTGTTTAGAACGCTGATGCTCTGAGTAATAAGATTTGTGGAAGAAAAACAAAAAGGTATAGTGGAGTAGTGAAGAAATAACGATATATTGTATTAAATTGGTGTTATGTGATACTACGTAAGAAGACTGTTATCATTTGATTCAAGTTGCCTGGTTCCGGTGGTGAAAGAGAATCAACAGTAAAATTACTTTTGAGTCCTCTACGAAGAGAGATCAACATCAAATATTTCGCATCTATAAGGTATAAAGCATTATTAAGGTAGTCCTCTAAAGCAAATGAAATTCAATATAATTTGGATTGTTTGTTGGATGTTACAAAGTAATAGATTTTATTTTGTCATAGGAACTGAATATTGATAGCATTGTAGTTTAAGCAATGAGAATTAGTTAAACATAGGAAATCGTTCTTTTTATGGTTTGACTTTATACTAAGAAGAATAGAAATACTTACGTTTAGATAAGATTGATTAATTTGTATAATTTTGGGGCCTTTGTAATAAATTACTTCATTCATATTTTAGTTTGGCATACATGTATACTATTTTTGAACTCACGCTAAGTTTTCATCTCTTTGAATTCATATCAATATATTCAAAGGTCCATGTTATTAGATACAGTCTCACATTACGTTAACAGTAACACAGATATATGACGTATTAACTCGTTAAAAGATATTTTTATGAAAATATATAACTGAAAATAATCTTAGGAACATAATCAAATCCATTTAAATCTCGATTTCTAATAATATGCGTTCAGTATTTCAAGAGTTACTGAAACGCTTAGCAAGTTAGCTCTTTCTGCAAAATGTCATTCAGAATTAGCGAAAATTAACATAATTTTCACCTGAACTGCCGAAAATACTTAGACTTGCTTAGTAAAGTTTAGCATAACAGTTATTTATTTTAGTTTTAATTTGTCTTTATTAACTTTTGAGAGCAATTGCTTAAATTGAAATTATTGCTGCTAAGATGTGTATGATAGTGCCACTGGAGGACACTTCGATGTTAATAAGCCATTAGCTAAACCTTAAATTTCCTTAACTCTAAATAGACAACGAATGTTGTTAAAATTCTAGGTTGAAAGAGATTTCAGATCTTTAAATTGTTTTCAGTCACATTTTTTCAAAAATGATTAAGATATTCCCGAATTATGTATCTGAGTTACTATTGATATAACACGGAACTGTACCAAACAAAGTGGCTGCTGAGTGTGTTTCTATAACAACAAATATTTCCCTGATAGCTAGATATACCTCAGACAGTTAAAAAGAAGCTGAAATTATAACTTTACATTTTTTCTGCCAACATAAATCAATATTACCGAACGCTTCTCATAGGCTATGTTTACCGTTGTCTCCCCGCTGTGATTTCAAAATGCCTAGCCAATGACCGTCAAGAATCGTTTCCTCGCGGAGTGATCAACTTTTCAAGTAGCTAAAATAATTTAGTCTCATACTGTTAGGAATGAAATATACTATATATTCATAACATTCATTCCTAACAGTGTAAAAATAAATTAACATGACTTGCTTTTTCATATTTTAAAATATAACTTATGGTTACCAATGAATGAAAATTTATATATATTAAAAATTGGAAAACCTAAATATTTCTCATATTTTACAACATTTCCTTTGCATTCCAGTTTAATACGATAATTTTAACTGTTAATTATGCATGCATTAAATGCAAAAACTGCTATCACTTTATGTACGATTGTTTATAGCAATAAACATCAGCACATATAAATATATTCAGTTTTAACAGCATCAATGGATAAATTGCGAAAACAGAAAAAAAACCTCATGTTTGTACATTTCTTTACTTTCGGAATCATTACATTTTATACAGCACCGGCATAAATAACAGTCGGAGATATATTTTTAAAATTGCTAAGAACTTTTATTTCCGACAAACTTTTTATTACCATCATTCATATTAGGTAAATTTAATTATACAAGTAATATACAAAATTTGATAACTTACTTTCGAATTCTTCGTTACAAGAAAGTCTTTTCTTCTCACTGCTTGCATCCTTTTGCTTCACAGCTGTAGATTTTTGGGAAATTAAACACAGACACATTTGCTCCTGTTGATTAATTGCCTTTCAACCAGGCGCAGAACAGCGGTAAGGCATATTGAAGACTGTATACCACTTCAAATAACACAATAATATTATGACTAAAACACAAAGAAATTCGACCAACTACACTGAAAGACAACGCTACCACTCTACGTGTGCTAGGGATGAAAGGACTAGGTTAACGTGACATCACTTCCGGTCTTTGGCCCATTGGCCTTCCGTTATAGGAGGTGTTGGTTTAGCAGATAGGGGAGCTGAGACTCGAATCTGGGAACTGCAGATTATGAGACTGGTGCGCTACCGACTGAGCTAACCTCTCCATAATAGGAATTTCACATTTGATCGATACTGTAGTCGTTGGCATCTTCCCTCTCCTTTAGGAACCATTTCAGATTCATTCACATAAGGTATATATCTACACTCGACTGAATCTTAAATTTTGTCCATTACTTTGTGACGCAAAATCTACACATTTTGACGGAAATAGTTTCTTTTTTTTTCCGGGTTCATTCATTCATTCGGTCATTTATTTTCTTTGTATTATTTCTTTTTAATTATTTCAGTTTCTTACAAAATTTAAAGCAAAATGCTCGATTTTTACCTCTTGCACCTAGTACAAGTGCAGTAAGTCTTTGTTGTTTGGTTTTTCGTTAATTCGTCGCCACTGTAGTCCTCTTTTCAACATATACATCTTTATATGATTTATCAGGAATTATTGATAAAAATGTCAAGTTTCCAATTCGTGCTGATGATTTCACCCTTTCATCTGAAGCAAGAACATTTCTTAAAGTTGAAAAGAACTTCCAAACTGCAATAAGAAAACGAATTGTATTGTGATAAACGGCACTTGAAAATTAACAATGAAAAAATCTTTATTTATTGCATTTGTCAGACCTAAGGTTATTATCCCTGATTTAAATATTATTAGTGCTGATAATCTATTGCTTAAGAGAGAAAGAAATATATTGTAGCAGGGTCGGATCTAGGGGCCCCCAAATGGGCTATGGGCCCCCTTTCAGAATGTCAATAAGAGAAATAGAAACCAAAACGCATTTTTCAAGAAAGTTTTTTAAAAACTTCTAAACGAATCGAAAAAAATGTTACACTACAATGGGAATCCAGTCTCGTGCCCTTCCCCATTTCTTTTCTTTTTTTTTGATCAGGGCCTGTATCGGAACTTTGGAATCCAAAATCATTCATGACTTGTGTTCATTCGCACGTTTGTGTATTACTTTCATTGTAAAAGGTTCACTATCAAAGTTTATTTCAAAAAAATAATGTAATTCATTGAAAAAGAAAAAAAAATGTATTTTAGGCTAAAAAAATTACTAAATAAATAAATAAATGTAAATGTTAAATAACTAAATGCAATATGAATGCATATATTTTTGCATATACTTTATGTACTTATCTATACAATGATGTTCGTTGTTAATAGTGGTTTTAAAGAACGTAATCCCGACGAACAATGGAACTTTACTACGATTTCTGAAATGAAAAATCGTATGATATAAATAATAATGAGATGCAATTGATGAGAATACATGCCGAATACATTGTGTGGTAACCAACAATATTTTCTGAGCAGAACTAAAAATAAAAAAATAAATACCCCCTCAAGCAGCTGCTTGCCACAGAGGGCTGACAGGAGCCTGTCAGTTTATATGCCATAATAGGAGATCTGAGAGGATGGCAGGACCTCAGCAGAAAAACGACACACACACATCCATGTCTAATCCGGGACTCGAACCCAGGTCCCTTAGATCAGTAGCCAAGCGTGCTAACCACTCGGCCACGGGACGGCTCATGAGCAGAACTATTCCTTAATTATTTTTCAACATCTCATATTCTTACATTTCTATCTCTATTAACTCGATTCTGTAATCTCTGTAGCTCTTACTACTCAAGCTGCAACATTTCTTCTTTCTACGTCAGCTTTTCAACATCTACTTCGAAACGCTTCATTACTGCATATTATTTCCGTTCGCCTTACAAACATTTGCTTCGCGTGTATATTCGCTTTTCTGGCTCTTTCTCGTAGTTGCTTTTCTTATGTTGTCTTCTTTCGCCAAGTCATACTTTCCCTTCCATTAAACTTTAATGGAACTTCTACTGGAATTGATGAATGACGTGTTCTCTCCAGATCATCTCGCACACGAAACTTTCGCTAATCTAGTAGAACCGCGATGGGTTTATCTGTGCTTTTAGAATGGTATAAGATAGACAGATAAAAAGAGATGATGAGATCGATAAAAACAGAGAAGACTTTCAGGAGCACTGGAGCTGACATGCCATCCGTCCGAAGAAGCTGCAGCGCTGTAATTTACGTCTACAGCATCCGCAGCTGACATGACTTAAAGGATAAACAAGATGCTGGTCGATGGTTTCCATATGCAGCAGAGCTCTTCAGATCTTACTTAATGTATATAGTTATGATAAGTTTCATGGTGATTATGGCAAGTTCTCATGTTTGGCTGTAGTTTTCAAGCTGCTTGCTTTTCCAATACATTGACATCCAAATGGACACACCGATATTTGGTAAGATGAATAATAACTTGTGAAAGGAGTGAAATGAGATTCTATCATTTGGTCCACCTGTCTGATTTTCCCGTGGTGGTGTATTTCTCTGGAAACTATTAATCTCCGAATATCGTATGCAAACCTGGTTTTCAACTGTTGATTCATACGTACATAAAGTGCTTTATAGATCATCGTTATGTAACATATCTCCACCTTAATCGACGATGAATAAGAATCACGCGATATATTTCAGAAGAAATATCATCTGACTTTTGCCATTAGGTTTTGGCTGTGGTCACATCTCCTTGGAAAATGAATCTGGGGCGAAATCTAGAATCGTTTGAAATGAAGGAGTTTCGGATCTCCAACGCAGCAGAATGATGCTGACGGAGCTTGATTGAATCGTTTCTTGCGAAGAGTATCGAAGTCCTTAATGTGAACCGTAAACGCTAAAGAAAACTTCAGTACAGAATGCGTCATCGACTGACGCTTACCAGGACAAAAGTTGGTCTCAAGGAAAGTACCGAAGCTCGGAAATGAGACAGTCATCTTTTAGTGTTGTCCTTCGTTATATGAGAGTTCTTGAGCATCGTGTCGACTTCAAAACTATAAACGCCTTTGAATCAGGTAAGCAATGTCGATATTAAATAGTTTTAAAATAAGAACTAAAATTTTGTGACGTTGATGCTAATTTAATGGCTTTACAGAGAAAAATATTTTTTCTCTTGTTGCGATTTCATCAAAACAAAGAAAAAATTATATCTGAAAAGAAATTACGTTTTGGAGATATCAAATTAGTTTTTAGGTTCTTCCAGTGTTTCGTGAACTTTTCTGATCGCAGTCTTCCTTGAGCCTAGTTTTCAAGTTGTACAGAGCCCCTTAAAACTCCTCATTAAGTACTGTATACCCGCAGCTTAAGTTCAAAAATTTAAAGTTAAACCCCCTTTAAGGTCGGTTTCCAAGTTCCATAGCACCCCTGGGCGTCAGCAAGCGAGGAAGGCAAGAAGGGCAGTTGTCCCCCCCCCCCGGAAATTTAATTACTGGGAAGGGGGACAACAGAGAATTTTGTTTTCGGGGATGCTCTGAGAATTTTGCTTCGGGGAGGTGGGAGGATCTGAGAATGAGACTTGAGTAGGATTTCCCAGTTACAAAAATGTTCCACTCAACAGGAAAGGTTAAAATGATATTCTACATGGAATGAGATTTTACAGTTATTTTTTCTAATCATTTTTTGTCGGATATAAAATATGGGACCATATTAAAATTTTACAACAGTTCGGATTTTAAGGCAGGTTGACGATTTTGAGGCTGAATAAATATACAAGAAAAATTGTGATTATCCATGTGGTATCTGATCCCACGACCTCCTGATAACATGTCAGGTGCTCTGACCACTGAGCTACCGGCCGCAGATTAATCATCGTCTATTAGTGGCTTAAAGTGTTATACCATAGAATCAGTCATTGGAAATGTATCTGATTGTAGTTGAAGACCCTTGTATAGGAGGCACTTTCCAGTTAATGCACGCGACCAGCCCATGTCAAGTGGCATGGTAATTTTCTAGCCAAATCGCCAGGTATCGTAAGCATTACTGTTGAAATAATAGGAACTCAGAGATATGCACCTGCTTGTGATATCTGGACATCCCAACAAGGGGAGGGGGAGAGTCCGAATTACCTGAATCCCCTCTGGGTACGTCCCTGAATAGTAGGAGTCATAATTTAATGAAATTATTTTAACCTTCAGTATACTATACTCCTAGTTCAAATCATCATCATCATCCTCAAGCAGCCATGGGCTACGGAGGTTCAACCAGACCGTGCAATTTAGTTCTCCAAGCATCCGGCCATTGCACACCAATTCTAACAAAGTCCTACCTGAATTAAACAGTGAGGAATCTGAAAATACAATATATCAATGTGTTTTAAACGATTTTTACGAGCCTGAAAAAAAAACAAATTTTGAACATCTGATTTGTATAATGAAAATACGAATTTATCGAAATTAATTTTAGATATACACATGAGTAGAAGAAACGAAACAAAACCATTTCATTATATTACCTTAACCAAACGGCAACAAAATATTTTTGATGGGATTAGAACACACAATGCTTCTTTACTGTTCACTTACTGTACACTATTGAAAGGTAATATTTGTTCTTTTTGCAACAGTTCTTTTCACTGCTATCAAGCTAAATATGCTTATAACTGTGGCTTTATCATACAAAAGAATATCCTGAAGAACTGCCTCAAAAACGTACAGGTACTCTTTCATTCGAGCTGTTGGCGAAACTGGTAAGTAGAGTAGGTTTGGTTATAAACAGAGAGAAAACTAAAGTGATGAAAATTGGTCAGACAGGCTGTGATTCAGGTAATCTGAATGGTTCCAGTCTTGAGCAGGTGTCACAGTTTAATTATCTTGGGAGCTATGTAACAGATAATGGTGATGTGAGGCATGAGATTAACAGACGAATAGGGATTGCTGCCGGGACTTTTAAGAATCTATGGAGAGTGTGGAGAAATAGGCGTATACACCTAAAGACTAAAATTAGAATGTATAATAGTTTGGTTCTTTCTAGGGTTAGTTATGGTAGTGAAACTTGGACACTTTGTAAACAAGATAACAGGAAACTAGATGATTTTGATTCCAGATACTTACGCAGTATCTAGGGCATTAGGCGGTTCAACTTTTTAATTAATGATGAGATTAGGCAAAGGAGTCGGCAACCTCCTTTAAGCAGCATATTGTTCAGAGAGAGATTCCGTTGGTTTGGCCATGTTGCCCGTATGGATAATTATAGATATTGCACATAGAGATATGAACAGTGTATCAAAAGGCCTCAGAAAGAGGGGGAGACCTAGGATACGGTGGGTAGACAATGTCAAACAGGACCTTGTTAGAATTGGTGTGCAGTGGCCAGATGCAGCAGATGTAGCTTAGGACAGACTTGCTTGGAGAACTAAATTGCACGGTCTGGTTGGATCTCCGTAGCCCATGGCTGCTTGAGGAGGAGGATGATGATGATTACAGTGTAAGTCGCTCAAAAAAGTATCCGAACGCTACGGCTGATTACAGAATTCAGAAAAAATAATTGGCAACGATTTTTTTAGAAATTAGTGATCTGGCAACCTTCGTGTCACGTGACACGAAGGTTGCCAGATTTTTTTAGAGATTAGGATTGCCATTTTAGAGATAGGTTGCCAGATTTTTTTAGAGAAGGAAGAGATTTTTTTAGAAATTAGTGATCTGGCAACCTTCGTGTCACGTGACACGAAGGTTGCCAGATCACTAATTTCTAAAAAAATCGTTGCCAATTATTTTTTCTGAATTCTGTAATCAACCGTAGCGTTCGGATACTTTTTTGAGCGACTGTACGAGGGGCGTTCAAAAAGTTCTTGACATGCATCTACAGAAAAAAAAATTATTGCACTTACCTCAACAAAACTTTTACTCTCCTTCAAAGTACTCTCTTCCACCATTTATCGCTTTGCAATTTCTACTTTTTCTGACCTGGGTCTTTTACACTTGGGTCAATTTTGTTTTTCTGTCTATATTTTTGTTGTTTTACTTGTTGTTCCTACATTTGTTCTTTGTTGTTTCTAACTTCTGGTTGAGGGGAACCATCACTTTTATTTTTTACCTTTTACTGTTTATTTGTGTTTGACACAGCATGGTCTCAGTTGCCCTTGTGCCATAAAACCCCAAAGAACTAAACCAAACCCCTCCAACATTTATGCAAAGTTGCAGACGTCCACGCCAATTTTGGAATCTTGGTGTTACTCCTGTCCGCAACTCTAAAAAACACATTCTACAAGGTCTTGCACCCTTGAAAAAGGTTTTCTCAATAAATTCTTTTTTAAATTTTGAAAACAACCAAAAATCGTATGGTGCAAGTTCGGGTGAATATGCAGGATGGGGTAGTTGTTTGATTTTTTCCTGCTCCAGATAGGCAGTAACTTGTCGGGTTTTGTGAGCACTGGCATTGTCATGAAGGAGAACCCTTGACAGAACGCATTTTAATGGAGATGATTGGGCTCAGGCCTCAACGAATTTAAGTGATGAGTTTACAGGTTGGTGATGAGGAGAGGAAATTTAAAATTACTGAATTTTTGTTAGTGTAAATCCCTGAAAATTAGAAAAAAAATCAATTTTACTAATTAATGAATTTACATTGCGCAATTCGCCGCCAATAGGAAAAGCGCCGATAGTCGCATTATCGCGTTAAGCAAAAACGCCGTCATTACAAACGTCGACAATTGCAAAATGTGTTAACAAAAATGCCGACATTAATAAGTGTTTGCAAGAAAAGCATTAATAAACTGTATTCTTATTAAAATTTAAATGAGATAATATTTTACTTTGTTCTCTGTCTCTCTGTAACTGTACACATTCAACAGTTGCGTTTTTAGAAATAAGTTAAAAAAAATTTTGAGGTCGATAAGTATTGATGACACATTACAGTTCGCACTTTTCATATTTCAAAAGTTTGAATTGCGCCCTCTAACGGTGCAAAAAGTTGAAAATTGCAAAATGCAAAAAAAAATTGTAACTTGTAAAATCTTAAAAAGAATACTTCACATGGTGTATTATTGATACTAGAAATCCGAAACTTTGATGCTAGAATGCGCTCATAAGGTTTGCATTCTCAATAATGAGTTGGCCCCTGGGAAAATGCACCTTTTTTGTTTTAACCCTTTCACGACTAAGGGAAACATTTTTCCCATTTTAAAATTGGTGATTGTCGTATTTAATTATAACCTTATCTGCATTTTTTATACAGAATGTCAAAATAGAACGTATGCCGAACGCAATTACGTAAACGGGAACGTTTAGAAAACAAAAACAGAACTGTCAGGACGCATAATATATGTACTATGTGCAATGTCCATCTTTGCCTCACTACCAAAAGAAATTGCTTCGCAGAATATCATAATTAGCACATCATTTTGTATAGTAATTTTATTTCATAATTTTGTATTATTTTAGTTAACATTTTGTTCTAATAAACCAATAAATAAAAGACATTGCATAATAAGCCTAACTATAATTTGTGTTACCTTTATAGTCCATTGGGAAAAATATTTCCCATAAAATTCCAAAAAAACTACACATTGTTATGTATTTTTCTTATGCTTTTTATTTATTTTACGTCTAAACAAACTAAAATAAACAGATATATACTAATATTTACTCTTAGAAACCTTATGGTCCTGAAACGGTTAAGAGATAATTGAACTATTATTTATGGATTGCACTTATGAAAAAAATTCTTGTGGATGCTGATGAAACGTTATGATTTGCATTTTTAAATTGTTCAGAAGGTTTCTATTTCCATCTCTGGAGGGCGCTAAATGCAAAAGTTTAAAGAACTATTACAAAGATCAATTTCTCCTAGAAATTTGAAATTTACCTTGCTAGCAATGATTTTTCTCCTTATTCCGGGGGAAGGAAGAAATGCAATTTTTTGTTTCAAAATTTTTGAAATCTATGAGCATGGTTTTTCTTTCTCAATATTTCCCTTCTGACTGATTTAAGAAACCCTGAAGTTTAAGAAACGATTTTTTGTGCATTTATTGAGCTTTAATCCTTTAACTTTTCAATTACATCTCATTACAAGCTTTACCAGAGATAAATTACGAATATTGCTAGTTCACGATATTAGCAAAAGTGATCCATTCTATGTTAATGAAAATGGCATTCAAAGCTCGCAAAATTTGAAAAATAAGACTTTACAACAGCAGGGGTGCACAAACCTTTTGAGCATCGGGTCGGATAGAAAAGTATTATGTTTGCCGTGGGCAATACCTGAGAGGGGGAGGGATGTAAAAGAAAGTGTAACTGTATTTATTGCATTGTACTTGTCATAATGCATCATCATCATCATCATCATCATCATCATCATCATCATCATCATCATCATCATCATCATCATCATCATCAAGCAGCCATGGGCTACGGAGGTCCAACCAGACCGCGCAGTTTAATTCTCCAAGCATATCTGTCCTGAGCTACATCTGCTGCATCCGGCCACTGTACACCAATTCTAACAAGGTCCTGTTTGACATTGTCTGCCCACCGCATCCTAGGTTTCCCCCTCCTTCTGAGGCCTCTAGGCACACTGTTCATAACCCTATTCGCCAATCTATAATTATCCATACGGGCAACATGGCTAAACCAGCGGAGTCTCTCTCTGCACAATATGCTGCTTAAAGGAGGTTGCAGACTCCTTTGCCTAACCTCATCATTAGTTACAAAGTTAAACCACCTAATACCCAAGATACTGCGTAAGCATCTAGAATCAAAAGCATCTAGTTTCCTGTTATCTTGCTTACACAGCGTCCAAGTTTCACTACCATAACTAACCCTAGAAAGAACCAAACTATTATACAGTCTAATTTTAGTCTTTAGGTGTATACGCCTATTTCTCCACAATCTCCATAGATTCTTAAAAGTCCCGGCAGCAATACCTATTCGTCTGTTAATCTCATGCCGCACATCACCAGTATCAGTTACACAGCTCCCAAGGTAATTAAACTGTGACACCTGCTCAAGACTGCAACCATTCAGATTAACTGAATCACAACCTGTCTGACCAATTTTCATCACTTTAGTTTTCTCTCTGTTAATAACCAAACCTACTGTACTACCAGTCTCATCAACAGTTCGAATGAAAGAGTTCATATCATCAACATCATTTGCCAAAAGGGCTAAATCATCAGCATAATCTAAATCAGAAATTTTCGTATCTCCAGCCCATTTAAGGCCAAAAGCTTTCCCTTGAAGTGAATTTCGCATAACATAATCAACAACCAAACTAAAGAGAAAAGGAGACAAAATGCACCCTTGTCGAACACCAGAAGTAATGCTAAACCAATTGCTACAAGATTTACCAACCCTCACACATGACTCAGTGTTATTATAGAGAGCTTTCATTATGTTAACTAACTTGTCTGGTATACCATATGATCTCACAATCAACCACAAATTATGACGATCAACAGAGTCGAAAGCCTTTTTGAAATCAACAAAGCTAGCAACCAAAGGTTTCTGAAACTCTAAACATTTCTCAAGAATCTGCCTAAGTGAAAATATCTGATCCACACATCCCCTACCACTTCTGAACCCAAATTGCTCATCACGCAATTGCCTGTCAACCAGATTCTTAATTCTATTAAGCACAATCATGGAAAGAACTTTACCTGGAACGGAGAGTAGGCTGATACCCCTATAGTTATCACAAGAACTGCGATCACCTTTTTTGAAAATAGGGATAATAATAGCTCTGGTAAAATCTTTAGGAACCATGCCTTTATCATAAAAGTTATTCAAAATTTCAGTCATCCAAATGGTAACTGAAACATTCCCAGCTCTAAGCATTTCCGTAGTAATTTCATCCACCCCTGGGGATTTATGAAGTTTAAGTTTAGAAATAGCCAAACTAACTTCAGATTGTGTTATAGGGCCAATATTAAAGCCAACAATGCATCTATCATCATTGCAAACAATGGGAGTAGAACTAATCACATTGTTTAGAACATCACTGAAATGCTCAGCCCACCTAGCCATGACAGAATCCTCACCTTCTATAACCTTGCCTTGTTTATCCTTCAATCCCTGTATACCTGTTCGTTTTCTACCACACAAAACATTAACTATCTGGTACAGCTCTCTGCTGTTGTGCTGTCTAACTGCTTCCTCAGCTTTGTCAGCAAGGCCATCAAGCCAAAGATTCTTATCAGTAGCTAACTGATCCTTTACACGTTTATTAAGTTCTTTGTAATGCTTTCTATTAGGATTAGTAGGGTACTGATTAAGGACATTCCTGCAGTTCCTTCTTTCTGAAATAAGCTCAAGTGCCTTATCACTTAAATAATTCTGCCTCCTCTGCTCCTTTTTCCCTAAAAGAGTACTGTTAGTTTCCAAAAAAGCCTGTTTAAAATGGCCCCATTCTTCCTCAACTTCAGTATTAAGCAAACCATGACTGTCATAATGACTAAGTAACCTATCATGGTAAGCTTTAGCTATAACTGGGTCTTTCAGAGCTTCAGTGTTAAAGGTAAATTTTTTAACCCTAGCACAACACTTTTTAAGTTTAAGTTGCAAGACACTTTTAACAAGGTAATGGTCAGATCCCATTTCAGCTCCCCTGTATGCCCTGGTATTTCTAACAGAACTAGCCCATTTGCTGTTAATTAATATATAATCAATCATATTCTTATGCAGCCCATCAGGTGAAACCCATGTGTATTTATGTATGTCGCGGTGTTTGTAATATGTGTTAGTTATTCTGAAACCATTGAGTTTACTTACCTGTAGGAGACGTTGCCCATTGCCATTGCAGCTACCAATACCAAAAGACCTATTACTCCTCCCCAAAGGTCAGAGTCGGTACCAACTTTGGCATTGAAGTCACCAAGAACAAGGGTAATATCTCCTTTCTTGACAGAATTCAAAATATCCTGAAGTTGTTCGTAAAACCTATCCTTCTCATCCTCATCAGAATCCTCAGTGGGGGCATAACAGCAGATAACATTCAAGTCTTTAATGCTTGTCTGAAATTTTGCTGTAAGAAACCTTTCATTAATGCACTCATATCCTAGAAGAGCATCACTAGCATGTCTGCTGAGCAGCAGACCCACGCCTTGGTGATGCTTTCCATCCTCCCTCCCTGTAAAGAGAAATTTAAAGTTATTTTTAAGTATCTCACCTTTACCTGTCCATCTGGTCTCTTGCAAGCCTAGAATATCTAGGTTATAGCGCTGGAATTCCTGCATGAGGACATCAAGAGAATAATCTCTATGTAATGTCCTCACGTTCCACGTTCCTGCAGAGAGAAAATGATTAGTAGGATTTTTAAAGAAATTAGGTTTATTGAGATTGGTAGGGCCAACAGTATCAAACAGCCCCCTGATCGCAGGCATGGGGCAAAGACCTGTTCCTCCTCCGCTAAAGGCTGAAGTCACCGATGCTGGTAGGAACTTCAGGCACCACCTTTTCAAGTGGACTTTTTCAAGAACCATATGGCCTGCCTGAGACACATTACTCCAGTTTAGGCTTGACGATGCCCAACTAGCTAAGTAAGGTTCAGGTACCTGCGATGGCCTCTGATTAGGATTATCCACCAGCTGATATAAGGTATCCCATGCCTCTGTTCACTTAGAGCTGGCAACCCAGAAGCAAACAGAAAACACAGCGGTAGACTCTCCCTCAACAGAGGCCCACCAGTGCAGCAAGTCCAGGATCCATAATCAAGCTCAAATCCATAAACAAGTCCAGTCTAGTAGGTATAAATGGTCAGCACCAGGACCCTGTGAAGTTGACCACTCCTCAGCAGGGTTGAAAAAAAGAAAAAAGTGGCCATAGATGACCAGATCAGTAGGCCATACTGAACTGGCAGCCCTCCCCTTCCGTTTCCTTCCAAAAGAGAATATCTACAAAATAATAAGAAAAATTTTATATATCTATATAAAGTTCATTTTAACGTTGAAACTGAAGTTGGGTTGTCAAAGCGTGCGTGAAGAGTGGATCCCGGAAATCAGTTGCTGAACATTCCGCTTCAACGTGGCCACAGTCAGTAGGGGACACCGATGGGCTTGGAAAGGCCGCCGTCCGTCGGATGGGACGTTAAGCCTTGGCCCCGTGTATGGGAGAGAGCCATACTCTGTGTTCACGTTAAAGAACACGCTGGATGGCCTTGACGGGAGGCTGCCATCTGTCTCCCAACAGCTGTTCCAGTGGGTCCCCTCCTCCAACCTTCTCTGAGCCTTCGGGGTCCATGTGACCAGGCCATTTAGCCCATGGTGTGCAAAAAAGTGTCGCTCAGAGGTAAAACAACCCAACCCAACCCGTTTCAACGACGTTGCATGATGTTTTTCGAATTTTGTCTTTCTTATTACTACAACATCCACTTTAGTAGAGACAGACGAGAAAAGAATTGTTTTATATTTTCCAGTTTTTCACATGGGCCGGATAAAATTGCTAAAAAGGTTGGAGCTCGTGCACGACTGCTTTAACAGAGAAATTGTCACTGATGATAAATTGAAGCTTAAAGTCAAATCTCTTTAATACTCGATTTGCAATAATATTCACATTTTTTTAAAATATGAAACGTCCGCAGAACGGAAGGAAGTCGTTTTATAAGATTATTAAAGTTACTTTAGAATTATTATTAAATTGAATTATTATTATATTATTAAATAAAACAATAAATCTTCTCGGAATTACTCTTCGATAAGTTTGAAACAGGGTATATTTAATGACGGAACACATGTTGCAAACGTGTAATGTATGTATATGCAATTCAAAAAGAAAAGAAGAGTATAAACGTTAAAATAAAATAATGTAATTAAAAAATTAAAAAAAGATAAAACTTTTTTTTAAATTAACTGGTTTATAAATTAATAGGGCATAGTTTGATAGTTTTCCTTAATAAGAAAATTCATCGTTACCAGTAGATGTGTGATTTTAGATATTAATGTTAATACAGAGTTACCAAATTATAATCGGATAGAGAAATATTTATTATACTATAATATATATAATTATTATTATTATGTTATATTTATAATAATTTTGGTAATATATATAATACCAAAATTATTATCGAATTTCCATGTTATGGCTGTGGGAAGCTAATTTCAGAGTTTTAAAATTTCTAAAATATGATTTTTATAGAAACAAATGTGACTGAAAATAAAGATCTCAAAAAATTATCTAAATCTGTAATTTTCAGCAATATTCTTTCTATATTTAAAGAGTTATATATACTGAGATATTTAACAGCAGCAATACGTCTTAATTGACAAATGTTAAAACAGTTTTCTACACAAACTTCTGTTGTTACACTTTTTTGTGCAATTTGCAATAATACTTAATAATTATGATTTATTTAATTTCTTTGGAGACTTCGCATGACTGGCATTGATGTTGCTAAATATTCGAACTTCCATGTCTCTTTAAATATCGAACGAATATTGTTGTAAATCGCGATTTAGATGGAAATGGTTGTAATCTTTGGTTTATCTTCAATCATTGATTACATCGTACTTTTGGTTCGGTCGTGTCTAAGTCCACTCTGTTTTGTCAGCCATAACCTTCAGCTAACAAGCAGTCATGATCATATATGTCACGTTGTGGTAGTTGGATGTATAAAGTACGACGTCAATCAATCACAAGAGATGTATGACGTCAATCAATCACAAGAGATGTATGACGTCAATCAATTACAAGAGACGTATGACGTCTATTAATCACAAGAGAGCGGTGGAGCAAGTTGGGTGGAGTCTTTATTGTCTTTATACCCCCCCCCTCCCCCCATAGATCTGTGGTTGAAAATTCCAAATTTGACTCGTGCCACCAAAAATATTAATGTCATATACTTCGCATGTGGATATACTTCGCTGAATCAGCGTTTTCTGACCCGAAAATTATCATATCTAAAATTAGAAATGTGCTTACTGTTGAGCATTTGGATCAATGCAAAGTTTTTACTATATTGAATATAAGAGTATATGACTGGCAATATATATTACAATCAGGGCCGGATTAAGTATATAATAGACAGGAACAAATTTGGTACATGAGCAATTATCTGCAACAATAATAAAAATTAAAAAAGTTACATTTTTTTATGAGAGGGAGAAAAGATTTACTAAATGTAACATTTTTATTATCATTATTATTCATTTTTAATTTTTTACAAGAGAACATTTTTTACACATCCTAGAATTGCGAAAACCAAGTCAGTATTTTTACAGGATTAAAAAAATTAAATTTTAAGGAATTGCAGATATTTTGTCAAAAGGAGGCAAACAAAGAATCCTCTGCTATTGTGCTCTTGGGTGTTGCCAAAGCATTTGACCGGATCTGGATATATGGTTTCATTAAAAAAATTATTGACGTGAAATTCCCAGATGCGTTGATTCTTCACTATTCCCAATTTGCAGACGACATCTGTGTATGGATCTCAGGAGCAGAATTCTATAATATAGAAGAAAAATTGCAAAATGCACAGACGAAATAGCAGATTACTGCAACCGATGGAGCTTACTTATAGAGCCAAACAAATCTGCCGTACTCCCCACCTTAATCAAAGAAAACCCTATACTGAATATCAAAATCGGTGAAAAAAAAACTCAACAGGTTGAACATCACAGATACTTAGGTGTCATTTTCGCCAAAAAACTTAATGGAAAGAAGCAAATAGAAGTCTTACATAAAGGCGGCAACGAAATTCTGAATCTTCTCTGCTGCATTAGTGGAGTTAGAAAAGAGCCTCCTCAACAACAACTGATCTGCCTCTAAAAAACTCTCTTAATAGAATCTCTATCTTTTAATAGAACCTATAATAATCTATAATAATGCATAATATATTAAATTATAGAATCTATATAATTCTATAATTTAATAGAATCTTAAATCTCTTTTCCAGAAAATCATCAAAAGTACATTCTTGTGTGCTGTATGTATGCTGCACCTCCACTTCTAGAGATTTGGATTATCAATCACCAGAAACTAATAACACATCACAATTGGTTACGAAACAAGATTTGAATGACTTAGTTCGTGACTTAAAGTAAACCAAAGAGCAAGCTGAATGCCTCATTTCCAGGTTACAGCAATGAAAATTACTTGAAGCAGAAACTAAAATAACAGTATATCGGCAACGCAGTGAAATGCATTCCAAATATTTCACTATGGAGGATGGTATACGTTTCCTTAGAGATATTAATGATCTTATGAAGGAACTAGGCCTTCAACACAATCCTAATGAATGGCGCATATTTATTGACTCATCGAAATTAAGTTCAAAGGCAGTTCTGTTACATAATGGAAATAAATATCCATCAGTTCCTCAATTTCATGCCATTGGCTTGAAAAAAAAACGCGTGAAAGTATGTCGAAGATTCTGAGCACAGTAAAGTACAATGACTTGGCATGTCTATGGTGATTTTAATGTTATTGGAATACTTACTGGTGTACAAGAAGTGTCATAAAATACTGCTGCTTCCTATGTTGTGGGACAGCAATGATAAAAGAGAAACGAATATAAACGGAAGACGTAATATAAAGTAAGTTCCACAGGTTGAACCAGGAAATGTTCTTCTCCCACCTTTGCATATAAAGAATTTCATTAAGGATTTGAACCTGCTGTAACCTGGAAATGTGGAATTATGAAGAATTTCATTAAGGATTTGAATAAAAAGAAAGAGGATTCACCTGCCTCGCGGACGTTTTTCCAATTTAACAGATGCAAAACTGAAAGAAGAAATTTTCTTTGACTCCAAATAAAGAAACTTCTGAAAAATGATGTATTTGAGACGAAGCTATAGGATACTGAACTGTAGCGATCTTTTAAAGGGCTAGGCGATCTTTTAAAGCAATTGTGTATGAATTTCTTCGAAATGAAAAAGCAGACAATTTCAAATCTCTGGTGTCAACTTTACTACAATGCTATAAATACGTAAATATATAGGCTGCCAAATGTCTTTGAAAATTCATTTTCTACCCTCACATCCATTTCTTTTCTGAAAATTTGGGAGCTGTGAATTCATCACGGCATATCCAAGATGGAAAAGCGTTATCAAGGTCGTTGCGATACTGCCATGATGGGAGATTACTCTTGGTTTCTTATGAGGGAGTGCATAAGACTATAAGAAAAACACTCTATGTGAAAAACATTTCTAATGATATAAAATATATGTATGTGTGTGATAATATAAATGAACAAAATTGTTGTACTTTAACATTGAAAAACTTCAGGCTGGTAGATGGCATATTTTATTTATAAGGTACTGGAAATTGGTCCTTCATTACTCGAATAACATTTGAGTACATCTTTTGATGTAGATGTGTTAGATACACAGTATTAGTATTTTTGGAATCATCACATCAATTTCCGTTAGAATCTGCAACTTTTCTCTGGAGGTATGAAAAAAACAAGTTTCGTTGGCTATTGTAATCAAAACGCTTAAAAATGATTTTTGAGGGTTGGATTGCTTTATTTCTCAGCTGCACTTTTTTGCACACCATGGGCTAAATGGCCAGGTCACATAGGACCCCGAAGGCTCGGAGAAGGTTGGGGGAGGGGTTGGGTTGGGTTGTTTTACCTCTGAGCGGCACTTTTTTGCACACCATAGGCTAAATGGCCAGGTCACATGGACCCCGTAGGCGCAGAGAAGATTGGGGGAGGGGACCCACTGGAACAGCTGTTGGGAGACAGATGGTAACCTCTCATCAAGGCCATCCAGAGTGTACCTTAGCGTGCATAGGGTATGTCTCTCTCGCACACGGTTGCCACGACTTAACGTCCCATCCGACAGACGGCGGCCTTTTCAAGCCCATCAGTATCCCCTGCTGACCGTGGGCAGGACAGGGAATTTTGCGAAGATAAATCTCAACGCTGACCCAGCTGGGACTCAGAACCTGGGAATTACAGATTACGAGCCTGGCGCGCTACCGACTGAGCCACCCCCGCCCCATTTTTTAGGGTAATTCTTAAACATTTGAGTGCGAAAAGGTACAGTCTGTAGGTCATTTCCACAGATTGGGTTTGGAGCTCTGCAAAATGGAGTCTTAAACACATTTGATCTTAAACACATTTAAAAACACATATAATAAATATCTATATAATAAAAGAAAGTGTCTGTCTGTCTGTGTGTCTGCCTGTGGCAGCAATAACTTATCGGAAAATCAACGTACACGCTCCAAATTTCCAGAGAACATTTCTGGTTGTGGTTCGGATTGCAGTGCCAAATTTGAGGTCGAAAGTTCGAAAGGGGGACTTGCTAGAACCAAAAATATTTACCATGCTATTCCTACGGGAAACGAGAATCGCTGTCAAATTTACTGTTGCCATTTATTGCTCCCTAACTGTGGAAGTAAAGTGTTAAAATAACATTTAAATCTGCTGCTGCAAACATTGAGGTTATATTACTAGAGACAGGTCTGGCAACGGACGCCATGAACACGTACATATGTTAAGCCTAATCGATAGTGAGGCGAAAGTTGGGTGTTTCTAATAAGTCAACAGTGAAATGCCTACTTCATGCTCCGCGTACGGATGCAAAAATAAATGCTGTAAAGGAAGTAATTTGACATTTCATAGGTTAGTACTTTACGAAAATTACGAGATGTGTTCTTTGTGATAAATTAAAAATTGATATTGCTAAACTAAGGGATTTAAAAATAAATGGTTGTCAACTTTTCAATATACCTTTCTGTCTAAGTCGAATGTAGTTAACGAATTTTTTAATATATGAAACTAATAATATTTGAATATGTAAAGTAGGTGATTAATTAACATGAAATTAAAAGAATGTTTTCGTACATTTTATTACAATAAGAAATATTAAGCATATGGCATTAAATTTATGAGACGTCTGCTTCGCATTTTTTACTTTGCCAAAGTGTATTATTATTTAGGTATCATATTATATATTGTGCAAGCTTATAATATTTGGTTTTTTTACAGCATGAAATTAAATTCTGTCATTTATTGGGAGGAGATTTGATTTCCTGCCTCAGCTGAATTAAAAATTTTTAATAAAAATTAATATTTTTTAACCCTTTCAGGACCATAAGGTTTCTAAGAGTAAATATTAGTATGTAACTGTTTATTTTAGTTTGTTTAGACGTAAAATAAATAAAAATCATAAGAAAAATACATAACAATGTGTAGTTTTTTTGGAATTTTATGGGAAATATTTTTCCCAATGGACTATAAAGGTAACACAAATTATAGTTAGGCTTATTATGCAATGTCTTTTATTTATTGGTTTATTAGAACAAAATGTTAACTAAAATAATACAAAATTATGAAATAAAATTACTATACAAAATGATGTGCTAATTATGATATTCTGCGAAGCAATTTCTTTTGGTAGTGAGGCAAAGATGGACATTGCACATAGTACATATATTATGCGTCCTGACAGTTCTGTTTTTGTTTTCTAAACGTTCCCGTTTACGTAATTGCGTTCGGCATACGTTCTATTTTGACATTCTGTATAAAAAATGCAGATAAGGTTATAATTAAATACGACAATCACCAATTTTAAAATGGGAAAAATGTTTCCCTTAGTCGTGAAAGGGTTAATGAAAGAAGAAAATAAATGTGACTTTTTTTTTAAATGAGGCGCGGATTTGCGCTATTAAGGTCTATAAATTTTGAGGGCTTTCGCTTAAGCTGAATGATTTGATCATGTATTAGATTTTAAAATATGTTTACCATTGTTCCTGTTTTAAACGGGCTCAAATTAAAGTCTGCTAAGTTTACAGTCAATTTAGTTCAGTTTTAATCACATATTAAGAACATATCGAATTTTTTTTTAAATTTTCGTACAAAACCTCGATTTGAAAGAGTAGCAGTTTTCAGCGTCTTCGTTTTTCATCTGATATAAATCAGTAAGTGCGTATTAATTAAATCTATTTTGCTTTAATTACTACACTGGTGTAACCTCATTGAAATAAAAACCAAAAAAATAGCAAAGTTCTGCCTCATTTAAATCATTTGTTAAGCATTTTTAAATAGCCTTCATCGTTGTTCGCAACCAATTCGCAAGGCATCATGGGTATCTTTCCTCACTAAGCATTCGACAGACAGCCGTCTGTGATCATGGCGGTCAATGCTACGGGAATCGGAGTCCTGCCTCTAGTATTACTACCTCAATGGCTGCAAATCTGATGCCGTTGCCAGATTTCCCACATTTCCAAAAGTATTATTTAGGCGTTCCATTTCAGCTAGGGACTAGATTTTCTAACCAAACATGGGGTCTGGCACGAGTAACCCGCCTGCGAAATTTGGGACCTTCCGGTGAAGTACGTCGGGAATTACAGAATGCCAAAATCTGACGAAATAAATATCTCGATTGTTTGCCACGGGCTCTGAGAGCGCGCAGAGTCAGCAGTGACTTTTGCAACACCGAGAAATTCATGTCGAAAGTGTGATAAAATGTCGCGGGGGAATGGATACGCACAAAATTAGAAATTAGTTAAGGAAACAACAAAGTATGCAGATTAAAAGTGATACAGGAGTTGTCACAATTTGTGTAGAAACGAAGCGACGGACCAAGTGAGAACCTGATTTTTTTAACCAATCACCGGGCTACACTGGGTACGTTGTGTAGGAAATTTGGACCGAATATCACGGGAGCCACAGGGCGGCAAAATCTGTGGTAACGGAAATAAAATCTCGATAGCTTACGCAGAAGCTAAGCCACGGGCTATGAGGAGTGCTGGCTGACGTCAACAACGATACGGGCAAATTTCTTCCTGTTGAAAATCTGTGTTAAGAGCCGGGGGTAAAACTTACCTTTAGTGCCATGAAAATATAAAATATAAAGTGATACTCGGGCAGCGCCGGGTACGTTCAGCTAGTATAAAATAAGACAGTTTCCTGCCGCTGTCGTTGGTAGGCAAGTCTTAGCAACGTTCTCGCACGCTGATTTGTCAGAGGGTGTGGCCACGTGGCCTAGGCAGTTAATGAGACAACAGAAGCCATTTGGGACCGCAAAACTTTCTGTGTGCAAATAACGTTTTGAACAATAGCGTCGCACAAAGAAATTCAGTTTACAACAATGACATATAACTCAATATTGCACTAAAAATAACCGAAAATACTCTACAATTACAGTTAATTTCAGATAAACAGTTTTTCTTGTTTAACTACCTAAAATAAGCGTATAAAGTTATGAGAATTGTAGAACTTAATCCTCAGAATCAGGCATGGTACAATCACGCTCACTCGATGAAACATACAAATTTACGAGAACAAAATCGAGAGTCTGGATCAGGCTCGTATAAACAAAAACAGAGAAAAAGACTCGAAATTCACTGAACTTTTCAAAATAAGCAAGACAAACTTAAATTACGGTCTCATAGAGATTTCTTCACAAAATGAAATTGTTGGCAAGTTTTCTTGTTTAACAGAAGTGACTTTTGCTGTAGATATGTAGAACTTTTAACGCTCTTTACCCTAACACCCAGAGTCGCTATACTTCTCAGGACGAACAAAGGACTTGGTACCATGAACAGGCGACTGGGTCGCCATGATGCGTAGATCCTGCCGTGACGGGTATTTTCATTGACTGACGTATTTCCTTATTGGAATTTGCTTGTCAAACAAACGAACTTTTACGATGACTTCTAATGAACACGAAATGAACAGTGCATGTACTGATCTTCGTCAAATGATAGCACATTTTATTATAATAAGTGATGAAGTTAAAAAAATCAAATCGTGTGATATATTAAATGCACTACCTAAATGAATCAGATTATACTAATGGACTAATGGTCCAACATTTTCGAACTGAAAAAGCTATCAGAGAACATAATTGCAGCAAATATCCCAGAGGCGATGTCGGAGAGACAATTCAGGCCTACGGTCACCCCTGGAACTCGAACTTGGCTTCGAGTTGCATAAATGATTCACAGAATGTTAGAAACAACTTTGAAGTAGTTAAAAAAAGAGGTAAAAGATCTCTTACATCCAAGGCTGGAGCGAAGCGGTTCAGCGTGTTCCCCAGAACCCGGCCCCCTGATCCACGAAAAGTTCATCTTAAAAAACGAAATTTCGTTCAAAATTGACCGAAATAGCGAGATCGGTCAATTTTGATGACGTAATTAATGATTTTGCGGCGAAAAAGGCGAGAAAAATTATGCAATATCTGTAATATACTCGGTGTTCCTATAAGTTGTATGTAGATATGTACCGCATTTGTACTTATAATGAATAATTTATTATTATAAAATTTAGAAGTACATATAAATGCGTTTTTTTTTGGCCCAGCACAATTTTGGAACCCGGCCCCGCAAAAGTTTACGCCGGCTCTGCTTCTATCCCCGGATGAACCCGGTACGTCAATCAAGAACCGTTTTATGCCCTTTGCAATTGACGAAGATATTGAAAATCTTGCTGAAATGACTGATAACGAACATGAAATTTCGAATGAATCTGAAAATGCAAAAACAAGTAATGATAAGAAAAAAGAGACTATTCCTCCTATTATCTTGAGGAAAAAAGAAGGATGGATAAACCTTCATAAGGTCCTTGTCTCGTTAGCTGTTGAAGACTTTTCAGCTGAGATATCTGGCGAGACAATCCGCATACAAACTCGTTGTACAGGTGATTATAGATTGTTTGTGAAACAATTTGAACAGTCTAAATATTCTTTTCACACGTTCCAATTTAAAAATGAAAAAAATCTCAAAGTTATATTCGAAAATCTTCCTGATGATATAACTAAGGAGAATCTAAAATACGAACTGATTCATCTGGGCTTTCAAATTTCCCTAGTATCTCAACTAAGGAGTGGTAAAGATAAGAAACTACTACCGATATTTCTTGTGGAGCTTCCTAAAAAATGAAGCCAGCAAGAAAATTATAATATCACGAATCTGTTCTATCTCAAAATTAAAATTGACAGCTATAAGAAGAGGCTTGGAGCTATCCAGTGCCATCGTTGCCAGAGATATGGCCACACTCAGGGCAGGTGCATTAATTCTTCTAGATGTGTTAAATGTGCAGGTCCTCATCTCACAAGAATTTGCGAGAGAAATACAAAAGATAGCCCACCCAAGTGTGCTAACTGTAAGAAAGAACACAGAGCAAAATATAAAGGCTGTGAATTCTATCCCAAGCCTAAAGAGACTCAAATTATGACCTCAAGCACTTCACTACAGAAGGATCTTGCTAACAAGATCCTTCTTTGATCCTCATCAACAAAACGCAGCACGATAAATCATATGCTCAGGTCACAAAACTCAAAGGAAAAGATTTTGCAGTGCCAGAAAAAGCTAAAGAGGCTCTGTATAAGAGTTCAGTGAGGGCTCCTACCAAACAAAATGAAAAGAACACTGAAGGAAAAATCAGAACTCTGAGATCAAATTTATCGGAGACCTCAAGGAGATTTTTGATGCATTTAAATGCTTTAATTTATCTGAAATTATGGCTGAATTCCAATCTTTATTATCCGATTTCAAATGCTCCAAGAGTCCAGTGGACAAACTAATTGTGGGCATTAAAATCCTAGATTAAATATTCACCATATTCTCTGACTATGAATAATAACCGGCGAATAGGAAACATTCAGACTGCCTATTGGAACTGTGGGCTAAAAACTGATCTTGTAGAATTTAAAAATTTCTTATTTGAATTTAATGTTGATGTAGCGCTCTTAAACGAGACACATCTGAAAACCAGTGATTCTATTAGAATTTCTAACTATAATGTGTACCAAAATGACAGAACCCATAACAAAGATGGCGATACAGCTATCATTGTGAAAAGGAGCATACTGAATAATGAAATCACTTTCTGTGACATCAAAAGCTTGGAACTTATAACCATTACACTCCTTTTCACTCAAGTTGGAGAACTGACTTTGGTCGCAGCGTATACAAGCCTCCGAATACGCCTCTTCTTCCAAAAGAACTAGACACTATTTTTGACAAAAAAACTCTTCTGCCATAGTTGCATGAGACCTTAACTGTAAAAATCAAATGTGGCACACGAGAGGTGGTAACAAAAATGGAAATAGACTCCATAATTATTCTGCGATTAAGAGACTCGTGGTTGATCCTTCCCCAGGAATATAACTATTATTATGCGAATACATATTTTTGACCCGATGTTTTGGACATTATTATTATTGGAAACTGCAACCCAGATTACAACCTCAGAGTTATAAACCAATTAAACTCGGATAATCTGTCAATTATTCTCGAATTAAATGCAAATACGGAAGAATTCTTTAAAGAGACTTTACTCACTAACTGGGATAACTTTAAAAGAACACTTAATCAGGAAACTGTTGCAAAACCCAGGTTAAATAATATTAAAGATATTAATAAAGAAATTACAAATTTCTGTATCATATTTTTATGATAAAGGCATGGTTCCTAAGAATTTTACCAGAGCTATTATTATCCCTATTTTCAAAAAAGGTGATCATAGTTCTTGTGATAACTATAGGGGTATCATCCTGCTCTCTGTTCCAGGGAAAGTTCTTTGCATGATTGTGCTTAATAGAATTAATAATCTGGTTGACAGGCAATTGCATGATGAGCAATGTGGATTCAGAAGTGGTAGGGGATGTGTAGATTAGATATTTTCACTTAGGCAGATTCTTAAGAAATGTTTAGAGTTTCAGAAACCTTTGGTTGCTAGCTTTGTTGATTTCAAAAAGGCTTTCGACTCTGTTGATCGTCATAATTTGTGGTTGATTGTGAGATCATATGGTATACCTGACAAGTAGTTAACATAATGAAAGCTCTCTATAATAACACTGAGTCGTGTGTGAGAGTTGGTAAGGCTTGTAGCAATTGGTTTAGCATTACTTCTGGTGTTCGACAAGGGTGCATTTTGTTTCCTTTTCTCTTTAGCTTGGTTTTTGATTATGTTATGCGAAAGTCACTGCAAGGGAAAGAATATTTTTTTCTCTCTCTCTCTAAGGAAAAAAGTTCGATGTCTACCTACAGACAGACAAAAAGAAAGACAGACGATCTTAAATGGTCTCGGGATACGAAAATTTCTGATTTAGATTATGCTGATAATTTTGTCCTTTTCGCAAAGGATGTTGATGAGATGAACTCTTTCATTAGAGCTGTTGAGACTGGTAGTAGAGTAGGTTTGGTTATTAACAGAGAGAAAACTAAAGTGATGAAAATTGGTCAGGCAGGCTGTGATTCAATTACTCTGAATGGTTGCAGTCTTGAGCAGGTGTCACAGTTTAATTTTCTTGGGAGCTATGTAACAGATGCTGCTGATGTGCGGCATGAGATTAACAGACGGATAGCGATTGCTGCCGGGACTTTTAAGAATCTAAGGAGAGTGTGGAGAAATATGCGTATACACCTAAAGACTAATATTAGACTGCATAATAGTTTGGTTTTTTATATTGTTAGTTACGCTTTGTAAACAAGATAACAGGGAACTAGATGCTTTTGATTCTAGATGCTTATGCAGTATCTTGGGCAATAGGTGATTCAACTTTGTAACTAATGATGAGGTTGGGCAAAGGAGTTGGCAACCTCCTTTAAACATCATATTCTGCAGAGAGAGAGTCCGTTGGTTTGGCCATGTTGCCCGTATGGATAATTATAGATTGGCGAATAGAGTTATGAACAGTGTGCCTAAAGGCCTCAGAAAGAGAGGGAGACCTAGGATGCGGTGGGCAGACAATATCAAACAGGACCTTGTAAGAATTGGTGTGCAGTGGCGGGATGCAGTAGATGTAGCTCAGGACATTCTTGGAGAACTAAATTGCACGGTCTGGTTGGACCTCCGTAGCCCATTGGCTGCTTGAGGTTGATGATGATGACGACGACGACGACGACGATGATGATGACCAACTAAAGCACTGCTCTGGATTTGGAACATTTTCAACAGGCTTTTGAAACTCAGGCACTTGCCTAAGATTTAGAAAATGGCACATATCAGGGCCTGGAAAAGATATAATATTTCCTTAAAATTACCGCCCGATCAGCTTACTCTTCTGCATGGGTAAGCTGTTCGAGCGTATTATCTTGATAAACGACTTTACAAATGTCAATAATATAATCCCCAATATCCAGTTTCGGTTCCGAAAACGACATTTCCATTGTCCATCAACTTCTCAGAGTGGTAGAAATTATTTCTGCAAGTTTGAACCAAAATGAAACAGTGGCTGCGGCCTTTTTGGATGTATCCAAAGTATTCGATAAAGTCGGGCTTGATGGACTTATTTATAAGCTCATACATGCTGAAATTTCCACAGCGCTTTTCCAAATTATAAACTCGTATGTATCAAATAGAACTTTTCGAGTGCAAATCCAAGAGATTATGTCCTCTGAGAGATATATTGAAGCAGGGGTATTCTTTAATATCGGATACTTTGGATTACATCCCTTCTCCAGCCAAAACTAAAATAGCCCTCTACGCTGATGATATTGCCATTCTTGTTCTTTCGCTTAATCCGAAGCTTGCAATCACAAAACTGCAGGCTGAACTCAATGAATTGGAAGAATGGTGTTCCAAATGGAAGATTACGATAAATGTTGAGAAAAGTCAAGCAATACTTTTTACTCACAAAAGTGTTGCAAATCCAGATCAGATCAGGATCTTTAATGAAAACATTCCATGGAGTCATACTGCTGATTACCTTGGAGTTGTCTTGCACTCAAAATTGAAATAGTTTCATCACATAGATAAAGTGATCAATAAAGCACAAACAGTTAGATGTGGCTTAAATTCATTTATTGGAAGACATTCTGTCATGTCAATAAGCAATAAACTTCTAATCTACAAAATGGTCATTAGGCCTACAGTCACTTATGCATGCCCAGTATGGAATCAGACTATCACCAACTTAAAGAAGCTTCAGACTCTTCAAAATAAAATTACCAGAGCGCTCTAAATGTCCCCTGGTTCATAACAAATAAGAATATTCACAAAGCTCTGGAAATTGATCATATAAATACACACATTAAGAAGACTCTCACGAAAATGTTTTAACGATATTGGTAGAAATCCAAATGATATAATTAGGCATATAACAGAATATGATCATACTGTTAAATCCAAAGTCAAAAGCCGATCCTCAGATGGATCTTTGACAAATAGTCAGAAACTTTCCTTTACTTCGATAAGATAATCTGGAATTCAAATCATTCTTCTCTCTCCTGTCCGTCAGGGCCCACCTTAGTGTGGTTCAACTATCTACAGTGATTACATCAGCAATGCCTTAAAGAACTACATATTAGATGAAGGAGATTATGGGTGAATTCACCTGGTGCTCCGAAAAAGTGAAGATTACGATATACGATACTCTTTGTTCTTTTCTGTCTAAACGAAAAGAAAATTATAATAGAGTCTTATGAAGGAGACATTTTGAAATGAACATTTTTCCGTCAAAGCGTATGTAAAATTAGTCACGTGGTATAAGCAACTGAAAACCTTGCTCGGCAGTAAAAATTTAACGCAGAGAACTGGCTTCTCTCACTAGCTAGGTGGCTTCACTTGCAATGCATTAATTTACATGTTTAGAGGGCGCTGCAATCGAAAAATCGAAAAGTTTACATTACGCTTATGTAAGCTGGCTCTCTTCTCCCTTAGACACTCCTTGCTTTGGGAGAGGAATTATTGTGACAGGTAGGGACAACAATATCAACGAGCCCCCAAATAGTAGGCATGGGGAAAGACCCAAATCTCCACTGATAAAGGCTGAAGCCATCCATGTTGGTAGATAAATTTCAGTCTCCACCTTATCAAGTTGACACTTTCAAGAACCAGAATCTGAATAGAAACTGACCTGGATGAGACATATTACTTCAGTGTAGGATTGGCGATGCCCAGCTATTTAAAGTAAAGGTTATAAAGTACCAGCAACGGCCTCTGAGCAGGATTATTCACCAGCTGATATGAGGTGTCCTGTGCCTATTTTCACTTAGGACTGGCAACCCATAGGCAAACAGAAAGCACAGTGGCAGATTTTCCTTCAACAGAGGCCAACGAATGCGGCAAGTCCAGGATCCGTAAACAAACTCAAAGCCATAAACTAGATCCAGGATCCTATGAAGATGACCACTCCTCAGCAGGGCAGAAAAAGATAGAAGACTAGATCAGTAAGACTCACTGATCGTAATCTTGATTTTTTTACGTTTTTGTTTGGTTTTCGGAAGCATATTATTTTCTTTTATTTATTAACATGAAATAATGGCAATATTAATAACAATTATATTTAATATTGGTAATCTACTCCCTTCGTGAGCTGCGTGTTTGAGATCCCTGGTCTTCCATCATCCCCACACTGGCCATATTGAGAACTTTGGAAGTTATCGCCATCCCTAGAACTCTGAGCAGATAAAAAAAAAGTCCTATCTGAGATTTTTTTGAAGTGCAATGAACTTGAACAGTATCAACGCAGAAACTCTATCGAGTTTTTTGGAGTGGAAGAAGTAGTACGCCTACTGATGACCTTGCCAGTAAAATTTTCAATGAAAAATTAAACATTGACATTTCCGTAAATGACATTGACCGCAGTCATCGAGTGGGGATTGGTCGGAACGGCAAGCCCTGACCGATCGTTGTAAAATTCTGTTCATATCGGAAAAGAAATGCTGTGTTCCGTGCTGAAAGTAAACTTACAGACAGTGGAATCACTATTCATGAAGATCTAACGTCAGAAAGACTTAAAATGATTCATTCGGCTATTGAGAAATTTGGTCAGTGCAATGTTTGGACTCAAGATCGATGAATAGTGGTAAAAATGAAAAAGGGTAACAATCACTTTATTAAATCACAGAATGAATTAAATGAACTTTAAAATTAGTTTGAAAAATTTTCTTTGTGTACCTGTATGTTTATATATATTTTTACCCATGTATATATATATAGCCTTAACTGGCATAGTGGTTAGGCAGCTAGCGACTGTTCCAGCAAGGCAAACTTTGTGTGTTGTATTAGCTCTAACTAAGGCAGTGGTCAGCAGTGACTTCGGTCTTAGTAGGGCATGTCCTTGTATGAGAAGGCCTGTAAAAGCTAGGAGTAGCTTCTAGGATTCTTCTCTGTCCTATATGTCGCAAATAATAAAAATATATATTGTGATCTGTAACGCACTTTACACAATCCTGTGTCTCTCAACATCTATTGTCGCTAAACTGCACATAATTTGTTGTTTTTTAAAGTAAAAACTCTCCTACTACGAGTACTTTTACGACATTTTGAAACCCATTGGTCCTTTTATTTATCTATTCTTGTTATTCTGTATTCGTTTTCCATTTGTACATATTTATAACTTCGTGTCCCTATCTATCGCTAACAAAAAATTTCTTCTTAACTTATACCCAACTCTCTCAGATATATCTCTTCCCCAAGCGACCTTTGTCACTTCAATATGCATTCTCTTAACTCTAACCACTCCTAGCTACTGAGTTCTGACATTTTGAAATTGGATGTGATTGCTCTTACAGAGACATGGCTCAATATCTCCCAGATGATCTTTTTGAACTCGAAGGATATAAACTATTCCGCCTCGTCAGATCTAGTGGGACAGGAGGAGGACTTGCATTATATGTGAGGGAAACATTTAATGTCGAAGTAATGCCTATTCCTTCTTACGCTTGTTTCGAAGGTTTTTTGGTCAAAATCTCCTCTATTAAAAAACAAAACCTTACTCTTGTTATTGGCACACTTTACCGTCCTCCGAACAGAAATATTGACGATTTTATTAATTCATTGTACTCAGTTCTTGAAAGCTTCCCTTGCAATATTTCCATTCTTACGGGAGATTTTAATATCGATGCTCTAAAAAATAATTCTTCGTATTCCAAGCTTGAAATCTGCCTAAAAACATTCGGAAATACCCACTCGCATCACTGATCACAGTGAATCTCTTATTGATATGATTTTCCCCAATAGACCTTCACTTCACAAACATACACTTAATCTCTTCGAAGACATTAGTGATCATTTTATTATTAGCACATCTGTATTGTATTATTCACCTCGCGCACCTAAAGTTTTAATTTCAAAAAGATCCTTTAAAAATTTCAACAATGATGAGTTTTTTGAGTTTGCAAAATATCTCCCTTTCCACAAGAGTATTTCCGAATACACAACTCCTACCTCAAAAGCACACCATCTCTCCTGTTTAATCAGTTTTGCACTTTATACCTCCTTATAAAACTCTCAGAGTTCGCCCTTCTAGAAAGCCTTGGATTACAAAAGAGCTTCTGAAAATGATCACATTAAAAAATAAACACTTTAAGAATACTATTAACCCTAATCACCCATACACATGGGAGAACTATAAAATTTTCCGTAATCTGGTCAACAGTAATATTAAAAATACCAAGCGTTTATATTTTCTTAATCGACTTTGCGTTATTAATCCAAATGGTAATGAAATATTTCGAATTTTTGATTTTGTTACTGGTAACTTAAGAAACCAAACCAAAATTAATAAGATCGTTTGCAATGAGAACTCATTCTATGATCCTAAAGACATTGCTAATGTTATAAATAATGCATTCTGTAAATCCTGCACTTCTACAGAAAATTATGCAAATGCAAATGAGTATTATCCTATTCCAATAAATCATTTAATAATCTGGAAACCTTTAAGCTCAAAAATGCTACAGAAATCGAAGTTCTTAACCTTATAAATTCGCTTATATCAGCATATTTATCATATTCAGTATATTATAAATTCGCTTATATCATATCTATTCATATCAATGAGAGACATCGGATAACATCCATGGTAAGAAGTCATCATGTCACCTATAACTAATATTTCAAATCCTTCTAACCCTCTGGACTATCGACCTATTTCAGTTACATGTGCTTTAAGCAAAATGTTTGAAAAAGCCATCGAAAGACAATTACAGACTTTTGTTGAAAAATTTAATTTACTTTCGTGCAGACAATTCGGATTTAGAAAAAATCGTTCAGCTGAAACTCCCATGACACTTCTTGTTAATCAATGGAGATTGGCTTTAGACAGCAAAGTGAAAACGGTTGTGGGACTGGTTTTCCTTGACATCTCAAAAGCATTTGATTCAGTTGAACATAAATTTATCTCACAAAACTATTATTATCTTTCTGCTGTAATCTTAATCTATCGCCCTCAGCTCTTTCCTGATTTAAAAATTATCTCAATGACCGTGTTATCCGAACTAAATTAAGCACTGATGAGATCTGTAAACCTCTTAAAAGTCAATCGGGGAGTACAGTCGGTCAAAAAAGTATCCAAACGCTATGGTTCATTAAAGAATTCAGAAAAAATATATGGCAACGATTTTTTTAGAAATTAATGATCTGGCAACCTTTGTGTACTGTACACGAAGGTAGCCAGATCACTAATTTCTAAAAAAAATCGTTGAAAGATATTTTTTCTGAATTCTGTAATCAACCATAGTGTTCGGATACTTTTTTGACCGACTGTACTCCCCGATGTATGAGTATGTTCGGATACTTTTTTGAGCGACTGTACATTCGAAACTATATATCCTCCTAGGCCCCAATGTTCTACAAAATTTACATCCGACCGAAACTCGAAGACTGTGCTTCCCCTCTTTTTGGTATTAATAAAAAGTACGCTTATAAATTAGAAAAGGCTCAAAATGAAGCTCTCAAAATCATCATCAATATTTATTTTAACAAACGAGAATCTCTAACACTTACCGATATTCGTTCCAACTACCAAATTCCCACTCTTGAATCTAGAAGAAAGCTGCGGTTTATTACTCTTATTCACGACACTATTCATAACAAGTCTCACCCCCTTCATTTGTTTCTTACACCCTATATTCGATTACGACATCGCCACATCCTTCGCTCTGATAATAAAATGTTTCCTACTCCCAAGATTTTCAAAGCTAAATATGGCGAAATTTCTTTTGCCTTTCAAGTAACCTCAACTTGAAAAACTCTCTACCGAGCTATATCACTTCTTTAAATTGTAAAACAAAATTCAAAAACTATATTACTCCACTCCTTTTAGAATATTGAAACGTTTGACCAACAATATCTCCCCACCCCTATTCCCACTTCCCATTGGATTGCCTTTGGATTTTCCGCAATCTTTTTTTCCTCGTTCATTCATTTAATATTATTCCCTGTTTTCTCAAACCTTCCTTTTCTTCCCCCTAAGTTTACTATGTTTCTTATCATATTTCATATTATATGGTTGTCTTCGTCTACGTAACATGTTATTTTGTTTATATGTATCAAATAATTATGCAATTCCTGTAAATATGTTTATATTTTTGTACTATGATCAATATTTCTTTTTAATTTCTCAAATGTACCGGATGATAAAGCCACTTGAACGTTTAGATTAATATCCAAAATTACCTGTACCTTGGCTTTACTGTAACCCTCTGCATGAAATAAATTATTATTATTATCCCTAAAGTTTTGATCCGCAAGACTGGATCAGAAACCGCGTATATTAGCTGCTTAATAACCGTCGACGTTTTACAAATCCATGAGGTCCGATGTATGTCTGCAGTAAAAGAAATCAGTCTAATAGTTTATTAATAATTAATATTTAACTAAAAATATATTTTACGATAGCAGTCCCGTGGCCGAGTGGTTAGCGCGCTTGGCTGTTTATCTAAGGGACCTGAGTTCGAGCCCCTGATTAATGCATGGATGTTCGTGTTGTTTTTCTGCTGAGGTCCTGCCATCCTCTCAGATCTTCTACTGTGGCATATAAACTGACAGGCACCTGTCAGACCTCTGTGGCAAGCAGCTGCTTGAGGGGGTATTTTTTTTTATTTTTTATTTTACGATAAAAAACTTGTATTTTAGAAAAAATATAAAGTACACTGAATTTTCAAATCAGTTTTTTTTTCTCCTTTATCTCGTGTAATTTCTTTTCCACCTCATGTCAGCCATAAATAATGCCGTAACGTTTGCCCACATATCTGCAGATCTCTTCATAACCGCGATTTATCCATTGTCATCATCAACATTAATCTTTTATCCGCGGAGAGCTTTAAAATGCTTATATCCGCATCCGTTCTCGAGAGATGTTGCTGACTCTGGTAGCTGACCAGAAAGTTTCCTTTCTTAACTCCGTCATGAATCGTGAACCTTTTGCAACTTCTAGATAAATCTTTGCTATCAAAACAACGATGAAAAACTTAAATGCTTGTGGAAAGTGTAAGTAAAAAAAACATGAACACAGGCTTAGAATTATACATTAGTCGATCTTTTCTCTGATTCATCATTAATATAAAATTTTGTTTCTACGCATACGGAAGAGCAAGGCCTTGTTAACCCTAGATTAAGACTGTCTAACTATATTAGTTCCTCTTGAGTAACATCATAATGATACCTCTTTTCCCCTCTTTTCAGAAGAATCTTTTTACTACAGTGAGCCTTTCCAGCTCAGATTACAGACCCAAAGATCACGCTGGCTGTGACACGAATTCCGACTCCTTATCCCCGGCCCCGGAAGCCTCGCAAGATGTCGGCACCGAGCACTGGGAAGGAGGACATCGCTCGTTACTGCAAAGAAATGCTCGAGAAGTCGATGCTGACCGGAGTGCCTCAGATCGTGTCAGCTTTGAGTGTTCGCAGCAAAGTGTTCAAGACCATCGTCTTCTTGGGGAGTGTGACGGGATTCTTGTATCAGATGTCTGCATTCCTCGTCATCTACTTCTCTTATCCAACTCTAGTCGATGTTCAGGTGACAACTCCACCTTTCGTTGATCTCCCGTCCATCACCGTTTGCAATAGAAATGGGTAAGAGACTTTTCCAAAATTCTGATTTGTCTCTTGAAACAAAATGGGTAGAGATCGATTTGAAATTTTACATCAATGATCCACCATGCAAATCCACCATGCACCTAATGGATTATGGGGAAATGCAAATAGTAGTATTTGAGCGGTAATTATACAACATTAAAAAGGCATTTATCGTTTATTTTTTAAATTTGAAAAGTTGCTTTTTTCACACCCCACTGAGAAAACGGGGAAGATTACATTCTACCATCGAAATTTCAAATTTCTACCATAAATTAGATCATTTGCAACATTGGTAAAAATTTCGCCTTTTACCTTTTGACTGATTTCTAACGATATAAGCTAAAACTACCTAAACCGTCCCTTAGCCGAGTGATTACTGCGCTCGGTTACTGACCAAAAGGCAGGGGTGTTTGTGTTGTCTTTTTCTGCTGAGGTCCCGCCATCTTCACAGACCTACTATGGCATACAAACTGACAGACTCCTGTCACATCTCTGTGGCAAGCAGCTGCTTGAGAGAGTATTTATTTTTAATTATAAGTATTTGAAAAAGACGAATTATAATATTTCTTTAGTACCAATCCAACTAAAAAAGAGTTTTCCAATTACCTCTTAAGACAAAATACTTGCGTTATAAGAGACAAAATACTTGCCTTATAAGCAGAGTGGGTTGTAACCCACTCTGCTTATAAGGGATCAACTCATTGCAGCCAATGAAACATCATGACTTTCATATTCCCACTCCTAAATTTCAGATTTGTATCGTAAATACATCGTTTGCAATATTCGTTAAAAATTTGGGAACTTTCTATTTTTTTTCTACTAAGTTAGAGGGTGGAATGTTTGCTTTGGGATATTCGAAAATTTCATATCGTAATATTCCATCAATACCTATCCAACCTGAAAAAGAAATTTTAATTTATCTCTAAAAACAAACAATTATCACTTAAAACAAAAAGTTGCATTTTTCCCATCTACCCTGGATGCAAAACGGCCAACTCAATTGTTGCCAATAAAGACTTCATGATTTTCAAATTCCACCGCGAAAAATTAAAATTTCTAGCATAAATACAACGCGTGTAGTTTTCGTTTCAAATTTTGCAATTTTCAACTGTTCCACCGTTAAAGGGCGTAATAGAATATTATAATTCGTCATTTTCATTTATTAATTAAAATTTTCATTTATTAAAAAAATATTTATTCATTAATTAAAATTTCAGTGATTCGGAAAGTGCCAATCGTAATATTTCATCAATACCTATCCAGCGTAATTTTTAAATTATTTCCAAGCACAAAAATTTATCTCTTAAAACAAAAAAGATGCATTTTCCCACCCACCCTGGGTCTAAGGAGTCAACTCATTGTTGCCAATGTAACCAATGAATTGACACAACACTTAGTGACCTTCGCATTCTACCACCAAAATTTAAAATCTGTAGCATAACTACAACGTTTGCAATATTCGTTGGAAATTTCGGAATTTTGGAACTTTTCCACTTTAAAAATGAATATCTCCTCCAGCAGCTGCTTGCCACAAAGGTCTGACAGGAGTCTGTCAGTTTATATGCCATAGTAGAAGATCTGAGAGGACCCTGCTCTTGGAGTTATGTTTAAGGTAGGCCATGACATTGGAGATGTCACAAGCTTTAATTTGATATATAACTCATCAAGTTCCCCTCCCCCTTCCCAGCAAAATCTGCCCTCTTTTATGTGGGGGAGAATGGTGGTAGGCCAAATTCAAAATAGTTTACGACACTCCTCATATATGCTTCAATATGGCACCTAACTCATAATTGTAGTTCCTCGCATTCGGAAGATATAGAGGAACAATCCTTTTCATATTTCCCCTTTTTAGAGGGGAAAGAAGCAAGGGAGTGTAATTCAAAGGATGAAGAAGCAAGGGGGTGTATTTCTTTTAATCTGTAACATTACCCATGTTATAAACTTTCATTTGATGCATAGCTTGTTACTTTCGGCCTTTGCTTTCCAAATAGTGGAACAATTGATTTCACATTTCCCCTTTTTTTAGGGGGGAAGAAATCATGTGGGCCAATTTTGTATAGTTGACACTCTCAGCATCACATGCTTTTGTTTGCATAGTTGTTACTTTTAACACTTGCATTCTGGAGATGTAGAGAACAGCAATTGTTTTCAGATTTCTTTTTTTTAGGGAGGGAACTTTTTTTTATAGTCTATAACACTCCTAGCTTTCATTTGACATATAACTTGTTATTTTCGGCACTCACATTCTAGAGAAAAGGGGAACAATAATTTTCATATTTCCCCTTTTTTAGGGGAAAGAAAACATGCAGAGGTTAAATTTTTTTTAAATAGCCTATGGCACACTTCAGGTTACAAACTTTAATTGACACATAAATCTTTGAGTTTCTCCATCGCATTCAAAAGTTATGGTGAAAGTGGTTTTGACAAATACACAAACTGGAAAACATCAAAAGAAAAGCATAACATAATCCATAACCAAACTAAAGAGAAAAGGAGACAAAATGCACCCTTGTCGAACACCAGAAGTAATGCTAAACCAATTGACTTACCAACTCTCACACACAACTCAATGTTATTATAGAGAGCTTTCATTATGTTAACTAACTTGTCTGGTATACCATATGATTTCACAATCAACCACAAATTATGACGATCAACAGAGTCGAAAGCCTTTTTGAAATCAACAAAGCTAGCAGCCAAAGGTTTCTGAACTCTAAACATTTCTCAAGAATCTGCCTAAGTGAAAATATCTGATCCACACATCCCCTACAACTTCTGAATCCACATTGCTCATCACGCAATTGCCTGTCAATCAGATTCTTAATTCTATTAAGCACAATCATGCAAAGCACTTTACCTTGAACAGAGAGTAGGCTGATACCCCTATAGTTATCAGAAGATCCAATTTCAGCTCCCCTATATGCCCTGGTATTCCTAACAGAACTAGCCCATTTGCTGTTAATTAATATATAATCAATCATATTCTTATGCAGCCCATCGGGTGAAACCCATGTATACTTATGTATGTCGCGATGTTTGTAATAAGTGTTAGTTATTCTGAATCCATTGAGTTTACTTACCTGTAGAAGACGTTGCCCATTGCCATTGCAGCTACCAATACCAAAAGGGCCTATCACTCTTCCCCAAAGGTCAGAGTTAGTACCAACTTTGGCATTGAAGTTACCAAGAACAAGGGTAATATCTCCTTTCTTGACAGAATTCAAAATATCCTGAAGTTGTCCGTAAAAACCCTATCGTTCTCATCCTCATCGGCATCCTCATTGGGGGCATAACAGCAGATAACATTCTAGTCTTTAATACTACTGAAATTTCGCTGTAAGAAACCTTTCATTATTGCACTCATATCCTAGAAGAGCCTCACTAGCGTGTCTGCTGAGAAGCAGACCCACGCCTTGGTGATGCTTATTGTCGTCCCTCCCTGAAAAGAGAAATTTAAGATTATTTTTAAGAATCTGTCCTTTATCTGTCCATCTGGTCTCTTGCAACTCTCATCACAGGGGATTGGAGCTATGCACCAATCCCCTGTGATGATGCATATAACCGGCCAGGCTAGCACCTAATGGTTATGCTGTATCTGTGAATGCAGTATAAACGTGTAAAGCTTACTGGACAGGATCCTTAATCCAGTCCAATAAGTTTATATGGTTAGCACCAGAACATTGTGTGGTTGACCACTCCTCAGCAGGGTAGAAAAAAAAAAGAAGAAATGTAGCCATAGTTGTCCAGATTAGTAGGCCACACTAATCTGGCATCCCTCTCTTTTCGTTCACTTCCAAAAGAGAATATCCTTTTGAAAGGTACTAACTGCCTGCACCACGAAAAGGCGGGATCGGACATTAGGTGCTGGCCTGGTCGGTTATATGCATCCTCACAGGGGATTGGTGCATAGCTCTTCTTCCAGTTGTCTTCCTAGCTACCATTTACATACCAATGGTACCAAGTTTTCACTAAATGGGAACTTGATTGCATCGTCACCGTAAACAGTTTGTACATTACGTCCTAAAATAGTGAAGTGCTTCATATATTTATATCTCAGAAAGACAAACTTTAAGAGTTATGGTTCCCACAATGCATTTATTATTATTATGCAAACGGTATAGCAATCATGTATGGTATGCACTCTATTACCTTTCTATGAAGTTTCTATATATCTGTGAATGCATTTACCCTATTGACTGGCTACAAAAGCAGCTTCACACTTTATTACATCCTCTATAAATACAAATTTTGATAGCTTTGAAAAAGCCAAGCCTATTTAAGTTCCCTTCAGCTATAGTGAGTATTTTGGTAAACTATCTGACGGACAGAACACATCAAGTCCGAGTCGTAAATGATATCCCGACTCCCAAAAGGAATCTCCGCTGGATTGCCGAAGTGCTCTTTCCTCGATTCCATCTTATTTATCTTTTTTTTTTCGGATTTCCCCAAGATTGACAAGATGAAAACCGCTTTCTCTGCAGACGATACAGTCTTCCTGGCATCTTCGATTTCGTTAATAGATGCAATCAGAACAATGCAAGAGATGCTGTTGCACTTTGTCAAATGGTGAGTGAAATGGTGCACCAAAATTAATGCTCAGAAAAGTATAGCAATGCTCTTCGCCAACAAGAGATTGCATCACATTCCGTGTTGATAAATCTTCGATAAACAAATTGTGTGGGAACACTGCTAAGTATCTTGGTGTCACGATTCGATTCGTAAGACGTTGAACTGGGATATTTCAAGTCACTAACACCCTCAATAAAGCAAGAAATCTTCAATTCAAAATATTCCCTCTGCTTTCACGAAATTCAGGATTTTCAATCAATAACAAAGTCTTAATTTACAAAATGGTCATCAAGCCTATTATGCTTTATGCAGCTCCTGTATGGGGATATTGTAATTTGACAGCTATCAGAAAGCTGTAGTGGTTTCAAAACAGTGTTGCGATCAGTTGTAGGGCCCATGGTTTGTTCGTAACTCTTACTATTTATAGAGATTAAAACGTCATTATGATCCATCATACATGATATTCCACGAAAATACGGCATCGGATCCCAATACGCTTATTTCTACCCCAGTTAATTATGATCATACATGTACACAAAGGTTCGAAAGACCTGAGAATGTCTTGAACTGAGTTTCTGTTTTCTTTTCCAAAGTATGAGCTCTAGTTTTAACTGGACCTAATACTTGGTTTAAACCCTACTATTTTATCAGTACTCATAACTCCGTAGAAGGTAGCTGGCTAAAAGGCCCGGTACCTGTTCCTGTCACATTATGATATGTGATCTATCCGTTGAAGAGTCTCTTCTCTGGAAGGAGCGAGCGAAGCGAGCTAAAATGTAGGGATGGCTACTAGAGAGTTGGGGGTTGGCGACCGAGGCTCCTAGTTCAATAATATTTCTCAAACATTCATCTATCGCAGTAGATAAAGCTAATATGAAAAAAATTATATTCTTATATGAATGGTAATTAAACGACCTAAGGTGATACAGCAACTAGACGTAAGAAACAATTTCAATGTAATTACGATATAAAATTAAGTTTTAATGTAACATCATTCCTACTTTTATTCCTTTTATTCCACTTTTGGCACCTAAAAACTGTGCACGATATTACTTTATTAAATAAATACTTCATATTACTTTATTAAATAAATACTTCATATTACTTTATTAAATAAATACTTCATATTACTTTATTAAATAAATACTTCATATTACTTTATTAAATAAATACTTCATATTACTTTACTAAATAAATACTTCATATTACTTTATTAAATAAATACTTCATATTACTTTATTAAATAAATACTTCATATTACTTTATTAAATAAATACTTCATGTTACTTTATTAAATAAATACTTCATATTACTTTATTAAATAAATACTTCATATTACTTTATTAAATAAATACTTCATATTTCTTTATTAAATAAATACTTCATATTACTTTATTAAATAAATACTTCATATTAGTACTAGGTCCTGGTGGCTGAATGGGTAGCTTGCTTATTCACTGATCAAGTATAACTGGAGAAGGCATGGATGTTTCTTGTGTTGGCTTTCTACCAAGGTCTTTCTCTATGTCTTATCATACGGACAGTATCTAGTCATCTCTGTAGCAAGCAGCTGCTTGAGAGGTAATTCATATTTTCTTCGTATTACAAGTCAAATTAAGTCTAATCAAAAGAAAAATAGCAGATGTGGAATGGTTTTCCCTTTGCAATAAAGGGTGCAGGCTTAACACAACCTTGCGTAGTGTAACAGTTGGCGAATTTAGATGCTGAGGAATGAAAGGTTTTCACTTTAACTTCCTTATGCCTCAGTGACCTCGTCTAAGTTTTCTGATATCACGCTGTAACACTCTCAGAGTTTTACTCGTTCTTTGAGGCGACCCTGAACCAGGACTCTTCTTATCTTACTACCTTCTACAACATAATCACTAGCACCGTCATCATTTCACATTTTGTTTTCATTTTAATCTCTGCTACATACTGAAATTATTTAAAAGTCCTTTTCACAATAGATGATCATAAATATCTGAATTACTGTTAATCCCATTCCTCCTTCAGCTTTCAGAACTCCTTGATCTCAGGGTGACGTCATGTCCTTTCCCCTTTATTTCATTTCCCGAATGATGGGTACAAAATAAAATGCCTATTACATTGGGCAACACACAAGAGGGTTTCAAATGAAACTAGCCAATCTTTAGAAATTTCGAGATGCTGAATATGAAAATGACAATAAAATTTGTCGATTGGCTCTTGTTTAGGAGAGACAGAGACGGTCATTAAACGACTCAGTCCGCATTGAATACATAAGTAACCATTTCGCAACGCTGTATTTTAAACTCCAGATTGCAACATATTGCGTCGTATTGTATCAGCGGCCATACACACAACCCCCGGAGATATTGCATCATTGTCTAATGCAATGTAGTTGAGTCATGACATCGCGGCTTTACGATCGCGGACAAAAGATGATATAATCGTTAGTTGTAAGCGACGTCTCGTATGGTGAGCAAGTCTTTTGGGCAATCCCCATTTACCCCTAAGTCATAAGTACAACACAAGTGATCCTTGCAGTTTTAATCCAGCGGTAGTGATGCCTCGTAACTGTGTTAATAGTGCATATACATTTTGCTACGTTTGTGGGGAAGTGACGTTCGCAAGCGAGAAAAGGGCCAGCACTCCAGTAGTGAAAGCAGCGTATGAGTTTTATTCTGGATGCAAGATCGGGGACCAGGACAAGGTCTGGAACCCACACATATGCTGTAACACGTGTGCAAGAGATCTTCCTAAGTGGCTGAAAGGCGAAAAAGTGACGATGCCGTTTGCTGTTGCTATGGTTTGGAGAGAGCCAAGCAATAACGCAAATGATTACTACTTCTGCATGGTTCCACCTGCTCCTGGAGGTATCACATGGAAAAGAAATCGACAATAGGGTACCTGAATATACAATCTGCTCTTCGACAAATTCCACACGGCGAAGGCCTTCTCGTTCCCGACATCCAACAGAATTCCCCATCGATTCAGACGATGAGGAGAGAGGAGAACAGACATCGGGTTCTCTGCAGCCTTCGGTGTCTAATGATGATCCATACATCTATAATGGTGCTTCATATGCACCACACATTCTCACCAAAGAAGAAATGAACGATCTTGTTCGCGATCTGGAGCTGTCCATGGCCAAAGCAGAGGTACTTGGAACAAGACTTAAACAATGGAATCTTCTCAACTAAAATATCCGAGTGACTTCGTTTCGAACTTGTCATGAACAGTTTGTGCCTTACTTCAGAAAGGAAAATGACCTTGAGTTCTGCTCCGATGTAGATGGCCTGATGAATGCCCTCGGAATCAAACATGACCCTCAAGAATGGCGACTATTCATAGACTCCTTGAAATTGAGTCTCAAGGCGGTGTTGCTGCATAATGGAAATCGACTTCCATCCATTCCGGTCGGACACGCTGTCTACATGAAAGAAACCTACAACAACCTGAAACAGCTGTTGAACTGTCTTCAATACAGCAAGTATGGCTGGCATCTCTGTTGTGACTTGAAGGTAGTGTCTATATTGATGGGTCTACAACTGGGATATACTAAGTACTACTGTTTCTTATGTGAATGTGACAGTCGAGCAAAGACTTTGCACTACGTGAAGAGAAACTGATCTCAGAGGAAATCTCTGAAGGTCGGAGAGAAAAATGTGGAACACCAAGCACCGACAGAAACGCACAAAATCCTGCTGCCATCCCTACACATCAAACTCGGTGTGATGAAAAACTTCGTAAAAGCCATGGACCGGACTGCATCAAATTTCAAGTAATTGGCTGACAAATTCCCTCGACTCAACAAAGCGAAAATTTAATTTTTGTAGGTCCTCGGATCCACGTGCTGTTCAGAGACCAGATGTTCGACAATCTGCTTCAGGGTGACGAGAAAAAGGCTTGGGACACGTTTCGCCTGGTGTGAACTAAATTCCTCGAAAATATCAGGGCAGACAACTACAAGAAACTGGTTAAGGACATGTCGTCTCTGTATAACAAACTTGGCTGCAATATGTCCTTAAAGATCCACTTTCTCCATTCCCACTTAAATTTCTTCCCCAATTGCAGCATGGTTAGTGATGAGCACGGTGAACATTTTCACCAGGACATTACAACGATGGAGAAACGATACCAGGGAAACTCGTCCACTTCAATGTTGGCTGACTACTGTTGGATGCTCACCAGAGATGATCCTCAGCAGCTGTAGAAGCGACAGGCAAAGCGACATCGGAAGTAGAAGTGGAGTTTTACCAATACATCTTGTCCATTATATAAGAAACTGTTGCGGATTTCTCAGAAAACGTACCCAGTTTTGCATTTTCATTGTCATATTCGTGTTCATCACCTTGAAATCTTTAAGAAATGCCTACTTTTATCTCAGAGGCATGACTTTTACGAAAATGTGTTGCTCAGTGTTATTAATATTGTTGCAAATTAAAATGAATTAGCACTGAGCGTGAGTTCAAGCAAATTTTTACAGTGATAATTACAAAGCAATTTAATTTATTTCAAAAGCATGGATGAAATTATTTATACAGACTTAGTCGACCTGCACGAAAATCTATATCAATATAAAAATAAACTTTCAAAAGAATCCATTATCTTAATTCTTTTCACATCCAAATCACAAAACAAGGCAAATATCATTCAATGAACAATGAAATCATGTTGGTAAATAAATATTCAATCTAACGAGAATAGCCTTACCAATTCCTAAACAAATTAAATAATTATACACTAAACGACTTCCTTCTAAGGTTTTATTCATCATGTACTTCAAAACTGCGGCTAAGGTTTCTCAGAACCAATTATTTTCTGACGTTGATCACCACGCACAAGACGATAAATTCTTCTTTTCCTTTACTAGTTTACTAACACGATCTACACTAATAAACTAAATCGTATCCCGCGCACTCACCACCTGAAATACCTCTCCCCTTTTATACACCCATCGTGTACATACTGAAACTAATTATGCCTCCTTTCACATAACCACAACTCCAACATAAACCATTCTATCTTTCTTATTTTTCAGATCGGTTCTTCGTTCCAATTCGTTGGTTACATAATTCTCACGCAGAAGCATACGCGAACGTTCATGACACGTTTATCATAAATTCCCTGTAGCACGTTCATCTGTCGTAACAATATAAAACATAGGATCATATTGTTGAGTTAAGAAAAGAAAAACATGAACGTTTTTTAAAAAAAATACGTTTCTGTAAATAAACGACACATTATTTCTCCATTTTAGTAGGGATGAATTCAAGGGGCATGTCCCATCCCCTTCCTTTTGGAATGCTAATATGGAGGTAAAAAGTTATTAAACTTGTGCATATTTCACTCATTTTTCATGACTTTTTTAAAGGCATTAAAACGAAAGGGAATGTTATAGTGCAATGAAAATTGAAAATGTAGCCTCTTCTTTTACTTTTTGAATCAAGCTCAATTGCATCACTTGCCCCCCCCCCTTCCGTCAACACACACACACACACACCAACTTTATTCTTTTCTAAATCCCGGCCATTTCCAATCCATATATAAGTGTGGGGTATAATTTATCTAATTTTCATGCATCAGGTGTGAGGTACGAACAAAGACGTGCGGTCCTTGTGGTCAATGTGTCAAAATCAACAGGGCCGAAACATATAATCAGACAAATCTAAATAAAACAGAGTTCACCTTTATTGCTGACGGCAATAAACTATTTGCCATAGGCAACCAATATTCTATGTGCATCACACTGGTGCTACAAACTTCGCAATTGATCGAGCTTCGATGCATCAAACTTCGCAATAGATGAAGGTGAAATGATGAATGTTGTAAAGTAAAGGTCAGTTTCAAAAAATTATCCTTTAAACATCATAATTCAGAAAGGAAAAATATCCTTTTCCTTAATATAAGGACAGTACTTGCCCTTATTTAATGGATTTTATTTTTTATCTGATAGTTGCTAAACCAAATCATGGCGTGTGACTAACCCTATTTACCCGAACACGAAACGATCCTAATTCTCAGTGTCTTCTTTGAGAACATTTTATTTTTTTACGGTTTAACGCTTGGCTACTGGTCAAGGGGATCTGGGTTCGAGCTCAGAGTATGGCCTGAATGTTTGTCTTCTGAGGACTCGCCATCTTCAGCGACCTTCTACACTGGCATATATACTGACAGGCTGCTGTCAGACCTCTGTGTGCAAGCAGCTTCTTGAGGAAGTATTTATTTATTTTTTGGAAACAGGAAATGAATCTGACACATGATTTTCTAATTACTTTGATTTCTTTCCGATACTCCCGAATTACAATTTCTTCCTTCCCTATAAGTTATCACGCACTTTTTCCCTTGCCTTCATTTACTATAAACAAATTTTGCCTTTAGTTTATAAACCTGAATTGTACTTTCTAAATACACGAATTTAGAAAGACTCCGTTTGTTATATGTCGAATCATGAAAAAAACATTTATCTTGTATTCGAGTAAACGCCATATTACATTATTTAATGTAATTAATTATTTAATTAAGGATTAGAAATCAATAAGAACTTATTTTTCAACTGATTTTGGTTGAATCATCTAAAAAGTTTCTATAATAAGCCTTATCATGTCAAAGTGATGAATATTTTATCATTTTCATGCAGTCTGAAGCGGAGTTTGTATTGTCTCCTGGCCCCAGAGAAGTGTATGCCTTTCGAACAACTCGTGCAGTTCTGTGAAAGTCATCAGGACGTGTGTGACACTGGAAACACTCGGGGTACATTGGTGAGTGAAATATTATTTGATCGGGTGTAAATGGATGATATCGCTGATTTAATAATTATGCAGTTTGGGAAGAACAAAGAAAATTTATGATTTGACAGATTTTCAAGATTGAATTTTTTAATTCTAATTGCGATGAAGACATGCTAAAAATATAGAACTTGCATACTGACTAGTGGAGTATAAAGCTGTAGATATAGAAAAAGAATCTTTCAAATTTAAGATTCAAAAATTCTTGATCCTTATTATTCCTAAGAATGTTACAAACATCGTAGACATATGAAAACTCATCTATAAATTTTTTTCAGGGCTGAATAATTCACAAAATTTTAAATGGCTGTTTTACCTCTGAGCGGCACTTTTTTTCACAAAATACGGTGAATGGCAGGGTCACAAAGACCCCAAGGTCTCAGCGTTCAATAAGATAAGGGGATCCACCGGACAGCTGTTAGAAGACAGATGGCAGCCTCCCGTCAACGCCATCCAGATGATTCTTTAACGTGCACAGTATACAGCTGTCCCACACACGGAGCCACTGATTAACGTCCCATTTGGACGGCGTCCTTTACAAGCCCATCAGAATCCCCCTTCTGACCGAAGATTGGATGGGGGGGGGGGTTAGCACAGATACACCGAAGAGCCAAAACGTTATGACCACCTGCCTAATATGAAGTTGGTCCTCCACGTGCAGCCAAAACAGCTCTTACCCGGCGAGGCATGGACGCTACAAGATTTCTAAAGGTGTGTTGTGGTATCTGGTACCAACACGTTACCAGCAGATCCTTTAACTCTCGTAAGCTACGTGGTTGAGCTGCCGCAGATCGGATATGCTGTTCCAACACAAACCACAGATGCTCGATTGGATTGATATCTGGGGAATGTGGAGGCCAGGGTAATACCTGGAAGTCTTCCTCATGTTTCGCGAACCATTCTCGAACAATTCGGTCATAATGAATAGTGTGGCATGGCACATTATCCTGCTGAAACAAGGCACTACTAGAGGGGTATACCGTTACCATGAAAGGATGTACCTGGTCTGCCTGATGTTTAGGTAGGTGGTAGACATCATAGTTTTTTTCCACATGAATGACTGTACCCAGGGTACAGTCATTCATGTGGAAAACCCCCAGAGAACCTTTCTTAAACATTACACTTTCTCCATCGGCTTATTTTCATTCCACGGTGCATCCTGCCAACACTTCCCCAGGTAAACGACGCTCACGTACCCAGTCGTGCATATAGTGCAACAGGAAACGAGATTCATCGAACCAGATGATCTTCGCTTTTGGTTTTGAGGCTCGCGTGACCATTGTACGCACTTTCGACGGTGAACTAAGGTTAACATGGGCACTCGGAGCGGCTTGCGTCTATGCAGCCCCATTTTCAGCAGGGTTCGATGTACTATGAATGCTGGTACTGCCGTCAGCAGCGTTCAAATTACGGGCGAGTTGTACCACAGTATCCTTTCTGTTTGCTCGTTCCACACGGGCGTGTGGAACGAGCAAACAGAATAGTAAACAGAATAGTAAACAGAATAGTAAAAACAGAATAGTAAACTTCGCTCACCTCTAGCATCGATGAGCCATGGTCGACCCACAAGTTGCAGTCGGTTCGTGGTTTTTCCCTCCTCGGACCACTTTTTGAAGGTTCTTACCATTGCTGACCTTGAGCACCCCACACTGAACCACAAGCCTTGCCGTCTCGGAAATGCTCTGACCCAGTCGTCTGGCCATTACAATTTGGCCTTTGTCAAACTCACTTACGTCCGCTGCCTTTCCCATCTGAAGAACAAGAACAACACTGATTACAGAACTCAGTATCAGGTGTTATTTATACCATTCAATGACCTTCACACGCGCCGTCGTTCACCTGCAGTTTCTTCGATTTGAATAAAGATTCGCTGAGATGATCTCAAACATCAGAAATGATGTTTGAGACTCAAAGTGGACTTCAATTCTTAGTGGGAACTCAAGATTTGTTGCACCACAAAAGTGTGAAACCTGATTTTATTCTAAACATGCAAAATATGTATCTTTAACACATAAACAAGTCCATTGACATGCCCTTCCCCTGGAATTATTTTACGTTTTCCGTGTTCACGTCGAAGAGCACGCTTTATGGTCTTGACGAGAGACTTCCATCGGTCTCCTAACAGCTGTCCAATGGATAAATTCAGCGTTGAGATGTTTGCTCCGCTAATCCCAATCTTACCTCGGTGAGAAAGGTGACAGCAACGGGCTTGGAAAGACTGCCGTCCGTCGGATGGGATTTAAGCTATGGCACCGTGTGCCGGACAGTTATACGCTGTGCACGTGAAAGAACACTCTGTATGGCCTTGACCTGTCTAGTTTTTATTATCTCCCATTTACGCTAACCTTCTCTGAATCCTTGGGATCTGGCCATTTAGCCCGTTTGTGTAAAAAAGTACAGTTCAGAGCTAAAACCTATTGTTTTTGTCATAAGCATGAAGCTGTTGACGTTCTTTTCAAATATACAACCATTTCAATGTACATGGAAATTTGTATCCGAGGATACTTTTATGGAAATCTTGATCCAAGCAAAGTTGTTAATCGTGTCACAAACCGCAGAAATTGTTTAATATGTTAAGGAATAAGATATTTTATTACACGTTTTATAGCGTGGCAATAAAGATATACTCTCTATTAACAGTAATAGAAGAATATTATTTCTAACCAAGAACTGAGAAATCAAAAGATACCAATTAGTATATTTTTTCTTTTGATAATTTTAAACTTAGAACTTTACAACTTTTAAAATATACAATCTAAGTTCGATAAAAGAAACAGTGCTTTATAACATATGATGAGTACATCGGTTACTGGGAGACATCTGCTTAAAAACATTTTTATTCTTCCATCATTTAAAAATACTTTTCATAACTGTCTTACTTGTCCGTGATCCTGCATGCAAACAAAATGATCCGACCAACTCGCTCTTTCCTTGCATAAGGCAAATTCCTCAAAGGAAGCAATTGTTCAATTACTATGAGCTCTATCAAACTCATCATTTTTCAGAAAAATATTCTAACACCCATGATATGGGCTCAACAAATACGGTTGTATGCTCGGCACTAGCGACTTAATATTGACAGGTGAATGGTCGCCAGCAGTCAATAAGAAGCATATAATAAAAAAAGAAAAGAAAAAATATTTTCGCTATTATACGCAGTTGTGCATTTTTCGTTTGGCGAGAAGGACTTGTTGTTATTTGCTAAGATGATGACAGAAGATAATCCTGCAAGCTTTGCGAGATTCCATTTAATCCTCTTATTGCCCATTTTAACATAGTGTAGCTACCCCAAGGAAAAAAAAACACCAGGAAAGGTCAAAGTGTTATAGAATAGTTTATATCATTATTAATGTAGTTCAGATAGCTCTTAAGTTTTAGCATCTGTAACGTTCCTAAAGGAATTCCTAAAGAAAATTTAAGAAATGTTCCTAAAGGAATATGACGTTCCTAAAGAAATTCCTTTTGGGTGTTCTTTTTTCAATTTCCGACAGTGAATACTTAATAATCCACAAGGAAACAGTGACTGCCGCCCGACAACTAACTAAACAGAGCACATTAGGATTCCCAACACTACTAACAAAGCTATCACAAAGTTTTCAGTTGTTCCTAGGGTTACCAGATGGCAGTGTCCTAAAAGTAGGGTTCCCAGGTTCGAGTCCCAGCTGGGTCAGCTTTGAGATTTATCTTCGCAAAACTCCCCGCCTTGCCCATGGTCAGTAGGGGACTCCGATGGGCTTGGAAAGGCCGCCGCCCGTCGGATGGGACGTTAAGCCGTGGCTCCGTGTGCGGGAGAGCCATACCCTGTGCACGTTAAAGAACACGCTGGATGGCCTTGACGGGAGGCTACCATCTGTCTTTCAACAGCTGTTCCAGTGGGTCCCCTCCCCCCCCCCAACCTTTTCTGAGCCTTCGGGATCCTTCTGACCTGGCCATTTAGCCCACGGTGTGCAAAAAAGTGCCGCTCAGAGGTGAAACAAACTAACAACCTAAAAGGAGGATATGCTTTCAATTTGCGAAATAAAATAAGCTTTTTTGTACTCCGTTTTATTTCAAGTATCAACATTCAGTCGCAAAAAGGCGTAATTCTAATTGAACACTTTCAACATATATGACGTGCCGACTTTTATTCATACTTGATATTAAATGAAAAGATATTTGGCCTTAAGTTCCATAATGGTTAGTAACTATCTGTTGTTCCAGAAAGCAAACTATGTGTGTTCCTATTAACTCTGACGTAGTATCAGTGACTTAGGTCTTGGTGAGAGATTGTATGAGAAGGCTTGTCCAAACCAGGATTATCTCTTTAATTCCTTCGCTGTCCTTTTATGCTGCAAATATAGAGATAAAACTGCTTCCAACTTTCATAGCCTCAACTATTAGGGGTGCGGAAGCAAAATTTTATGTAATTTTCTAAAGCGCATACTTTTTTTAACCTGGCACGTAAATTGCAGACGTAGAGATTAAATAAGCATTCACATTTAGCATTCGAGTTTTACATTTGTAACGAATTATGTATTTCACGGTTAACAATAAATTATAAAAAAAGGAAAGTACAAAAAGAAGTGCCTTAATGTTTATTTAAAAAGTTATGAGTTTATACAAAAAGCAGAACATTTCATGTTTTTTTTTTCAAAACTACAGGAGAACACGAGATTAAAAAAGGACATGTCCTCCTTTTGGAGGACGTATGATAACCTTGGTGTTACCAATTTTTACACAAAGGAATGAAAATCTTGTTTTCACATGAGGAAATCTTATTTTCGTGTCATTTTAAAAGACAGCATGCGACATAGTGAATATTGTAATGCCTTGATATCTGTATCTTAAGCAGGGATCAACGAATCGCGTGAATTTATTTTCTTGCTGATGCTACACTTGGACTTAAAAAGCAGAAGGAATGAAAAAAATCCATTGGTGACTCTGTTGGCAAATATTAAGATGAAATTGTGATAATTGTATCACAAATATCACAATTATATATCATTATAATATCAATTATATATCAATATCATATTTGTCACGGAGCACTAAACGCTCATTAGATTTTTATCAGTGGAAGACTGATAGCCATGGGTTAGGTTAAGGAAGATAACTCCAACTAGTTTGAAAAAGATGAAGGTACTGCAACGGCAGCTCCCATATGCTGTGGCTCGGCATAGCATACGATTCAGCAATAGAATAGCAAAAGAAAACGCCCGCTAGACAAGAAACACTAGAAATGATTAGTTGGCTTGAGTGGGATTCGAACCCACGTTTCCCAGAAACATGCAGGACATCATAACCGCAAGATCACCAGAAGCTAACCATTTCTTCAACAAAGTGACATATAAGCATTCCCGCAATTTTGTGGATTCACCAGTGGCGCCATCTATTATCAGGAATAGGAAAGCCAAGCCGCCACACGCGAGGGCAGTAACATCCGTCACTTACGCTCACAACGTTATACAAACAATTCAGTAATAAGGAACCTGGATTCGTAAGGCATGGGGTAGGCCGGGTCTACTATGGCATATAAACTGGCAGACTCCTGTCAGATCTCTGTGGCATGCATTCCTGTGGCATGCAGCTGCTTGAGGGGTTATTCATTTTATTATTATTAATAAATTATCGCAGGAAAACGTCCTGTAGACAAGTAATACTTGAAATAATTAGTTAAAAAAACTGGTTGTCCTGAGTGGGATTCGAACCTATGGCGGCTTGGCTGCCCGAAAAATATACAAAAATAAACTTGAAAACCATTTTAAAATCAACATACGATTATCGGATGAGACTGAGATAATGATCTGCGGGAACTTTGATTGGACCATTTCACACCAAATGTTAAAATTATTTCGCCTGACACACAGAAAAGGATTTCGCGTGTCTTACGTTGTGCAGGCCCCGGCTAACATCTCACTTGCCTTTGAATCTGGTCTTGAACAGCATAATCACTACTAATCAGTGTATTTTCTTGTATTTAGTATTACCTTTAGTTGTTTTCTGCCCAAAATTAAAGCTGACCTGTTCCACTAACTGCCAGTATCCGAAACCGGAAATGATGATCGAAGAGGAAACAGTGACGCAAACTATGTTGCAGAAAATTGGCCACTCTTCGTATCCCTTGATCTCAAAGTGTTTTCTACGAGACACGAACGATTCTCTCGAAATTTGCAAGTAAGTGGCACTCTATAGATATCGTTTTGTGATTAAAAAAATGCAAAAAATATTATCGCGATTTATCTTTATCTCTCATTATGTTTTTTTTATAGTATGCCGATAAAAATAAAAACGACTTTATCGGATTTTATTTAAGTGCAGGAAAGAAAAAGAAAGTAGAACTATAAGGTGAAGAATTTAGAAGTAGCACAGATTTTCAGTGGCATACCCAAAGGGGAGTGTTATAACTCACTCCTTTGAGGGCTTTAATAACGTGCTTTTTTATAAGGAACTTTCGAAACATAAGACATTCAAGACGTCAACCCTCCTCACTGAAAGTTTCTGGTCATGCCATTGCAGGTCTCATTTTAAACTTATTAAAAACTTCGGATCTTTGGAGAAATATGTCATGACAATAACTTTTCGTGAGAAAAAAATTTCTGTTATTTCATCAGAAGAAAATAAACCGTTCCTGTTTATATCCCCTCAAGCAGCTGCTTGCCACAGAGGTCTGACAGGAGCCTGTCAGTTTATATGCCATAGTAGAAGATACTGTATCAAAATTAAGGAGCCTAAAGTTAAAAAAAGTTTTAATTGGGACATTACAATGCTGGCGAAATTCCTATGTCTGCAGCAATCATATGTACAAAGTGTTAGCACTTGTTTACACACCTGGTTGAAAGTATTATTGCCTGGAATATTCGGCAACTCTTCTGCCGCATACTCAATAGAGATTGAAACCCCAGAGAACAAATGTCATTCAAATGAAAACCGCCAAAGTAAAATAGAAGCAGACCTTTGTGGTATCTTTGAAACAAAATATTATCTTCTGGAAGGAAACAGAAGGGGAGGGCTTCCAGATCAGTGTGGACAACTGATCTGGTCGTCTACAGCTACATTCTCTTGTTATTGTGTGTATGTATGGGGGGAGCAATCTGAAGAGAGGGGGGCATGGCCCTCTTGCTTGTTGCTCCCGCACTACATCCGTCCCAGAAGATCAGTGTAAACAGACTTTTCTTCAGAGTAACAGTACTCTTTTGGATAAAAAGGAACAGAGGGGTGAAGTTATTTCAGTGATAAGTGATAAGGCACTGGAGCTTATTTTCGAAAGAAAGAACCGCAGGAGTAATCTTAATTAACACCCTACTAGTCTTAACAGAAAACATTACGAAAAGCGTAATAAACGTGTAAAGGATCGAGGAAGATAAAGCACAGAGCGACTGCTCTTCTCAAAGTAAGCCGAACCGTATCTAATCCTTTTATCTGTTTTCACAATGAAGGGCTCTCCCACAGGTCAGCGCTAGTGGCGTGGGAGAATGGTCCATGACCTTTGTACGTCACCAGTTGGCCAGCTTGTTGCCGTGATGTGTCATTTCAGCAGATCACGTGACAATGATAGTAGAAGGTTTTCTAACAGAGTTGAAGTGGGAGAGAAGGGATTTTTCACGCTATTAATTTGTAAAGACAATTTTCTGTCACTTCTTGTATGCTCTACGTGAGAACAATGGCATAAGTACAGAATTTTAAGGCCCGATCAGAACATATATGTCAAAGCATAGTTAGGCGGATTCATTGAAGTATTTGCTAAATTTTGACTATCAGTCCAGTTGAATTTCGGTGGATTAGCTCAGGCGCGTTGAGAGGGTACGATGGGTACGATCGCGTGAGACTTATGTTTATATATATATAAACTACTATAAAAATATTATTTTTTATAGTAGGTTAGTGTATTTGACTATTGTCTCCTCTTAACACGCATTCGTTTTGGAACTAAAGGTTTTTACGCAAGCGGAAACGTAAGCTGAAACGTATGAATTCTACTTTTAGCATTCTGCCGTGTAGTCTTTACAGAATTTACCTGATGAAAACAACTGACCTTATGAAGCGTTGCACTGACCTTGTAAAGCGTTAACTAACGTTGCAACTCGAATTTCATCAGTGTGATAAGTCACACGCACGCTGGTAAACGGTGGAAGAGACGATTTTTAAAAACTGTAAGAGCGTTTAGAACTGTAGATTTTAAAAAAATTATTACTCCCATAGCTGATTTTTCTTCGGAGTAGCGTTACTTCCTAGAAAAGAGTTTGTATCATGTACTGAGGATACAGCGGTAATATGTATTTTTAAACCATGTCGCGTAATGGATATACTTATGGAGAGTAATGAATTGAGACAAACGCAAAAGCACTTTCCAAGACAACGTGGAAGCACAGATATCTGATCGCATCAACCCGATGGAGACTAATTTTAATAAGCTCAGCACTTGGAGGTTTAAGGTGCGTAATTTCAAAATGGTTTGTCTACATTGGGTACATTGAAACATTGACCTCTCATAAAGGGTAGAATTGGGAATGCGGAGAACCGTCTCTGGACTTTGAAAATTTTCCAGTCCGAAAACAACGATAAAGAGTGCCAGTGGGGTTTCACGATGTAAAACAGTGCGCCTGATACGGAAGCAGTGCAGGGGATGATCCAAGATTCATCCGTGAATAAAACGTGGTCCGGTACCGAACGTGTGTTCTAAAGCGGGTCTTTTATGTCACCAGACCATATTACCCCTCAATATTTTTCATAATTAAGAATAAATTCAGATTTTTTCCCTTTTATTAATTTTTTACCCAATAGCATTTTTTCATCTTCCTGCGGGACAGTCTTTTAAAACAGTTACTGAGGGGTAATAAAGGGGTGGAGTAAAAATTGAGACTTTGTAATCATTCTGAGGATTGCATCAGTTAATGAGGGGGGTTTAATGCAGGGGTGGAGTAAAAATTGAGACTTTGTAATCATTCTGAGGATTGCATCAGCCATTCTCAGCGTTGCCATTCAAAACATTTTAGTGGACTTGTAAAAGGATGAGGATAGAAACCATGGGAGTTTGTGATCAGTGAAGTTTTAATAAAGGGAACTTTTGATAAGGGGGTTTTCCACACGACGAAGGCCTTCTCGTTCCCGACATCCAACAGAATTCCCCATCGATTCAGACGATGAGGAGAGAGGAGAACAGACCTCGGGTTCTCTGCAGCCTTCGGTGTCTAATGATGATCCATACGTCTATCATGATACTTCATATGCATCACACATTCTCACCAAAGAAGAAATGAACGATCTTGTTCCCGATCTGGAGCTGTCCAAGGCCAAACCAGAGGTACTTGGAACAAGACTTACACAATGGAATCTTCTCAACTAAAATATCCGAGTGACTTCGTTTCGAACTCGTCATGAGCAGTTTGCGCCTTACTTCAGAAAGGAAAATGACCTTGAGTTCTGCTCCGATGTAGATGGCCTGATGAATGCCCTCGGAATCAAACATGACCCTTAAGAATGGCGACTATTCATAGACTCCTCGAAATTGAGTCTCAAGGCAGTGTTTCTGCATAATAGAAATCGACTTCCATCCATTCCGATCGAACACACTGTCTACATGAAAGAAGCTTACGACAACCTGAAAAAGCTGTTGAACTGTCTTCAATGCAACAAGTATGGCTGGCATCTCTGTTGTGACTTGAAGGTAGTGGCTCTCTTAATGGGTCTGCAGCTGGGATATATGAAGTACTACTGTTTCTTGTGTGAATGGAACAGCCGAGCAAAGACTTTGCACTACATGAAGAGAAACTGGCCTCACAGGAAATCTCTGAAGGTCGGAGAGAAGGATGTGGAACACCCAGCACAAAAGCACAAAATCCTGCTACCGTCCCTACACATCAAACTCGGTGTGATGAAAAACTTCGTAAAAGCCATGGACCGGGCTGCATCAGCTTTCAAGTACTTGGCTGACAAATTCCCTCGACTCAGCGAAGCGAAAATTAAAGAGGGAATTTTTGTGGATCCTCAGATCCGATGCTGTTCAGAGACCAGATGTTCAACAACCTGCTTCAGGGTGACGAGAAAAAGGCTTGGAATGCCATTCGTCTGATGTCAACTAAATTGCTCGGGAATGTCAGGGCAGACAACTACAAGAAACTGGTTAAGGACATGTTGTCTGTGTATCACAAACTTGGCTGCAATATGCCCTTAAAGATCCACTTTCTCCATTCCCACTTAGATTTCTTCCCCGACAACTGCGGCATGTTTAACGTTTTCACCAGGACGTTGTAACGATGGAGAAACGATACCAGAGAATCTGGTCCACTTCAATGTTGGCTGACTACTGTTGGACACTCGCCAGAGATGATCCTGAACATCTGTACAAGGAACGTATTACTCTATTACATAAGAAACTATTGCGGATTTCTCCGAAATCGTAGCCAATTTTGCCTTTTTATTGTCATATTCGTGTTCAGCACCTTGAAATCTTTTAGAAATGCCTACTTTTATCTCACAGGCATGACTTTTATGAAAATTTGTTGCCTAGTGCAATTATTGGGGAATTGGGTACTTTTGTTCCAGGTAAATGATCTTTGCATTATTCTGCTTAATGGAATTGGAAATTTTGATGAACAACTGTGTGATGAGCATTGCAGATTCTGAAGTTGTAGGAAATGTATTGATCTAATTTTTATGTTCGGCACGTTTTTGAGAAATATTACCAGTAACTTCTAGTTACTAACTTCGTAGATTTCAAGAAGACTTTTGACTCTGTTGATCGTCAAAATTTTTGGTTGATCGAGAGATCATATGGTATACCTGGGAAGTTAGGTAGCATAATAAACGCTCTATATAATAACATTTAGTAGCGTGTGAGATTGGTAAGGCTTGTAGCAATTGATTAAGCATTGCTATTGGAGATGAAAAGGGTGCATTTTGCCTCCTTTTCTCTTTAGTTTGGTTACTGATTATGCTATCCGGAGTTCACTGTAAGAGGAAGATTTTGGTCTTAAATGTTCTAGAGATTAGAAACTTTCTGATTTAGATTATGCGGATCTTTTGGCAAGTGATGTAGATGAGATGAACCCTTTCAGTAGAGTTGTTCACGAGACTGGTAGCAGAGAAGATTTAGTGATAAACACAGAGAAAACTGAAATGATGAAATTTGGTCAGGCAAATTGCAGTGCAGTCATTTTGAACATTTGCCCTTTTGTGAAAGGATCTCAGTTTAATTATCTCGGGAGCTGTGTAACAGGTATTGGTTATGTAGAAAACATTATTGTATAATAGAAGAATTGAAATTTCTGCTGGGACTTTAAGAATATAGAGTGTGGGAAAATTGGCGCATACACCTAAAGACTAAAATTGTGCTATATGATAAATTGGTCCTCTCTAAAATTTGGCATGGTAGCGAAACGTGGACTCTTTTTAAGCAGGATAACAACAAATTTTATGTCTTTTATTCTAGGTGCTCACGCAGTTATCTTGGACATAAGGTGGTTTGGCTTTGTAAGCAATAATGAGGTTAGAAGAAGGAGCAGAAACCTCCTTTGAGCAGTATTTTGAGCAGAGAGAGACTGAGTCAGTTTGGCCATGTTGCCGTTATGCATAGCTATAGAAAAGCAAATAGAGATATATGCATTGTGCCTAATGGCCTCAGAAAAAGTGAGTAATCTACGATGCTGTGTGAAACACGATCTACTCAGGATTGCCATACACTAAATGCAGCAGCTGTAGCTAAGGACACGTATTTGGAGAATTAAATTGCAGAGTCTGGTTGGACCTACATAGCCCATGGCTGGTTATGGATTTTGTATATGTGTGTGTGTATGTGATTGTTACATTTGGAAATAAAGTAATCAGGATGGTTTTGTAAATAAAATGACATTTTATCGCTGACTTTGGTGGATGTGGAGACTGTCCAAATATTTTACCTCTTTATATACACCTAATCCGACGTTTCTGCTGTTCCCTGAAAGCACTACTGGAAATCATTTTCCTAAAGTCCTCAGTTGTCATATCGCTCTGAATATCTTCAGTGGATTCAAAATGAGATTCAAGGAGTTTTTTGGATTTTAGAAAATAAACATTTACATGGTGGGAGATCAGAGACTTCATAACGGATGGATATTCCAAAGTGGGTAATTGTTTTTTGTACAGAAATTTCCTGACGGAAAGAATTGACCGAGAAGGCGATTTTTCATGAGGCAAGATCCATTTACACTCAGCTCCTTTGGTAGTGTAATTTTTAAAACAGCACACATACGCAAAAAAAATATTGTTTGAACATTCACCTGATCTTGCACCAAGTGATTTTTCATGTTGGCAAAACTGAAAATCGTTTTATGTCTCAATTTGGACCAATTAAAGACACTTAGAGCAAATAAACAGAGATACTGAAAGAAGATCAGAGGTAAATGATTTCCAGCAATGTTTCCAGGCATGGCGAGTATGGGTGTTGAATTATAGGAGCGTGCATAAAAATATGATTGATTATATATTAATTAACAGCAAATGGGCTAGTTCTGTTAGAAATACCAGGTCATATAGGGGAGCTGAAATTGGATCTGACCATTACCTTGTTAAAAGTGTCTTGCAACTTAAACTTTAAAAGTGTTGTGCTAGGGGTAACTGGCTCGACAACCCCCTTTAAGCAGCATATTGTGCAGAGAGAGACTCCGTTGGTTTGGCCATGTTGCCCGTATGGATAATTATAGATTGTCGAATAGGGTTATGAACAGTGTGCCTAAAGGTCTCAGAAAGAGGGGGAGACCTAGGATGCGGTGGACAGACAATGTCAAATAGGACTTTATTAGAACTGGTGTGCAGTGGCCAGATGCAGCAGATGTAGCTCAGAATAGACTTGCTTGGAGAACTAAATTGCATAGTCTGGTTGGTAGTCCTGTAGGTTGCATAGTCCTGTAGCCCATGGCTGCTTGATGATGATGATGAATAAAATCAAAAGGCAAGTGCTCTATGGTTGACCACACACTAAACATTAGTGAAAAAATATCTGTTTGAATAATTAGGCTTTCTGCTTTATTGTTAGACTACTTATTTACTTAAAAAAAGTTTGTTTTCTTTAATTGAAATAGGTTTACGTTCGACAAAAGCAGCCCCAGAATCGAGCCATAGCTATACTGTGATGGTTAATTATAAAATATATAGAGAGTGTTATGGTACATAATGATGCTCAATATTCTGCCAAACATTTTCTCGTTTTGGGAGTCGGTGCAATCTTATGTAGTTATAAATAAGAAATAATGAAGCAGTAACTCATTAATCTGTATATTTTTGTTTGTTATTTTTAACTTTTAAAGTAACCCAGGAGTCCGTTACATAAAGGATGAGATAATGTGAAGAATTTAGCTTATGCTGGTTTCTCTTATGGCATAGTGGTAAAATGAATAGCATCCATTCAATTGCACTAGTCATTGTTCATGCTAAAACGAACATATAGAGTATTTAAAGATATGTTTATTATATGGGAAAGAAACAGAACGAAAAGAAAATCAATTAAATGGCGACCACAGCTTTTCAGCAGCATTACGTAATATTTCTTTTTATGTTAGAATGACGTTTTCGCTATCTACTGATATCAGCATCTTTGTTCTTCGTAATATGTAAAATCAGTGGTTTTCTCATCCGGGTAATCTTCTGTTGTCGAAGAAATCTACATTCTGCATTTTAGATAGCAGTTTGTGGTGTAGGCGTTATTTAAATTAAGTTAAAAAAACTTATAAATATCTTTAAAAAATCCTTAAAATTAAGTTAAAATACACAATCTTAAAAACTATATCCCACCGTAAAAGGGATATTTCCTCATCGACAAAGCAAGATAATTTTTTACTGAACGTATATAACAATTCCTTTCTTTTTAATAATAAATTTCCCAAAAATTTTATTTATAAGATCTGTTAGTGTCTAGTAAAATTTCAATGGTCATTTTCCTTTTTCCAGCAATGATACTTTCAAGTCGTTTATTTTCGAAGATATTTACGGCAAGCTAAAAATGTGTCACATTCTGAATGCCAGATGGTCTCAGCAAACCCTCAACCTTCCACAAGTTCCCGTTAGGGCAGGTGAGTGGAAAGTAACGATATCTCTTCATCACGAAAATTTTAACCAATAGAATTCGATTATTTCTGTTACGTAGGAGTAGTTAGTTTATGATATGCCAATCATGTTAATCAATTTTCTTTTAACTTTCTTCATTTGTCGGTAATTACTCTTGTTTTAAATATAGGAGACAAAATTTCCTTACTTGAATTTTTCTCTTTCTAGCCCTGGTTCTCTGTTGCCATTTTCAGCGATTATTCATTCGCTGGATGAAATGTTCAACAATAAGCTTCCATCAGATCTTTAGATTTAAGCTAAAATGGTCGCTAATGATCATTTTAAAAATTTTTAAACAATATTTCTTTTTTTTTTCTATATAGATTTCAAAATCTTTCCAGTCTTGTCACGTTTCGTTTTTGAAATGTGCTTATCTAATCCTATTATATTGCTCCTTTATTTTCTATTCTGTAATAGTGCTCTTCTTTCATGTTTCTACTTGTTTCATGTTTCCTGTATCGATACTTCTAAGCTGGAGTAATGTATCCCAGATATTGTCTCGCTGGACCCTTATAGAGCCAATATCATCAATATCCTCATATAGTTTTCTGATGGTAAACAGCTCCATCATTTCTTTCATTTCCTATCGGAATGGTGGCTTTAGTTCCTAATATATGGGGGAAAGCGGCTCGCCCAACGCTTTCGATTAGGGGTTCCCAGTAGCAAATCCTATCCTTTTGTTATCTAATGTCTCAGATCACTAGTACTGTTAAAAAAATACCGAGATTATTAAATTGAGAAATTTGATCGAGGTGCCAACTATTCAAAACAACTTAAGCACCTAAGCCTGATTAAATTTCATCACTTTAGTGTCCTTTCTTTGCATAACAAAGACTTCTCTATTATCAGTCTCATCAACCCTTAAGAAAGAGTTCATCTCATCAACGTCATTTGCAAAAAGCGAAAAAATTAGCATAGTCTAACCACAAATTTTCAAATCTCTAGACCACTTAAGGCCCCAATCTTCCCCCCTTCCAGTGAATTCCGCGCAGCATAATCAATAACCAGACTGTATGGAAAAGGAGATAAAGTACACTCTTGTCGAACTCTATTATTACTGCTAAATGAATCTCTACAAGCTTTACCAACTCTCAAACACCAGTTAGCTTTATTAGAGAGAGAGAGAGCCATTAAGAGTTCAACTAACTTGTCAGGTATTGTATTATGTTCATAGTCTGCCAAATAGTCAAAATTTGTGGTTGTACAAACCACAAATTTTGACTATCAATAGGGTCAAAAGCGTATTGAAATCTACACAGCTAGAAAACACAAGTTTTTGAATCTCTACACATTTCTCAAGAATCTTCCCAAGCAAAAATATTTGATCTATACATTCCCTACTACCTCTAAATTCCTGCTGATCATCACAAAGTTGTTTATCAACCAAATTTTTAATTCTGTTAGCCACTACAATGTAAATAACTTTTCCTGCAACAGAAAGTAGACTGATTCCCCTACAATTATCACAAGAACTTGGATCACTTTTCTGAAAATAGGGATAATAAGAACTTTAAAATATTTTTCAGAAACAATAGCTTTATCACAAAAAATTCAAAATTTATTCGACCATGTGACAACAGAAAGATTTCTTGTCCTAAGAATTTCGTCGTACTTTCATCTACACCTGGAAATTTGTGTAGCCTAATTATCCATGTTATTCCTATGGATGTATTGAATAACGTTACAGACAATTTGGTGATGACCAAATCCAGGTTTGATACTGACTCGTAAAATATTCGTCGTAGCCTAGTGATGTGGATTTCGTTTCGAAGGTTTTAAATCATAGATTCCCAACGGGGGCGATACCGCCCCCCAGTGGGCGCTGGAGCCTTCCATGGGGGCGGTAGCGGATCCAGAGGCAAATGGGGGACGTTGAGGCAGTCAAGAGGGGGAGGTCAAATAAATAAATAAATTTAATGGAATTTTCTGTGACAACCTTTTTATCTCTTCTATTCTGTGGTGTCTTCCTGGTGATTCTGATCATCCACTACCTCATCCGTCATGTACAGCTTTTCAACTGCAGCATGGACAATAAGTTCCCTGCTACCGCCTACTAGCGTACTGGTACGTCTGAAGTCGACTGAGATGCTCTCAAAAGTTCTCTTCAAGATCACAGATTGAATATAAGCTTCAATATGTTTTCCCACTCCAAGTCGCTTTGAGTATGCTCTATGGTACATAGTTACAATACCATCCCACGTCAGAACATAAGATATAATATTAACATTACACTTGTGAATTAGGCTCAACTCATTAGCCAGCAGATCATACTTCCTCTTCTTTTCAACCTCTACTGTCTGCAGGTTATCCTGAGATGTTATTCCTACTTCAATAATTGTAATCTCATTCAATACCTTAGCATGCACTACTATATCAGGCTTATTATGTTGAACATGTGTGTCCGTCCTGATAGGCAAATCAACCTTCATGCAATAATAATATAATAATAATAAATATTTTATATTTAATATTTTTTTTATAATTATTTTTTTAATGTAATAAAATACTTTGAAAATACCTGTTTTCATGAATAAATATTTTATCTAGCTATGTAAATTATCTTATTGTTATCGCGTTAATAAGCATTTGTAAATTAGCATTAGGTATACCTATACCTAGTTTGTTTAAGTTTAGAATAGATTGACAGTGACAAGTCCTTGCAAGTTGGTAGGCAAACACGCGGTTCATGCAATTTAACATGTTTCGACAAGAATATGAGAGCTTGAAATGACTTGTTTACGGAGCAAGTGCGCCGGCATCGCAAACATACAAGCTAATGCGTGCACAAAATCAAATCTATAAAAGCGATAGCTCTAGGAATGTTTTATTATTTTTATGTGCTTCGCCGTGATAAATAGTCGTGAGTGATAAGTGTTAGAAGTCATTATAAACATTATTTTTATAACTATCTATAAATCTGTTGAGAAGTTAATTTGTATTTGAAAATGTCTGAATCTACATCTAAAAAGAAATGCCGGCAGTACAGTATTGAGTATTTGAAATATGGATTTACGTACTCTCCTACAAACCAATCATTACCTATGTGTTTAATTTGCTGAAAAGTTTTTTCAAATGAAGCTATGAAACCTTCTAGGCTACAAGAGCATTTAAATAAAATGCATGCTGATAAGAAGAACAAAGATTTATCCTGTTTTCAAGAACTGGAAAAGCAATATTTAAAACAGCCAACTATGTCAAACCTTTTTGCGTCGTCTTCTAAACAAGATGATGATGGACTACGAGCCTCATATAACGTTTCATTGTTAATCGCAAAAGCAGGAAAACCACACACAATTGGCGAGGAATTAATTTTGCCGGCAGTCAAAGAGATATTAAAAACTGTTCTTCATCATAAGGCACCGTCAGATATCATCAAAAAATTCCTCTCAGTAATAATTCAGTGCAAAGAAGAATAGATGAAATGGCAAAAGACGTTGAAATATCATTATGTGATTACTTAAAGACTTGCAAATTTTCCATTCAACTCGATGAATCAACTCTACCAAATAACGAAGCTCTACTCTTATCATACGTACGATTTATAAAAGAAGAAAAAATTCATGAAGAGTTATTATTTGCTAAAAATTTGGAATCTGATACAAAGGGAGAATCTACATTTAATACCACGCAAAAGTTTTTTCAAGAGAAAGAAATTCCTATTTGCAATATTTTGTCTGCTGCTACTGATGGTGCTCCAGCAATGACAGGGCGTCATAAGGGTTTCATAGCGCATTTGAAACAAGCAGTACCAAATGTACTCGCTGTACATTGTATTATTCATCGTCAGCATTTGGTTGCAAAAAATTTGAATGAACGTCTGCATACGTCGCTCCATTACATTATTAAAGTAATCAATAAGATTAGAAGCAATTCATTGAATGACCGATTATTTGGTAAGCTTTGTAATGAAAATGATGAAGATTACAATCGCTTGCTGCTGCACACAGAAGTATGTTTGCTCTCTAAAGGTGTTTGTCTGAATCGTTTTTTCAATCTATTTGACTCAGTACTGGACTTTCTTGAAGACAGAGACGAAAAATTGCGCGAAAACCTGATTACGTCAAAAAATGACATCGCTTATTTGACAGACCTGTTTAAAATATTTAATCAAGTTAATTTACAATTGCAAGGTGATGAGTTGAATTTAATTAAAACAAAAAACGTCATAGCTGCTTTTGCGGAAAACTTCTTCTATTCAAACGAAATCTAGGTAGAGGTGAATACAACCACTTTCCCACATTATCAGTAGTCTCTGCAAAACCGGAAGATTTACTTACTTACTGCCAACACTTGGAAGTTCTTCATGTTGATTTTACGGAGCGTTTCCAAGATATTTTAAACATGAATATACCGAGTTGGGTTTTAGATCCTTTCGTAAACACAGATACTGAAGAATCATCAAATTTGGAAGAGGAACTCTTAGAACTCACCACTAACGAAGCACTCAAAGTAAAATTCAAACATGGATACCAAGAGTTCTGGCTTCAAAAATCAATACGAGTTCTCTATCCTGGATTGTGGGCAATAGTACAGAAGTTTTTAATCGCATTTCCTTCGTCCTATATGGCTGAGCGTGTATTCAGTGCAGTAGCTAATTTACTGTCAAAGAAGAGGAACAAACTACACATCAATGAACGTGGCGATCTGCGATTGATGTTAACGAAATTGGAACCGGATATTAACAAATTGTTAACACTCCACCAGCCTCAACCATCTCATTAATTTTTTTTATTTATTATTAATTTTGTATTTATCTCATTATTTTTTATTTCTTATTGATTCTGTGTTTATTTTTAAAATTTTAATAAATAATTTTATTGTACATTTGGTTGTCGTTTTATTAATTTCTGCTGTATTATTTTTAATAGATAAATAAACAGATAAATTAGGTACAGATAATATGCAACAATATTTTAATATTTCATATAAAATTAACTATATGGACTAGGGGGGCGTTGAAATTTTTGTTCTCTTCTAAAGGCGGCGATGGTCCAGAAAAGGTTGGGAATTACTGTTTTAAATGAAACAATCGATCTACTGTTATAGTTCTTGAGAAATCTGGCAATAAATTTATTCCTTTATTTGTTTGAGTGGAATCTCGATATTGAAGTGTAGATGAAATAATTTGGTGTAGAACCGACTCGAAGTGGTTCGAACCCACTATATCGATTAGGGTCGCAAATATTTCTCATTTACCCGAAGACTTATCTCCATAACAGACAGAACGTGGACATTTTGGCTCGTCCCCTTCTGTGTATTTCTGCTGTTAAATATACAGTATTTATGGACTAAAAAATATCTATACAGCAGGCACGAATCTATAAATAAATAAATAAATAAATAAATAAATAAAAGGAGGGGGGTGGTTGCAAGAGACTGGGTTGTCATTCCAGTATAAATGTTTACGCTCAGTTTCAGTGTAACAAATTCCTTAAATAAAAATTCCTAAAAATATACACGGGTTTAATAATATTTCGTCTCCATTTTGGTTATTAGCAATCTCAATGGGAGCGAGAAATGCCTTCAGAAATAAGATTTATTGCCTTATCACTCAAATGACTTTGCCTCCTATCTTCTTTTTGTCCAGAAGAGTACAGTTGATTTCAAGAAAAGGTTGTTTAAAATAGTCCTATTCTTCTTCGACTTCAGTTGTAAACAGCCACATTGTCATAATGACTAAGTAACCTTTCTGTTACTGGGTCTTTCAAAGTTTCAGTATTAAAGATAATTCTTTGTTCCCCACTTCAGCACAGCATTTCTTAAGCTTCAGTTGTAAGACACTTTTAATTAGGTGTTGGTCAGACTCAAATTCATCTCTCCTTTACCACTTGGTGTTATCAGAAACTATCCCATTTCATGCTACTTATTCATAATCACCGTAGTAAATTTTTACGTATCTATTTTCACGTATCTACACTGGTTTTCCATAAATTAAGGAAAATCCCTATGTTAAGTCAATGGGAAGCTAACGTCAAAGCTCTATAACTTCTAAAATAAGCTTTTTTTGGTTTGAAAAATGTGATTGCCGATAAAGATCTCAATCAAATAAATCAACATCTCGATGTTCAACAATATTCGTTCGTATTTAATGAGTTATAGAAGTTTGAATATTTAACAACAGCAATGCCAGTCTTAAGAAACTTACACAAAACTGAAGAATAGTGACAGAATTCTTTACATAAAGTTCTAAAATACAAACTTATTTTATTAAACACTTTGATACAATACTAATCACTGCATAATAAACGATTAATTACGAGACTCATCAGTTTTAATACAAATGAAATCCATATTGCACGTTCGCGATGTTTAGCTTTATATACGGTCAAGATTCGATGCTTTTAAAAAAAGCAAAATTTACATTCCTAAAAAAATAAATCACAGTATATTCACACAATTCCCTTGTTAATGCCGAGCTAAAAAAATAAATCACAGAAGATTCACACAATTCCCTTGTTAACGACAGGTAATGGGATACCATTACTCGTCGTTAACAAGGGAATTGTGTGAATCTTCTGTGATTTATTTTTTTAGGAATGTAAATTTTGTTTTTTTTAAAGCATCGAATCTTGAAATAAACGATGAAATAAAACTGGCAGAATAATCCAAGACGACAAACGAAAGGAGGATTGCACAACATCTCGCTCAAATCTTCGCAACAACAATCCGAAGGAATTGCCGGTGCAAACTGCAGGAAAATTAAAATTTTCGTGTCGCAAGCCTGGCGCATCGCAGCTGAGTTGAAATTGCTGCTGTGTGCGATACCCCAGCTTTGTACATTCATTTTTAAGAAGAAACTGGAATTGTTATCGCATTGCTGTTGCAAATTGCGGCGGTCTTAGACAAACTTCAGCAATAACTAGCTTTGAGCAGAAAATCCACTGAATTTTAAACCTTTATTTTTAAGAAAGAAGTACAAATATTCAAGAAATCTTAACAATTACCTTTTGAGGGAATTGAAAACACTGAACCCATGTTATGAAGAACTAATTATTTTCCAACAATTGCTTTAAATTTAGCATTGTTTTCACAGTTCCTAGAGATTTCACACTAGTGTTGCACAGCACTGAACTAATCTATTGTTTAAATTTTAGTTTACCATCAGGTGAGTGTCTTTAGTCTCGTGGTGTGGTTATTTTTACGAAAATTGATGTACGTTGATATTTTAGGTGTATGTAGTCGAGTGG